>OU342735.1:52200024-53424024 GCA_910589765.1 Avena atlantica
GCCCCTATATTTTTATAACATATATCTTGTTGCATTCAATTTCTCATGCTTGCATACTTATCATGTGGTTTGGGGGATTTTAGCCGATTCACCTAATAATTAAATGTGGATACCATATGCGGGCTATTCTAGTCTTATATTGGTTCCATTTAAATTTGTGTAGCGAACCGATGATATAATTTTGCCTTGTTAAAACAACATTTAAATTGTGGGTTATCTAAAACAACTATAACCATATACTTAATTGTCGGGACCCCGGTTCCGCTTAATATGACCTAATAGCATTGCCTTTTTGCCATGTCATACATCATACATGCATCATGCTCGATCTTCTACCGTAGTATTAAATGGTGCATCCGGTGTTTCTTTTAGTGCTTTGATTCTTCATGGATTAGGCCGATGAGTTGATGTGAGTGTTGACCCGATCTTCGGATGAATCTTCGGCAATGTTTTCAGGCGAGCATTCTCCTCCTTTCTACCTATTTTACATTTATAGTCTTTACTTCCTCCTATTGATATATTACTATCTGTGTTGCGATGCTTTAGTTTCTGTACCCCTGATATATTACTTGCAGCCCCTATATTGCATTGGACACCTCCTGTTGCATGTTGTTTGGGTAGATAATTGGTCCTATGTGTCGTAGTCGCTTACTCAGGTGCTGCTTCGCGTTGTTAAGTGTAACTGATGTTGGGGGTTGGCATATTATAAATGGTGGAGATGATGATGGCTTTAATTATAGTTTAATAATTAATATTGAAAGTAGGTATAATAAATGTAGAGGCATAGAGGGGTAATAGTTGAGATCTGGTTGTTATCTCTCCCCCATGTGTCCATCTAGGGCCCGAGTTCTAGACACCTGTTTCGAGACGAGCGTGCTAACCACGTGTGGGGTGTCTGGGCACCCCTATCGGCTTAGTACCTGATTTCAAAGTACTGTTCTGTGGGCCACAAACTAGTTCATGCTTTATGTGTTACTACTGTACTTATGCCCTGTATGCCATGTATGAGATGTTTATTACATGTTTCTCGATCAGCGTTTATTACTGTTGCGTAGGTGCAGCACTGTGTCACGGGAATATTTTATCTATGACCTCTACTCCCGTGCAAGTCCATGCAACCTCAGGGTCCGTACGAGGAGGATTAGCTATACCTTGTACGGGTAGATCTTTTGGGTGGCCCCCATGTACTTGCTTTGGGTCAGGGAAAGCGTCGTGTCCTAGGCCCCTCCGACATACCATAGAAGTATGTTAATTGATCTGGCAACAAGGGTCGAAGTGCGTGTGAAAACTTTGGTGCACACCTGCAGGGTTAAATATTTTCGAAAAGCCGTGTCCGCGGTTATGGATGACTTGGAGCATAGTATCTCGATCATAGACAACTATAACTAAAGTTTACTGTTATAAATTTGACTTGTATCTGATATGACTAGTAAGTTGGATAACCACCATGCAAATAATGAATAAAACTACCAACCGTGTGAGTTTCCTCGGCTTGACTTCCTCGTTTGGTCTCGAGGGGGAAATACCAGGATGGGTATGTTTAGTGGTAGTATCATGTTGGTCCCGAATAGGTCTTCCTCATCTCTCTCTAATATCCGACAGTTGTATTGAGTCTCTATAGGTTGTTAGTGCATTCTGCACTGCCGCTTCAGTCCACCATACCTATGTAGGCGAGGACCATCGAACTCTAAGACTCGCCGTGTACTGGCCTCAGTACTGACCACTCTCTTTTTCCTTTGCCCTTTGTCGGCACCTCTTTTGTTTTAGTAGGTTTTGATATCGACGCCGTTAGCAGGGTTACCCTTCCGGCTTGGCCTAGGCAGGGTTATGGACGCCAATTGGTTATTCTTCAGGGCTCTTAGCTTAATTTGCATCTTGTCCATAGTCGGATGCTATACGTTTTCAAGGAGATTTGGATCTTTGTACCGTATATATGTATTCTTGAATTATGGAGTCGTGTTGTATCTATTTGCTCTGTGGGTTCCATCGTGGACAATGTGTAATGATATTACTTCGTTTTCCACCTGCATGAAAGTGCTTGGTGGGCACCTTTGAATCGTTCATATGCAGGTTTGGCGTGAATCGCTAAAACTTGCATAGGGCTGATCCGAGGGTACAATGAGGGACAATGCCTGACTGACAGATCTTGTGGAAATAGACCCAACTGAGCGAATGACCTGGGAAGCACCATCACCACCTAGGTTTGCCCCAAGGATAGCTTCATTCTGTTGATTTGCAATAAACACTAACTAGCTCATTCACCATATCTTTTTTCTAGCTCTTGGCCTCTCCGGACAAGTGGGGTGACTCAGTTGCTGCTACCTCCGCATCTCTGGGGTTCTTCGCCGGGATACTGTACTTTGGCAGCCCCGCTGAAATTTGTCCAGCCGACGTATCGTTCATGGCTTCACCATCTCTAGCTATCTCTGCGTTGAGGTTTCTACCCCTGTTACGCACACCTTCTATTCTACTAGGGCTACCTCTAGTAAACCCATGGGCCTTTTTATACTCACAGGTGATATCTAAATCTAGCTAGGCCCAGGCTACATCTTTGGATCCCTCGAGTACCTTTTGCCGTGTCATCTCTAGCTCGGCCTTTGCCTGAGCCGGGTCTACTACGGGAGCCACTGGCTCTGCCAACTTCTCTATTGCCTCTTGTAACACTTGTGCCCTACTGCTACTGGTAATGTTCTCTGCCTCTCTACCGATAGCTTGGTAGTTCTTGTGGGCCTTGGGGTTGCGTTCTCATCATCAATAGGCTCATTGTTGGTAGAGGATATAGGAGCATGAGAGGTCATCATGACCTCTGCAGAGCTCGTGGTACGTCGGCCGCGAGTAGCACAGACAGATGGAGGATCTGTCACTACCACCACTCCCTTGAGATAGGCGCGCTCAATGCACATGGCGACGTAGACTTGATGCTCGCTAAACTTGACGAAGCTACCACCCCTAGGGAGCGGCCTACTACCGAAGCAGCCAACATTGTCGCTGATGAAGTCGAATGAGTCAAACCTCTAGACGAGGCCAGAGAGGATGCGCTCACCGGAAGAAGCAACAAGGTTTCTCGTTCGGATGAAGACTCCAGCAAGCGCCGCTGCTGTCCCCATGGTGGGCGCCAACTGTCGTGGTGGTATCACGGCAGATGCCATGGGATGGCTTGAGTTGGGGATGGATAAACGCAGTGTTAACTACACACGAACAAGAACAAACAATCAACAAGAATACATGGTATACCCAGGTTCAGGACTCTCCTAGGAGATAAAACCCCTACTCTTGCATGCTAGATCTCATAAATATCATCATGTCGTGGATACAAGTGCTCCTTGAGCGGAATCTGAGAGGAGAAAGAAGGTGTTATTGCTCTCTCTCTCTGCGCTATGGGGGGAAATGAAGTTAAAAAATGACTGACCCTCTTTTGGGAGGCCCTGGTGCACCTTATAAAGGGGTGCCCAGGTTATAGTTAGGCTTGACCTGGCAGGGAATATGCCAGGAATATGCTATATCAAAAGTTGTTGGATGGGCCTAGATATCGTTCTTGTCAGCGATGGGAATTGACGTGCCCATGACCTCCAACGGTCTCACTGACATTGCCCCCTCTTGGAAACCCTCGACGTGACCTTGCCTCCGTGATTTAGGGGCACGCCTGCTAGAGACGTGCTTATCTCTTCAGGATTTCCTGGGAACGGGCAAGAGCATTGACCCTGATACCAGCATATAGTCCATGACCATACGCCAACCCCATATTTTGTTGGAAAGGAGCATATATTAATATCGTGATGATACCAATTACACCCATCATCTGTAGCAACACATTATCCTATTGGCATTACAGATGCACACAACCAAAAAAAGAAGAAGAAGAAAAGTCTTGCTACAGCGATAGGTCCTTAGTAGCAGCGACACTAAGCCCACCAGAACAACACCAGAAGTCCAACATCTCCAATAGAGACGCCTCCAAAAAGGAAACTGAGCACAAGCACCGTCGTCGTCCGATCAAAGATCATAGATTTTCCCCCTGGAGAAAGTCCCCCTCACAAAATAATGCCTTCAACAAGGTCATTGCTAGGCACAACCAATTAAGGCCAAACCTTGGATTTTTACCCTGCAAGGTAAGACTATGAACTCCTCCTGTGCTGCCGCCCCCACCTTCCGATGCCGCTGCTACAATTCATGACTCACCAAGCCAATTCCTTATCGCCACCAGGACTCGACCCACCATAGCTAGTCCACAAATCTTGGATTCCATGACATTCTCCGCACGCCGACTTCATCATGGAACTAAAGACATGTTCCACGATGGCAACAGACTATAGAGCTTCACCTCGCTCCCTCTGAAACCAAACGGTCAGAAAAATACCGGTTGCACGCGACTGAATCACATCCATTCCAGTAATCTCCAGGCATGAATCGCCCATGGGAGTTCGCCGGTGGAGCCTTCCGGAACATGACACTGCCACCAGATCAATGAAAACAGGATGAAGGTAGATCTTCGTCTTGGCGTGAGAGAAACCCTAGGACTGCGCCCCTGGCAGCAGATGCGACCCGCGCTGCCATCCGCCAAGGGAGAACCTCCAACAAAGCCCGAGGCCACCGCTCCGGCTTCCAGACCCCGTCGCCATCAGATGGCTGTCGGGGCGATAACCCTCGAGCACCCAAGGGGATCCCTATGGGGGAGAGGCCACCGCGCGAAGAAGCAGCCCCGCTGCCACCGTCGTCCAGTCGGACTTTGCCCGCCGGCGTCCTCCGATGGTAGCGGGGGAGAGGTGGAAGGAGGAGTTGAGGGCGGCGGCTTAGGGTTCAGCTCGTGCCGCCTCCCTCGAGAGGCAGCGCTTGCGGCATATGTACCTGTTCCATGCCAACCCCATATGTCGACTCTAACCAATATAACTAGGCCTTGTTGAACTTGCATATAAGAAACAATGTATGCTATGCCGACATATATTATATGTAGGCTTGCATATTGCGGCCAATGCTGGCTCGGGTATGTCGGCCACCCTATGTTGGTCAACCTTAGTCCTGGTCAACCTTATATTTATACCTCTCTTGACCCTACCGGGGGTCAACCTCCTGACAACCCACGTATGTCATAACAATATATATATATTTGTCCTACTCGTAGTTAATACCAATGCTAGTGGTGGATTCTAAATTCCCGAGAACATTTCGCCTTACTGAAGTTCCATTATAGTTCTTGCCGCACTTGTTTACTTTACTCCATTCTTTACTCTTTTGCAACCAAACACAACTATTTCAAAACAATCTTACTTGAGATCAAGGGAAGCTCTAAGTATCCTTTGATAGATAGCGATAGTATCCTTTGATAGATAGCGACGAGGGGCATAGAGATCCTAACCAAATAGCTCTCCGTGGTTTGATACTCTTACTTTTGAATCTAGCTACAATGATCCATGCACTTGCAGTCATCACCCACCGCAGCCAGGCCTATCAGACTAGTCATGGTTCAGGGGTGCTGACACTTTCGAGACCGAGGTCTTCCCCTAGTAGGTCTCCATGAATATCGAGTCGGAGGACGAGGTCGAGACGCCTGAGCGCCCCGATGACAGAGGAAAATGAGACCGAGGCCACCATCCTGGCAGCCAAGATAGAGGAGGAGCAGAAGTAGGATGACATGGGGCAGGCCCTCCGCTATTCGTGGATGGGAGCTCACGCTCCTACTCCACCAGCCGACAGTGCACCCCCCGCCGCCATCCTCGTGTGGTCGCTGCCCCAGGTTTTCATCAAGATCCAGGACGATGACAATGAGTATGCCTCCCAGTCACGCAATAGGACCTGCACCGTCCGTCATTGGCATCACCCAGTCGTCCCGCCACCAAGCTACAACCACCCACTAGTATATGATGTTCTTTTTTTGCATATTTTAGAAGTGGAATAATGCTTGCTTTTAATATATTTTTATAATTATTATTACTTCCTATTTTTTGCAATGTTTTTTGGGTTGCCGTTAGGTGCACATGCCACCGCAAACGGCCTCATCCAGACGAGCTGACCTCCCCACAAATGGACCTAATGAGACCGGTTCGCTGTCCATTTTGCGGGGCTTGTCGTGGTATTGCCAACACGTATGCTATAGGGGTATCCCAACGGCGAGTTTAGAGACGTGGGATAAGGCGAAGAGCATCCGGGACGGCCTGACATGGTTTAACCAGGTTCAGATCTCATGACGATGGCGAGATCCTACTCCTGCTATAAATCACTATAATGGCAATGCGTCGAGTTACAGGGATTATGGGGGTCGTTGTGTGCGAGTAGTGCTATGCACTTGTCTTGTCTGATCTTGTGCCCTAAAGGCTCCCATAGGCCATCTTATAAGGGCGCCAGGACCTAGGGTTACAAGTGTTGGAATTATGCCCTAGAGGCAATAATAAAGATGTTATTATTATAATTGTTATTCATGATAAAGTTTATATTCCATGCTAGAATTGTATTAAGCGGAAACTTTAATACTTGTGTGGTTTATGAACAACACCGTGTCCCTAGTATGTCTCTATGGACTAGCTCATTGATTAATGATGGTTGAGGTTTCCTAACCATAGACATGAGTTGTCGATTAATAATGAGATCATATCATTGGGAGAATGATATGATGGACAGACCCAAACTAAGCGGAGCAATTAGATCGTGTCATCGTGTTCATCTTTGTGAAGCTTTTCTTATGTCAAATATTGTATTCCTTAGACCATGAGATAATACAACTCCCTGGTATCGGAAGAAAGCTTTGAGGTCATCAAACGTTATCCTATGAGACGGTGATCATAAAGGTGTCTCTCAGGTGATCGGAAAGTACCTGTTGGGTTGTATGTATCGAGATGGGATTTGTCCCTCCCAAGTCGGAGAGATATAGTTCGGGCCCACTCGGTAATCGATATCAACACCGCTTGCAAGCATGTGGTTAAGGAGTTAATCACAAAGTGATATCAGATTACGGAACGAGTAAAGTACTTGCTGTGAACGAGATTGAACTAGGTATGACGGTACCGACGATCAAATCTCGGGTAAGTAAAATATCGTGTGACGAAGGGAATGTATATATGGGATTGATTGAATCCTGGCATCGTGGTTCATCCGATATGATCATCGATGAATGTGTGGGAGTCAATATGGGTTTCCAGACCCCGCTGTTGATTATTGATATAAGATCATGTCTACATATTCTCGAACCCGAAGGGTCACACACTTAACGTGTCTTGACGCTAGGATAGATTGGATAATTGTTTTATGAGTTTTTGTTCGGAGTCTCGGATGAGATCCGGGACATCACGAGAGGTTCTGGAATGGTCCGGAGAATAAGATTCATATAAGTCAATGCAGTTTTTGGAGTTCGGAATTGTTTTGGGTCAATCGATACTGTACCGGAAGCTTCTAGAACCTTCCGGAGGGGGACCAACGTGGCCCCACCTGCCGGGAGGGGGCATGGGCCTATGAGGGAGTGCCCTGGCTGCATTGGGCCAGGGGCACAAGGCCCCATAGGGCCTAGCCGGCCAACCTAGGGCAAAACCCTAGGGGATCTTCTAGAAGGGGCGGGGGACTTGCCCCCCACTCCTCCCTCCTTGGCCGCCGGCCCTAGGGCTTGGGGGAGGGGCAAGGGCTGGCCGCCCACCCCTCTATATAAAGAGGGCTGGGGGCGCACCCCTCACACACCTCCTCCTCAAGCCCTAGCCGCCCTGCTGCCCTCCTCTCTCTCTCCCTCCCGACTGCGTGTAGGCGAAGCCCTGCTACAGAAACTCTCCACCACTTGAACCGCGCTGTCACGTTGTAGATCCAATCCGTCTCTCCACCATACTTTCTGGACCGAGGAAGGAGGAGACGTCGAGGTGCCGCATGTGTGCATCTCTCGAAGGCATCGCCACTTGCGGTGTTAGATCGGATCGGATTGCGAGAAGGAGAAGCGAGTACAACTACATCACCCACGTTCCGTCGAACGTTCCGCTGTGCGAATCTTCAAGGGTATGAAGATCTCATCTAATCCCCCTCGTTGTTTGCATATCCTAGATTAGATCTTGGCTTTCCCGTTCGCATCCGTAGAATTTTTTTGATTTACTATGCTGCGAAACCCTTCAGTGGTATCAGAGCTAGATCTATGTAGATGTGTTTCACGAGTAGAACGCAACATGGTTGTTGCGGGCGTTAATGTTTTCTGTTGCAAGCCTCTTGTTTGTGTACTTCTTATGACACGGGATAGTGAGATCGAAGCGGTCCAGGCCAACCTTACGCGACCTCGTTCGCGAGACCGGCTCCGCACTTGACGTGTGGCTTGTTCCACACATGCGGCTGGTGGATGCCAGTTTCTCTCACTATAGTTGTCATGGGATTTACACTGGAGTTTGGCAACCATAATATCACCGTTTTGGCTTTCCGTAGGTAAGAATCGTTCTTAGCTTGCTACTCCCATAAGCCACGTAAAACATGCAACAACAAAGTAGAGGCGTCTAACTTGTTTTTGCAGGGAGTGTTTTCTGTGATATGGTATGGCCCAAGATGTGATGTGTATGTTGTATGCAATGATCATGTTTTGTAATGTTTCACTACTTGCATGTCGATGAGTACACAACCGGTAGGAGCCATATGGTTGTCTTTATAATTGTGTATGACCTGTGTGTCAACTTCTTATACGCCATGTAATAGCTTTACTTTATCGCTAAGTAGTTAGCAATAGTTGTAGTTGTTGTTCGTGGTGGAGGCAATCATGGTGGAAAGATGGAGATCATGCTGGCACGCACAAGATGGAGATCGTTGCGCGGAGAATGGCTATACCATGTCACATAAGATTATATGCATGTGATGTTTATCCTTTTATGTACCTTATTATGCTTAGATCGCGACGGTAGCATTATAACATGATTCCTCACTTAACTATCAAGATAAAATTATGTTGTCCCCATGTATGCACCATTGCGAAAGTTCGCCGTGTTCAAGCACCTCGTGATGATCGGGTGTTATAAACTCTACGTTCACGTACAACGGGTGCAAGCCAGTTTTGCACAAGCGAAAATACTTGGGTTTGACTTGACGAGCCTAGCATGTACAGACATAGCCTCAGAACACACGAACCGAAAGGTTAAGCATGATCATATGAATGATATGATCGACACATTGTTGTCCACCATTGAAACCACATCTCTTCTCGTGAAGATCGGATTAGGTATGGTGAATTTCGATCGTGTTCACTAAACAACTTGAGGGATGTTGAATTTAGTGGGAGTTCATCTAGTAATTTGATTAAGTTGAACTAGTTATCATGAACATAGTCTAAATTGTACTTGCAAATTTTGTAGATCAAATGGCTAAGTCCAACTTCAACTTCAACGTTTTTGCTGAGAAAGAAAAGCTTAAGAACAATGGATCTAACTTCACCAACTGGTTCCGCAATCTGAGAATCATTCTCGCTGGCGGAAAAAAGGACTATGTCCTTGAGAAAGCGCTAGGTGACGCCCCTGCTGTAGATGCGCCGGCTAATGAGAAAGTTGTTTATCAGTCGCGCAAAGATGATTATGGTGTGATTAAGAGCACCATGTTGTTTGCTATGGAATCAAACCTTCAAAATCGTTTTGAAGATTATCCCGGGCCGTTTGAGATTCTTGAGGAGCTGAAAACTATGTTTCAGACTTAGGCCCGTTCTGAGAGATATGAGATCTCTGAGAAATTCTTTAACTGCAAGATGGAGGAAGGGAGTTCCGTTAGTGAGAACGCCATAAAGATGTCGGGCTACACTCAACGCCTTGAGCAACTGGACTGCAAGATTCCAGAGGAGCTCAAGATTGACAGGGTTCTGCAATCACTCCCTCCCAGCTACAAAAGTTTTGTAGTGACTCATAATCAGATTGGTTCCACTGATACAATCACCGAGCTCTTCGCTAAGCTGAAAGCTGCGGAGGTGGACATCAAAAAGGATAATTATGTGTTGATGTTCAACAAGACCCCCACCTTTAAGAAAGGTAAGGGTGCAAAGAAGCCCTTCAAGAAAGGCGGCGGCAAGCGCGTTGCCCCTACTGAGAAGAAGCTCAAGTCTGGACCCAAGCCGGACACTAAGTGCTTCTATTGCAAGGACAAGGGTCACTGGAAGCGCAACTATCCGAAGTACTTAGCGGACAAGAAGGCTGGCACCATCAAAGGTATATTTGATATACATGTTATTGATGTTTTCCTTACTAGCCCTCGTTGTAGTGCTTGGGTATTTGATACTGGTTCAGTTGCTAATATTTGTAACTCGAAACAGGAGCTACGGAATAGACGGCGGCTTGCGAGGGATGAGGTGATGATGCGCGTTGGTAATGGATCAAGAGTTGATGTGATGTCCATCGTCATTCTCTCCTTAGTTTTACCTTCGGGATTAGTTTTAAACCTTAATAAATGTTATTATGTGCCTGCGTTGAGCATGAACATCATATCTGGATCGTGTTTATTGCAAGATGGTTATTCATTTAAATCTGAGAATAATGGTTTTTCTATTTATATGAGTAACATCTTTTATGGTCATGCACCTGCTGTGAATGGTTTATTTCTTCTGGATCTCGAAAGGGATGAAACACACATCCATAACATTGAGGCTAAGAGATGAAAAGTAGATAGTGATAATACTACTTATTTGTGGCACTGTCGTCTAGGTCATATTGGTGTAAAACGCATGAAGAAACTCCATTCTGATGGACTTTTGGAGTCTCTTGATTTTGAATCATTTGACACATGCGAACCATGCCTCATGGGCAAGATGATCAAAACCCCGTTCTCCGGAATGATGGAGCGAGCAACGGACTTGTTGGAAATCATACATATCGATGTATGCGGACCGATGAGTGTTTCGACGCGCGGTGGATATCGCTATTTTCTCACTTTTACCGATGACTTAAGTAGATATGGGTATATCTATTTAATGAAACATAAATCTGAAACATTTGAAAAGTTCAAGGAATTTCAGAATGAAGTGGAGAACCATCGTAACAGAAAGATTAAGTTTCTACAATCCGATCGTGGAGGTAAATATTTGAGTTATGATTTTCTCACGCATCTTAAAGCAAGCGGAATCGTTTCGCAACTCACGCCACCCGAAACACCACAGCGCAATGGTGTGTCTGAACGCCGGAATCGAACTCTATTAGATATGGTCCGATCAATGATGTCTCTTACTGATTTGTCGTTATCATTTTGGGGTTATGCATTAGAAACCGCTGCATTCACTTTAAATAGGGCACCATCTAAATCCGTTGAGATGACACCGTATGAACTGTGGTTTGGTGCTAAACCTAAGTTGTCGTTTCTTAAAGTTTGGGGATGCGAAGCTTACGTCAAGAAGTTGATACCGGACAAGCTCGAACCCAAAGCGGAGAAATGCGTCTTCATAGGATACCCTAAGGAAACTATTGGGTATACCTTCTATCACATAACCGAAGGCAAAGTGTTTGTCGCAAAGAACGGATCCTTTCTTGAGAAGGAGTTTCTCTCGAAAGAAGTGAGTGGGAGGAAAGTAGAGCTAGACGAGGTTGTTGAACCTTCTCTTGAATTGGAGTGTAGCGCAGCACCTGAAATTGTTCCAGTGCCGCCTGCACCAACAATAGAGGAAGCTAATGACAAGGATCATGAAGCTTCGGACGATGCTACTACTGAACGTCGCGGGTCAACGAGGTCGCGTGCCCCTCCTGAGTGGTACGGCAACCCTGTCTTAACTGTCTTGTTAGTAGACGACAGTGAACCTGCGAACTATGAGGAAGCGATGATGAGCCCAGACTCTGAGAAATGGCTAGAGGCCATGAAATCCGAATTGGGATCCATGAGCGAAAACCAAGTATGGACTTTGGTGGACGCTCCTAGCGACCGAAAGGCCGTTGAGTGCAAATGGATTTTCAAGAAGAAAACGGACGCGGATGGTAATGTTACCGTCTATAAAGCACGGCTTGTCGCGAAAGGTTTTCGACAAGTTCAAGGTGTTGACTACGATGAGACTTTCTCTCCCGTAGCAATGTTTAAGTCCATTCGGATTTTATTAGCAATTGCTGCATTTCATGATTTTGAAATATGGCAGATGGATGTCAAGACTGCGTTCCTCAATGGCAACATTGATGAAGAGTTGTATATGATACAACCCGAAGGTTTTGTCGATCCTAAGGATGCTGATAAAGTGTGCAAACTTCAGTGTTCCATTTATGGACTGAAGAAAGCATCTCGGAGTTGGAACCTTCGTTTTGATCAAGTGATCAAGAGCTTTGGATTTGTTCCAAATTGCTACAAAGCTTGTATCTACAAGAAAGTGAGTGGGAGCTCAGTGACATTTCTAGTACTATATGTGGATGACATATTGATTATTGGAAATGACATTGACATGCTTAACGATGTGAAGAGTTATTTGAACAAATGTTTTTCAATGAAAGACCTAGGGGAAGATGCTTATATATTGGGCATCAAAATCTATAGAGATAGACAAAGACGCCTGATAGCTTTAAGCCAGAGTACATACCTAGACAAAGTTCTGAAAAGGTTCAGAATGGATAAGGCAAAGAAAGGTTCAGTGCCTATGTTGTCAGGTAAGATATTGAGCAAGGCTCAGTGTCCAGCTACGGTAAATGATAGAGAAGCTATGAGCAAAGTGCCTTATGCCTCGGCCATAGGATCTATCATGTATGCCATGCTGTGTACTAGACCGGATGTGTCCAATGCTCTTAGTTTGACGAGCAGATACCAAAGTGATCCAGGAGTGGAACACTATACAGCCGTGAAGAACATCCTAAAGTACCTAAATAGGACTAAAGAAATGTTCTTAGTCTATGGGGGTGATGAGCAGCTCGTCTTAAAAGGTTACGTCGACGCTAGTTTCGACACCGACAAGGATGATTCTAAATCTCAGACAGGATACGTTTATATTTTGAATGGAGGAGCTGTGAGCTGGAGAAGCTACAAGCAAAGCGTGATCGCGGGATCTACAGTAGAAGCGGAATACATGGCTGCTGCGGAAGCGTCAAGCGAAGGAGTTTGGATCAGGAACTTCATCATTGAGCTTGGCGTGGTTCCAAGTGCATTGGACCCACTGGAGATATTGTGTGACAACACTGGCGCCATAGCACTCGCTAAGGAACCAAGATATCATCCAAAGACCAAGCATATCAACCGCAAGTTTCATATAATCCGAGATTATATAGCAGATGGAGATCTGAAGATTAGCAAAGTACATACAGATCTGAATGTCGCAGATCCATTGAATAAACCTCTTCCACGTGCAAAACATGATCAGCACCTTAGTGCCATGGGTGTTAGATTGTTGCCAGATGTAAACTAGATTATTGACTCTAGTGCAAGTGGGAGACTGTTGGAAATATTCCCTAGAGGCAATAATAAAGATGTTATTATTATAATTCTTGTTCATGATAAAGTTTATATTCCATGCTAGAATTGTATTAAGCGGAAACTTTAATACTTGTGTGGTTTATGAACAACACCGTGTCCCTAGTATGCCTCTATGGACTAGCTCATTGATTAATGATGGTTGAGGTTTCCTAACCATAGACATGAGTTGTCGATTAATAATGAGATCATATCATTGGGAGAATGATATGATGGACAGACCCAAACTAAGCGGAGCAATTAGATCGTGTCATCGTGTTCATCTTTGCGAAGCTTTTCTTATGTCAAATATTATATTCCTTAGACCATGAGATAATACAACTCCCTGGTATCGGAAGAAAGCTTTGAGGTCATCAAACGTCATCCTATGAGAGGGTGATCATAAAGGTGTCTCTCAGGTGATCGGAAAGTACCTGTTGGGTTGTATGTATCGAGATGGGATTTGTCCCTCCCAAGTCGGAGAGATATAGTTCGGGCCCACTCGGTAATCGATATCAACACCGCTTGCAAGCATGTGGTTAAGGAGTTAATCACAAATTGATATCGGATTACGAAACGAGTAAAGTACTTGCTCTAAACGAGATTGAACTAGGTATGACGGTACCGGCGATCAAATCTCGGGCAAGTAAAATATCGCGCGACGAAGGGAATATATATATGGGATTGATTGAATCCTGGCATCGTGGTTCATCCGATATGATCATCGATTAATGTGTGGGATTCAATATGGGTTTCCAGACCCCGCTGTTGATTATTGATATAAGATCATGTCTGCATATTCTCGAACCCGAAGGGTCACACACTTAACGTGCCTCGACGCTAGGATAGATTGGATAATTGGTTTATGAGTTTTTGTTCGGAGTCTCGGATGAGATCCGGGACATCACGAGAGGTTCCGGAATGGTCCGGGGAATAAGATTCATATAAGGCAATGCAGTTTTTGGAGTTCGGAATTGTTTCGGGTTAATCGGTATTGTACCGGAAGCTTCTAGAACCTTCCGGAGGGAGAACGTGGCCCCACCTGCCGGGAGGGGGCATGGGCCTATGAGGGAGTGCCCTGGCCGCATTGGGCCAGGGGCACAAGGCCCCATAGGGCCCAACCGGCCAACCTAGGGCAAAACCCTAGGGGAGCTTCTATAAGGGGGGAAACTTGCCCCCCCCCACTCCTCCCTCCTTGGCCGCCGGCCCTAGGGCTTGGGGGAGGAGCAAGGGCTGGCTGCCCACCCCTCTATATAAAGAGGGCTGGGGGCGCACCCCTCACACACCTCCTCCTCAAGCCCTAGCCGCCCTGCTGCCCTCCTCTCTCTCTCTCTCTCTCCCTCCTGACTGCGTGTAGGCGAAGCCCTGCTGCAGAAACTCTCCACCACTTGCACCGCGCCGTCGCGTTGTGGATCCAATCCGTCTCTCCACCATACTTGCTGGACGGAGGAAGGAGGAGACGTCGAGGTGCCGCACGTGTGCATCTCTCGGAGGCATCGCCACTTGCGGTGTTAGATCGGATTGGATCGCGAGGAGGAGAAGCGAGTACGACTACATCACCCACGTTCTGTCGAACGTTCCGCTGTGCGAATCTTCAAGGGTATGAAGATCTCATCTAATCCCCCTCGTTGTTTGCATCTCCTAGATTAGATCTTGGCTTTCCCGTTCGCATCCGTAGAATTTTTTTGATTTACTATGCTGCGAAACCCTTCAACAAGGAGAGTCCCAGCCGAATACGGTTACAGGGTCCTAGACTTTCACTAACTAGTCTTCGTGTCCTCCAAGGCGCTGGCTTCCATCTAAGGCGGTGGCACGTCGCCTTCCTTTATCCCAACTGGATCTCCATCTTGTCTATCAGCAACTGGGCCGCCCGGTTATGCCATAGGCCTAACCACCAACTGTGGGCCACCCGGGCTTGCCGGTACGAGACTATGCCATAGGTATACCTATTTGGTATATCCACAACAGTAGCCCCCGGAGTTCTTCAAGATCCTCGCGTTCCTCCGTCTAGCTTTGAGCGTAAGTATCACGTCGTCTTTAATTTGTAGGCGTGCTTCGCGAAGAATCTTGGAGAGCTCCCATAGCATATTCTCATCTGACTAAGCCTAGCCAGATGGTTGCTTGTATGCTTCTATTAACGAATCCAAGAAGGAGAACTTTCTAACGAATCGTTAGTGATTCTTCCAAGCTTTATGAACTTGTTTAGTATCATCATCCATGCGGGATGGTATGCAAGCCGGAAAAAATCACGGCTACCGGGCCACGGTCGTAAAGGCTGCCAAACTGCAGACTTAGAACCAGCAAAGTCACAGACATAAGAGCTTGCCGAATAATGGTCTTAGAACCTCTCAAGTCATGGACATTCAGGCCATCGAGCCATGTAACCCATGAAACTTCCATGAAGGCAAAGTTGTTGTCAAGCCCCCGGGTTTCGCTAGCCGGATTTTTCACCGTCTTTGAAAGTTTTGTTGACATAACCATATGTAGCCCCCGAGCATTGAGTCGGATTTATCGAAGGCGGCTCGATGCTCAAAAGAACATGCATAATTTTACATCAAACGATTATAGCCCCCGAGCGCCAAGTCGGAGTTTCAAAAGAAAATCGTCTTGGTGCTCTTAGATTAGCTTTAGTAAAATGTCAATAGTGTAGCCCCCGAGCGTCAAGGCGGAAATTCTTTCGGCTTGGTGCTCTAGAGAGAACTTTACCGCTTGGTGCTCTAGAGAGAACTTTATCATATCTTGGAGATCAACATACTGTATCCCCCGAGGATTGTTCCGGCTTGAACGCAAGGCGGGACAAAGCTCTTAAGTTAGAGAAGTCAAGCCCTCGATCGTCGATCCGACTTCCTCAAAGGCGACTCAAGTCTTGGTTGACAACTGCGATTGCAGCCCCCGAGGTGTCAAGTCTAGTGAAAATCCGGCTCAAAACAACTTAATTCGAGGAACACGACAATATCCAAGCGTTATGTATCTGAAATAAAAACATAAAAATACAAATGTATTAAATTGTTCCTTTAACCGTGTCCAACAAACAAATATAAGGTGGAACAAACATGACCTTTAAACAAATGCTTTAAAGTTAAAACAATATAGCAGTTGAACAACATAAAACTATTTAGGAGAAAACTCAACTAATTTGAACAGTTTATGTAAAAATTTGTTTAAGCAAGTGTTGACTTATCCATTATTCTGATTTTTATGCTTGACCTTTCGTGAGACGGAAGACTCGCTGCACAGAACCATGTCCTTAAGTGATGATGCCTAATGGCATCGTCCAGAACCCAAGACCAAAACGTCGGCTTTGATGCCGAAAAATCACTACTCCGAAATTCACATAAAAACAACAGAAAACGTGTATCCAGAAAACTTAAGCTAACGCCCGAAGGCGGACTTTTTGCATGGTACTGGGGCCTTAAACGGCAAGCCAGTAAAAAATTATACTCACGAGCGCAAGGCAAATCATGGAAAATATATGATAAAAAATGAAAGCGGTAAAAGACTCAGGATATAAGTTACCAATCTTAATCTGATGATCATAAACTATTAAATAATAAATATAAATAAGTACTTAGTTGTTCGAACGAAGTCGGTGTTATTTACAGTGAAGACGAATCCGTCCGAAATGCAGCTGGTCGAAAGGTCATCACCACGAAAATAAAGACGGACGGATGTCGTATATGGAAGTAACTTATCGGTCGTTTCCATCGGATGCGTTTCCGGGACAAGCTCAATCATGAAACTCCACACGCAGTTACATCAATCAATCTTGTTCCCTGTGTTACTACACGATGAACAAATTGATCTGACCAACTCGTGACGGATTTTCCTCCAAAGTAAATATGTGATGCGTACATGCAAAATTTTCTACGACAGGAGAGCTAATTCAATCCATAACCATCGGAATATCTACAATATCATCTTGTTTTCTTTTTTTTTTCTCGACTTGGTGTGCCGTTTTGAATCCAATCATGCGATCTAAACCAAAGACAGAGAAGTGGAGCTGATCCCTTTTCCTTGAAGAGTGTGCTCAACACGAAGAATTTCTGCTTTGGTTTCTAAAACAGCCACGGCCGAAAAGCTCCTGACGCACGATCCCCACTAGTAGAAAACAAGATAATAGTCCTGGTTTGTAAGAGACTTTACGTATCAGGACTAGATTGTCTCCAGGTGGCCGTTCTGTGCGTGCTGGGATGGAGGATATTTAGTCCCGGTCCGTAACTTCTGCCGCGGCAGCGTTTTGCACCAAACTGCTGCCGCGGCAGGAGGTGGGGTTTTAGGGTTTTCTTTTTTTGTGTTTGATTATTTTTTATTTTGTGTTTTCATATACATATTATTCTACGCTACTATATGATGTATACATTGATGCATATATAATATAATTTCACTCACGATAACATAAATACATATAAATATATACACAACCGAGACTAGAGCTCGTCTAATTGATTTACACCAAGATCATCATTATAATAGATACTGTCCTTTTGTGTCTATCCACGATTACACGAAGGTCTATCTACGTTGTACTCTCCTTTTGATTTTATGACGTCTCTGAGCAAAAATCCCGACAACTCCTCTTGAATTGATAGTTGGCGTTCATGTGGTAGGAGCTTATCCCGCATCGCATCCAACTATATATAAAGAAGTAGATCATTATGCATAGAACTCAACAAAAACTATGGTATAGAATAAATTGCGAATATATTGTTTACGTACTTGAAGAAAGTCCGTGCCCTGCTCCAGACACCCACGAATGAACTCACATACGTAATATCCACATAAATTAGTCCCCTGTGGCTGTGTCGCACACTTTTTGATCGAGAATATAATTCAATCAGATAATAATCAAGCATGATAATTGTAAGAATGATAATTGTAATATCCACATAAATTAGTCCCCTAGTTCTCGTACTACTTACCGGGACCGTACGAAAAGTGAGCTCCTCACGCCATTCACCCGGAACCTCATTCGTGAACCTTTTCTAAACCCTGTCCGGCAAAAAAGAAATAAATGAGTTATTAATTAGTTTACATCTCAGATAATGAACGAAAGAGACAGATATAGTGATTGAAATTACTTTTGGAGCAATCAATTATGTTGCGGTAGTCTTCCATCGGCTTCTTTAACGAGTCCGAGATTTCAACTTTTGCACGGTCAACGTCAATGTTTAGAAGAATCCAATGGAAGCTGCAATCGTTTATATACACTTAACATCGAGTAAACAAAAATTGAATATGTACAGGACAGTAAGACTCTTACCCATAGTTGTAAGGAAATAGTATTTGTGTCTTGTAATGTTGCTCCATTAAAAACATTAGCAAGTTATCCTCTGTTTCCTCGAGGTTATTTATTAACGTATGTCCATTTACTCTGTTTGGGTCAACGAACCCAATGATGTAGATTGACTTTCTTCCACATTCTTGAATCTTCATTCTGCATATATAATAGCATACAGAAGGAGATATAGTAAGGATAACGACAGGAAATGAATTGAACGAGCTGAGTTAGTGACTTAATAACTTACAGACAATATATGCTGAAGAGGGACTTGTCGAGGGCGTCTAGGTTGAATAACTGAAATAGTTCACAAAGTTCAATGGACATATAGTCGGGACGGAAGTACTCCTCTCCAACTTTACATAGGAGAAATTGTCGCCCTTCCTTTGTGACTTTCAAGTACCAGATATGCAACAGTCGCATATGTGTTGGCAGATCATCGAATACCTCATTGCTGACCAGAGGCTCCCCGTAGACAAATTTTCGTGCTATTGGTCCCTTGGCGACATTATCTCCGCCGGCTAGAAGTGCTTCGACCGGCACGTTACACTCCTTGGCTAATTTAATAGCTATTTCCATATCTATTCCACCTTGTGTGGGCTGGGGTAACACCTTGAGCGGGGCAATGGATTGTTTTGCCTGTTTGCCGAGCTGGGCAACTTCTTTTGATTTTCTCCCACTTGCAGTACTGCTTGATGACTTCTCTTTTAGTGTCTTCGAAAGACAGCGTGTATAGTCATCTTTCCTATTTAACACATGTTGGGGTGGTTGGTCAAGGAATGCCTTGAAGTGCTTCTTGACTTTTGGATCAACTAGCACCTGTGGCTCAGGTTGTTTTGGTGCAAAATGGGCCTTCACTTCGGCCCGGGAGATCACCGCGCTTTCCTCATCAGTCCGGTGATAAGCTAACTTGGGAGGAGACGGCGATACTCTTGGTAGGGGATCTTGTCGTTTTCGGCGTCGGGTCTCCCTCGACGTAGCGGTGTTATTCTTCCGCTTTCTTCCCTTTGATTTAGTGGGCGGAGGCGCCGGAGATGGAGATGCAGTCGCGCTGCGATCCCTCTCAAGAAGGGGTGGACTATTGTTTCTTGGTGGAGACGGTGGACTCGGAGGTGATGGTGGCCTTGGAGGTGATGGATTGCTTCTCGGAGGAGAAGATTTTCTTGGCGCCCAGCCTGGAAACACGATGTGTTGTTTTTTCCAAAGAATGATCCCACCCTCCACATCTCCAAGTGTTTTCTCCCCTTCGCCTGCAGGGATGTCAAGCTCAAGTGATCGACATGTCAGTTCAACTTCATCCACACTGACACGAGCATAGCCAGCTGGAATCTAACTTCCATGGTAGGTCGCTTCCGGTGGACAAGGTAAAGCAAAGCCGAGCGCCACCTTCATAGAAATGTTCTTCACTGTGACATGTAGCTCACAAGCTGTCCTTGTCTCGACTTCATCCACGGGGTAGCGAACCATAGTTGCATTATTGTCCATCAGCATTGGATTATTAGCTTGTACCTCCGTGGAAGACACGCTGCTTCTCCGCTGAGATGGGCCCACCGGACTGTCTAACGCAGGATCTTGATGTCGGGCCAGTACTCTAAGTTCATTAATCTGCTCCTGCTGCAGCTTGAACATGGCTTGAAATTCCTCGTTCCTTTTTTCAACCGCCTCCAACCGCGTTGCCTCCTCCGCCTTCTGCCGGTTCGTTTTTCTGGATCGGCTTCTATAAGTGTCGATGTCAGCGGGAAACCCTGTCTTCCATGGAACAAATGGGCCAAAGCCTCGTGTTCGTCCGACTTTTTCAGGATTCCCGAGGGCATATGTCAGCTCATCGTTCTCTCTGTCGGGAATGAACTTTCCATCTTTTCTCAGTTGTATCACTTTAACAAGTTCATCTTTGGGTTTAGTAATGGCCTCCTTTGTAACAATAATCTCCCCGGTTTCAGTGTCATACGACCCCCCCATGTCCAAGGAGCCAATTTTTTGACCTCATGGGCCACTGATGTGTAGCTGGCGTGACCCCTTTTAGACGCATTTCTTTCTCGGTTTTTGTCCACTTAGGCACGGCCGTCTTGTAGCCACATGTCCCCATAGTATGGTGATGTTTCTTTTTGGCCGCATTTAACTTATTCTTTTCTGACTTGGCCGTAGCTGCTTCTGATTCCTTATATGTCACAAATGGGGCCCAGTTATCCCCCTGCTTCTCTAGCGGGCCAGTGAATGGTGGAGTCAGCCCCTTCTTGGCAAAGTTGTTATACAATCTTTTCTTCCAGTCCTTGAACTGTCCACCCATCTTCTTAAGGGACCACTTTCTGACTTGCAACCTCAATGCCTCAGTGAGTTCAGGAGTGTCCAATTCAGGCAGAGAGAAGTGTGCCATGAGTGAATTCCAAAGACCGTCTTTGGCTCTGTCATCGACAAAAGTTTCTCCAACTCGATCACTTTTCTTTCCTGGCTTATTCCACTTCTGAGTAGTGATCGGGATGACGTCCCTGACTATCGCTCCGCATTGGTATACAAATACACTTGAGGCCTCTTTCGGCTCCAAAGGTTCGCTGAACTCAGACACTAGATCAATGGTGAAACGCATACCGTCGGCCAACTTTTTGGTCGGGCCTCGTTTCCTTGCAGAAGATTCGCCCGATGCGGAGGTCTAAGAGAAGAAAAACAGTCGTTAGTACACACATATATATATATATGAATCAACTAATGCATCTACTAGCTCGTGATCAGCAGAGGCTTTATATACCTCGCCGGTCTTTGCTATGGTGGTGTCTCCACCGTCAGTTCCACCGTTGTCTCCACCAAAGAATTCGTCATAGTCGTCTCTTCTGTCGGCTTCATCCAAGTTGAGGTATTGGGAGCCATCATCATCTCCATCATTGTCTGCTCCATCATAATTGTAACCTCCTGTACCCTCATCTATCATGTTGTACATGATGTGCTCTTCGTTGTCTCTACCGTCCAAAACTTAACTAATACAGAAGAAAGATAAAACCATTTGCTTAATGCGATAAAATAAAGAAAGATAAAGTAATCCAGCTTAAACAATGCGATAAAGAAAGATAAAGTACCAGTTAAACAACAATACATCTCGAATAATCCAGCTAGTACAACAATAAAGTACCAATTAAACAACAATACAACCCTATTACACATCTAGCTAGCTCAGCGAAGACGTCGAGCCCGGCTACTGAGCTGCGAGAGGTGTGCACCCAAAGTGTAGGAACCATCACCAGAGAATATCTCGGGTAAGGTGCCTGAAGAAGCTGCCAGGTATTGGCGTCCCGGACTCCTAAAATGTGCATGTAGCGCCGGACGTGCTCGTCCTCCTCCCTGACACGACGATGTACCACCTCGTCGGGGGCCGGCCCCCTTTGCATCTCACCTGGACCACTCGGCCGCCACCATAGAAGATCCGGGTCGACGACGACACCCGGATTCCTCACGAGATGACGTCCCCCGGCTGGTAGCACCTCCCAGTGCTAGCCCGACGGAGCCCAGCCCCGTGGATGCCCGGCGACACTGTCTAGTAGCGCTCCGGGGGTCACGCCGAGTGAACGAGGATGAGGAATCGGCATATTCCTAAACACTAAATTAAACATATATACTTTAAACATGATAAAAATAAATAGTATCAACTAAAATAAACTATATTAAACACTAACTAAATTCACTAACTAAAATAAACTATATTAAACACTAACTAAAATCCTAAAATTAACTAACTAGGAAAAATTACACTAAAATTCACTAACTAAAATCCTAAAATTCACTAACTAAGAAAAATTACACTAAAACTCACTAACTAAATTCACTAACTAAAATCCTAAAATTCACTAACTAAGAAAAATTACACTAAAATTCACTAACTAAATTCACTAACTAAAATCCTAAAATTCACTAACTAAGAAAAATTACACTAAAATTCACTAACTAAAATCCTAAAATTCACTAACTAAGAAAAATCCTAAAATCACTAACTAAAATCCTAAAATACACTAAAATTACACTAACTAATTAACACTAAATAATTTAATAACAAAATAACAAAATTACACTAACTAATTAACCTAAAATAACCCTAACTAATTAATCCTAAAATACACTAAAATTACAATAAGTATTAACACTAAAAAATTTAACAACAAAATTTAACTAATTAACACTAATTAACAACAAAATTATAACTCACCGCCGGGAGAGGGGCGCCGGCTCTAGTGGTGTGGTGGACGGTGCGGGCTCGGGCGGCGCGAGGACGGGAGGCGCGGGGTGGGCGTCGCGGGGACGGCTCGGGAGGCGCGGGGACGGACGGCGCACGGGCGCGGGCGGCGCGGGGGAACGGGCGCGGGCGGCGCGGTGGTTGACGACGCGGCGGCGCGGTGGCTCTGCGTGTGAGGAGGAAGACGACGGCGCTGCGGTCTGTGTGCTCCGGTTCGTGCACCGAGGGGGACCTTTAGCCCCGGTTTGTAGTACAAACCAGACCTAAAGGGTTTTCAGCGCCCCGCATTTCGCGCGTAGCCCCGCACCCCTTTAGCCCCGGTTTGTAGTTTAAACCGGGGCTAAAGGTCCTTTTTTAAAAGCTTTTTCAAAACCTTTTTAAAAACCTTTTTTTAAATTAATTATTATATGCCTGTTTAAAACCTTTTTAGAAAGAAAAAACCTTTTTAAAAACCTTTTTTAAAAACCTTTTTTAAAACCTTTTTAAAAACCTTCTTTAAAAATCTTTTTTAAAACCTTCTTTAAAAAACTTTTTTAATACCTTTTTCAAAACCTTTTTTAAAACCTTTTTGAATTTTTTATGTCCGTTTTGAATTTTTTGCCGTTTCGAACTTAGGTCAAAACGGCGTGCGTGAAGATAGGGGATGAGAATGTTAGAACTTGCATTGGGTCTCTGAAAAAACATCATATTGTGAGTCTAAAAATGATTTTTTCAAAAAATCACGGACGTTAGATCATGTACCTGTAGTTCAAACCGGACCCACTTCCTACCGATTCGGCAGACATTTGTCTTTTTCACCCGGGAAGGACAGAAAGGTTTGAGATCCCCCGGTTGGGATATAGTTCACGTAACGTGGTCTAATATTTTAGAAAAATGGGATGGTAGCATTCTGTAACTGCATTTTGGTGGCTGCTTCACAAAATGACCCGTCTTTTTGCGCTCGGAAAATGGAAAATGGCTTTTCTGAGCGACGTAAAGGAAAACTTCCTCCTGCAACATTGTTCTATATCCCAATATACACATGCATGCACAATATGGGCACTGTATCACAAACTATGTTGCGATTCAACACATAACATCCGTCTCTTAGACCGAAAGCCGTGAAACCTCGAACATGATAGGTCATTTTGTGAAGGTTTTTTGGAGACATAATCAGTATACCAAGTTTGATATTTTTCGTTGCAACTATGTCACATAATATCACACCATGCGAAGGATTTACATTGTTTGGACCTTTTTTGAATTTTTTATGCCCGTTTTGAATTTTTTGCCGTTTCGAACTTAGGTCAAAACGGCGTGCGTGAAGATAGGGGAGGAGAATGTTAGAACTTGCATTGGATCTCTGAAAAACGAAATATTGTGAGTCTAAAAATGATTTTTTCAAAAAATCACGGACGTTAGATCATGTACCTGTAGTTCAAACCGGACCCACTTCCTGCCGATTTGGCAGACATTTGTCTTTTTCACCCGGAAAGGACAGAAAGGTTTGAGATCCTCCGGTTGGGATATAGTTCATGTAACGTGGTCTACTATTTTAGAAAAATGGGATGGTAACATTTTGTAACTGCATTTTGGTGGCATGGCTAAAGATATTTCCCGCCATATCCCACTAACCAGGACTAAAGATATTTGCCGCCATGTTTTCCAGCACTTTCCATCTATATATAGGCCGACCACGCCATGGCTATCCATACATCCGCACCTTCCTCTCTCACAACTATGGACAGTGCCTACTGGGCCGTTCTGACCCTCGAGGATACCCAGGCGTTGTGGGCATCCAACTACCCTTGCCCGCCGGGCTACCGGCCGGCCGCCGGCTGGATGCTGAGCGCTGGAGGGGTTCCTGTCCCTCCTGTGCCTCAAGTGTAACACCCTCAGAATCGGCCCTATGCAAGTTTCAGCGCTTCCCGCCAAACCCGCATAGAAACGATTCAAAGGTGCCCACCAGGCACTTGCGTGCGGGTGGAAAACGAAGTAATAACATTACACAAACAGTCCTCGATGGGACCCACAGAACAAATATATATACAACAGCGACTCAATGAGTCAAGAATACAGATATAATATACAAAGATCCAAATCACCTTGAAAATGATAGAGCGTCCGACTACGGACAAGATGCAAATGGGGCTAAGAGCCCTGAAGAATAACCAATGGCGTCCATAACCCTGCCTAGGCCAAGCCGGAAGGGTAACCCTGCTAACGACGTCGATCTCAAAACCTGCTTAAACAAAAGGGGTGCCGACAAAGGGCAAAGGAAAAAAGAGAGAGCGGTCAGTACTGAGGCCAGTACACGACGAGACTAGAATTCGGCGGTCCTCGCCTACATAGGTATGGTGGACTGCAGCGGCAGCGCAGCATGCACTAAACAACCTATAGAGACTCGATATAAACGTCGGCTATCAGAGAGGGGTAAGAAATACCTATTCGGAACCAACCTGATTCTACCATCAGACAAACCCATCCTGGTGTTTCCCCCTCGAGACCAAACGAGGAAGTCAACCGAGGAACTCACACCGTTGGCAGTTTTATTTATTCAGTTATCGTTGTAGCAATTACTAGTCAGGTATAGATAATCATCCTGATAAGATAAGCAGTGGGCCATTTTAGTTAACCATTCCGTTGTAGTTGCAACACTTACTAGTCAGATACAATTAGCATGAGATATCCCAAAACCCAGCAGTTGTTGGTACTTTTATTTAGCCATTCCGTTATAGTGGCAATACTTACTAGTCAGGTACATAGATAGCAAACGACAACCCAAACAAGCAATTGTTGGTAGTTTTATTTAGCCATTCCATTATAGTGAAGCTGATTACTAGTCATTATAAAGTCAAATTTATAACACTACTTTAGCTATAGTTGTCTATGATCGAGATACTGTGCTCCAAGTCGTCCATAACCGCGGACACGGCTTTCAGAAAGTTTTACCCTACAGGGGTGCACAAATAGCAACACACACTCGATCAACCTCGGAAAAACCAAATCAAAACCCAACGAGGCTTTCACGACAAAGCAATCACATGATTCAGAAATATTTCAGGGGGCCACCCCATTGAGTACACCCGCAACGAAGTTAGCTGACTCCGAGACGGACTCAAGGTTTGCGCCAGTGGCTGTAAACGACTGGGAACCCAAAACTGGGCTTGTCGATACCGCGAAAACACTCCGCTGACCTAAACATTACAGGTGCAGTACCTCGCACAATTTAAATAAAGCAGTAAAGCATGGCATAAGTATAGGATAGTAGATAAAACCTCAAACTAGTTTGTGGCCCCAAGAAATAAGAATGAATCAAGCTCTGGCTCAGGGGGGTCCCATAATCCTCCCGGATGTGGATAGCGCGAATATTCAAGGAACAGGTATCAAGTACTCGGGGTCCTACGGGACACAAGTGGACGGTTAACAACCAAATAACATCTATTGCCCACCTGTGCCTCTGCATTTACCTACTTCAATTTTAGTTATTAAACAGTAATTAAAGTCTTGATCATCTCCAACAATAAACACACGGCCATACTCCAACAACTGTGGTACTTGACGACACGCAACAGCACTTGAGCAAGCGACTACGACGCGCAGGTCCAACTATCTACCAAACAACAGGTAATAGGAGGTGTCCAAGGCAATATAAGGTTGCAAGGGATATCACGGGTACGAAAACTAGAGCATCGCAACACAGATAGCAATAGATCAACAGGAGGGAATAAATACTATAATAGTAAGATAGGTAGAAAGGGGGAGATGCTCTCCTGAAAACGTTGCCGAGGGATCATCCGAAGATCGGGGCGAAGCTCACATCAACTCAACGGCCTTATCCGCGAAGAAGCAAAACACTAGAATAAACACCGGATGCACTATTTAATACTACGGTAGAAAATCGGGCATGATGCATGTATGATGTATGAAATGGCAAGGTGCGATGCAATTGGGCAATATTAAGTGGAACCAGGGTCCCTACAATTAATTAGATGGTTCATGTTGTTTATCTACCCCGCAAATTAAATGTTGTAATAACAGGGCAAGATAAGTTACCGGTTCACTACACAAATTTAAATGAGGCCAATATAAGACTAGATTTGTCCGCATATGGGTCCCATATTTAATTATATGGTGAATCGGCGTAATGCCCCCAAACCACACAATATGCATGCGAGTATGACAATTTAATATGCAACAAGTATATATTATTATAAAAATAGGGGCTTAGGGTCACACATTTGGGTATCGGCGATCTTGGGGTTCCGGGGTCCGGGGTTCGACAGGGGCTCAGGGTTTGACGGGAAACGATGAAGTTCGGACTCGCGATGGCGAACTTGAGTAGATCGGGTACCGGGGTATTCGGATCCGTGAGGTAGATCTTGTCGCACGGTGTCCGGGAAGACGAACTTGGCGTATTCGCGTCGGCGATCTTGGCGTTCGGGTTCTCGGCGTCGGTAGATCTTGGCGGTCTTCGGGTTCCATGGGGCGGTCTTGGCGTCTCGGGATGGAGAACTCGCGTTCCATGTCGGTGACCTTCGGTTTCATCGGATCCGACGGGTATATTACCAGATCGGAATTGTCGCGAGCGTACATCTCTTCAGAAGGACTTGTTAAGGTGCTCAGATAGGGTCAGCGGTAGAGCTTGACATCGGGTTCCGAGCGCGAACAACAGACAAGAGAACTCGCATCTGCACATAGGACCGCCACTGGAACATGTGGAAGACGACGACCAGGTACACCCCAAGTAGCAAAATAGCTAGCTAGAAGGGTCATCCAGGGCATGTACCAGCATGCAGCTCCTTGCGGGGTCGCGCACAGGTGAGGCCCTCCCATGCGACAGAGAGAAGCGCGGGCTGCAGCAAGCCGACGGAAGGAGGATACGTGGGGCGCTGGACGAGCAGGAGATGCCGGGCGGCGAGGGCTTGGCCACGGCGCTGCAGAGAGAAGCCAGCGCGAGGCGGGAGAGGCGAGGTCGCAGCCGAGGAGGCAGGGCACGACGACGAGGGACGGAGAGGCGACGACGCGACCGAGGCCGGCGCCGGGGGTCGGCGATGGGGAGCTTGCAGAGGGAGGCGACGGGGAGGGCTCGGGCATGGCGGTGGCGGGGCTAGAGGAGGCGGCGCCCGGCGGTCGCTGGCGAGGGGAAGAGCTCGCGGCCAGAGCAGGAGGGCGCGGGTCGACGATTCCGGAGCGCGGAAAGCGGGCCTCCCTGCTGGCGGCGGGGGCGGCGCTGGGCATCGGTGGCCGGCCAGAGCAGGAGGGAGCCCGCGGTCGGTGGAGAGGACGCGGGGCTGGCGGTGGTTGGCGCTGCAGGTAGACGGAGGTGGGGTCGCTGGCCGGAGGCGGGCTCGCCGGCGGCGGCGTGCGCGGGGCTCGCGCGGAGGAAGAGGGAGGAGCGAGGCGAGGCCGGCGACCCGACGCGGGGAGGCGGAGCTGAGAGGGCGCCGGGGACGGAGGCGAGAGAAGCCCCCTGGCGGCTTGGTCGGGGGTGCAGAGGGAGAGGTGGGGCGGTTGGTGGACGGAGGAAGGCGGGGAGAAGGGGTGGGGCGCGTCGGTGGGGAAGGTGCGGGTGGGGGCGGTGTGGAGTGGTGGGGCCCAGGCGGGGCCGGCCACCGCTGCAGGGTGCGTGCGTGTGTGGTGTGGCGTGTGCTGCGGGGTGGGGCCGGGGGAGTGGGGAGAGAGAGGGAATGTGGGCCAGTAGGGTGGGGCCAGGGAGTGTGGTGGTGGCTGGGGATTGGTGAGGTGGCTGAGCTGAGGATGAGGTGGAGGGAACGGTGAGGTGGCAAGCTGTGGTTGGTCGGGGTGAGGTGGAGGGGGCTGGGTAGACTAGGTTTGGGTAGAAAAAGGGTCTAGGGTTAGATATTTTAGTCTAGGGTTTTATTTTATTTAAAATAAATTTTGCAATTAGTTTTAGATGAATAAAAGATCCGGCTGGACCGACGGTTTGGTTTGAACAAAGGGGGAGGATATAAAAGTAGAAAACAAAGTAGGTCTTTTAGCAAAATAGTTTTAATCAATTAGATGCATGATGATGTCACGATGATGCAATGCACAAAAACAACGCAATTTTCTGGTAGTGGTTTTTGCGGGGCGCCACATCAAGGCTCCGCCAGACAAGCGGCCATCACGAACCACTTCTACCACGAGCTCACGCCGGAGCTGCGGATGGATCCCTAGTGGGATCCCGGCAACTATCACTCCCGGAATGCCTTCTTTGCTAACCGACAGGAAAGGGAGCTCGCCAGGTACGAGGGTGATGGCCCGCCCCCGAGGAACCACAAAGAAGCCGGTCGGCGTCTGTGGTGGGCGAACCGTACTATCATCAGCGTGATGCGCTACATCGCCGGGGGAGACCATCCTCGCCTGCGGTGCCCACAAGTCTACCCGCCACAGAGCCACAAGAAGGCCCCTCCCCCGCCCGGAGGTAGCGGCATCGTCTTCCAGGAGACTCCTCCCCCGCCCGCCGTGAATCCGAGGCCGGAGTGGCAGGTGCCCCCGGTATATGCCATGGCTGTGCTGAGGATATCTGGAGTGGCAGGTGACGATGACGATGATGATGACGATGACAAAGAAGACCCTGAAGTTGTGTACTATAGGACTAGGCATGATTATGACTAAAGGGGGTGGCTTTAGTCCTTAGTGTTAGCTAGTCCCGATTTGTCCCGGTTTTTAATATTAATAAATGTCTAAGTGTTACCTAGTCTACAGTTTTGGTACCTGCCTACAGCAATCTCAGAAATTCCTTTATTAACCATGGAGCATCTTCCTTTAATAAATGAAAAATAGGATTAATTCACAAAAGATTTAATACATTACATCACCAACATCCACATCTAGTGTTTTGGTTCTCTTCTTGTCCGTAACCATGGAGCATCTTCCTTATTTAGCGATATGCTTGGGTCAGTTTTCACTTTGAATGGCGGAATTTCATGAAATTTGTCATAATCTTCTGACACGTCTGTCCTGTCCTCAACTCCCACCATGTTTCTTTTTCCTGAAAGAACTATGTGGCGCTTTGGCTCATCGTATGATATTATATTCTTTTGCTTATCTTTCCTTTTTCTCGGTCTAGTAGACATGTCCTTCACATAGAAAACTTGAGCCACATCATTGGCAAGGACGAATGGTTCGTCTCCGTACGCAAGATTATTGAGATCCACTGTTGTCATTCCGTACAGCTGGTCTACCGTTACCCCACCTCCTGTCATCTTGACCCATTTGCATCGAAACAATGGGACCTTGAAATTAGGACCATAGTCAAGTTCCCATATGTCCTCTATGCAACCATAATATGTGTCATTTTTCCCATTCTCGTCCGTTGCATCAAATCGGACACCACTGTTTTGGTTGGTGCTCTTTTTATCTTGGGCGTGCGTGTAAAATATATTCCCATTGATCTCGTAACCTTGAAAAGTCAATATAGTTGAAGATGGAGACCTGGCCAACAAGTACAACTGATCTCCAACAGTGGTGTCATTCATGAGATGTATCTACAACCAACCGCCGAAAGTCTTCACGTGTTCATCTCTAATCAACCTGTTAGACTGCCCCGGGTAGTTCGAGCGTACAATATTCTTGTGTACCTCGATATATGGAGCCACCAAGGTGGAACTTTGCAGAATTGTATAGTGTGCTTTAGTGAAAGAATGTCCATCCATACATATCTTTGCTTTCTTTCCTAGCGTGCCTTTTCCACTAAGTCTCCCTTCATGCCGTGATTCAGGTACACCGATCGGCTTAAGGTCAGGAATAAAGTCAACACAAAACTCAATGACCTCCTCTGTTCCATATCCCTTGGAGATGCTTCATTCTGGCCTCGCACGGTTATGGACATATTTCTTTAAGACTCCCATGAATCTCTCAAAGGGGGACATATTGTGTAGAAATACAGGACCGAGAATGGTAATCTCTTCGACTAGGTGAACTAGAAGGTGCGTCATTATGTTGAAGAAGGATGGTGGGAACACCAACTCAAAACTGACAAGACACTGGACCACATCTTTCTATAACCCTGGTAGACTTTCTGGATCGATTACCTTCTGAGAAATTGCATTGAGGAACGAACATAACTTCACAATGGGTACTCTAACATTTTCCGGCAGAAGCCCCCTCAAAGCAACCGGAAGCAACTGCGTCATAAGCACGTGGCAGTCATGAGACTTCAGGTTCTGGAATTTTTTCTCTGCCATATTTCTTATTCCCTTTATATTGGACGAGAAGCCAGAAGGAACCTTGATACTACTCAGGCATTCAAAAAAGATTTCCTTCTCTTCCTTGGTAAGAGCGTAGCTGGCAGTACCTTGAAACAACTCTGGATGCCTGCCTTCTCGGTCTTTCATACGTTGTTGGTCCTGTCGTGCTTCTGGTGTATCTTTATTCTTTCCATACACGCCCAAGAAGCCTAGCAGTATCACGCAAACATTCTTCGTCAGGTGCATCACGTCGATTGCAGAGCGGACCTCTAAGACTTTCCAATAGGGTAGCTCCCAAAATATAGATTTCTTCTTCCACATGGGTGCGTGTCCGCTAGCTTCCTTCGGAACGGATGTCCGCCAGGACCCTTTCCAAAGATTACTTTTAAATCCTTCACCATATCAAATACATCATCACCAGTACGACGGACAGGCTTACTCCGGTGATCTGCTTCACCATTGAAATGCTTGCCTTTCCTTCTTAGGGAATGCGTGGGCGGAAGAAAACGACGATTCCCTAGGTACACATTCTTCTTGCACTTATCCAAATAAATACTTTCAGTGTCATCTAAACAGTGTGTGCATGCATTGTATCCCTTGTTTGTCTGTCCTAAAATGTTACTAAGAGCAGGCCAATCATTGATGGTTACGAACAACAATGCCCGTAGGTTAAATTCCTCACGTTTGTGCTCATCCCACACACGTACACCTTGTTTGTGCCATAGCTATAAAAGTTCTTCAACTAATGGCCTTAGGTATACATCAATGTCGTTGCCGGGTTGCTTCGGGCCTTGGATGAGCACTAGCATCATAATGAACTTCCGCTTCATGCACAACCAAGGAGGAAGGTTATACATACACAAAGTCACAGGCCATGTGCTATGACTGCAGCTCTGCTCCCTAAAGGGATTCATGCCATCCGTACTTAGACCAAACCATAAGTTTCTCGCGTCACCTGCAAAGTCCGGGTACTTTCTCTCAATTTTTCTCCACTGCGACCCATCAGCGGGGTGTCTCAACATCTCGTCCTTCTTACGGTCTTCTTTGTGCCATCGCAACAATTTGGCATGCTCTTCGTTTCTGAACAAACGTTTCAGCCGTGGTATTATAGGAGCATACCACGTCACCTTGGCGGGAACCCTCTTCCTCGTGCGCTCCCCCTCAACATCACCAGGGTCATCTCGTCGGATCTTATACCGCAATGCAGTGCATACCGGGCATGCATCCAAATTCTCGTACTGCTCACCGCGATAGAGGATGTAGTCATTAATGCATGCATGTATCTTCTGTACCTCTAATCCTAGAGGGCAGACAACCTTCTTTGCTTCGTAAGTGCTGGCGGGCAGTTCATTATCCTTTGGAAGCAGCTTCTTCATTATCTTCAACAACTTTTCAAATCCCTTGTCAGGCACACCGACCTCTGCCTTCCATTTCAGCAATTCCAGTGTGCTGTCTAGCTTTTTGTGGCCATCTTCGCAATTGGGGTACAACAATTTGTTGTGATCATCTAACATCTGCTCAAATTTCAACCACTCCCTTTCGCTATCACATTCTCCCTTTGCATCAGCAATGGCCCGACCAAGATCATCATCTGGCTCATATGATGCACGTTCTTCTGCTTCTTCTTCATCATTGTCTTCCATTGTAGTACCACCGTATTCAGGGGACATATGATAGCTATCATCATTCTCTTCATCTTTGTTGTCTTCCATCATAACCCCTCTTTCTCCGTGCTTGGTCCAACAATTATAGCCAGACATGAAACCGAACCGAAACAAGTGGCCATGAAGGACTCTTGAGGAAGAGTATTCCTTCTGATTCCGACACTCACCACATGGACAACAGATAAAACCATTCCGCTTGTTTGCCTCTGCCACAACAAGAAAAGAACGCACGCCTTTAATGAACTCGTCAGAGATTCGGTCAGCATACATCCATTGTCGTCTCATCTGCATTTTGTAAGTTCATCAAACAAAATCACGATGCTAAGAGTAGTACTAGTCTAAAAATAAAAGAACACATCATATACATCAAACAAGCACTGATTTTAAAAACTTTCTACTATATCTTTAGTCCCGGTTGGACACACCAACCGGGACTAAAGGGGTTGCGGCAGGCTGGGGCCGACATGAGCCCGTTTAGTCCCGAATGGTGTCTCCAATCGGGACTAAAAGTGGGTGACGACACTATATGTCGTGAGTGGACACTATGCCAGTGAGTGGCGACACTGATTGAGTGGGTGGCGACAATATGACAGGGGTGAGTGTCGACATTATGTCATGAGTGTCGACACTATGTTGTGCTGCTTAATCTATAAATAGGCTTCCTTGTGAACTATCAACTGCAAGGAAGATCGTGTGCGAGACCAGGGACACCACTACGGCGGAGCTTCTCGAAGATGTCTTAGGACCTCGTCCTCAGACATCTTCGAGGAGCTCGCCGTAGAGGACTCCCTAATATGTGAAATTAGTTAGCTCCACCAGCATACTAATTTAGCTAGAAAAGATATGAACTGAAAGATGGTGTGCGAGAGCAGGGACACCACTATGGCAGAGCTTCTCAAAGATGTCTTAGGATGCCTCGTCCTCAGACATCTTCGAGGAGCTCGCCATAGAGGCACTCCCTAATTTAATTTGGTAGATCCTTGGCGTGTTCATGTTTTTGTTCTTAATTTTTTGCTTAACTGGCCGATGATTAACTAAAATTCTAGGGCACCACTATATATATGTGTGTCTTCATAGTTTTGGTACTTATTTTTGTTTCAATGGATTTTGTGACGACAGGTAGAAGAAAGAAGAATATTTTGTTGCTCGACGGTGACATGATGCACTGTGAACCGACCGGATTTCAAGACAACGTGTCAAACCAAGATATGTATATAGGATGAACTCATGTATCTATGTGCTTTGATGAATCAAATGAATTTCGAGAATTATATATGTGCCAAATTAACCAGATATACAGAGATAGAACCCACACAAAATCTATCCATTTCTAGAGCATGAAATGAGCTAAAGCAAGCAATGAGAGATGAAATGATGAAGTTGCTAACCTCTTAGGACCCTTGATAGATGTGGAGCCAAAAAATCTTCACAAATCTTGAGAAAAATGGGGAAGAACTCGAGATTGAGGGGAAAAATTTGAGAGGGATAATTGTGTGAGCTTGAAATGGCTCGGGCTGGGAAGGGGAAGAAGATATAGTCGGGGACTTTAGTCCCGGTTTGAAAAACAAACCGGGGCTAAAGGTCCACGCATCTGCTCTTTTCCAGCGCCAGACCCTTTAGCTCCGATTTTTAAACAAACCGGGGCTAAAGTTCACATACGAACCGGGGCTAATGTCTTCTGGTCCCTGCGGCCGTTTCTAGCCGTTGGGACCAGGGCATTAGTCCTGGTTTGTAGCAGAACCGGGACTAATGCTCTGGACCAAAGGCCCGAAGATGCGAGCGAAGACAACAGTTTGACGTGGAACTCGTATACACCGAAGATGTGAGCGAAGACAGCAGTTTGACGTGGAACTCCGTATACGCAAAGTGTACACACTAAGAAGCCAATTGCCAGAAAACTAGACTTCTCGACTAAACAGAGGAATCGCTAGACGCGAACTGCCGCCTTTAAAGGCGTCGAAAGATCACGCCTAGATCGTTTTTTAGAAGATCTAAGCCGGAAACCTCAACGGGGAGGTCAAGCTCAAATCAACTTTCCGTGATCGTATCTAGCCTGAAGGCGGTCCGTGCGGGTCTTAACGCCATGCCGGCCTCCTGGGATTTAGATCCCGCGCCAGTTACGTCGAAGAAGATGTGGATACAACCGATTAGAACGATGGTGATAGATCCCGTCCGGATCCGTGCTGTAAGCGTCTCTTGCCTTACGGTGGGCGTCAACTGTCGTGGTATTGCCGACACGTACGCCATAGGGCTATCTCGGCGAGTTTAGAGACGTGGGGTAAGGTGGAGAGCATCCGGGACGGCCTGACACAATTTAACCAGGTCCAGATCTCACGACGGTGGCGAGATCCTACTCCTGCTACAAATCACTATGATGATAATACGCCGAGTTACAGGGATTATGGGGTTCACTGTGTGCGAGTAGTGCTATGCACTTGTCTTGTCTAATCTTGTGCCCTAAAGGCTTCTATAGGCCGGCTTATAAGGGCGCTAGAACCTAGGGGTACAAGGAGAGTCCTAGCCGGATACGGTTACACAGTCCTAGACTATCACTAACTAGTCTTTGTGTCCTCCAAGGCGCCGACTTCCATCTAAAGCGATGGCACGTCGCCTTCCTTTACCCTAGTTGAACCTCCGTCTTGTCTATCAGCAACTGGACCGCCCAGTTATACCATAGGCCTAACCACCAACTATGGATCACCCGGACTTACCGGTATAAAACTATGCCATAGTTATACCTATTTGGTATATCCACAACACGGGTGTTGTGATGCTTTAAGGCGAATCAAGGTCAAATAAAAGTTAGAACTCGCGCTAATATACTCTGTCAAAAAAGATTTCAAAAATTTATTTAAATTTAAATAAATCTATATACTTCTACTATATTATGGCTATATATCTTGAAATTTAGACAGATATGTGAAATCAGATGGAGTAATTAATATAATCGTACCGCACCTCTAACAGGCCGATCCAATCGTTAACGGGCCGGCTCACTGGCTGCGCTCGCTCTAGCTCTATTTATAAAGAGAGAGAGGCGCCCCCGCTAGGGTTTAATACCCAGCTCGCCTCCTCCCTCTTTCGGCGCCGCCAGTTCCCACCACGTCCACACTATCCTGCGAGCACAACTTCGCTGTCTCCGTTCCTCGACTCGACTCAACTACCTGCTGCTACCTCATCGCCCGAAGCACCGCCGCGACGCCTCGTCCCCGAGCTCCGGTCTCCCTCAGCCATCAAGGTTAGAAAGTTGAAATCTTGCTCAACTCCGCTCTATCTTTTCCTTGCGACATAGAGGGAAAAGTATCTAATGCTGGCGTATTAGATTAAGTTTAGATCAACGACCTCTTTATCTTCCATTACCGATATAACTAAGAAAATTCTCAAATAAAATGACGCTGTGTCCATTTTGTTGGACTTTGATTTTCAGATGACTAGCACTAGTGTGAGTGGAGGTCGAGGTCGTGTCATTACGCGTTTGTCCCAGAGAAAAACTTTGCGTGCACAGCCATTTCCAAGTCAACAAAGAAGTAGCATAACCTGCAGTTTAATCCAGAATCAAGTAAAATTCTATGCACAGGTATACCTTAAATCATTCATCTTTCATGTCTGCGTTGGTATTTTATATATGGTCAATGAATGTTTTTTCTTGAGTTCAGACTGTGGCTCTGAAGAAGGTGGGAACATATGTTGACATCGAGTTCGAAACGCGCGAGCATGCCATGTTTGTGATCAACAATTTTACACCGTCAGACTTCCATCTTAAACTCGCGCCATCTAATATTACAGGCTTACCAATGATATGTAAGTACTAAAACTTACCTCCTACATAGAAATTCATACATACCTAAATCATCTGTAATGGGTGGTTAAGTTAGAGTTTATTGATACTATAGGTCCTGGAGAGGTTTATCTGCGGTCTCGTAGAAGAGACCACACGCCAGATAGTGTTGAGGTACCATTGTACATAATCCTTTTGGTGTTGCATCGCAAATCTTTTAAGCTGATTTTGTGTGAGTTTCTTATTTCTCGCTCTGTGCGTATAGGATTCTGTCTCCCTTCCTTGGAACAACCCGCTTCCCACAGAATGGAGGATTCCAGCCAACTCTGTAGGTGATTTGCTGCGTGCATACCCTACACATCCACAGAGCATTCGGCGTGATCCCATAGATCCAGTCAAACCTTTTGAAGAATCTTTATGGCCATCACTATATTGATCAAGGTAGTCAAACATGGGAACTGCATTTGTTCTTAGATCTTTTGTAACATGATAACTTATTGCATTTCTTTCATAGACAGCAATGACTGGTGGAGGATGGATATGCACCAGGATGTTACCAAAACGTGTGGAGAGAGTCCCTTCTAAAGGCGCCTTGGCTCATTGGCTGTTGTTTTGCTGTCTCCAGACATGTCTATGGGAGTCACCCTTCTAAACGTGCCTTGGCTGTTTTGTTGTCTTGTTCCACTCTAGAATGTAGTCTTCGAACATCTAGTCCATGTAAAGGCACAATATCCCTTGGCTGTTGTTTTGTTGTCTTCAGACCAATTTTTTCAAGTGCTCCACTCTAGAATGTACTTTTGGAACATCTGCTCTAGAATGTAGTTTTGGAACATCTGATCTATGTGAACATGTCCAACTGGTTTATGTTATTTTTGAGTTTATTTGAAGTATAGTATGTGGAGCAATATTTGTCTTCCATCTTTCATGTGTGCTTACGATTAAAGAAAAGACAGGTAATCCTAATAAAGTATGCATCCAGCATACTTACGGAACCCTTTATCTGACCTTGTCGTCTCTTATGTACAATTAAATGACGGAAAACCAAAGGGGCAGTGTTGCAATGGTGGAGGGTGTTGTTTGCACCATTAGTTAGTTATGACTGTAATTTCCCCTTCTACTTATGTGGTTTAAGATTGAGGGAGTATCCTGCACCTCTTAGAAACCGCAGCTACAAAATCAAACCTCTACCTCTCTGTTTCTTTTGGAACTTGGATAACTTTGAGCTTAAGTGGGCTGTTACATTTTTTATGTTGGTTTTCATGGATAATAGTGATGTTTGGTTGCATGCTGGTTCGTGACACATTGCAGCTATTGCTTGGAACTGGGGCCCTTCCTTATTTAATATAAGATCTTTTACAATCCGTGGGTCACTGGCGCGGCTAGGCTCCTGGGTTGCGGTGTTGTATGGGTGAACTCGCCCCGGTTGTGTTGGTTTTTTTGCTTGGTTTTCCTGATAATAAACCAGGCAGTGTGAGGTTTTCCGATCCGGTTTACCTATAAACTGAATCAATGTGGTCATCTTCGACCTCTTCTTCTAATGAACAGAATACAACAGTTCTCCCGCTGTCATTCAAAAAAAAAAATCCGTGGGTCACATTTTAGTCACGTTACAAAGAATTTGGAATTTTCGTTTTTGTCTTTGCTCACCTCACTGCACCTCACATCGCTTGCGTCGCTCACTCCTCACCGCATCTCTCTCAATTGTGTCTCCCTCGCACCTTGCACGTTTGCTTCGCCGGCGACATCTCCCTCGCCGCATCACCATCATGTTCTATCCCTCCCGCGTGTTGCCGCCACCCTCTCCTGCGCTCTCCACCGAATATGTGGCACAGAGATCTGAGTTAAAATGAGATCTTTTCCTCCGGGTGGCTGGATAAGTTTCCCCGGTCCTCAGGTCCGTTGGTCAAGCAGTACTCGAGTTGTCTTCCTCTCCGAAGCACATCATAGCACGCACAATTCATCAGACCACACTTTTCAGGAAGGAAAAGGAGTAGGAGATGTCGGGGGTACCGGCGGACGAGGAGAAGAAGATGTCCGACGGTGGCGCCGACATCAACCTCAAGGTCAATGGACAGGTCTAGCCCTCTCTGATCCCTATCTTTGCCGATGGGCTAGTGTTGATCTGATTTGGCGATTTTGTCCCGCTGTGTCTTTTTCTTGATGGATGTTTTGTCCGGCTAAGCGTTGATCCAATTTGGGGATTGAGAATGGTAGGATACGTAAGCACTGTTTGGTATTAATTGTTGATTAAGATTTCAGAGATTTCTCATATGCGCCTAGTCTCACCGATTGGTTTCCCTGGCTCATCAGTACTCTGTACTCCATTGTCCTAATTTACTTGTCCAGCCTCTGTACTCCACTGTCCCAGTTTACTTCTGATGATTGTTGGCTATTTGCTTGTCACAATTTCAGTGTAATTACTCCATTGTCCCCATTTAATTGTTGAAGATTGTTGTCCCAATTTACTCCAAAGGATCATGTGTCCCAATTTACTCCACTGATGGAGTACTTATGCACACTGTCATTGTGCATAAATGGATGATTTGGTTGTGCATAAATTTACAGAAACTTGTCAATGCTTGTCTTGCTTAATCTTTCCCAAATACTGTTAAGCTTGTCAATGTATTTTTATTCTATTTGCCCAAATAGTACTCCTGAATCACAATGCTTACTCTCACTGTAGCTTACTGAATTTAGCAATATTACTTGTTACAGTGAAGGCAAGATACAGCTACTTGCATGTTACAATTATTTCTGCCCGTAGCCTGCAATTTCTTGGGTAATACAATATGCATAGATTCCTTGTGATATGTATGTACGGAAGGAAGCTTGCTTTCCTTTTTGTGCTTGCTTGCCTGCATTTCATGACATTTGCAAGAAATTATGGTTTTCACTCATTATAAATACATAGCTTGTTCACATCACATAACAACACTGTTTTTTCAATGGAGTATTATTTAAACATTGCAATACTAATGCTTGCAATTTTTTAGTGGATGACGGGCTTCTATCTTTTGCCAACAAGTAATCTGGTTCTTGCACCGGTACTCTATCTTTTGCCAACAAGCATAAACTAAACTTATATGAGAGAAAGATAAGTACTCCATCTGATACTTGTGCATGGAGTAGCTGGTTATAGTGTGCATGGAGTAGTTGCTTTATCTATTGATGTTGTCAATATGTGCTGCTAACTCTGAGTATTTTAACGCGAAAACGCAAAAGCCTTGCGTTTCGATTCATTGATAGGTAAAAGAGAGTTTTGTACAAACATATATACAAGCTCAGAAGAGCTAACACCCAAGCAACTCAACCCACTAGGACTATGGGGCCGCGGGGATCAAAGCACGAAGGCCAGACGCACCGGCAACAGCCCAAGAACGAGCCTCGGTTCGAATTGTGTCGAAAAGGTTACTCATGCTAGGTGATGCATTGTCAAAAACGGCAGCATTACGCTGCTTCTAGATCCACCATGCCGTCAGCATGATCAGCGAGGACGTCCCCTTGTGCGTAGCTTGGGGGGTGGTGAGGGGTAGAGCGCGAAGCCTGCAACAACCAATCCACAAAGTCATCTTCTCCATCCGGTGGTGTGGCCGTGGATCGAATCCAAGAAATCACCTCGTGCTAGATCGCCTTGGAGAAAGGGCAATCCACCAAGAGGTTGGTCATGGTCTCGTCCGACTGGTCGCACAGGGGCAACGCGAGGGGTGAGCTAGACCCCGTCTCGCTAGCCACTCAGCCGTCCAACAACGGTCCTGACAAGCCAGCAAAATGAAGAACTTTACTCGGGAGGGCCCCATACTTTTTAGTTCAATTGCCATGATCTCGAGGAGATCGATCCCTGGAAGAGGAACTCATAGCAAGACTTGGCAGAGTATTGAGCGTCGGCCGTCCATATCCAAAGAAGGTTGTGTCATTCTTCCGAAAGCTCCAATTCACGAACCTGGGTCCATAGCTGGACGTACTGCCATAGGGCAAGCGGGCTGATCGCGCCCTGAATGTCAGTGATCCAGCGGCTCTCCACCAACACCTCTCTCACCGTGTGACATTTCCTAGCGCGCTTAGGGATCAGCGCGAAGAGCTCTGGTGCTGTCTCCTCAATGTTCTTCTCGTCGAGCCAACGGTCCAACAAGAAAAGAGCCACATAGCCATCACCCACAGACATCCTCGTGGATGCGTCAAACACCTGGAGATCTTCCCTGGAGAAGTGCATGTGAACGGATCGTATGGGCACCTAGAGGAGGGTGAATATGTGCTACTTCAAATTTTACTCTTTTTTCAATTTAGGATTGACACAAAAGGTAAATTCTTTAGATTATGCAACTATGGTGAATTTACCTATATGTCAAACTAGCACAACACTAAGCAAGGACAACATAAGTAAAGTGTGGTAAATGATAGAAGTAACCAAAGTGAAGCACACGGAGACACAAGGATTTGTTTCCCGCAGTTCCTTCCTTTTGAAGGAAAGTACGTCTGCGTTTGGAGAGGGGGTGGTACCAAACCACCTGCGCCATGAAAGCCCCCCTTGTTCTCCGATGAACCTCACCCCAACGGGTTCGATTCACCTCTTCCACTATATCGACAACCTTTGAGGTGGAAGCCGATACTTTACAACAAGTTCGAGACACACATCCACAACTCATTTGGAGGCTCCCGAATACAAGCAAGCTATCAAATAATCAAAGACAAGCTAGTAAGAACCAAATATAGAACTAGGGTTTTCTAAGAAACACTAGAGCAAGGGGCCCTCAAGTGAATAATGGGGAAATGGGGATCTCTCTTGGTGAAGCTATAGATCAAGGCCTCCTCCTTCGATTCTCCAAAGATCAAGGACTTTGGATGGTTGGATGAAGATGCGATTTGGTGGCTCAAATGGAGATGGTGTTCTTTACCTTGCATAAAATTAAAACTAAAACCATATCTGTACTCTACACGAGATTGTGAAACCAGGGATATATTACTTATATTTTTCAGATATATAAATTATTTACTATGGATTTAATACTCTAAAATGCCATTAAAACTAATTAAACTATTACAGTAATTATACAAAGAAATTTTTTGATCTAACAGTATATTAATGTTGTACATGAAATTACGAATCCATAGACACTTTATTTGTATTTTTCTGCTATACAGATAATTTAATATGATTTATTATGTCTAAATTGCCCATTAAACTATTTAATTTATTACAGTAAATATGTACTGTAAAAGTTAGATCTAATCTCGTATTAATGTTCTACACCATTTTATGAATCCAATGATATATTATTTTCTATTTTTGGACAAATATTCGATTTTATATGAATTTTACAATTCTAGGCAATTTTCTAGTTATTTTAAATATTAAAAGCAAATTGACTCACGTTGACTGGACTGCTGACATGTTGCTAAAGGAGCAGGAAACATGGCAAGACATGATTGGCTTATACCGGTTCGCACCTGGATCTAATCTGGCACGTTGAAGTTTGATCCAAGGGCTGGGAATGAGATGTTCCAGCTCTACGGCTTGGCCACCGAAGATGAAGGTGGTTGGCAGTGGTGGCTCCAGATGAAGGTGGCTAGCGGCAGTCTAGTTCTTGCCGGTGATAGGGAGCGGGCGAACGCGATGGAGAAGAGGACGGTGAATGTAGTGGTGAGAACGACATCGCCGTTTGCTTCTGCTAGCGATAGTGATAGATGAACGGAGGCGAGGTGGCTACAGAGCTCTAGCAGGCTCGAGTGAGGGCTCCAATGACCTACGAGATGGAAGAGTGGGTCAGGTTGAAGATGAATTCCATGGGGAAGAAGATGGAGGGGTCAAAAGGGCTCGGGGATGTCTGAATACTCGGATTCAAGCTCGCTGGCGGTGGGATCTCCGGTGAGATCGGATTCTCGATCTGGGATAGGCTAGGGTTTTGATTTGCGAAATTTTCGGTCGGGAAGGGCGCGGTGGAGTTTATATGGGGTCATGGCATGGAAATCTTGGAGAGGGGGAAAGGGGCACGGCGTAAATCAGACGGATTCCACGGGGGTTCGTTGGATCGTGTTCATCACGGATTCCTGCTACAAGGAGGAAGATGACCAGGTGGGCTCCGACTGTCAGTGGAAGGAAGGGATGCGTGTCGTTGTTGTGTTACTATGGGCGGGAAGTGGGCTACTGCGACGTTGCTGCGAGCTGCTCACGCGATTGCTTGCTTGGCTGCGTTGCGGCTACGCATTGCTAGGCGGTAGGTAGGCGGGGCTTAGCGGGCTGGGCCAGGGTGACGCGGTAGGTTAGGTTTTGTTTTTTATTCTTTTTTTTTGTTTTTAGTAATTATTTCATAACTTTTTCATTTAAACTTCAAATTAGTTCAAAATTGACCTAATTTTTTTCTAAAATCAAGTAGATAATTATAAGCTATTATTTAGCAATATTTTATGTCTTAGCAATAGTAGATTTTTATAAAGCCTATTTAGTTCCCTTTAGGTACAAAGTGGCACATAGGATTTTAGGGTTTTAGGTATTTTCTTCAATTTGAATAATATTCACGATGCCAAATACAATGCAATGCAATGCTCGTGAATGACATGTAAAAACATTTTTTTTCCAGTTCCAATTTCTAAAATCTTGGGATGTGACAACCGAGCAGCGCAATTAACGACAGATAGATCGAGCAACATTATCGAGTTCAAATCAGGGAGGCACGAGCCAAGAAAAAAATCTTCATGCACATGTTTCTTCTAATACAGGGATGACATATGTGGAGCCCAGCTGCGTGATTAAACTGTAGATGCATCTAGCAGCGCTATCAAGTTCGGAACAAGGTAGCGGGAGCGAAGAAAAAAATTCCATAATACACACGATTCTTGTAATGAGAGGCTGGCATGTGGGACCCAGCATCGGCTAAATTTAGACGAGTTTGGCAAATTCAGGCGGATTTCATTAAAGATGGGAGAATATAGGCGGATTACATCGAATTTAAACTAGATATTAAACTAAAACATTTAAAAAGTCCTCCGCCGTCTCCTTTGCCGATATCGTCGCTGATGCCGTCGCCGCTTCTACATGCGGAAGTTGCTGTAGAAGGACGTGTAGTTGGGATCGGTCCTGCCATTGTCCTGGCCGCTATCGTCATCGTCGTCGCTCGGCGGATGTGGCGGGCGGGAGCTCCCCTGACCAGCGTTGCCGCACCTCTAGGGCTGGAAAGAGGGGCCGGCCTCGTCGTCGTCGTCGAGGAAGAAGAGTGGGGCACCCCGGTAGGCGAGCGTGCGCCGGACCATGCCTGACTCCGGGCCGCCTGCTCCTCGGCCGCCTGCTGTAGGTGCTGGACGCGGAGGCGCTCCTGCTCCTCCCAATCCGCCCTGGACCAGGCCAGGATATCCGGCGACGACGACTCCACCAACGGCGGCTGCGGCGCCGAGTCGCGGAGCGACTGCTCTAACGCCATCCTTAAGGCGCTATCCTCGGGCGGCGCTGAGCGGTCCGACGGCTTAGGCTTCGTGCGGCGAAGGCGAAGGCGGCCAGTTGGAGCCGACAACGCCGGCACGCATAGCTCGCTGATGACGATGCCGCGTGAGCGTGTCCGCGGAGGCGAGCGGACTGGCGATACCGCCTCGCGCTTGACTTGGCGCATCGCCGATGAAGGACCCGTCGGCGTACAAAGCGGCGTGGAGCCCGATGAGTGGGAGGCCGAGGCGGTGGAGGAACTCAGGCTGTCCATCGTCCTCGGCATCCCGTTCCCCGGAGGACGCCGCCCCGACCTGGCCGCCGGCGTGGACGTGCGCGGGAAGCCGAGACGCGGCATGTTCCCGGCGTGGATGTTCTCTAGCACCGCCGCGATCGTCCGGCCTGGCGCGCTGCAAAAACGTCGGCGACCCGCCACGTTGTTGCGCTTCGGCGCGTCGTCTGGCGGCCCCTCGTGGCGGGCGAGCTCCTGGGCGTGACGGTCGGCAAAGAACGTCTCCTAGTAGAGGAGGTTGTCGGGGCTCTCGGCGTCAGAGGGATCGTCCATGGCCGCGATGAACGCCTGGATCTCGTCGGGCAGTTCGTCCGGCGTGGGCGCCGGCGGGATAGGGATGCCGCCGACGCTAAGCTTCCACCCCGGAGGGTTCCGCTTGTTCAGCGGCTCCATGTAGCTGGCTTCGTAGCGTGCCTCCCAAGGCTGGAGCGTGCGCCGACCGAAGCCGTTCGCCGCCGCACCGTCGCCGGGAAAGCGTTCGACCATGGCTAAGTGGGGAAAGGAGGGCTGTGTTTTCGCTGGAGTTGTGGGCTGGAGAGCTGTAAGAGAGTGTTAGAAACTCCAGCGAGGGGTACGGCTTTTATAGGCCGAGATGGGTGACGAGGGCGGGAGGGGTGTAGTGGCGAGGGCGGGAAAAAGGGAAACGGCGAGAATTTAGCGCCCGCCGTTTCGTCGCGGGAGCTGAGGCGACGGCAGTGGCGCGGCAATTCGGCGACGCGTGGCCGAAGCGACGGGCAGTTATTGTCTGGCGGTCATCGCGTGGTTCCGAGGATGACGACGACTCGGCTTTCATCGCTGAATTGGTGGGTCCACACGCCGCTTCGTTTTTTTCCGCCGACTTCGCTGCGTCCGGCATTCCAGGACGTACCCGGGATCCTGGGAATGGCCTTGGGAGTCCGGACCAAAGTTGGCCCAAAGCCGGACGAAAACAGGTTCCTAGGTAAGCGACTGGGCCGATTTTCTGTATCCGAACCTAAATTCGACGTTCGGATCGCGTCCTGGGTGATAGAGGTCTAGCTCAAGGTGGAAGAAGACTCACACACAAACACACACGGTTTCTGCACACGCACTTGTGTTTTTTTTTCTTTTGTTCACTCTTAACAAAGCAAACTGATTAGATGGCTTAAATAGCCGGACCAATACGACCCAGTAGCACGCACTCAGGTAGTTTGCACGCAAGCCACTCTTTCCACTAATCTCTCCGCCTAACTGCCCACGTACAACTTGAGTGAAAGCCAAGTTTTTGGAAAGTTGAAAGCCAAGTCTCAACTGTTGCTCCCGTTTCTTACTCCACGCTGATCTGCTCACAACTTGACCTGTCCATCTCCGCAGTGTAGAGACGTGTTCAGCTAACTAACCAAACTAATACAGAAGACTAATCATTAATGCAATGACACACACACGTTAGTGCCACCACAACACATGCACGGTGCCATGCGACACACACAACTTGACATGACTCTATCTGCCGTGCACTCACATCTAGTCTACTATGTATGACTGACGAAATAAAACATGATAAACTATTAAAAACAAGGTTAACTCCAACACTGGGTAGCCGAGTGGAGATGCTCTAACATCCAGGCCAGTCCCCAGCCTTCCTCTCTTCTTCCCCAAGAACATTACCATAGCCATGGCCACCTCCATGCCTCCTTGAAACCCTAGCCTCGTCTAATTCATGTCCTCGTTGCCCTGGTGACCTTGAAGACGATCCAGGAGTGCCAGTAGCTTGGCCTGCTTCCTCTTCTTCTCCGTGAACCGCCGGAACCCGCCGGATCTCGCCGGAGGAGCTGTAGCACCGTCGTGAACCGAGGAACACGGAGTTGCTGCAACCTCTGCTTCCTACCCGAACCAGCCCATATCGAGATCTTCCACCTTCATATGCCAGACGCTGGTGAGCCCCTGGTATCCCCAGACATCATTTCCCTTACCCTCTCGCCTTGCATCGCCGCCGATCTCGCCGCGGTGCGCGCTCGCCGTCGCGAACGTCCCAGCCATCTCGTTTCTGATGTTGTTCATCGCGATCTATCTCTCCCTGTGGTGCTTTTCTGCGCATGGTACCTGAACGGAAGTTGTAGATCCGGACTCCCTCTTCAAAACTAGCTAAAGAAAGTTCGAAACAGTATAGTAAATCTACGGGAATCTTGCTCACAACACAGCATGTCCGAACAGATCCACATGTTCCTGTTGGTTTCGTTCTTCACGAAACTGCGCGAGACACAGTCCACCCCAGCGCGAACCCATCACACGACAGCGTAGATTGTTTTCTCCCCGCCGTTTCGAGTACTCATATGCCAGTTTCCGTTCATCGAGCTACGAGAAATCGTCCCCGAAAGCTTCAGCTAACTCGCGGTGGTTGCCATCGCCGGTCAGAACGCCTCTTGCGTCTGTTCGTCAGTTAACCACGACACCGCCTAATCTTGTCCGTTGGTTCTGTTACTACCACCAAACCGAGCTTGGCCAAGTGGCAAGTGAGCTCGGGCCGAAACTAGGAGGTCCTGACTACGCTTCCTCTTGGGCGCAGTCAACCCTATTTTTATTTCTCTTTGACCCTGCGACAACCTGACCCCACCTGTCTGCGTCTGTGTACACGAGGCCTGAGTAATAAAAGATCTGAATGTTTTTCTAATTCAAAACAAAAACCAGAATTTGACATGTATATGAAATAATTCATAACTTTTGATATGTTTCGAATTTGAATAAAAATTTAATATGAAATATGTTTTATTTTTGAATGTGAATTCAATTGAATATTTAACTGTTTTCAAACAGGTCAAACCATTGACTTTGACCCCTTTTAATAATTTTACTTTAATAACAATTTAAATTCATAAATTCAAATAAATTGAATAATATATGTTATTGAATCATAAAAATGTGAGGAATCTGTTTATGCTATTTATAATATTATTTGAGCAATATAAAATTTTCGAATTATTAAATGTTATTAAATGCCATTTCATTAATACTGTATAACTTTAAATCCGTAAATCCGAATTCGACAAATGATATATCGAAATCGATTAGCTCGACGATCTTGTTCTAACTATGTGCTCCGTGATATGAATTGAAGCATGCATCATATAAATATTAAATAATCAAAACTATTTATGGGGGTAAAACATGCCTAAATAAATTAACAAATTGCTTTTTATTATTGTTTCCACACCTCACCCATGCCATGTTATGTCATACTATGTAAATTGTGCATCATATCATCATGGCATACCTTGTTTGCTTGTTGCATATGATTTATATGATTATGCAATGTATTTATTTCGGCCCCTTGTGTGTTTGGTTTTTATTCGGATGGACGTCGAGGAAGGAGAATATCAGGAGAGTCAGGAGTATTACCTGGACCCATCTTATTCTGCAACTGAACTGCCATGCAAGCATTTTCCCATGATTGCACTACATATAGTACCTATTTTATCTATCTTATTCTTGCATCATGAGTCGCGGTCTGAAATAAATTGCAATCCCAAGTACTGCATAGCCTTTACTTTTAAACCCCACCGAAGCTTGTTCTCTCAACCCCATGAGCCAATACTACAGGAGTTGTTTGAGCCATTCGAGTCGTAGAATTGCATGTGTAGGGTTTGTGAGAGTCTTGGCAATGAGGTACTTAAACAACTAAAACTGAGTAGTAATGGGATAACTAAAGAAAGCGGCATCGGTGGGCAATAGCTGAGATCTGTTTTTATCTGCCCACTTGTGTCCAGCTAGGACCCGAGTACTTGATACTTGTTCCTCGACTATCGCACTATCCACATGTGGGCGCCTTTCTGGGTTCCCTTGGACTTGAACTTGACTCTGAAGAATGTTTTGGGGCCGCACCTAGTTCAGGCTTTATGCGTTACCTATTATACAGATGCCATGTTTATTACCTGTTGCTCGATGAGCGTTTATTACTGTTGCGTAGGTGCGACACTCTATCACGTGAATATATTGTCTATGACCTCTGCTCGTGTGGCAAGTGCATGTAACCTCTGAGTCTGTACGAGACTTAGCTATACCTCATACGGGTAGCTCTCTTGGGCGGCCTTTAAAACATTCTCTGGTTTATTGGAATGGTTCCGTCGTGATGCCCCGTCGTTTTTATTTGTTTGCTTCTTCCGAGGTTGAGCATGCATGTGTTTCTATTTGTGCACCCCTGCAGGGTAAATCTTTTCAAAAATCCGTGTCCGCGGTTATGGACGACTTGGAGCATAGTTTCTCGATCATAGACAAGTATAACTAAAGTACCGCTTTTAAATTGACTAAAACTTGACTAGTAATAGCGTAATATTCATGGAATGATTAATAAAATTGCCAACGGATGGGATGTTCTTCCGCCTTCTCGTTTGAAAAGGGGGAGGTGGGCGAGCGATGTTTATTTATGTTCATATGTCACTGCCGGGTAATTACTGTTGTTAATTAATGAGAGTCCATCTATCATTGGTTAGGCGAATGTTGTAGCGTGTCTCTATAGAACTGTTAGTCTTTATTTTCGCTGCAATTGCGTCACCCTCAGGTTATTCCCTTTAGATGCATAAAGACTTGCTGAGTCCCTTAGGGTCTCACACAATAAAATATTGGTTTAGGTGGACAGGTATACTCTGAGGAAGGTTACTGGTTCGAGGAGACGGATGATGGTGGCAACGACCGTCTGGTGTAGAGATTTCGGGGATGGATATCCTTGAGATCTGTGGGCGGAATGTGCTTATTTTTAGGGCATATTATGCCAATTTGCTTCTTAGTGATGACCCACAAGTATAGGAGATCACAATAGTCTTTGCGGGTAGTATTATCCAATTTATTGATTCGACACAATGGGAGCCAAAGAATACTTGCAAGCCTTAACAACTGAGTTGTCAATTCAGCTGCACCTGAAAATAGTTCTTGCTCACAGAAGTTTATCAGTAGCGACAATTTGTAATAGCAACAACAAAGCAACAACAACAGTAAAACAGGAGCAATGGTAATAGTAGCAGCAAACAGTAGGATATGAGCACGGTAGGCATAGGGATGGATGGACAGGCGTCACATGGACGAGTCTAAACATGTAACTTCAAGATCTAGGGCATTGCAGATAAATAGGAAAAAGCATCCAAGTACTAAACAATCCTAGGCATGTGCTCCATATATAGTCATCGTGCTCGCAATGAGAACTTGCACAACATCTTTTGTCCAGTCAGCCCGTGGCAGCGGGGCCTCTAAGGAACTACTAGAAATTAAGGTGCTCCTTTTAATAGAGCACCGGAGCAAAGCATTAACACTCCGTGAACACTTGTGATCCTCACACCACAGCCATCCCCTCCGGTTGTCCCAACTTCTGTCACTTCGGGGCCTTTGGATCCGGACAATGATATGTGTACACAACTTGCAGATAAGATCACAACCAATACTATCATAATGATTCAAAAATAAGTTCAGATCTGAGATCATGGCACTTGGGCCCTAGTGACAAGCATTAAGCACAACAAGTTGCAAGAAAGTCAAATAGCACTAATAGAGATACTAGGCACTATGCCCTAACAATCTTATTCGATTACATGATAGAACTCATCCAATCCCTACCATCCCCATAGCCTAGAGTAGGGGATTACTCACTCATGGATAAGGGAAACATCGATGGTTGATGGAAAGGCATTGGTGATGACGATGGCGATGATCATCCCCAAATTCCCCGCCGCGGCAGGGTGTCAGAACGGAGTTTTTGGATCCAAATCGCGACTTCTGGTGGCGGCGGCGGAGCGGAACTATTTCTGGAAAAACATCGAACCCCCATCGGTTTTAGGTCAAGGGGTAACTTATAGGCGAAGAGGGAGCCCGAGGGGGTGCCTGGGGTGGCCGCACCTCCTAGGCGCGGGCTGGGCCCACCAGCGCCTGGCAGGGGTGTGGGCCCCCAGGCCTCCACTCCGTCTCGTACTCTGGCTCCGTGGATCTTCTGGTGAAATAGGATTTTTGGCATATTTTTCGGGATTTTTCCTGATAGTTGATTTTCTGCACAAAAACTAGACACCAAGGTAATTCTGTTGAAAACAGCGTGAGTCCGTGTTAGTTGTATCCAAATCACACAAATTTAGAGGAGAAACAATAGCAAAAGTGTTCGGGAAAGTAGATACGTTTTGGACGTATCAACTCCCCCCCAAGATTAGCTTATTGCTTGTCCTCAAGCAATTCAGTTGAAAACTGAGTGCGATAAAAGAACTTTCACGAACACATTTGCTTCATATGATGTATTTATTCTCAGCACATGAGTAGATACTTAACCCATTCATAGTAAGAAGTAATCAACCAAGTCTACTCAATAGTCATTGCAAGCTATGAAGAGAAACCAACTCAATAATAATAAGTAGAACTTTCTCAGCCATTCTTAGTTGGAGAATACATAAAGGTAGAAGATTACCTATTAGGGAGCCATGATAGAGCTCTCGGGCGTGGCGACAACGCCGCCCCATGCACCCACCTCACCGCTGACGCCCTCCCAGCCAGCCCCTACCACCCCTCTGCCCACCCAGCCTCTCGACACGGTAAGGTTCTCCCCCTAGGCGCCCTGGTTCCTCGCCCTGTAGCGGCGCGGCCTCCTGTGCGACTCCACAAGCCCGAGCGATCCAGATCTGCATCGGGCGTCATTGCCGGGGGGCTCGTACCCACCCCACCCTATCAGCCAGGTCTCCTCCGATAGCGAGTTCATGCCAGACTCGGCCCCTGCGTCTGCCTCCCGGTCGCAGACCGGTCAACGCGCCTCCTCTTCCCCGCCCAACGGTCGCCCGAGCTCCATTAATGCGGTTGGTAAGGTCTGTGGCTTCAATACGCTGCCCTCCCTCGTCGTGCTGCCGGCCTGCGCCCAAAGGACGGTGCAAATTTAAGGCCCGTCACCTCCGCCCGTGGCGCCCTCTGCCCGAGAAGAGGAGGGATGGCTCTCCGTCCAGCCGCGCCGTCCGCAATGGGACACACATTCAAGCCGCCACGACGCGGCGCTGCCACACCTCTCATTTCGGCTCTCACATGCGGATGTTGTCGTGCTTCGCTTTAAAAGGCGAACGGAGGGCCTCTGTGCTCGTTGCCTTGCCCCCGCTCACCACCACCAAGCCTCTACCTGTCGAGACAAGATCCGCTGTCTCTCCTGCAACCTCTCTGGCCACAAAGAGTGAGATTGTCCCCTCGGTCGAGCCTCAAAGTCCCTCAAGCAGCGACAATGCACTGCCCGGCCGCCCTCTCGTGCTTTCCCCCAGCTTCATCCCCTTGTGCGGCCGGGGATCTTTCCTGGGCTGCTGTTGTCGTGGTGGTGGCACGGCAGATGCCATGGGTAGGCTAAAGTTGGGGACCGAATGGGTGCTTGTGGTCACCGGGGAGGGAGTGCACGGTCGAGCCATGCACGAAGAACAAGAAGAACTCTCCAGACTTAGCAATTTGATTGATACCCCAAAGATTACAAGTGCTCCTTGAGCTGTATAGGCTAGAGTTCACCGCACTAGTTCCCTACTTGGTCCAACCTCCTTCTACTACTGCTATGCCCTCCCTTATATAGGCAGTTCTAGCTAGCTGATACCCCTTTGGGTTCTAGGGTTTACTGTTTGGATCTTGGTCCCTACAATGTGGGTGGGTCATGGGTTTGCCCTAAGCCTAGAGGCCCGGTCCATAAAGCTCGACAGCTAACGGTCTTCTGGTACGCTGCTTCTTGTTCTTTTTGGCGTCATGCTGTTACTTTGCACATCAGCGTATGCTTTGGGCGTCACCCGTCTCCTTTTGTGTCACCCGGCGTCGCCCTTCTCTTTTGACCATGCTTTACCATGGTCCCTAATGAACCTTACTCGGAAAGGTGCCACGCGTCCTCCTTGACTCGGCCCTTCCTCGGTCGACTCGGCTCGTTGGTTCCTGCAAGGTTTACAACATTGTCCTATGCGGGCCGACATAGTTTGTATGTCGGCTTTCATGCTTATCTTACCCGGCCTAGTTCTTTCTTTACTCGGAGCCAACCCAGCTGCGCTATGTTTCCCCTCTCGTGACCCTACCGGGGGTTATCCCCCCGACATTAGTCCCGGAAGCTGGTGAGGTCTAGCAGTTCAAGCTGTTAGGCGTCTCCAGGTTCCTTTTGTGTGAGTGGAACTTAGTTTTTGTCCTTATCTGTCGCAATTTCGCACCTTGCCGGGCCAGTCTGACAATTTCCGGGTCGACTCTTTGACTTCTTGGCTCATTCTTGCCTTGAGACGAGTTACTTTGGCCAATTCCGAGTCATTTTCGACGCGCTTCAGTCACTGACAACTGGTAATCATGATTATTTGCCTCAATTTTTGTTCCAAGCTCTAGCGACACAGTGACGGCTGCGCAGTTATTCCCCGTCACTGTGGCAGTCCCATCGACCTGCGCCTCTTGTCCTTCTAGTCATGACGTGTCACGAGATTTTTCGTGTATCCTTGGCTACGTGGCGCTTGCTGACTGGCTTTCCCGGCCTGGTACACGGCCACACGCTGGCCGCACGGCACAGATAGATCCCATGACCGGGTTTTTACTGCCCTTAAGTAGGGGTTGGGGGTTTCCACTTCCCCCATGCCCGTTCAGTTTTCCCTTGCCCTTTCTTCTTCCTCGCTTCTTTCCACCTTCCATCTGCAAAACCATCATCTTCCTGCCAATGCGATTGGCTCTCTTTCTTGCTTCATCTCTGCTTGCGAGGCCTACCTTGGGATTTGGCATACAGTTCTTCTGTGGGCCAAGTATTTTAGATTTAGGGTTCAAGTTGTTCCCCAGCCTGGTGCTCCCCGTGCCGAGAAGAAGCAGACTCGGTGTGGTGCTGCTAGCATCACGCCCAGGAGAGACTCCATCTTCCCCCGGGTTGCTGGGCTTGATTCTTGCAAGAAGTGGGATAAAACCTTTTTCTATGTCAAAAACAGCGGGTCCACTGATAACATCCGGCTCCCCCCTTTTTCGGACGAGGTCCCCAACAAGAAGCACTGGCATCTTGACCCGTGCGACCAAGACGCTGCGGTAAACGAGGCTAACACAATCTTGGAAAGGTTGGTGTCGCCGGATGAAAACTTTCATCTTGCCGACTTTGACCTCATGTGCACCTTCGTCTCACGCCGGGTTAGCCCTATCCAAGCGAGGAGCCACAATATGTGCTTCATGAATGGCTCTCACGATCCCACTCGGCACTCCACTAAGGAGCTCACCCAAGACTCCATTGCCCGTCGAGTAAGCTCAATCTTTAAATTGAACTTGGCAGGTGATTGGGCTTGGAGTTGCCCTCCCTTTAGCCGGGTCAGACCTGTCCCTTGGGTAAGATTTCCGAATCATTTTCTGGCCGAGTAGGCTTTAGCTCTTTTGCCACTCTTAGTTTAGTTTTTTAGTTTCTCATTCCGTTTGTCCTCCGCAGAATCTCCTTCACCAGGTTGATGACAGTACTGTCCCTCCTGCTGGTTATAACGGGGATCGCTCCGACTCGGATGAGGTCGAGTATAACCTGGAGTGCTTCATGCCCATCCCGCACGCTGCGGCTGCTTCAGCTTCGGGTAAGAGTCAATCTCGCAATCCCTTACAAGATTGGTCTGACGATGATGAGGATGATGATTGTACGCTTTGGAGGTATATGCCTTGTGACCTTAATCTCCTAGCTTATACGAGTAAGCCTGTTATTTACTTATGTAGCTGGCCAGGTACATGACGCTCCTCCTCTCGCCGTGGGCGGAGTCGGCAAGATCCCCGTCGCTAAGCCGAAGCGATGCGGAGCCTCCTCCAGCACTCAGCCGGCCAAGAAGAACAAGCCCACTCCGGCAGCTCCTGCTGCCTCTGCTGCTGCTAGCCTGGCTGAGACTCGCCAAGATGCTGGGTGCCGAGTCACACGCCGAGTAGTCCGTGACCCGGTTGTCACCGGGTAAGTTTTTGTACTCTGCTTTCTCCGTTCTTTTCTTTTTCATCACTGATGTTCTCATATATGTGTGTCTTGTTGCTTTCAGTGCCGCACCCTTGACGGCGAACCAGGCTGCTTCTTGCATTGCCTCGCCGCTTAGGCCCGCGCCTCCTCCAGCTGACTCGGCGGTGCCGAGTCCTGTCCGGGTTGAGACTCGCACTGTTGAGGCTCACGCTTCTCAGTGTCAGTCAGACCCGGTGGGTCATTCGTCTAGCGCCCCTGGCGCTGGCTAGGAAAAACTTCCTGATCTTGGTACCCGTGAATCTGGTGCCGAGAAACCTTCTGCCACCAGTTCCTCTGGCATCAGCCCTCAAGCTGATGTGAATGAACAACTTCCTAATCTTGGAGCCAGCAAAATTGCTGAGCCCAGTCAGGCGGCTCCACGTTCTTCTTCAAATCCTTCTGCTCGCTCTCCAATTCTGTCAAAGGGCCATACTCAGCCCAAGGCTTCTGGCTCTACTCGCCCTTCATCTGGCAAATCCACGTCTTCCAAGCAAACAACGCTAGTCTGCGCTCCGGGTTCTGCTCCTCAGATCGGCCTCCGACGTTGGCGACAATGATCGCTTCAACGGGTAAGGGGGACAAATCCACGGCTGCCGGGTCAGGTGATGGCTCTAGGGCTGTCACCCTCCATACTTCTGTTGTTGCGACCCGTGCCAATGTGGGAACCGCCCTGAAAACGGGTGAAGTTCTCACTCGGATGCTCAGTGGGAAAAGCCTTGGTTCGGCTGAGCCTTATGCCGTGGCATGGAACGTAGCCGACGAGCAGGAGGTCAGCACTCGTGCCGACAAGAAGCTGAAGCTGGGCCCCAAGGCCGTCTCCGACATGACCCAGCAGGCCATTACTTTGATGGCCCGCGCCGACGAGGTGAACGAGGTAAAGTAACTTCTTACTCTTTTGTATTTTTGAGTATTTCCTTTATACATATCACCTAGTCCCCGAGGTTGCAGCCGAGTAAGGAACTTATTCAGCTGTAAGCTCTTTAATAGTCACTTAGTCTTTAAATCCTTTACCCCAAGCTTGCATGTTAGAGCTTCAATCCCTAGCCCTCGAGGTTACTGTCGAGTGAGGAACTTACTCGGCTGTAAGATCTTAAGCTCTTTGATTTCTTTATGCCAAACTCATGTTAGAGCTTCAATCCCTAGCCCTCGAGGTTACTGTCGAGTGAGGAACTTACTCGTCTATAAGCTCTTAAGTTCTTTGATTTCTTTATGCCAAACTCATGTTAGAGCTTCAATCCCTAGCCCTCGAGGTTACTGTTGAGTAAGGAACTTACTCGGCTGTAAGCTCTTAAGATTTTCGATTCGGCAGGTTGCTTGACTTGACTCTTCCTTATTGTCTGTCTTCTTTGATTAGCTCACGCATAACGAGCGCACCAAAGTGCACCAAGCTCTCGTTCTGGCGCCTCGCAAGCTCGAACTTGCGTATGAAAAGCTGCAGACTGACACCCATGGCCAAGGTATGAACCTTAGTCATTCTTTCTATATTCAGTGTACTTTTCTTTGGTACAATTCTTCAATCTTCTCTTGCTATTTTCTCACAGCCTCCGCTCAATCTACCTTCAAAGCTCTTCACTCGTAGATCAGCGAGACCGAGAGTAAGTTCTTTGTCTCATCGATGTGATAACTGAAAGTTTCTGTTGGTGCTGACAAATAACTTGTTCCAAATAAGCAGAGAAGCACCCAGCTGAACTCCAGAAGGAGCGAGATGAGGTGACTCGGCTGAAGAAGCTAATGGACGAGACGGAGCAGAAACACTTGGCCGAGGTGAAGGGGCTGGGGGAGGAGCTTGCCGAGAAGAACGAGCAACAGGCTGCGAGCGCCGAGAAGACCAAGAAGTTGCTCGACGAGGCCGAGTCATTGGTCGAGTCGGCAAATATGAACTTCGATGCCCTCCAATCCAAGACCAAAACTTGGCATAACAAGCTCGCCACCATCAATTTCTTTCTCGGTAGTGAGTTCTTAATCTTTGTGCACTGTATGAGTCCTTCTGGACTTCTTCCATCTGCCATTGTTATTTGCTAACTTTGTCTTTTTGCTTGCAGAGAATTTTCCCGAGGCCAACATGTTTGCCATCCGAGCCATGAAGAAAATGAGGGCCGAAGCTGGTGCTCCTGTTGACGACGAGGTGTCCATGGAGGAGCTTCTCGAAGCGGTGTCTGAACGGGTCAGGACCCTCAAGTCTTGCGGTGTGGACTTTCTCAAGTCGGCTATCCATGCGTTTCGCATGCTCTGGCTGGATGAAGACCCACCCGAACTCATCGAGCCACTTCCCGAGAGACTGCTCCTTACTGAAGACTGGCTGGATCAATGGCGTGAGTCGGACGGCCGAGCTATAGCGGATAAGGCTCTCTCCTTCGTGCTTTCATGGTACAAGGACATCAACCTTGATGTTCTTGCTCGCATAAGGGGGGATGACAAATGGCTGAATGACCCGGAGCTGATCAAGAAGCGCCAGGAACGAGCTTATGCCATGATCGAGTACACCATGGTGCACGCTTGGTGTGAAGGCCCCAGCTTCCTCGACCTTGGCGACCCGCTCGTCGAAGTTGCTGATGAAGAGGGTGGCGACAGCGAAGAAACCGAGTCAGATGATCCGGATGACCCGACCACAGATGTCCCTCACTCGGCCGATGCCCCAAGCACTACTCCTGGCTCCGAGAGTGCTCCTCCGAATTCTTCTGCTCCTTAGGCTAAGCAACACTCGAACTTTGATCAGATCCCCGGTATGCCGGGTACATATGTAACATACATTGAACTTTTAAGTTTGATTTTGCGCCTGTTAATGGGCTTTATATATTTGCGTTATGCTCTGAGTGCGAATCATTCAAGGGCAAGTCCCCGAGTTTCATTTTGCCGTGTCACCTTTCCTTGCCTTTGGCCCTTGTCTACCTTTTTCGGTGTTCGACATTAGAGTCTCAAAGTACTAAGGATATAGTTAACGAGTATGAAACTTGGATCACTTGGCCAAGATTACTCGACACGTAGTATAACGCGACCAGCAGAGAGTTAGGCAAAAAACTAAAGCCGACTCGCGTTTCTCCTTTGTCTTTATCCGGCGTTCGTGTTTACCAGTATTACATCTTTTTCTCTTGCTTGCCATGAAGCCGTGTTTTCGGGCAACAACATAGTCGAAGAGTTGATTTATTCAGAGTAAACACTACTTGTTCCGAGATAAATTTCGGGTATCACGCCAGCTGACGTAAAATAATTGAGATGGAAAACTTAAGGGGTAGTCCTCAAGTCAGTTTTTCGAATCATACCATTTTATTATCAGCACATAGCCGACAAACACGTCCGACATATGAGAGTTCGAGTGATACATGCACTGCTTCTCCTAAGTATAGAAGGGATGAAGCAGTGCCACATTCCATGGACTTTTGGTTTCATCTCCTGACCTGTCCGCCTTGTTCTTTTGCGCTTCACGAGCGTCTATGAGATAATAGGAATCATTGTGCAATGCTTTGCTTACAATGAATGGACCTTCCCATGGAGGTGATAATTTATGCATTCCTGCTGTGCGCTGCACCAGCCTTCCTTCTCGAAAAACACGAGGTAGCACTTTTCGGCTATGGTAGCGTCGGAGATTTTGTTGATATATAGCGGATCTGGATAATGCCAGTTCCCTTGCTTCTTCGAGTAAGTCTACTCCATCTTCTCGAGCCTCTTTTACCTTGGCTTCCGAGTATTGCCTTATCCTTGGTGAGTCATATTCTATGTCGGCAGGCAAAACTGCTTCAACCCCATATACGAGGAAAAATGGCGTATAACCAGTTGACCGATTCGGAGTTGTTCTTAGGCTCCACAGTATTGAGGGTAGTTCCTCTATCCAACAACCAGGTGATCTATTGAGTGGTTCCATTAATCGGGGTTTTATCCCTGACAGAACTAAGTCATTATCCCGTTCAACTTGTCCATTTGATTCTCGATGGGTGACTGATGCTACATCGAGTCTTATTCGGTGTTTCCCACAGAAGCGAGCAAAATCTCCTTCGGCAAAGTTCGTGCCATTGTCAGTGATCACACTGTGTGGGTAACCGTATCTGAGGATTATATCCCTTAAGAATGTGACAACTATTTTACCGTCCAATTTCTTGATTGGTTTCACTTCTATCCACTTGGTGAACTCATCAATCACGACCAAGATATGAGTCATGCCTCCCCTTGCTGGTTTGAATGGTCCTACCATATCTAGGCACCATACTGCAAAAGGCCAAGTGATTGGTATAGTCTTCAATTCAGACGCTGGTAAATGCGACTTGGATGCATAGTGTTGACAACCACTGCATCTTCCGACTAACTCTTGCGCTTGTGCCAATGCGCTTGGCCAGTAGAATCCATGTCGGAATGCCTTGGCTACCAATGCTCTTGATGATGCATGGTGTGTTGGGGATATGCTATATGGGTATCCTCATAGCATGTCACTTATCCGGATAACCCGGGTGGCCCATAGTTGGTAGCATGGCCTATGGCCTGCTGGGCGGCCCAATTAGATGGATCCAGAAGGGAGGCCCATGCCGGATAAAGGAAGGCTACGGTGGAGTCACCAGCGTACCCAGAGCCTTGGAGTGCAAGATACACAAGACTAGTAATAGACGGTGTAGGACTTTGTAACCTGTCCGGATAGGACTTTTCCCTGTAACCCTAGGACCTGGCGACTATATAAGTCGGGCCTATGGGAGCCTTTAGGTCATCGATACACACAACCTCGCACAACAAACCTATCTCTGTAACTCGGTGTATTGCCCTTATAGTGATTTATAGCAGGAGTAGGATTCCGCCACCGTCCTGGGATCTGAACCTGGGTAAGCTGTGTTACCTCGTACCCGTCAACCGTCCGCCTTACCCCATGTCTCTAAACACCCACTGTGAGGACCCCTCCATGGCGTACTCGTCGGCAATACCACGACAGTTGGCGCCCACCGTGGGGCAAGAGGCGCTTCAGGATCTTCAGCGGGCGAGGACCAAGATCTTCGCGGGAATCAGCGAAACCATAGCCATCGGCCATGTTCTCTTCTCCGGAAACGTTCCGATCGTCCCTCCTGACGAGTTCTGGATCCCGGCGAAGACGAACCCTACACGGTGTTCAATTGTTCCTATCAGAGACATTCACCTCTTCATCGGCGAAACCGACTTGGGCACTAGTTCCCTAGAAGTCGGAGGAGCATCAAGGCCCGCACGAACTGCCTACGGGCAGGATACGTTCGCGGAAGGATCGATGTCGGATCTCTCTTCGGAGTTTACCGGCAAAGATCGGAAAGCATCAAGGCCCGCACGGACCGCCTACGGGCAGGATACGTTCGCGGAAGGATCGATGTCGGATCTCTCTTCGGAGTTTTCCGGCAAAGATCGGAAAAATCCAAGGCCCACCCAAACCGCCCTTGCGCATGATATAAAGGTGGAAGATCACTGCAAATCCGCCGGATTCGCCCGTGCGTCTAGACAGCAGAGATCCAAGTTCATCGGCGTGGTTACCATCTTCGATCTGGCGTGCTGCGTTCAGAGAGAAGGCGAAAAACCCCGCGATTACCTGGCCAGATGGCTCCGTATACGAGCCGATCTGGCCCCTACCCCGATGATAACGCTTTGTATCACTTCGTGGAAGGACTGGACCGTGGCATGCTTCTCCGACATTATTTAAGACGGCAACAGGATACAGGGCGTCTTACCCTCGAAGAGATGGTGAGCACCGTCAACAACTACGCGGAAGCTGACGCAGTAGCCCAGATGGCGCTTGCGCTCAGGGACAAAGAACCTCCAATTCAGCAACCACCACCACCGCCTCCCGCCGCCATCGTCGCTGTAGGGTTCGCAGCATAGAAAACAAAAAATTTCCTACGATGTGAACTATATACCAAGATCTATCTACTAGATAAAAACAACGGGCGGATGTATATCCGTAGAGAACATACCCTTGAAGACCGACAAAGCTTAACGAGTTCAACTCGTGGTTGATGTAGACGATCTCTTGCCGATCTCAAGATAGAGAGGAAGTCCTAGCGCCGCAAATCAGCAACGCATCCGTGCTCGCACACACGTTCGAGGCACCGAGCAACCTCCGCCTCCTCGCTCCAGCGATGCAGCGGAAGCACAACTCTTTCTTGCCGAATAGCCACCGGGAACATGTATATCGCTAGTCCGAGACCATGGGGGATAAATTCTAGAGGGGGAGAGAGATCCTTCACGAGGAGGTGTGAGAGACAAGTGAGGAGGGGGCTCCTTTTATAGGAGGAGGGGGGGGGCACCCAAGGGGGTGGCCGCCGGCCATGGGGGCTGCCCCCTCCCCTCCTTCATTCATGTGGGTGGACACTCCACTCACAAAATGCCCTTTAAAATCCCTCCACTCAAAAGTCCACTCAAATTCCCATTAAATTTCCACCAAATTTAATGCAAACTCTCATTAAATAAAACTCTTTTATTTTATTCAGAATTTTGTCAATTACTTTAATGAAAAACATTCACAAATAACCCTTTGCTAGAATTCTATTTCACATGCATAACCACTTTATGCAATTTCACCCGAAAACCTGTTTCGGTATCTAGTGAAATAAATTCCTGCGCTTGTTCATTCTTTTGGCATGAAACATTTGCTCCAATTGGATGTCGGTGTCTCTTAAGTGTGTCACCCTACGGTTCGTGAATAATGCGGACATGATCGAGACCCCTCTCGGATCAATAATCAGAAGCGGGATCTGGAGACCCATACTGACTCCCACACATTCAACGATGACTTTCTTGTGATCGTCAGAACCTTTTACGCTAGTATCTTAATACCTTTGTTTCACGATATATTACATGTCCGAGATTCGATCATCGGTATCTCCATACCTAGTTTGATCTCGTTACCGACATGCACTCTTTTCTCGTTCCTGTGATATAACATTCTAGTGATCAAATCACTTGCTTGCAAGCTAATCAATGTGATATCACCGAGAGGGCCCAGAGTATATCTATCCGTCATCGGGATGAACAAATTCCACTCTCGATCCATGAGCCTCAACATAAAACTTTATTAGTTCTGAATCCATCTTTATAATCACCCTGTTACGGTGTGACGTTTGATGTTATCAAGAAACTCTTCCGGTGTTAGTGATTGACATGATCTCATGGTCTAAGGATTAGGATCACTTCGTAAGTTGTTATAGCAATATAAAATCAATGACTTTTGATCGTAATGCTATACTTCGGATGAATGTTCATCACACCATTACACTAATGTTGTGATCCCGTTATTAACAACATCCAATGTCCATGATCAGGAAACCTTGATCATCTTGTTAATCAACGAGCTAGTTTATGAGAGAGGCATAACTAGGAACTTTCTGTTTGTTTATTAAACACACATGTATTAATGTTTCCGTATTAATACAATTATAGCATGCAAAATAAACATCTATCATATACTTGGAATACACATAATAAACACTTTATTATTGCCTCTCAGGGCATATTCCCTTCAGTCTCCCACTTGCACTAGAGACAATAATCTAGTTACATAGTGATAAATCTAACACCCATTGAGTTCTGGTGTTGATCATGTTTTGCTCTAGGGAGAGTTTTAGTCAACGGATCTACTACATTGAGATCCGTATGTACTTTACAAATCTTTATATCTCCATCCTTGACATGCTCGCGGATGGAGTGAAACCGGCGCTTAATATGCTTGGAATGCTTGTGAGACCTTGGCTCTTTGGCATTGGCAATGGCACCATTGTTGTCACAATAGATCACCATTGTGTCCAACGCGTTTGCCACCACTCCTAGTTCGGATATGAACTCCTTCATCCAAACTGCTTCCTGAGCCGCTTCTGAAGCAGCAACATATTCAGCCTCCGTTGTTGATCCCGCTACCACAGGTTGTTTGGAGCTCCTCCAACTAACCGCTCCGCCATTCATGAGAAATACGTATCCGGATTGAGACTTAGAGTCATCCGGATCGGTGTCAAATCTAGCGTCGACATAACACTTAGCGACGAGCTCTTCTTCACCTCCGTATACAAGAAACATATCCTTATTTCTTCGTAAGTACTTAAGGATATTCTTGACCGCTATCCAGTGTTCCGAACCTGGATCCGATTGGTACCTACTAGTCAAACTAATAACATGTGCCACATCCGGTCTTGTACATAGCATGGCATACATTATAGAGCCTATGGCTGAAGCATAGGGTACTTTGTCCATTATCTCTCTTTCTTCCGCCGAAGCCGGACTTTGAGTCTTACTCAATGTCTTGCCTTGCAACATAGGTAAGAACCCCTTCTTACTTCCGTCCATTTTAAACTTCTTTAAAATCTTATCAAGGTATGTACTTTGCGATAGCCCTATTAGGCGCCTAGATCTATCTCTATAGATCTTTATGCCTAATATGTATGACGCTTCACCTAGGTCCTTCATTGAAAATTTGCTGTTTAGATAACTTTTAACACTGTTTAAAAGATCTATATCATTTCCGATCAATAATATGTCATCCACATATAATATCAGAAATGCCACATTGCTCCCACTCACTTTCTTGTAAATACAAGCTTCTCCATAAGTTTGGACAAATCCAAACTCTTTGATCACCTCATCAAAGCGGAGGTTCCAACTTCGTGATGCTTGCTTCAATCCATAGATGGATCGCTGAAGCTTGCACACCTTGTTAGCATCCTTAGGATCGACAAAACCCTTTGGTTGTATCATATACAACTCTTCTTCAATACTACCATTGAGAAACGCGGTTTTGACATCCATCTGCCATATCTCATAATCGAAATATGCAGCAATTGCTAACATAATCCTAACTGACTTTAGCATCGCTACGGGAGAGAAAGTCTCATCGTAGTCAACTCCTTGAATTTGTCGAAACCCCTTTGCGACAAGTCGAGCTTTATAGACGGTCACATTACCATCAGCATCAGTTTTCCTTTTGAAAATCCATTTGTTCTCCACGGCCTTTCGGTCGTGAGGTAATTCCACCAAGTTCCAAACTTGATTTTCATATATGGATTCAATCTCGGATTTCATGGCTTCTAACCATTTGTTGGAATCCGGGCTCATCATCGCTTCTTCATACGTCGCAGGGTCATCATTTTCATCAACAATGAAATTCATGACAGGATTTCCGTACAGCTCGGGAGCTGCACACGTCCTGTTTGACCTGCGAGGTTCGGTAGTACTCTCTTTCGGAGTTTCATGATCATTATCATTAGTTCCCTCTTCAACAGGTGGAGCCAACTCCGGAACAACTTCCGGCCCTGCGCTACTCGCCATACTTTGAAGAGAAGGTTCCACAACCTCTTCGAGTTCTACCTTCTGACTACTCACACCTTTCGCGAGAAACTATTTCTCTAGAAAGGATCCATTCATGGCAACAAAAACTTTGCCCTCGGATCTGTGATAGAAGGAATACCCAATAGTTTCTTTAGGTATCCTATGAAGACACATTTTTCCGCTTTGGGTTCGAGTTTATCCGGTTGAAGTTTCTTCACATAAACATCGCATCCCCAAACTTTAAGAAATGACAGCTTAGGTTTGTTTCCAAACCACAATTCATACGGTGTCTTTTCAACGGATTTAGATGGTGCCCGATTTAAAGTGAATGCAGCAGTTTCTAGTGCATAACCCTAAAATGACAACGACAAGTCCGTCAGAGACATCATAGATCGAACCATATCTAATAAAGTACGATTACGACGTTCCGACACACCATTTCGCTGTGGTGTTCCGGCAGGTGTGAGTTGTGAAACAATTCCACACTCTTTCATGTGATTGCTAAACTCGTAACTTAGATACTCACCTCCACGGTCGGACCGTAGAAATTTGATCTTTCTATTACGATGATTTTCCACTTCATTCTGAAATTCCTTGAACTTTTCAAAGGTTTCAGACTTGTGTTTCATCAAGTAGATATAACCGTATCTACTTAAATCATCCGTGAAAGTAACAAAATAACGATATCCACCTCGCGCCGACACACTCATTGGACCACATACATCAGAATGTATGATTTCCAATAAATCTGTCGCCCGTTCCATTGAACCGGAAAACGGCGTTCTAGTCATCTTGCCCATAAGGCATGGCTCACATGTATCAAATGATTCATAATCAAGTGATTCCAAAAGTCCATCCGAATGGAGCTTCTTCATGCGTTTAACGCCAATATGACCTAGACGGCAGTGCCACATATATGCGGATATATCATCATTAAGTTTAATCCTTTTAGCATCAACATTATGAATATGTGTAACATTATCATCGATATCTAATAGAAATAAACCATTCATCATCGGTGCATGACCATAAAAGATTTCATTCATATAAATGGAACAACCATTGTTCTCGGATTTAAATGAATAACCACTTCGCATCAAACACGATCCAGATACAATGTTCATGCTCAGTGCAGGCACCAGATAACATTTATTCAAGTTTATAACTAATCCCGACGGCAAGTGGAGAGGCAGCGTTCCAACGGCGATCACATCAACGCTTGATCCATTGCCGACACGCATCTTGACCTCACCCCTTGCTAGCGGTCGCTTGTTCCGCAGCCCCTGATTCGAGTTACAAATATTAGCAACTGAACCGGTATCAAATACCCAGGTGCTACTGCGAGCACTAGTCAAGTACACATCAATAACATGTATATCATATATACCTTTGTTTGCCTTGCCGGCCTTCTTGTCTGCCAGATACTTGGGGCAGTTGTGCTTCTAGTGGCCAGTCCCCTTACAATAGTAGCACTCGGAATCAGACTTAGGTCCAACTCGGGGTTTCTTTTCAGGCGCGGCAACCGGCTTGCCGCCCTTACTTCCCTTCCGTTTTCCCTTTTTGTCTTTCTTGAAACCAGTGTTCCTATTGATCATCAACACTTGATGTTCCTTTTTGATCTCCACTTCTGCAGTTTTAAGCATTGACAGAAGCTCGGGGAGAGACTTCTTCATGCGTTGCATATTATAGTTCATCACGAAGCTCTTATAGCTAGGTGGCATAGACTGCAGAACACTATGGATGCCTAAATCAATGGGAATCGACATTCCCAAGGACACAAGCTTATCGGCGTAACCCGACATATTAAGTACATGCTCACTAACGGAGCTGTGCTCTTCCATCATGCAGCTAAAGAACTTTTCTGAAGCGTTGTAGCTCTCTACAGCAGCATGTGTGTCGAAAATCATTTTCAACTCACCCATTGTATCAAATGCATTGCCGTTTTCGAAACGTTTTCGAAGTTCCGGCTCTAGCCCATACAATATGCCGCAATGAACTAAGTTGTGGTCCTCCTGATGAGTCTGATAGACATTCTTCTCCTCGTCAGGGGCATCATCTAAAGGTGGGGGGCCTAACGGCGCTTCTAGCACATATTGCTTTTGTGCAGTAGAGAGGAGAATCCTCAAATTCATGGCCCATTCGGTAAAGTTGCTACCGTTCGTTGCTAGTTTCTCTTTCTCCATGAACACATTGAAATTAAAAGCAGGTGGTGCCATCTACAACAGAATTTGTAAAGTTTAGACTAAGTGTATGATAGATTGAGTTCAACTAATCTATATTACGAATGAACTCCCACTAAAAAACGACATCCCTCGTGCCTTTTTGGTGATTACATGAACCAAATACACTACACCAAGTCCAATCATCACGTGAGTCGGTATAGCTTCAAAGGCGAGCATCAAATGGGAATCATATCAACTATATGACTCATGCTTAACCTTTCGGTCCGTGTTCCGAGGCCATGTCTGTACATGCTAGGCTCGCCAAGTTAGAACCTTAGTATTCGCGTGTGTAACTGTTTTACACCCGAAATATGGTCGTGGATCCAAGAACACCCGATCATCACGTGATGTCTTGGAGCGACGAAAACATAATCAGTGCATACTAAAGGAAGAACACATTCTTATCTTTATATTTAAATGAGGGATCATCTTATTATGCTAACAAAGCGCTAAACAAGCAATATAAGATGCTATCAAACATCATATGTTTATTAGTGAAATGATATGGTTCCCGCAGATGATCTCTATCATGTGCATCGTGGTATGATCACTATCATACCTATATGTGTAAATCCAAGGTCTATGGATTTTACACGCTATGTGTGTTGTAAGAGTATCATCTCATACTTCTACTTACAACACTACCATATCATAACACTAGCCCAGCAACAATCTAAACTAGACGCCTCTAATTTATCCATTGCAAGTTTTACGTGGCTTAGGGCTTTCGAGATAGAACCGTTCTTACCTACGAACATGAACCACAACGAGGATAATCAAATTGTTGACAACTCGCTTGCAAAATAGATATTGACTATATAGAAGAGACAGACACCCGCTAGCCACTTATGCAAACTAGTTGCATGTCAAGCGTGGAACAGGTCTCATGTGCGAGGACATGTAAAGTTTGTCCGGGCCGCTTCATCCCACTATGCCACCAATATCCAAAATTACAACAAAGGAGCAACAACATGATCATCATCGCCCACATACTCATATGTGTACTACCCATGTAAAGTATCTACGCATAGATCCGGCTCTGATACCACTGTAAGGTTCGCAGCATAGAAAACAAAAATTTTCCTACGATGTGAACTATATACCAAGATCTATCTACTAGATACAAACAACGGGCGGATGTATATCCGTAGAGAACATACCCTTGAAGACCGACAAAGCTTAACGAGTTCAACTCGTGGTTGATGCAGACGATCTCTTGCCGATCTCAAGATCGAGAGGAAGTCCTAGCGCCGCAAATCAGCAGCGCATCCGTGCTCGCACACACGTTCGAGGCACCGAGCAACCTCCGCCTCCTCGCTCCAGCGATGCAGCGGAAGCACAACTCTTTCTTGCCGAATAGCCACCGGGAACATGTAACTCGCTAGTCCGAGACCATGGGGGATAAATTCTAGAGGGGGAGAGAGATCCTTCACGAGGAGGTGTGAGAGACAAGTGAGGAGGGGGGATCCTTTTATAGGAGGAGGGGGGGGGCACCCAAGGGGGTGGCCACCGGACATGGGGGATGCCCCCTCCCCTCCTTCATTCATGTGGGTGGACACTCCACTCACAAAATTCCCTTTAAAATCCCTCCACTCAAAAGTCCACTCAAATTCCCATTAAATTTCCACCAAATTTAATGCAAACTCTCATTAAATAAAACTCTTTTATTTTATTCAGAATTTTGTCAATTAATTTAATGACAAACATTTACAAATAACCCCTTGCTAGAATTCTATTTCACATGCATAACCACTTTATGCAATTTCACCCGAAAACCTGTTTCGGTATCTAGTGAAATAAATTCCTGCGCTTGTTCATTCTTTCGGCATGAAACATTTGCTCCAATTGGATGTCGATGTCTCTTAAGTGTGTCACCCTACGGTTCGTGAATAATGCGGACATGATCGAGACCCCTCTCGGATCAATAATCAGAAGCGGGATCTGGAGACCCATACTGACTCCCACACATTCAACGATGACTTTCTTGTGATCGTCAGAACCTTTTACGCTAGTATCTTAATCCCTTTGTTTCACGATATATTACATGTCCGAGATTCGATCATCGGTATCTCCATACCTAGTTTGATCTCGTTACCGACATGCACTCTTTTCTCGTTCCTGTGATATAACATTCTAGTGATCAAATCACTTGCTTGCAAGCTAATCAATGTGATATCACCGAGAGGGCCCAGAGTATATCTATCCGTCATCGGGATGAACAAATTCCACTCTCGATCCATGAGCCTCAACATAACACTTTATTAGTTCTGAATCCATCTTTATAATCACCATGTTACGGTGTGACGTTTGATGTTATCAAGAAACTCTTCCGGTGTTAGTGATTGACATGATCTCATGGTCTAAGGATTAGGATCACTTCGTAAGTTGTTATAGCAATATAAACTCAATGACTTTGATCGTAATGATATACTTCGGATGAATGTTCATCACACCAATACACTAATGTTGTGATCCCGTTATTAACAACATCCAATGTCCATGATCAGGAAACCTTGATCATCTTGTTAATCAACGAGCTTGTTTATGAGAGAGGCATAACTAGGAACTTTCTGTTTGTTTATTAAACACACATGTATTAACGTTTCCGTATTAATACAATTATAGCATGCAAAATAAACATCTATCATATACTTGGAATACACATAATAAACACTTTATTATTGCCTCTCAGGGCGTATTCCCTTCAGTCGCAGCAGCACCGCCACCTCCAGTCATTGTCGAGGCTGTTGCACCTCCACCGCCCGTCATCGAGGAAGTCCTGGCACCTTCCGACTCTGTCATTGACGCGCTCTACGCCGATTTTAGTGCAAATTCAGAGGAGATAGATTTCAGTCCAGAAGATCTAGACTCCGCTATGCAGGAGATGGAGGAGGAGTACTCGCGCGATGAGCAAGCCAACAATACCATCACGTCTCGAGGGGTGTTCGTCACCATTGGGATGGCGATGGACGAATATCAACCCGGGCGAGCTCCGCCTACAGCGCTAGAAAAGGGGAAGGGGCCACTTATTGCTGCTGACGATGATCGCGCAAAAGTTATGCCTCCTCCGCCTAACCCAGTGCAGCAGCCGCAGGAACTCGGCACCGGCCCGAGCAACAACAACACCGCAAACTTGCCGCCTCCAGCATCTACGTCGGCAGCAACCCAAGTTACTCCAGCTGATAGAGTGATGTATGGCAATCTCCTCGTCGAGCCGCTGACCGTTGATCATATCCGGAACGTGACCCAACTTGACGAGAAGCGCCAGCAGCTGCTGGAGTAAGCGCAGGCCATCGCGGAGCAAGGCGCTAAGCTAGATCGAGATCTGGTCAACGCGCAGAAGTCCATAGAGAAAGCTAGAGCAATGGAGGCTGAGTATAAGACTTTGCTGCAGCAGCAGAAGGCTAAGAAAGCTCCGGCTCGCGTCATCAACGATCCTGGCGTACAGCGTAACCTAGGATGGGCTCCCTCGAAGCCTACACAAGCCAAGCCATACATTGACAATGAAGGCAAGCAGGTGATGCCCACCCCACTCCTTAACCTTGCCGTTGCCAAGACCCTTCTGGAGCAGGATAGATCGCCTGAGGCAGTGGAACAGGTCTATGACCTAGTGCCAAGGCGGTGAAGCAGCAGGAAAAGGCCACCTCTCAGAGGCTTGATTCTGACCCAGCGCTCTTCCAATCTAGCCAGTACAAGCCGCCAAGGGACAGATTCGGAGAAAATCAAGGCCATCTTAAACATAAACCGTCCGACATGCCTAAAGGACATTCAGCGACTAACATGTTGTGTTGCAGCAGTTAGTCGGTTCGTCAGCCGACTTGGAGAGAAGGCCCTGCCTCTGTACAAGTTGCTGAAGAAGGCGGACAAATTCACGTGGACGGACGAAACAGATGCAACATTGAAGCGGCTCAAGGATATTCTTTCCTCAGCGCCCATCCTTGCAGCACCCGAACCTGGAGAGCCCCTATTAATCTACATGGCAGCAACCAACCGGGTAATCAGCATCATCGTCGTGGTAGAGCGGAAGGAACCAGGCTATGAGCACGGAGTTCAACGACCAGTTTACTATGTGAGCGAGGTCTTGACAGAGTCCAAGCAGTGTTACCCGCACTACCAGAAGATAACTTATGGAGTATTCCTTGCTTCTCGGAAGCTGAGGCATTACTTTCAGGATCACCCAATCACAGTGGTGAGAAAGACTCCACTGTCCGACATTATCAATAACAGCGACGCTACAGGAAGGGTCGCGAAGTGGGGCATTGAACTTGCCGCCTTCGAGATCACCTACAAGAGACGCGACGCTATCAAGTCAGAAGCCTTGGCGGATTTTGTTGCAGATTGGACGGAGATGCCAGATGCTACTTCATTGCCGGAACCAGAGTATTGGGTGATGCACTTTGACGGATCAAAGCTGCTCAATGGCCCGGGGGCTGGTGTATTGCTACAGTCACCAACAGGAGACAAGCTACACTACGTTCTGCAAATCCACTTCGAGGCTACAAACAACATGGCGGAGTATGAAGCACTCATTCACAGACTACGTGTAGCCAAGGATATTGGCATCAAGCGCATAGTTTGTTGTGGAGATTCCGACTTGGTTGCCCAGCAGGTGGCTGGCACCTGGAATGCGCGGAACCCTATGACGACGGCATATCGAGACGAAGTGGACGATATAGCCAAGAGCTTCTTGGGCTACGAAGTCAAGTATGTACCTAGGGAGCAAAACGAGGCGGATGATCTACTGTCTAAACTTGGATCAGGGTCCAAACAAATTCCGCCAGGAGTTTTCCTAGAGCATCTACGCACACCATCTATGAAGGGAGCCGACATAACCCGGATAGAGCTGACTTGTCAACATGGTGACTAAAGTCCCTCCGGCTTGGACAAAACCGTTCATGGAATATCTCGAACACGGAACTTTGCCCGAAGACAAAGTCGAAAGACGGCAAATAGTACGACGAGCAAAGGGTTATACCATAATTAATGGGCAACTCTACAAAAGGAGCACTACTGGTGTATACCTAAAGTGTGTTTCCCAGCTAGAAGGTATGGAAATCCTACGTGAAATCCATCTCGGCGATTGCGGGCATCACGCCGCTCCTCGATCGTTGGTCGCGAAAGCCTTCCGGCAAGGATTATACTGGCTGACCGCGAAGGCGGAAGCCGACAAGCTGGTTGAGATGCATGAGATGCCAGTATTATGCCCGACAACCACATGTTCCTGCTGAAGAACTGCGAACAATACCAATAACTTGGACGTTTGCAGTCTGGGGGCTAGACATGGTGGGACTGTTACAGACGGCACCTTGTGTGTTTATGCATCTGCTTGTATCAGTTGACAAATTCACGAAATGGATAGAAGCTAAACCCATTAGAAAGCTTGATGGGGCAACTGCCCTCAGGTTTGTCCGGGATCTAGTGGTGAGATTTGGTCTCCCACACAGCAGTATCACCGACAACGACAACAATTTGTCACTCGGAGAAGTGGAGGCTTATTGCTGGGAGAAAGGCATTCGACTTGACCTCGCATCTGTGGCGCACCCACAATCCAATGGTCAGGTTGAGCGAGCCAATGGATTAATTCTACAGGGAATCAAGCCACGTCTTGAGGCACCGCTACATAGAGCAGCTGGAGCCTGGGCGAAAGAATTTCCTTCTGTGCTATGGAGTTTACGAACTACACCCAACAGATCCACCGGCTACACCCCTTATTTCATGGTATATGGAGCAGAAGCTATCCTGCCTTCCGACATCCTTCACGATGCACCAAGAGTTGCCGCCTACGACGAAGGTGACGCTGAAGAATCCAGATGCCTAGATGTGGACCTTCTCGAGGAGGAGCGCGTTTTGGCATGCCAAAGATACGCCATCTACCAGCAGAAGCTACGCAGCTACCATAGTTGCCGCGTTCAGCATCACTCGTTTAAAGAGGGGGATTTGGTGCTCCGACTTAAGCAGAAGAAGTCACACAAATTATCCCCGCCATGGGAAGGACCGTTCATCATAAGCAAGGCGCTACTCAATGGGTCTTACTACCTCGTTGACAATCGTGAACTGAAGGATAGACCCAATGAGGATCATAAGCGTAAGCGACGTGACCCGGATGATGACTACCCGGAGCTTGATCGGCCCTGGAACATAGCACAACTACGTCCTTTTTACACTTAACATTTTTTATCTAATTGTGTATCTCTTATATGATCAATGAAATAAAGTTCTCTGGTTCACTCATATTTCTGAGTCTTTTACCTCCTTTAGTGTTCATTTTTGGATCATGTAAAACCTTTATGCACAAGATTGGCGTTTGCACTTGTGAAAATCCCGCCTACGGGCGTTAGCTTAAGTTTTCTGGTCTACACGTTCTTTGTCGTTCTTATGTGGATTCTGGAGTAGTGACTTTTGGCACTTATTGTCGGCGAATTTGTGCTCAGGTTATTGATGGTGCTATTGGGCATCATCACCTAAGCGCATGGTTCCGACAACGAGTCTTCCGACTCACGAAAAGTTAAGCATAAGAACCGAAGTAATGGATAAGCCAGCACTTGCTTAAAAATACATACATACTGGAAGTTAGTTCTTGAGTAGCAGGAAATAAATAACCATTGTTTTCTGCCTTAAGTTACATCAACAAGTTTTTTCCGCATATACACCAAAGGTGAAACAAATATTACAAAGTTGTTTTTCACTCCTTTGTCGCAGGTGACTTAGAGGCAGCATCGTCACCAGCCGGAGAGCCACTCTCGAAGTCAGCGCTGTGGTGGGACTCAGAAGAATCTTGGTTGCCGCTGTCGATGGTGTTCATGGGCACGAAGACGTCGATGTCCACCAACTCGGCAACTCTGGTGCCATAGCCCGCGAGTGAAGACAAGATGGCTTCGTGATTAATCTCTTTGCCATCATCGTCGACAACGGGGATGCCAGAGGTCACCGTGTCGATGTCGGCACCTTCGTAGTGTGCCTTCACCATTGACAGCGCCATCCTGGCGCCAGCCTGTGGCATCCCGCAAAACCACTACTAGAAAATCGCGTTGTTTTTGTGCATTGCATCATCATGACCGCATGCTCATGTCATCATGCCACATTGCATTCGAGCATCTTCATCGTCTTGCATCTGTTCGCATAAAACTATTTTCGAAAAAACCCGAATTGTTTTCTAAAACGCCCCATCTTTAATCAAATATCAAACCCCGGGTCCCCGGATTATTTTTTGTGTGTGTCTGATATCGGTTTGCAAACGGTGTTTGTAAAACAAATAAAAATATTTATTATTTTAGTGGGGCAGTCGAACGGGCCGAATGACCCGAACGACCACCCCAGGATTTTACGAACGGTCCACCCCAACAATTCCTAAACCTACCAACCTATCTACCCACACCCAGCCTCCACATCACCCTGGCCAACCCCCTCTCGCCACCTCACCCTCTCCCTCCCCTCAACCAATCATATGCTGCCACCTACTCCCTCTCCCCTCCCTCACATGCAATCACACAACACACACAAACCCACACACCGCACGCAGCCGGCCATCCTGCTGGCCCCACCACCAGCCCACGTCCCGCCCTCGGGTTCCCCACGCACGCACTCACGCCCACCTGCACGCACTCCCGTGCAGGCCCCACACCGCCGCCCGACCGCTCTCCCCCACGCGAAGCAACCCCCGCGTCGCCTCCCTCTGGCCGCGTCTCCCGCCGCCGCTCCGGCACCCGCCTCCCTCGCCGACCGCCTGCTCCGCCTCTCCGCGCCCCGGAGCGTCGCTCTCCTCCTCCCCTCTCTCCCAGCCCCGGCGGCTCCCTCCCCATCTCCGGCGAGCGCCCGCCCGCACCTGCGTCCCCTTCCGCCGGCCCCTCCCTTCTCCGTTCCTCGCCTCCCGCGCCCGACCGCGCTCGAGACGATCCCGCTCGCCGGCAAGCCGCCGCCTCCGCGCCCCGCGCGCCGCCCGCGTTCTCCCATCCTCCTCCGGCCCCGCGCGCCGCCCGCGTTTGCCGCCCCCCAGCGCGCTCGCCCAGGACCCCCGCCCCGCTCGCCGCGCCGCCCTGGCCTCCTCCAGCTCCGGCCTCGACGCGCTTTTCCCCCCGTGCTCCGGCGCCCCTCCACCGCCTGTGGTCTCCTCCCGCGTCCGGTGCCTCCCACGAGCTCCTCCGCCGCCACCCCGCGAAGCTCGCCGCCGAGCAGAGCGCGCCGGCCCACCTCCGGCCGTCCGCCGCCCAAGCTCCCCGTTCCCTGGCCGCCTCCGTTCGTCACCGGCAGACCGCCGTGGTCGTCACCGGCCCCTGCGTCTCCTCGTTCGCCGTCGTATGCCAAGACCCGTGCGATTTTCTGCCGCTGTCCTCCGGCCCACCCGGGCTCGTCCTGCCCGCGTCCGTGTCGCCGGACCCCGCCCCGTCGGGCCCAAGCCGCGAGGCCGCCCTCAGGTCCTCTGCTTCCGCGCCGCCGCCGTTTCTGGCCCTCTGTCGCCCCGCGAGCCAACTGCAGCCGGTTCATGCCACGCCTGGACGGGTGTTGTCGATGTGGTACTGCTACTACAAGACGCGGGACAACCTCTGCGATACAACGACGACAAACAAGCTCAACTTCCACAGTGGCCGCAACCAACCCAAGTTCGCCATCGAGCCGGAACCCCGAGTACGCCGATATGTGATCGAGGGGTGACGCATGCAAGACCGAGGATCCGGTGACATCGGTACGACAAGGTGATCGTGGAGCTCCGATGACTCCGCCACGGACGCCGAGACCACCCCCCAAACCCGAAGACCGATCCCGTACCCGGTGCCGCGCCAAGATATCCTTCTCGGACCCCGATGACGCTAAGTTCTTCGCCGTAGAGCAACATGGACTTTGACAAGACAAGGAACGTCAAGAACTTCAACCGTATGCCAAGACCGAACCGACACGAGAACCCGACAAGTTCGACACCGGCCAGGGCGAGTCCGATGCCCCGACGCCAAACCAAGTCCTGCTTCCGGAGCGTCAAGACCTGTAACACCCTCAGAATCGGACCTATGCAAGTTCGAGCAAAATTCGCCAAACCCGCATAGAAACGATTCAAAGGTGCCCACCAGGCACTTTCGTGCGGGTGGAAAACGAAGTAATAACATTACACAACAGTCCTCGATGGGACCCACAGAACAGATATATAACAGCGATTCAAAGAGTCAAGAATACATATATAATATACAAAGATCCAAATCACCTTGAAAACGATAGAGCGTCCAGCTATGGACAAGATGCAAATGGGGCTAAGAGCCCTGAAGAATAACCAATGGCGTCCATAACCCTGCCCAGGCCAAGCCGGAAGGGTAACCCTGCTAACGACGTCGATCTCAACCTGCTTAAACAAAAGGGGTGCCGACAAAGGGCAAAGGAAAAAGAAGGAGCGTCAGTACTGAGGCCAGTACACGGCGAGGCTAGAATTCGGCGGTCCTCGCCTACATAGGTATGGTGGACTGAAGAGGCAGCGGCAGCATGCACTAAACAACCTATAGAGACTCGATACAACTGGCGTCAATCAGAGAGGGGTAAGAAAGACCTATTCGGATCCAACCTGAAGCTAACACCAAACAAACCCATCCTGGTATTTCCCCTCGAGACCAAACGAGGAAGTCAACCAAGGAACTCACACGGTTGGCAGTTTTACTTATTCCGTTATAGTTGCGGCACTTTACTAGTCAGGTTTAGATAATTATCCTGATAGAGTAAGCAGTGGGCACTTTTAGTTAATCATTCCGTTATAGTGGCAACACTTACTAGTCAGATACAATTAGCATGAGAGAACCCTTAAACCCAGCAGTTGTTGGTACTTTTATTCAGCCATTCCGTTGTAGTTGCAACACTTACTAGTCAGATACAATGGTCGCAAGCGACAAACCAAGCAAGCAAATGTGGGCAGTATTATTTAGCCATTCCATTATAGTGAAGCTGATTACTAGTCATCTTATAGTCAAATTGATAGCAGTAAACTTTAGTTATGCTTGTCTATGATCGAGATACTGTGCTCCAAGTCGTCCATATCCGCGGACACGGCTTTCAGAAAGTTTTACCCGGCCGGGGTGCACCAATAGCAACACACGCTCGATCAACCTCGGAAAAACCAAATCAAAACCCAACGAGGCTTTCACGACTGAACAATCACAGGATTCAGAAATATTTCAGGGGGCCACCCCTTGAAGTACACCCGCAACAAAGTAAGCAAGCTCCGAGACGGACTCAAGGTTTGGGTGGACGGCTGTGAACGACTGGGAACCCAAAACTGGGCTTGTCGACACCGCGAAATCGTGTCCCGATCCTAAACAGTACAGTGTGCTCCTCGCACAATCGTAAATACATAAGTAGCATGGCATAAGTACAGGATCGTAAATAAAACCTCAAACTAGTTTGTGGCCCCAAGAAATAAGACTGAATCAAGCTCTGGCTCAGGGGGGTCCCATATACCTCCCGGATGTGGATAGCGCGATAAAACAAGGAATATGTATCAAGTACTCGGGGTCTTACGGGACACAAGTGGGCGTTCGGAAACCAAATATTTTCTATCACCCACCGATGCCTCTGCTTATTTCAATTTTAGTTGTTAAACAGAAATTAAAGTGAACGATAAGTAAAACTATGATCATCTCCAACATCAACATGCGGCAATTCATCAACAACTGTGGCACTTGACAACACGCAACAGCACTTGGGCAAGCGACTACGACGCGCAAGTCCAACTATCTACCAAACAACAGGTAATAGGATGTGTCCAAGGCAATATAAGGCTGCAGGGTATAACACGGGTACGAAAACTAGAGCATCGCAACATGGATAGCAATAGATCAACAGGAGGGAATAAATACTATAAAAGTAAGATAGGTAGAAAAGGGGGGGATGCTCGCCTGAAAACATTGTCGAAGGGTTCATCCGAAGATCGGGTCGACACTCGCATCAACTCAACGGCCTTATCCGCGAAGAACCAAAACACTAGAAGAAACACCGGATGCACTATTTAATACAACGGCAGAAGATCGGCATGCTTATGATATGATGCATGGCATGGCAAAGGTGCAATGCGATTAGGTCAATATTACGTGGAACCGGGGTCCCGACAATTAATTAGGTGGTTCATTTTGTTTAGCTACCCCGCAATTAAATGTTGTATTAGCAAGACAAGTTGGCACCGGTGCGCTACACAAGATTTAAATGAGGCCAATATGAGACTAGATCTGCCCGCATATGGGCCCCATATTTAATTATGAGGTGAATCGACATAAGGCCCCCAAACCACATGATTATGCATGCAAGGACAATTCAATATGCAACAAGTTGTATATATTATAAAATAGGGTTTACGGGAAGGGGTTCACACATTAGGGTTCGGCAGATCTTGGGTTCCGGGGTTCGGGGTCGGTCTCAGGGTTCGACGGGTTCGGCGAGATCGGGTTCGGTACGGGAGGAAGGTCTTGTCGCAACCGGATAGCCGGACTTGGTTGACGTCGGGGGCGCATCGGATTCCGCTGGTCGCTGTCGTTCTTGTCGGGCCCGCGCATCAGGTCGATCTTGGCGTTCAGGATGAAGACTTGTCGTTCTGCGTCGGTGTCCTTACCGTCCGTGTGGCGAACTTGGCGTTCCGTTTAACGACCTTGGCGTCCTTGTCGGAGTTCTCGGTGGCGATGTCGGTCTTGGGTTCGGCGCCGGCGGATCTTGGCGATCTTCAAGCTCGGTTCCTGGCGTGGCCCTTGGATCACCGGGATCGGGCTTCGGTTTCCATGAAGGGGAGCGTAGGACTCCGGATTGTAGTCGATGGAGATCTCGGATGGCGCCGGGGTTCACCGGATCTGTCTGTTCGATGTCGATCTTGGCGGCCACTTGTCTATGTTGTTGTTCTCGGTATCCCTCACCCAACACAACTAGAAGGACACGAAGCCAACAGAAAGGTGGCCTCAACGTCCAGATGCTTGCAACTTGCCAACATCCAAAGACAACACGGTCAGGGGCTCCATAGGCGCACAGGGCAGGCCACACGGAACGCTGCGGTGACTGCGCCAAGGCAGGCTCAGGGTCGGCTCGCCGGCGACGGACGCGCGCGAGCCCGCGCAGGACGACGTGGCCGAGGCAGAGGGGACCGGCGGGGCGGTGGAGGTCCTGGGGCGTGCCGGGGCACGGAGACGGCCCCGCGGGGCGACGGCGGCTCGGGGGCGAGCAGGGGGGGTCGGCCGGAGCGGGGCCGGCGACGAGGACTGAGGGGGCGGCGCGGTGGAGGTCGTGCGGGGCCGGCGACGAGAGGAGGCGGGACGCGCGCGCGGAGGTTGGTGGCGACGGGCGGCGCCCTGGGGAGGAGGTGGCCGGGCCGGGCGCTGCGGCCAGCGGCTGCGGAGGCCGGAGAGGGAGGACGGCGGAGCGCGTCGGGCGGCGCGGTGCAGGGGCGAGGCAGGCGAGCGGAGCCGGCGGCGGCGGACACGGGCCGGGCGACGCGGAGCTCGGGCGGCGCGAGCTCCTGGCCAGGCAGCGGCGGCACGGAGGACCGGGCCGGCGGCGCGGGCACGCGGCCGAGGGAGAGGGAGGAGAGCCGCGGGGGAGGGCTTGGAGGCGACGCAGGCCGACGGAGGCGCTGCAGGGTGCTGCGGCGAGGTTGCAGGAGGCGAGGCGGCGGAGGATGCGGTGGGGCAGGGCAGCGAGCGAGCTGCGGCGAGGGGGAGAGGAGGGGTCGGCGCCGGGGCACGCGAAGGCGGGCGAGGCAAGCAGGCCGGGCGCGGGCCGGAGCGAGCGGCTGATGCGGTGAGGACGCGAGGGAGGGCTGCCCGCGGGAGGGAGACCGGAGGCGAGGAGGGGTGAGGAGGTCTGGGGGGCGCGGCGGCGCTAGGGGAGGAGGCGGGCGGCGGTGGCTGAGGCGGGTCGGGAGGAGGCGAGGTTGGGCGCGGGGCAGGGGCGAGGAAGAAGAACAGTGGTCGGGGTCGGGGGAGAGAGGCGCGCGCCGCGTGGGACGCGCGTGGGTGGGGGTCCCGCGGTGGGGCCGGGGTGGTTGTGGATAGAGGGGGAAGGGGTCGGACTGGGGGAGGTCGGGCAGGGGCTGTTGGCGCGTGCGGGGGAGTGCGTGTGTGCCTGGGTGGGGCCACGCGGGCAGGGAGAGGGAAGGGAGAGAGGGCCAAGTGGCAGTTTCTGGTTGGTGGGGGGGAGAGGAGAGGGTGACGTGGCGGCCTAGGATAGGTGGGGGTGAGGTGGAGGGTTGGGCTGGGTAGGTAGTTTGGTAGGTATAGGATTTAGAGGGCTGGTTTGGGGTGGACCGATTTGAAAAATGGGGGTGGTCGTTCGGGTCGATTCGGCCCGTTCGACTGCCCCCGCTAAAACAATTAAACTTTTTATTTGTTTTAAACGGGCCGTATGCAAACCGATAGCGGCCAAAACAAAATATTCCGGGGACCCGGTTTTGATGTTTGAATAAAGAGGGGCGTTTAGAAAACAACACGGGCTTTGCAAACATAGTTTTATGCAAACAATGCATGATGATGACGATGCAATGCACAAATTCAACGCGATTTTCTAGTAGTGGTTTTGCGGGATGCCACAAGACCTACCTCCGATATTCGAGAACGCTTCCGTCGAACCCCAAACCCCAGATCCGTCGAGCCCTGAGACCGGACCCCGAACCCCGGAACCCCCAAGATCGTCGAGACCCCTAGTGTGTGCCCCTTTCCAAAAACCCTATTTTTATAACATAATAACCTTGTCGCATATTAAATTGTCATTCATCTCGCATGCATATCATTGGTTTGGGGGCCTTATGCCGATTCACCTTATAATTAAATAAGGGGCCCATATGCGGGCAAATCTAGTCTCATATTGGCCTCATTTAAATTGATGTAGCGAACCGGTGCTATCTTTACCATGCTAAAACAACATTTAAATTGCGGGGTAGCTAAACAACATGGACCATCGAAATAATTGTCGGGACCCCGGTTCCGCTTAATATGACCTAATTGCATCGCATCTTTGCCATGCCATACATCATGCATGCATCATGCCCGATCTTCTGCTGTTGTGTTAAATAGTACATCCGGTGTTTCTTCTAGTTTTTGCTTCTTCGCGGATAAGGCCGTTGAGTTGATGGCGAGTGTCGACCCGATCTTTGGATGATCTTCGACAATGTTTTCAGGCGAGCATCTCCCCCTTTCCCTATCTTACTTTTATAGTATTTATTCCCTCCTGTTGATCTATTGCTATCTGTGTTGCGATGCTCTAGTTTCCGTACCCGTGATATTCCCTGCAGCCTTATATTGCCTTGGACACATCCTATTACCTGTTGTTTTGGTAGATAGTTGGACTTGCGCGTCGTAGTCGCTTGCTCAAGTGCTGTTGCGTGTCGTCAAATGCCACAGTTGTTGGAGCCTTGCCGCATGTTGATGTTGGAGATGATCTTAGCTTTACTTATCGTTCACTTTAATTAATGTTTAACAACTAAAATTGAAGTAAGCAGAGGGCATCGGTGGGTGATAGAAAATATTTGGTTTCCGAACGCCCACTTGTGTCCCGTAGGACCCCGAGTACTTGATACTTGTTCCTTGATTTATCGCGCTATCCACATCCGGGAGGTATATGGGACCCCCCCTGAGCCAGAGCTTGATTCAGTCTTATTTCTTGGGGCCACAAACTAGTTTGAGGTTTTATTTACTATCCTGTACTTATGCCATGCTACTTATGTATTTACGATTGTGCGAGGATCACACTGTACTGTTTAGGTAAGCGGAATGTTTTCGCGGTATCGACACCCCGAGTTTTCGGGTTCCCAGTCGTTTACAGCCATTGTCGCAAACCTTGAGTCCGTCTCGGAGCTTGCTTACTTCGTTGCGGGTAGACTCCAAGGGGTGGCCCCCTGAAATATTTCGGAATCCTGTGATTGTTCAGTCGTGAAAGCCTCGTTGGGTTTTGATTTGGTTTTTCCGAGGTTGATCGAGCGTGTGTTGCTATTGGTGCACCCCGGCCGGGTAAAACTTTCTGAAAGCCGTGTCCGCGGATATGGACGACTTGGAGCACAGTATCTCGATCATAGACAAGCATAACTAAAGTTTATTGCTGTAAATTTGACTTTATAATGACTAGTAATCAGCTTCACTATAATGGAATGGCTAAATAATACTGCCCACAATTGCTTGTTTGGAGCGTCGCTTGCGACCATTGTACCTGACTAGTAAGTATTGCAACTACAACGAAATGGCTGAATAAAAGTACCAACAACTGCTGGGTTTTGGGTGATCTCATGATTAATGTATCTGACTAGTAAGTGATGTCACTATAACGGAATGAATAACTAAAAGGGCCCCTGTTTCTTTTATCAGGACAATTATCTACACCTGACTAGTAATTGCCGCAACGATAACCGAATAAGTAAAACTGCCAACTGTGTGAGTTCCTCGGTTGACTTCCTCGATTGGTCTCGAGGGGGAAACGCCAGGATGGGTTTGTTTGAGGATAGTATCAGGATGGTTCCGGTTAGGTCCTTCTTACCCCTCTCTGATTGCCGACAGTTGTTTTGAGTCTCTATAGGTTGTCTAGTGCATGCTGCCGCTGCCGCTTCAGTCCACCATACCTATGTAGGCGAGGACCCCGAATTCTAGCCTCGCCGTGTACTGGCCTCAGTACTGACGCTCCTCTTTTCCTTTGCCCTTTGTCGGCACCCCTTTTGTTTAAGCAGGTTTTGAGATCGACGCCGTTAGCAGGGTTACCTTCCGGCTTGGCCTGGGCAGGGTTATGGACGCCATTGGTTATTCTTCAGGGCTCTTAGCCCCATTTGCATCTTGTCCGTAGTCGGACGCTCCATCTTTTCAAGGTGATTTGGATCTTTGAATATTACATCTGTATTCTTGACTCTTTGAGTCGCTGTTATATATATATCTGTTCTGTGGGTCCCATCGAGGACTGTTGTGTAATGTTTACTTACTTCGTTTCCACCCGCACGAAAGTGCCTGTGGGCACCTTTGAATCGTTTCTATGCGGGTTTGGCGGGTTTCGCTAAAACTTGCATAGGGCCGATTCTGAGGGTGTTACAGAGTGTATCAGAGCTCAGCAGTTGCGATACCCCACAAGTCCAGCCTGTAGGATAACCTAGCTAACGGCCGAAGTAGAGTGTCAAACCTATTTTGCAAAAACGGTTGGATAGATCTGATTAGGTCTGATTTTACTCCTTACCCCTCTGCTATTCTCCTCTTATCTCCACGCGTTTTGAATCTACTCTCTTGTCTTTTCTTCGAGTCCAGGATTTCTCGTGGTTGGGTTTCCGTCGTACCTTCAGGGTTTCGCTTCCTCCTCTGGTAACGGTGTTGCTACATCTGGTCTTCATGCTGTTCGAGGAATCCGTCTATGGTGGTACCATTCTTTGTTCCTTGTTTGTGCCTTCCGGAGTTTTCCGACACGACGATATCATCTACGCCAGATCCGATGTAGAGTCTGCATCACTCCGTTGTTCCGAACCTCGCTTGTCGAGATCTTCAGTCTGAATCCGAGAGTTGGTTGCATAATCCGCCTATTCGTGTGCAGAGTAATGGTTTGGGTGCGCGATGGACTGATCACCATCCGACTACTCTTATCATTCGCTCTTGTACATCGAATCAGTGGATCCAGCAGTTCTACTCCGTCCACGGAAGTTAGAGGTGGCTTTATTTGTTGATACCTCTACCTTCGCCCTTTTTGTTCCCGGAGTGTTCTCTCGACGATCACGGACAACGACCTTTTGTTAGTGGTGTCGCGAGGATCTACACGATGCGAGAAGATTCAAATCGCCGACCTTCCTTCCGGTACCATGAGGCGGATCTCGAGGGCGATATCCCTTGTTAGTGGTGTCGAATTGTGGCATCCCGCAAAACCACTACTAGAAAATCGCGTTGTTTTTGTGCATTGCATCATCATGACCGCATGCTCATGTCATCATGCCACATTGCATTCGAGCATCGTCATCGTCTTGCATCTGTTCGCATAAAACTATTTTCGAAAAAACCCGAATTGTTTTCTAAAACACCCCATCTTTAATCAAATATCAAACCCCGGGTCCCCGGATTTTTTTTTGTGTGTCTGATATCGGTTTGCAAACGGTGTTTGTAAAACAAATAAAAATATTTATTATTTTAGTGGGGCAGTCGAACGGGCCGAATGACCCAAACGACCACCCCAGGATTTTACGAACGGTCCACCCCAACAATTCCTAAACCTACCAACCTATCTACCCACACCCAGCCTCCACATCACCCTGGCCAACCCCCTCTCGCCGCCACCCACCCCTCTCCTCCCCTCAACCAATCATATGCTGCCACCTACTCCCTCTCCCCTCCCTCACATGCAATCACACACACACACAAACCCACACACCGCACGCAGCCGGCCATCCTGCTGGCCCCACCACCAGCCCACGTCCCGCCCTCGGGTTCCCCACCCACGCACTCACGCCCACCTGCACGCACTCCCGTGCAGGCCCCACACCGCCGCCCGACCCGCTCTCCCCCACGCGAAGCAACCCCCGCGTCGCCTCCCTCTGTGCCGAGTCTCCCGCCGCTGCTCCGGCACCCGCCTCCCTCGCCGACCGCCTGCTCGCGCCTCTCCGCGCCCCGGAGCGCCGCTCTCCTCCTCCCCTCTCTCCCAGCCCCGGCGGCTCCCCCCCATCTCCGGCGAGCGCCCGCCCCGCCTGCGTCCCTTCCGCCGGCCCCTCCCTCTCCGTTCCCTCGCCTCCCGCGCCCGACCGCGCTCGAGACGGCCCCGCTCGCCGGCAAGCCGCCGCCTCCGCGCCCCGCGTGCCGCCCGCGTTCTCCCATCCTCCTCCTCCGGCCCCGCGCGCCGCCCGCGTCCGCCGCCCCCCAGCGCGCGCTCGCCCAGGACCCCCCGCCCCGCTCGCCGCGCCGCCCTGGCCTCCTCCAGCTCCGGCCCCGACGCGCTTTTCCTCCCCGTGCTCCGGCGCCCCTCCACCGCCTGTGTCTCCTCCCGCGTCCGGTGCCTCCCACAGCTCCTCCTCCCGCCGCCCCGCGAAGCTCGCCGCCGAGCAGAGCGCGCCGGCCCACCTCCGGCCGTCCGCCGCCCAAGCTCCCCGTTCCCTGGCCGCCTCCGTTCGTCACCGGCAGACCGCCGTGGTCGTCACCGGCCCCTGCGTCTCCTCGTTCGCCGTCGTATGCCAAGACCCGTGCGATTTTCCGCCGCTGTCCTCCGGCCCACCCGGGCTCGTCCTGCCCGCGTCCGTGTCGCCGGACCCCGCCCCGTCGGGCCCAAGCCGCGAGGCCGCCCTCAGGTCCTATGCTTCCGCGCCGCCGCCGTTTCTGGCCCTCTGTCGCCCCGCGAGCCAACTGCAGCCGGTTCATGCCACGCCTGGACGGGTGTTGTCGATGCGGTACCGATGTGGTACTGCTACTACAAGACGCGGGACAACCTCTGCGATACAACGACGACAAACAAGCTTAACTTCCACAGTGGCCGCAACCAACCCAAGTTCGCCATCGAGCCGGAACCCCGAGTACGCCGATATGTGATCGAGGGGTGACGCATGCAAGACCGAGGATCCGGTGACATCGGTACGACAAGGTGATCGTGGAGCTCCGATGACTCCGCCACGGACGCCGAGACCACCCCCCAAACCCGAAGACCGATCCCGTACCCGGTGCCGCGCCAAGATCTCCTTCCCGGACCCCGATGACGCTAAGTTCTTCGCCGTAGAGCAACAGGGACTTTGACAAGACAAGGAACGTCAAGAACTTCAACCGTATGCCAAGACCGAACCGACACGAGAACCCGACAAGTTCGACACCGGCCAGGGCGAGTCCGATGCCCCGACGCCGAACCAAGTCCTGCTTCCGGAGCGTCAAGACCTACCTCCGATATTCGAGAACGCTTCCGTCGAACCCCAAACCCCAGATCCGTCGAGCCCTGAGACCGGACCCCGAACCCCGGAACCCCCAAGATCGTCGAGACCCCTAGTGTGTGCCCCTTTCCAAAAACCCTATTTTTATAACATAATAACCTTGTCGCATATTAAATTGTCATTCATCTCGCATGCATATCATTGGTTTGGGGGCCTTATGCCGATTCACCTTATAATTAAATAAGGGGCCCATATGCGGGCAAATCTAGTCTCATATTGGCCTCATTTAAATTGATGTAGCGAACCGGTGCTATCTTTACCATGCTAAAACAACATTTAAATTGCGGGGTAGCTAAACAACATGGACCATCGAAATAATTGTCGGGACCCCGGTTCCGCTTAATATGACCTAATTGCATCGCATCTTTTCCATGCCATACATCATGCATGCATCATGCCCGATCTTCTGCTGTTGTGTTAAATAGTACATCCGGTGTTTCTTCTAGTGTTTTGCTTCTTCGCGGATAAGGCCGTTGAGTTGATGCGAGTGTCGACCCGATCTTTGGATGAATCTTCGACAATGTTTTCAGGCGAGCATCTCCCCCTTTCTACCTATCTTACTTTTATAGTATTTATTCCCTCCTGTTGATCTATTGCTATCTGTGTTGCGATGCTCTAGTTTCCGTACCCGTGATATTCCCTGCAGCCTTATATTGCCTTGGACACATCCTATTACCTGTTGTTTTGGTAGATAGTTGGACTTGCGCGTCGTAGTCGCTTGCTCAAGTGCTGTTGCGTGTCGTCTAATGCCATAGTTGTTGGAGCCTTGCCGCATGTTGATGTTGGAGATGATCTTAGCTTTACTTATCGTTCACTTTAATTCCTGTTTAACAACTAAAATTGAAGTAAGCAGAGGCATCGGTGGGTGATAGAAAATATTTGGTTTCCGAACGCCCACTTGTGTCCCGTAGGACCCCGAGTACTTGATACCTGTTCCTTGATTTATCGCGCTATCCACATCCGGGAGGTATATGGGACCCCCCTGATCCAGAGCTTGATTCAGTCTTATTTCTTGGGGCCACAAACTAGTTTGAGGTTTTATTTACTATCCTGTACTTATGCCATGCTACTTATGTATTTACGATTGTGCGAGGAGCACACTGTACTGTTTAGGTAAGCGGAATGTTTTCGCGGTATCGACACCCCGAGTTTTCGGGTTCCTAGTCGTTTACAGCCATTGTCGCAAACCTTGAGTCCGTCTCGGAGCTTGCTTACTTCGTTGCGGGTAGACTCCAAGGGGTGGCCCCCTGAAATATTTCGGAATCCTGTGATTGTTCAGTCGTGAAAGCCTCGTTGGGTTTTGATTTGGTTTTTCCGAGGTTGATCGAGCGTGTGTTGCTATTGGTGCACCCCGGCCGGGTAAAACTTTCTGAAAGCCGTGTCCGCGGATATGGACGACTTGGAGCACAGTATCTCGATCATAGACAAGCATAACTAAAGTTTATTGCTGTAAATTTGACTTTATAATGACTAGTAATCAGCTTCACTATAATGGAATGGCTAAATAATACTGCCCACAATTGCTTGTTTGGAGCGTCGCTTGCGACCATTGTACCTGACTAGTAAGTATTGCAACTACAACGAAATGGCTGAATAAAAGTACCAACAACTGCTGGGTTTTGGGTGATCTCATGATTAATGTATCTGACTAGTAAGTGATGTCTATAACGGAATGAATAACTAAAAGGGCCCACTGTTTATTTTATCAGGACAATTATCTACACCTGACTAGTAATTGCCGCAACGATAACCGAATAAGTAAAACTGCCAACTGTGTGAGTTCCTCGGTTGACTTCCTCGATTGGTCTCGAGGGGGAAACGCCAGGATGGGTTTGTTTGAGGATAGTATCAGGATGGTTCCGGTTAGGTCCTTCTTACCCCTCTCTGATTGCCGACAGTTGTTTTGAGTCTCTATAGGTTGTCTAGTGCATGCTGCCGCTGCCGCTTCAGTCCACCATACCTATGTAGGCGAGGACCGCCGAATTCTAGCCTCGCCGTGTACTGGCCTCAGTACTGACGCTCCTCTTTTTCCTTTGCCCTTTGTCGGCATCCCTTTTGTTTAAGCAGGTTTTGAGATCGACGCAGTTAGCAGGGTTACCCTTCCGGCTTGGCCTGGGCAGGGTTATGGACGCCATTGGTTATTCTTCAGGGCTCTTAGCCCCATTTGCATCTTGTCCGTAGTCGGACGCTCCATCTTTTCAAGGTGATTTGGATCTTTGAATATTACATCTGTATTCTTGACTCTTTGAGTCGCTGTTATATATATATCTGTTCTGTGGGTCCCATCGAGGACTGTTGTGTAATGTTATTACTTTGTTTTCCACCCGCACGAAAGTGCCTGGTGGGCACCTTTGAATCGTTTCTATGCGGGTTTGGCGGGTTTCGCTAAAACTTGCATAGGGCCGATTCTGAGGGTGTTACAGAGTGGTATCAGAGCTCAGCAGTTGCGATACCCCACAAGTCCAGCCTGTAGGATAACCTAGCTAACGGCCGAAGTAGAGTGTCAAAACTATTTTGCAAAAACGGTTGGATAGATCTGATTAGGTCTGATTTTACTCCTTACCCCTCTGCTATTCTCCTCTTATCTCCACGCGTTTTGAATCTACTCTCTTGTCTTTTCTTCGAGTCCAGGATTTCTCGTGGTTGGGTTTCCGTCGTACCTTCAGGGTTTCGCTTCCTCCTCTGGTAACGGTGTTGCTACATCTGGTCTTCATGCTGTTCGAGGAATCCGTCTACGGTGGTACCATTCTTTGTTCCTTGTTTGTGCCTTCCGGAGTTTTCCGACACGACGATATCATCTACGCCAGATCCGATGTAGAGTCTGCATCACTCCGTTGTTCCGAACCTCGCTTGTCGAGATCTTCAGTCTGAATCCGAGAGTTGGTTGCATAATCCGCCTATTCGTGTGCAGAGTAATGGTTTGGGTGCGCGATGGACTGATCACCATCCGACTACTCTTATCATTCGCTCTTGTACATCGAATCAGTGGATCCAGCAGTTCTACTCCGTCCACGGAAGTTAGAGGTGGCTTTATTTGTTGATACCTCTACCTTCGCCCTTTTTGTTCCCGGAGTGTTCTCTCGACGATCACGGACAACGACCTCTTGTTAGTGGTGTCGCGAGGATCTACATGATGCGAGAAGATTCAAATCGCCGACCTTCCTTCCGGTACCATGAGGCGGATCTCGAGGGCGAGATCCCTTGTTAGTGGTGTCGAATTGTGGCATCCCGCAAAACCACTACTAGAAAATCGCGTTGTTTTTGTGCATTGCATCATCATGACCGCATGCTCATGTCATCATGCCACATTGCATTCGAGCATCGTCATCGTCTTGCATCTGTTCGCATAAAACTATTTTCGAAAAAACCCGAATTGTTTTCTAAAACGCCCCATCTTTAATCAAATATCAAACCCCGGGTCCCCGGATTATTTTTTTTGTGTGTCTGATATCGGTTTGCAAACGGTGTTTGTAAAACAAATAAAAATATTTATTATTTTAGTGGGGCAGTCGAACGGGCCGAATGACCCGAACGACCACCCCAGGATTTTACGAACGGTCCACCCCAACAATTCCTAAACCTACCAACCTATCTACCCACACCCAGCCTCCACATCACCCTGGCCAACCCCCTCTCGCCACCTCACCCTCTCCCTCCCCTCAACCAATCATATGCTGCCACCTACTCCCTCTCCCCTCCCTCACATGCAATCACACAACACACACAAACCCACACACCGCACGCAGCCGGCCATCCTGCTGGCCCCACCACCAGCCCACGTCCCGCCCTCGGGTCCCCACGCACGCACTCACGCCCACCTGCACGCACTCCCGTGCAGGCCCCACACCCGCCGCCCGACCGCTCTCCCCACGCGAAGCAACCCCCGCGTCGCCTCCCTCTGGCCGCGTCTCCCGCCGCCGCTCCGGCACCCGCCTCCCTCGCCGACCGCCTGCTCCGCCTCTCCGCGCCCCGGAGCGCCGCTCTCCTCCTCCCCTCTCTCCCAGCCCCGGCGGCTCCCTCCCCATCTCCGGCGAGCGCCCGCCCGCGCCTGCGTCCCCTTCCGCCGGCCCCTCCCTTCTCCGTTCCTCGCCTCCCGCGCCCGACCGCGCTCGAGACGGCCCCGCTCGCTGGCAAGCCGCCGCCTCCGCGCCCCGCGCGCCGCCCGTGTTCTCCCATCCTCCTCCGGCCCCGCGCGCCGCCCGTGTTCGCCGCCCCCCAGCGCGCTCGCCCAGGACCCCCGCCCCGCTCGCTGCGCCGCCCTGGCCTCCTCCAGCTCCGGCCCCGACGCGCTTTTCCCCCCCGTGCTCCGGCACCCCTCCACCGCCTGTGGTCTCCTCCCGCGTCCGGTGCCTCCCACGAGATCCTCCGCCGCCGCCCCGCGAAGCTCGCCGCCGAGCAGAGCGCGCCGGCCCACCTCCGGCCGTCCGCCGCCCAAGCTCCCCGTTCCCTGGCCGCCTCCGTTCGTCACCGGCAGACCGCCGTGGTCGTCGCCGGCCCCTGCGTCTCCTCGTTCGCCGTCGTATGCCAAGACCCGTGCGATTTTCCGCCGCTGTCCTCCGGCCCGCCCGGGCTCGTCCTGCCCGCGTCCGTGTCGCCGGACCCCGCCCCGTCGGGCCCAAGCCGCGAGGCCGCCCTCAGGTCCTCTGCTTCCGCGCCGCCGCCGTTTCTGGCCCTCTGTCGCCCCGCGAGCCAGCTGTAGCCGGTTCATGCCACGCCTGGACGGGTGTTGTCGATGCGGTACCGATGTGGTACTGCTACTACAAGACGCGGGACAACCTCTGCGATACAACGACGATAAACAAGCTCAACTTCCACAGTGGCCGCAACCAACCCAAGTTCGCCATCGAGCCGGAACCCCGAGTACGCCGATATGTGATCGAGGGGTGACGCATGCAAGACCGAGGATCCGGTGACATCGGTACGACAAGGTGATCGTGGAGCTCCGATGACTCCGCCACGGACGCCGAGACCACCCCCCAAACCCGAAGACCGATCCCGTACCCGGTGCCGCGCCAAGATCTCATTCTCGGACCCCGATGACGCTAAGTTCTTCGCCGTAGAGCAACAGGGACTTCGACAAGACAAGGAACGTCAAGAACTTCAACCGTATGCCAAGACCGAACCGACACGAGAACCCGACAAGTTCGACACCGGCCAGGGCGAGTCCGATGCCCCGACGCCGAACCAAGTCCTGCTTCCGGAGCGTCAAGACCTACCTCCGATATTAGATAACGCTTCCGTCGAACCCCAAACCCCAGATCCGTCGAGCCCTGAGACCGGACCCCGAACCCCGGAACCCCCAAGATCGTCGAGACCCCTAGTGTGTGCCCCTTTCCAAAAACCCTATTTTTATAACATAATAACCTTGTCGCATATTAAATTGTCATTCATCTCGCATGCATATCATTGGTTTGGGGGCCTTATGCCGATTCACCTTATAATTAAATAAGGGGCCCATATGCGGGCAAATCTAGTCTCATATTGGCCTCATTTAAATTGATGTAGCGAACCGGTGCTATCTTTACCATGCTAAAACAACATTTAAATTGCGGGGTAGCTAAACAACATGGACCATCGAAATAATTGTCGGGACCCCGGTTCCGCTTAATATGACCTAATTGCATCGCATCTTTGCCATGCCATACATCATGCATGCATCATGCCCGATCTTCTGCTGTTGTGTTAAATAGTACATCCGGTGTTTCTTCTAGTGTTTTGCTTCTTCGCGGATAAGGCCGTTGAGTTGATGCGAGTGTCGACCCGATCTTTGGATGAATCTTCGACAATGTTTTCAGGCGAGCATCTCCCCCTTTCTACCTATCTTACTTTTATAGTATTTATTCCCTCCTGTTGATCTATTGCTATCTGTGTTGCGATGCTCTAGTTTCCGTACCCGTGATATTCCCTGCAGCCTTATATTGCCTTGGACACATCCTATTACCTGTTGTTTTGGTAGATAGTTGGACTTGCGCGTCGTAGTCGCTTGCTCAAGTGCTGTTGCGTGTCGTCAAATGCCACAGTTGTTGGAGCCTTGCCGCATGTTGATGTTGGAGATGATCTTAGCTTTACTTATCGTTCACTTTAATTAATGTTTAACAACTAAAATTGAAGTAAGCAGAGGCATCGGTGGGTGATAGAAAATATTTGGTTTCCGAACGCCCACTTGTGTCCCGTAGGACCCCGAGTACTTGATACTTGTTCCTTGATTTATCGCGCTATCCACATCCGGGAGGTATATGGGACCCCCCCTGAGCCAGAGCTTGATTCAGTCTTATTTCTTGGGGCCACAAACTAGTTTGAGGTTTTATTTACTATCCTGTACTTATGCCATGCTACTTATGTATTTACGATTGTGCGAGGATCACACTGTACTGTTTAGGTAAGCGGAATGTTTTCGCGGTATCGACACCCCGAGTTTTCGGGTTCCCAGTCGTTTACAGCCATTGTCGCAAACCTTGAGTCCGTTTCGGAGCTTGCTTACTTCGTTGCGGGTAGACTCCAAGGGGTGGCCCCCTGAAATATTTCGGAATCCTGTGATTGTTCAGTCGTGAAAGCCTCGTTGGGTTTTTATTTGGTTTTTCCGAGGTTGATCGAGCGTGTGTTGCTATTGGTGCACCCCGGCCGGGTAAAACTTTCTGAAAGCCGTGTCCGCGGATATGGACGACTTGGAGCACAGTATATCGATCATAGACAAGCATAACTAAAGTTTATTTTTGTAAATTTGACTTTATAATGACTAGTAATCAGCTTCACTATAATGGAATGGCTAAATAATACTGCCCACAATTGCTTGTTTGGAGCGTCGCTTGCGACCATTGTACCTGACTAGTAAGTATTGCAACTACAACGAAATGGCTGAATAAAAGTACCAACAACTGCTGGGTTTTGGGTGATCTCATGATTAATGTATCTGTCTAGTAAGTGATGTCACTATAACGGAATGAATAACTAAAAGGGCCCACTGTTTCTTTTATCAGGACAATTATCTACACCTGACTAGTAATTGCCGCAACGATAACCGAATAAGTAAAACTGCCAACTGTGTGAGTTCCTCGGTTGACTTCCTCGATTGGTCTCGAGGGGGAAACGCCAGGATGGGTTTGTTTGAGGATAGTATCAGGATGGTTCCGGTTAGGTCCTTCTTACCCCTCTCTGATTGCCGACAGTTGTTTTGAGTCTCTATAGGTTGTCTAGTGCATGCTGCCGCTGCCGCTTCAGTCCACCATACCTATGTAGGCGAGGACCGCCGAATTCTAGCCTCGCCGTGTACTGGCCTCAGTACTGACGCTCCTCTTTTTCCTTTGCCCTTTGTCGGCATCCCTTTTGTTTAAGCAGGTTTTGAGATTGACGCCGTTAGCAGGGTTACCCTTCCGGCTTGGCCTGGGCAGGGTTATGGACGCCATTGGTTATTCTTCAGGGCTCTTAGCCCCATTTGCATCTTGTCCGTAGTCGGACGCTCCATCTTTTCAAGGTGATTTGGATCTTTGAATATTACATCTGTATTCTTGACTCTTTGAGTCGCTGTTATATATATATATCTGTTCTGTGGGTCCCATCGAGGACTGTTGTGTAATGTTATTACTTCGTTTTCCACCCGCACGAAAGTGCCTGGTGGGCACCTTTGAATCGTTTCTATGCGGGTTTGGCGGGTTTCGCTAAAACTTGCATAGGGCCGATTCTGAGGGTGTTACAGAGTGGTATCAGAGCTCAGCAGTTGCGATACCCCACAAGTCCAGCCTGTAGGATAACCTAGCTAACGGCCGAAGTAGAGTGTCAAAACTATTTTGCAAAAACGGTTGGATAGATCTGATTAGGTCTGATTTTACTCCTTACCCCTCTGCTATTCTCCTCTTATCTCCACGCGTTTTGAATCTACTCTCTTGTCTTTTCTTCGAGTCCAGGATTTCTCGTGGTTGGGTTTCCGTCGTACCTTTAGGGTTTCGCTTCCTCCTCTGGTAACGGTGTTGCTACATCTGGTCTTCATGCTGTTCGAGGAATCCGTCTACGGTGGTACCATTCTTTGTTCCTTGTTTGTGCCTTCCGGAGTTTTCCGACACGACGATATCATCTACGCCAGATCCGATGTAGAGTCTGCATCACTCCGTTGTTCCGAACCTCGCTTGTCGAGATCTTCAGTCTGAATCCGAGAGTTGGTTGCATAATCCGCCTATTCGTGTGCAGAGTAATGGTTTGGGTGCGCGATGGACTGATCACCATCCGACTACTCTTATCATTCGCTCTTGTACATCGAATCAGTGGATCCAGCAGTTCTACTCCGTCCACGGAAGTTAGAGGTGGCTTTATTTGTTGATACCTCTACCTTCGCCCTTTTTGTTCCCGGAGTGTTCTCTCGACGATCACGGACAACGACCTCTTGTTAGTGGTGTCGCGAGGATCTACACGATGCGAGAAGATTCAAATCGCCGACCTTCCTTCCGGTACCATGAGGCGGATCTCGAGGGCGAGATCCCTTGTTAGTGGTGTCGAATTGTGGCATCCCGCAAAACCACTACTAGAAAATCGCGTTGTTTTTGTGCATTGCATCATCATGACCGCATGCTCATGTCATCATGCCACATTGCATTCGAGCATCGTCATCGTCTTGCATCTGTTCGCATAAAACTATTTTCGAAAAAACCCGAATTGTTTTCTAAAACGCCCCATCTTTAATCAAATATCAAACCCCGGGTCCCCGGATTATTTTTTGTGTGTGTCTGATATCGGTTTGCAAACGGTGTTTGTAAAACAAATAAAAATATTTATTATTTTAGTGGGGCAGTCGAACGGGCCGAATGACCCGAACGACCACCCCAGGATTTTACGAACGGTCCACCCCAACAATTCCTAAACCTACCAACCTATCTACCCACACCAGCCTCCACATCACCCTGGCCAACCCCCTCTCGCCACCTCACCCTCTCCCTCCCCTCAACCAATCATATGCTGCCACCTACTCCCTCTCCCCTCCCTCACATGCAATCACACAACACACACAAACCCACACACCGCACGCAGCCGGCCATCCTGCTGGCCCCACCACCAGCCCACGTCCCGCCCTCGGGTTCCCCACGCACGCACTCACGCCCACCTGCACGCACTCCCGTGCAGGCCCCACACCGCCGCCCGACCGCTCTCCCCCACGCGAAGCAACCCCCGCGTCGCCTCCCTCTGGCCGCGTCTCCCGCCGCCGCTCCGGCACCCGCCTCCCTCGCCGACCGCCTGCTCCGCCTCTCCGCGCCCCGGAGCGCCGCTCTCCTCCTCCCCTCTTCCCAGCCCCGGCGGCTCCCTCCCCATCTCCGGCGAGCGCCCGCCCGCGCCTGCGTCCCCTTCCGCCGGCCCCTCCCTTCTCCGTTCCTCGCCTTCCGCGCCCGACCGCGCTCGAGACGGCCCCGCTCGCCGGCAAGCCGCCGCCTCCGCGCCCCGCGCGCCGCCCGCGTTCTCCCATCCTCCTCCGGCCCCGCGCGCCGCCCGCGTTCGCCGCCCCCAGCGCGCTCGCCCAGGACCCCCGCCCCGCTCGCCGCGCCGCCCTGGCCTCCTCCAGCTCCGGCCCCGACGCGCTTTTCCCCCCGTGCTCCGGCGCCCCTCCACCGCCTATGGTCTCCTCCCGCGTCCGGTGCCTCCCACGAGCTCCTCCGCCGCCGCCCCGCGAAGCTCGCCGCCGAGCAGAGCGCGCCGGCCCACCTCCGGCCGTCCGCCGCCCAAGCTCCCCGTTCCCTGGCCGCCTTCGTTCGTCACCGGCAGACCGCCGTGGTCGTCGCCGGCCCCTGCGTCTCCTCGTTCGCCGTCGTATGCCAAGACCCGTGCGATTTTCCGCCGCTGTCCTCCGGCCCGCCCGGGCTCGTCCTGCCCGCGTCCGTGTCGCCGGACCCCGCCTCGTCGGGCCCAAGCCGCGAGGCCGCCCTCAGGTCCTCTGCTTCCGCGCCGCCGCCATTTCTGGCCCTCTGTCGCCCCGCGAGCCAGCTGCAGCCGGTTCATGCCACGCCTGGACGGGTGTTGTCGATGCGGTACCGATGTGGTACTGCTACTACAAGACGCGGGACAACCTCTGCGATACAACGACGATAAACAAGCTCAACTTCCACAGTGGCCGCAACCAACCCAAGTTCGCCATCGAGCCGGAACCCCGAGTACGCCGATATGTGATCGAGGGGTGACGCATGCAAGACCGAGGATCCGGTAACATCGGTACGACAAGGTGATCGTGGAGCTCCGATGACTCCGCCACGGACGCCGAGACCACCCCCAAACCCGAAGACCGATCCCGTACCCGGTGCCGCGCCAAGATCTCCTTCTCGGATCCCGATGATGCTAAGTTCTTCGCCGTAGAGCAACAGGGACTTCGACAAGACAAGGAACGTCAAGAACTTCAACCGTATGCCAAGACCGAACCGACACGAGAACCCGACAAGTTCGACACCGGCCAGGGCGAGTCCGATGCCCCGACGCCGAACCAAGTCCTGCTTCCGGAGCGTCAAGACCTACCTCCGATATTAGAGAACGCTTCCGTTGAACCCCAAACCCCAGATCCGTCGAGCCCTGAGACCGGACCCCGAACCCCGGAACCCCCAAGATCGTCGAGACCCCTAGTGTGTGCCCCTTTCCAAAAACCCTATTTTATAACATAATAACCTTGTCGCATATTAAATTGTCATTCATCTCGCATGCATATCATTGGTTGGGGGCCTTATGCCGATTCACCTTATAATTAAATAAGGGGCCCATATGCGGGCAAATCTAGTCTCATATTGGCCTCATTTAAATTGATGTAGCGAACCGGTGCTATCTTTACCATGCTAAAACAACATTTAAATTGCGGGGTAGCTAAACAACATGGACCATCGAAATAATTGTCGGGACCCCGGTTCCGCTTAATATGACCTAATTGCATCGCATCTTTGCCATGCCATACATCATGCATGCATCATGCCCGATCTTCTGCTGTTGTGTTAAATAGTACATCTGGTGTTTCTTCTAGTGTTTTGCTTCTTCGCGGATAAGGCCGTTGAGTTGATGCGAGTGTCGACCCGATCTTTGGATGAATCTTCGACAATGTTTTCAGGCGAGCATCTCCCCCTTTCTACCTATCTTACTTTTATAGTATTTATTCCCTCCTGTTGATCTATTGCTATCTGTGTTGCGATGCTCTAGTTTCCGTACCCGTGATATTCCCTGCAGCCTTATATTGCCTTGGACACATCCTATTACCTGTTGTTTTGGTAGATAGTTGGACTTGCGCGTCGTAGTCGCTTGCTCAAGTGCTGTTGCGTGTCGTCAAATGCCACAGTTGTTGGAGCCTTGCCGCATGTTGATGTTGGAGATGATCTTAGCTTTACTTATCGTTCACTTTAATTCCTGTTTAACAACTAAAATTGAAGTAAGCAGAGGCATCGGTGGGTGATAGAAAATATTTGGTTTCCGAACGCCCACTTGTGTCCCGTAGGACCCCGAGTACTTGATACCTGTTCCTTGATTTATCGCGCTATCCACATCCGGGAGGTATATGGGACCCCCCTGAGCCAGAGCTTGATTCAGTCTTATTTCTTGGGGCCACAAACTAGTTTGAGGTTTTATTTACTATCCTGTACTTATGCCATGCTACTTATGTATTTACGATTGTGTGAGGAGCACACTGTACTGTTTAGGTAAGCGGAATGTTTTCGCGGTATCGACACCCCGAGTTTTCGGGTTCCCAGTCGTTTATAGCCATTGTCGCAAACCTTGAGTCCGTCTCGGAGCTTGCTTACTTCGTTGTGGGTAGACTCCAAGGGGTGGCCCCCTGAAATATTTCGGAATCCTGTGATTGTTCAGTCGTGAAAGCCTCGTTGGGTTTTGATTTGGTTTTTCCGAGGTTGATCGAGCGTGTGTTGCTATTGGTGCACCCCGGCCGGGTAAAACTTTCTGAAAGCCGTGTCCGCGGATATGGACGACTTGGAGCACAGTATCTCGATCATAGACAAGCATAACTAAAGTTTATTGCTGTAAATTTGACTTTATAATGACTAGTAATCAGCTTCACTATAATGGAATGGCTAAATAATACTGCCCACAATTGCTTGTTTGGAGCGTCGCTTGCGACCATTGTACCTGACTAGTAAGTATTGCAACTACAACGAAATGGCTGAATAAAAGTACCAACAATTGCTGGGTTTTGGGTGATCTCATGATTAATGTATCTGACTAGTAAGTGATGTCACTATAACGGAATGAATAACTAAAAGGGCCCACTGTTTCTTTTATCAGGACAATTATCTACACCTGACTAGTAATTGCCGCAACGATAACCGAATAAGTAAAACTGCCAACTGTGTGAGTTCCTCGGTTGACTTCCTCGATTGGTCTCGAGGGGGAAACGCCAGGATGGGTTTGTTTGAGGATAGTATCAGGATGGTTCCGGTTAGGTCCTTCTTACCCCTCTCTGATTGCCGACAGTTGTTTTGAGTCTCTATAGGTTGTCTAGTGCATGCTGCCGCTGCCGCTTCAGTCCACCATACCTATGTAGGCGAGGACCGCCGAATTCTAGCCTCGCCGTGTACTGGCCTCAGTACTGACGCTCCTCTTTTTCCTTTGCCCTTTGTCGGCACCCCTTTTGTTTAAGCAGGTTTTGAGATCGACGCCGTTAGCAGGGTTACCCTTCCGGCTTGGCCTGGGCAGGGTTATGGACGCCATTGGTTATTCTTCAGGGCTCTTAGCCCCATTTGCATCTTGTCCGTAGTCGAACGCTCCATCTTTTCAAGGTGATTTGGATCTTTGAATATTACATCTGTATTCTTGACTCTTTGAGTCGCTGTTATATATATATCTGTTCTGTGGGTCCCATCGAGGACTGTTGTGTAATGTTATTACTTTGTTTTCCACCCGCACGAAAGTGCCTGGTGGGCACCTTTGAATCGTTTCTATGCGGGTTTGGCGGGTTTCGCTAAAACTTGCATAGGGCCAATTCTGAGGGTGTTACCTGGCGCCAGCCCGTGCACACGAAGCTTTCCAGCTCGTGATACGCTCGGGGGCTCAGCGCAGAATCTCCGAGTACTTCGCCACAGAGTCCGATGCCTTGATGTGTATCTAGAGGGGCTTGGCAATCTCCTTGGATTGGGTGATGGCAGTGTTGATGAAGTTGCCGGCAAGAACCATGCATTCCTTGGATGGAGGAGGTGATCGGGTTAAACCCATAGGAGCTGAAAATTCCGACAAGATGCGCATGAGTGCAACAAATCAAAGTATCCAGACTGCAGAAATCCAAGACGGAGAAAACTTACTGAAGATGCTGGCCTCAACTTGCCATAGGGTGTCCGCCAAGGATTGTTTCTCTTGTTGAAGGAGCTTGTACGCCTCGCTATGGCGGTGATTCTGCTCATCGGCAGCTCGCTTCTGATCTTTTAAGATCGCGATCTCCTCCTTCAAGCGGTTGATTTCCTCGGTGGCGGAGTCCTGCAAGGCCTTCATCGATTCCTCATGCATCTTTAGCATCTCTTTCCTCTCCTGCTTAAGAATCTTGTTTTTGCTATCCAGCTCTTGAATGTGTTTGGATTGCTCGACAATATTCTTGGCCTTGGCGATGGTTTCTGCATGTCGGAGAAAGAAAAGTACATAGTGAGTACTCGGAGAATATAGGCACAAAACCAAGTCGGAATGCGCAAAACAGACGCTTGCTCTTGGTGATCTGTTCCTTCAAGAAGGCAGTTTTACCCTTTTCAGCTTCTAGATCTGCACGCATCTTCTGGTACTTGTCATTGGCCATACCCCTCCGAGCATTCTCGTTCTGTGGAAAAAAGGACAAAGTTAAACGTTGTTTAGTTTGCTTGGAGCATCTAGTCGGAGATTTTCCATCTAGACGCTCGGGGGATACAGCGGGAGTTTTTGACTTAACAATATGCTTAGCTTTCTTTAAGCATCTAGTCGGAACTAATTCAGTTCTCGATTAGAAGCTTGGGGGCTACAGTATAAAGTTTTTAACTCGGACATCTGCTTAGCTTTTCTTTAAGCATCTAGTCGGAACTAATTCAGTTACAACTAGAGGCTTGGGGGCTACAGTATTGAAATTTATAAACACTGCGTATGCTACTCTTAAAGCATCTAGTCGGAATAGTTCATTCCATCTAAATGCTTGGGGGATACAGTGAGAGGTTTTCTAACTTAGTCACTCTTAGAGCATATAGATGCAAAACCTATAGTTTTCCGTCTACATCCTCGGGGGCTACAGTGGGATACTCATATGAAATGCAAAAGGCAAACAAAACTTACAAGTGCGATGATCTTGAGGTCCGTAGCACTCTCGGCTAGCAGCTTGGCAAAGGATTCGCTATTTCCTTGCAGGATTTCTGCTTGCCGGCGGAGCTCCTCTAGACCGCACGTCGGAGATGTCGGCACTGCACCAGGAACCAGAGTAGTGCTACCCGGTGTAAGTACCAGATAGACTATCTTCGGATAGACTATGGTTTTCTGGGGTGCGGGGGCGCCGCCAACGGCAGAAATACCAGCTTCCACCACTGCCTTGCCGCCACCGATGGCATCCTTAGCCGGAGCTTCAGCCATTTGTTGAGCGGTGCTCTCCTGCGTTGCCTGCTCGCCGACAACAGCGAGTTCAGTAGAGGCGACAGAATCCACTTCCATGGCGGAAGGGCCTGATGCCTCCTTAGCTTGTGAGCTTATCGGGGCAGACGAGGGCTTGACGGCAGGAGTGGCAGGGGCGATGGCGGGGGAGGCGTCGCGATGCAGCATGTCCTTGATATTTCGAGAAGCCCCCGATGTTTTGGAGGTCTTCTTGAGGCTGGTCGTGGCTTTCTTCCTGAAACGTGCAAAATGCATAAGTACAGGAGCAAGACAGATATATAGACAATGTCGGAGAATGAGAAGCTTACACAAGTGGGGGTGCTTTGGCAAAGGGGATCCCAGTAACTTTTCTCTTTTCTGCCTCCAGGGCGGTGGTAGTCTTCTTGGAGGCTCCACCCTCCACCCTCCGTCTTCTTCTTGCCTCCGTCGGCAGTGTCAGAGGTGGAGCTCTTCCGCTTCCGCGCCAACGGAACGTTGTCGCCGGACACGACCATGACTTCCTTCATATTTGGATCATAGATTTGGGCAGCCAGGTTGCCTTCCTCTAGATCGCTAAGCTGTTAAGTGAGAAATCACCGTGTTCGATAAGATGGTATTTGCAAGACGGAAGAACTGGAGTACATGTCGTACACGGAAAATAAATACCTACCTTTGGGCACTTGCCGTCTACGAACATGTCGTAGGTGATGGTGAAGCCACTCTTCTTATCCTTCACCTTGACGATGTCCTTAAGGCGGAGCTTGACGGAGTCGCTCGAGAAGTTGTCCACGGAGATGCGGAGACTATCCCTTCTGTCGCTGGTATACTCGTGCATGAGCTTCGTGCGGTGCTGCAGAGGTTGGATTCGCCTGATGAACCAGCACATGGCTAGGTCCAAGCCGGTCAGACCCGTCTCTACAAACCACTCGATCCGCCTTATGACCCGAGAAGCGTCGAGGTCGGAGGGAAGGGAGGCTTGGGATCTCCATGACGAGGCTTCAGCGGAGGCTCCGTCAACGAAGTCCGGGTACGTAACTTGTCGGCCAGACAGAGGGATGTCTGGGCCGTAAAAGTACGTCCGTTGCCAATTCTTGCAGGACTCGTGGCCGACGATGTCGGGGAATCTCCGGCCAGGTCGAATCTTGAGATTATGGTGCCATAGTTCCTAAGCTCTTCCTTGCTATGTCCGGCTTCACGTTTGACGGTGAATAAATACACAAAAATGTCTAACCTAGGCCTTATCCCTAGGTATCCCTCGCAAAGTGCCGCATAGTTGCTAAGCACTAAGATGCTATTGGGGGAAAGGTTCTGAGGCTAGACCCTATAGTGGTTCAAGACAGAGAGGAAGAAGTTGGAGATGGGCAGGGAGACGCCGCGTACCAGTTGAGCTTTTAGGTACACCTTTTCTCCGGCTTGGGGAGAAGGTGTCACCTAGACGACCGGCGCCGCCCGCCAGGCAAGCCCCTCAGTCGCGGGAGGTAGCCCTCGGCGATCATCTCTTGGATGTCACAGTCGGTGATGTCCGAGCCGCGCCAGTCGCCCTTGTGCGAGTCTGGTTCCTCCTCCAACGGCTCCAGCGCCGCCAGATTAAGGTCACCGCCGGTGGTATCGATAACCGTCGATGCGGGGATGACTAGGCCCTCTGGAGGCACGACTACGGAGCTCGCCGGCTTCGCCGCGGCTTCGCTCGACGCCGCCATTGATGGAGAAGTGCTGCTGCTAGCCATGGAGTGAGGATTGGGTGCGACTGGTGCAGATTGGAGCTAGGGTTTTTTCGAGAGTTCTCGCGGAGAGCTCGAGGAGACATGCGGCTAGAGGAAGAATATGATGCTAGTAGAATGAGGTAAAGAGAGGAAATTTCCCCACGGTTACTATTTATCATCCTCGACATCAACATTCGTGCAGCTTGATCGGATGGTTGGCGCGTAGATGACGTGTTCGCGAGCGTGCGCGGAAATTTTGCCACGTCTCCAACCGTCGCCGCCAATGGTTCGTATCTCTTGCGCGGGAAAATCGGACATGATTGCGTTCTCTACATGTGTGAGTTACGAGGCGTCACTGATCTAAGCCTATGTCGTCCTAGCTGACATGGGTAGATGAGCCGTCACATCGAAGATTCCGACATAGACGGATCTAATCCGACTACGTAAGTGTACGATGGAAGATTTAGCATTTCTCCGGCTTATAAGTTGAAGACGGAGAAAACTTTGCAGGGTTCTTTGGGAGGACTACAAGATATTGCTTGACGATTTGCCGACATCCAACTAGACGGAGCATTCATCTGAAAAGGCAAGACAGCGCAAGATCTCGGAGTTCTCCGTGGGCTACTGTTGGGGATATGCTATATGGCTATCCTCATAGCATGTCACTTATCCGGATAAACCGGGCGGCCCATAGTTGGTAGCATGGCCTATGGCCTGCTGGGCGGCCCAGTTAGATGGATCCATAAGGGAGGCCCATGCCGAATAAAGGAAGGCTACGGTGGAGTCACCAGTGTACCCGGAGCCTTGGAGTGCAAGATACACAAGACTAGTAATAGACGGTGTAGGACTCTGTAACCTGTCCAGCTAGGACTTTTCCCTATAACCCTAGGACCTGGCGACTATATAAGTCGGGCCTATGGGAGCCTTTAGGGCATCGATACACACAACCTCGCACATCGAACCTATCTCTGTAACTCGGCATATTGCCCTTATAGTGATTTATAGCAGGAGTAGGATTTCGCCACCGTCGTGGGATCTGAACCTGGGTAAGATGCGTTACCTCGTACCCGTCAACCGTCCTCCTTACCCCACGTCTCTAAACACGCACTGTGAGGACCCCTCCATGGCGTACTCGTCGGCAATACCACGACATGGTGCCCGCACTCTCCTTGATGGATATCCAATAAGATCTCCTAGCCTTTCTCTGGGCTGATACAACGCTGCAGTACACTTGTCACACTTCGCTTGTAGAGTTCCTTGTTGATTATGGTGTACGCTTTTTCTCTTCGTGCTGTTTGCCTTGCCAATGTTTCATCACTCGGCAAGGTCTCATCTTTCAAATAGCTGAATATTGGCTGTGCCCACGTTGGTATTAGTGGTTCCGGGTCTGCTTCAACATCAATATCCATTGGTTCCGCCGACATATGCTCTGCCTATATGACCTGAGGAGTCCTCGAGTGCGATTCGGCGATCCCTGAATTGAACGGATCAGTCCCCGAGTGACTCGAACCTACCCCTGAGTCGATGTCCATTGGCACTGCATCTGATTCCTGACTGATCGGGATGACCCTGATTGATTTGGACTCTGGTGACGGCATGATCGATGGCTTCCTAAGATTCTCCAGCGCTACCCCTGGTGGTATTGCTTGCCTGGATGATCCTAGTTTGGATAGTACATCTGCTGCCTCATTTTCTGCTCTAGGAATGTGATGAAATTCACAACCGTCAAAATATCCCGAAATTTGTTGCACGTGGAAACGATATAATGCCATGTTTGCGTCCAGCGCATCCTAATGTCCAGACACTTGCTGATCACCAAATACGAATCGCCAAAACACATGATCCTTTTGATACCAATTTCCTTGGCTACTTTAATGCCATGGACAAGTGCTTCATACTCGGCAACGTTGTTAGAAGCAGCAAAATGAATCTGCAACACGTACCTCAGTTGATCCCTCTTTGGAGATGTGAGCACTATCCCGGCGCCCAGACCCATTTTTGTCTTGGACCCGTCAAAATGCATTTTCCAGTAATTCGGATCTGGCAGTGGTGGTTCGTACTGCATTTGCATCCATTCTACAAAGAAATATGCAATAGCTTGAGATTTTATCGCATCTCGCCTATCATATTGTAGAGTGTATGGTGCCAGTTCGATGGCCCATTTGGCGACTCGGCCACTGGCATCTTTTCTGCCCAATATATCCGAGATAGGTGCCTCGCATATTACCCGGATTGGGTGTTCTTGAAAATAATGTTTCAGCTTCTTTGCTGCCATATATACCCCATATGTCATCTTCTGATAATGCGGGTAATTCTGTTTCGAGACAGGGAGCACTTCGCTCAAGTAATACAACGGTCTTTGGCTGATTTGCCCCCTTCTTCACATTCAACCACTATTACTGCACTTACAACTCTGTTGGTTGCGGCGACATAGAGCAACATTGGCTCCTTGGATAATGGTGATGCTAATATTGGTGTTGTTGCCAACATTTTCTTTAATTCATGGAAAGCGCTATCAGCTTGCTGTGTCCATGTGAATTTGTCTGATTTCTTCATCAGCTGATATAGTGGTAAGGCTTTTTCACCTAGCTGACTGACAAACCTGCTCAACGAAGCCAGGCATCCAGTAAACTTCTGGACATCATTGAGGGTTTTTGGCAATTCCATTCTTTCGATGGCCCTGATCTTTGTCGGGTTGGCTTCAATTCCTCGGCTAGATACAAGGAATCCGAGTAACTTGCCAGCCGGGACACCAAATGTACACTTTTCCGGGTTAAGCTTCATCTAGAATCTTCTCAAGTTTGCGAATGTTTGACGCAAGTCCTTAACTAGAGTATGACTTTGTTTGGTTTTTATTACCACATCATCGACGTATACTTGAACATTTTTGTCCAAGTGATCTTGCAAGCATTTTTGCATGCATCTTTGGTATGTTGCGCCTGCATTTCTCAATCCGAATGGCATGGTGCGATAGCAATTAGCCCCATACGGGGTGATAAAAGCTGTCTTTATTTGATCATTTGGATTCAGTGGTATCTGATGGAATCCTGAATACGCATTCACAAACGACAACAACTCACACCCATCAGTAGAGTCTATGACTTGATCGATCCGAGGCAGGGGAAATGGATCTTTTGGACACGCCTTATTGAGGTTCGTGTAATCAATACACATGCGCCATACCACTGCTACGTTCGGGTCATCTTTTTTCTTCTCGACCAAGACTGGATTTGACAACCAGTCTGGGTGTAGTACTTCCATGATGAATCCAGCAGCTAAAAGTCTTGCAATATCGGCAGCTATTACTTTCCTCCTATATTCGGCGAAGCGGCAGAGGGGTTGCTTCACCGGCTTGGCATCTGGTCTTACATGAAGAGAGTGCTCAGCCAGCTCCCTCGGAACTCCTTGCAGATCTTGAGTGGACCATGCAAAGATATCCCGATTCTCACGGAGGAAACTGGTGAGCTCGCTTTCCTATTTGTCTGTAAGGCCAGCCTCAATGGTAACTGTGTGCTCTGGGAAAGTTTCATCCACTTGCACCTTCTTGGTTTCCTTGGTAGCTTGAAATGACACACTACCATGCGGGTTGGTGAGTGCCGACATGGGCACTTGTCCTGCTTTGGCCAATGCTGCCACTTCTAACATCTGACTTTTCTCTTGTGCTATGACGAGTGACTCGGCCAGTGAAGATCCGGATGAGGCACAAGCAATAGATCTTTTGTAGTCCCCTTCAACTGTCATCACCCCACATGGGCCTGGCAGCTTCATCTTTAAGTAAGCCATATGGGTAGTAGCCATGAATCTTTCCATATCCGGCCTGCCGAGTAAGGTGTGATAAGAGCTGACCAAATCCACTACCTCAAACTCTATGACCTCAGTGCGACAGTTCTCTCTATTGGCAAATAAGATATCGACCCAGATCTTGCCAATTGGCTCACATGACAATCCTGGCACAATACTGTGGAAAGTGGTCTTAGTCGGCTCCAACATGTTCATGGTAATGCCCAACTTGAGCATTGTATCCTTATACACGATGTTGATGCTACTGCCACCGTCAATCAGAACTTTTGAAAACTTGACATTGATATCTGGGCCCATGAATGTTGGATCCAAAACTAGAGCATATCCTCCTGGGGTTATCATGATCTTGGGGTGATCTTTTATACTCCAAGTTATCTCTTACTCAGACCAATGCATGTACTTGGGGATTGCAGGCATCGTGGCATTCACCTCCATCATTCGTCGCTGCTGGCTCTTTTTGTCATTTGGCTCTATGACAAAGACAACATAACTCTGGTGATGTTCTCTGTACTCATTTCTAGTTCCATGACCGACATGAGCGTCGTCACCTCTCGGATTGTGAACCTAGTGCACAGCTTCTATTCTTTCTTGATTCTAATACCTCGGCTGCCTGTTTTCATATCTGTTGTCTGCTCCCACTATCTGAGAATTTCCTCCTGTAAGTGGTGGAGGGGGAGGTGGTGGAAGCTGCTTATTCGGCGAGTCCACTCTATCTCTTTTCTAAAACCAAGTGCATTGCCTCATCGTGTGATTGGTTGGTTTACTCGGACTAGGCGTGTGAAACTTACACGACTGATCCAGCATCATCTCATAGGTGTATTTTTGTCGGTCCTGATACTGCTTCCTCTGATCGTATGGCCTTTTGCCGTCATTCTTTGGCACCCATTGTTGTTGTCCATTTGTCCTTTGACACTGACTGCTTCCAGCATCTGTATGATCATGACTCACAGCCGCAACCTGAGTCGAACCATACCTGTAATCTGGTCTTTCGTTTCTTCTCTTGCTTCTGTATTCGGATCTTTCCTGGCGCCTTTGCGACCCGACAGCGTCATAGATCTGAGTCTCAGTCATCCCGTCTACCGACGTGAGCAGCGGCTGAGTCGGATCCTAACGCATACGAGTCAGCGATTCTTATCGTCTCTGCCAGGCTTGCCGGCATATCTCTTTGTAACCTTTGCCACAGCACACTTCCATGTCTACATCCTTGTGCAAACCATGCGATTTCTTGTGACTCGATTACCCCTTCACAAGAGTTACGCATCGTACACCACCTTGTGAGGAATTCCCTGTCTGTTTCATTCGTTCTTTGCTTGCACATTGCCAGTTGTTGTGGGCGATTCGGCCTCTTGTAAGTGCTCATGAAATTTCTCACGAAAGCGTCGTGAAAATCGATCCAACTGTTGATGCTTACGGGTGGCAAATTGTTCAACCATACCCGAGCTGGTCCTTCCAGCATCTGCGGCACATAACGTACTTCCCATCTCAATTTTCCCTGCATGATCTTCACATCAGTTCCATAATCTATGAGCCAGTCCTCTGGCTTTGTGCTTCCATCATACATTTTTGTCCCTCTGGCTAGCTAGAAATTTTGCACCGGTGGCTCCTTCATGATCCTTGGGCCAAAGCACGGTGGACCCTGCGGACCTTGCGATTCAATTATCTCTGCCATTTTTATGCGATCAAGCTTCAGCCTAGCATCATCCGGCTGAAGATTCCTGCCTCCGAATCTTGCTCCCATTGCTTGATACGCATGATCTGGCAGTTCATACCTGTCATTTACCATAGCCGAGTAACCATCATTATACTTATTCGCGTTTGGGTCAGCAGGCTATTGAACTGCTTTTCCCGCACTTTGCTGCCTTCTTTCTGGATGAGCTGGTGCGTTATTTGGAGCTGGATTTCCTCCTCCTACCGAGTGAGTTCCGCGCCTAGCATGAGGCGCAAAATTTTGCCCTCCGTTGTCATTTCTTTGCCCTGCTTTTTCCTGGTTTTCATTTCCTTGGGGATTATTTCTTTTTGCCCCTTGCGCATGCGTCGGGTTTCCTTGAACCACTGCCGAATCATAGGCGACCATCTGCTTGTTTCTTCCAGAATCCACACTTTTTTCTTTTATCGGCCTAGGCGCCGCTCTGGGTGAGGATGCTGTGTGCCCAACTAATCTCGCTGGGACAGGAGTCGCTGAGTGAACCAGCTGTGATCTCCCTGCTATACCCGGATTTTCTCTGTAATACGCCTCATTCAGCATGCTGGTTGCTTTTACTAGTTCATTGACTCGTTCTTGTTGCCTTTTCTTTGCTTCCCCCTCCAAGTGGGGTAGTTCTGCCATTGCTGCTTCTGCTGCTTGCAGATTAGCTGCTGCTGTGTTATCTGTTGGACGCATGGCTGTATCGTTCCTGTTCTCCGGTGTTATCTTCGATGTCGCATCTGCCAGCTATTCGTTGAGGTTCCTTCCTCTCAATCTCGTTGCATCAAGCCAGGTCTTTGCGCCCTTGACTCGATTTGCCGAGTTAAGCTCTCGGATGGTGATATCCACGTCATGTTGTAACTGTGCTAGCTCTTTGGCTTTCTCCAGGACTTTTATCCTGGCTTCCTCCAATTCGGCTTGCACACGTGCCGGGTCATTTGCATGTGCCACTGGCTCTGCCAACTTGTCTATCTCTTCCTGCAGCTCCTTAGCCCTCTTGCTCCTAGCTATGTTCTCTGGTTTTTTCAACGACGCCTTTGCTGTTCTTGCAGCCCTTGGCGTTTCCTCATGATTTCCTCCCTCTGCGTTCTCATTCACTACTGGAACTACTAGGGGTGCTGCGGGGTTTGGGGCTGTCATTATTACCTCCATGGAGACGAGTTGGTGTGGTTTCCCAGCAACAGGAGCCGTTGGAGGATCCGATGCCAGGACGACGCGCTCAGGATATGTGCGCTCCATGCGCACCGCGACGTAGACCTGGTGCTCGCCGAACTTGATGAAGCGACCACCTCTAGGGAACGGCTTGGTCCCAAAGCAGCCCGCGTTGTCGCTGACGAAGTTGAGCGCTCCAAACCTCTAGATGAGGCCGGAGTAGACGCGCTCGCCTGTCTTGGCGATGATGTTGCCCGTCCGGATGAAGACTCCATCAAGCACCTGCTTCTGCCCCACAGTGGGCGCCAACTGTCGTGGTGGTGGCATGGCAGATGCCATGGGTAGGCTTAAGTTGGGGGCCAAATGGGTGCTTGTGGTCACCGGGGAGGGAGTGCACGGTCGAGCCATGCACGAATAACAAGAAGAACTCTCCAGACTTAGCAATTCAATTGATACCCCAAAGATTATATGTGCTCCTTGAGCTGTATAGGCTAGAGTTCATTGCACTAGTTCCCTACTTGGTCCAACCTCCTTCTACTACTGCTATGCTCTCCCTTATATAGGAAGTGCTAGTTAGCTGATACCCCCTTGGGTTCTAGGGTTTACTGTTTGGATCTTGGTCCCTACAATGTAGGCCGGGTCATGGGTTTGCCCTAAGCCCAGAGGCCCGCTCCATAAAGCTTGACAACTAACGGTCTTTTGGTATGCTGCTTCTTGTTCTTTTTGGCGTCATGCTGTTACTTTGCACGTCAGCGTATGCTTTGAGCGTCACCCGGCTCCTTTTGTGTCACCCGGCGTCGCCCTTCTCTTTTGACCATGCTTTACCATGGTCCCTCCTGAACCTTACTCGGAAAGGTGCCTCGCGTCCTCCTTGACTCGGCCCTTCCTCGGTCGACTCGGCTCGTTGGTTCCTGCAAGGGTTACAACTTTGTCCTATGCGGGCCAACATAGTTTGTATGTCGGCTTTCATGCTTATCTTACCTGACCGTTCTTACCCGACTTGGTTCTTTCTTTACTCGGAGCCAACCCAGCTGCGCTATGTTTTCCCTCTTGTGACCCTACCGGGGGTTATCCCCTCGACAGTTGTTGTTGTTGCGCCTCTGTCCACTACAAGAAATGTGTCAACTTATGACATTTTGGTAGTGAACATCTACAAAATCGTCTTATATTTATGAAGATTCTGCACTGGGTGCTCTTGGGAGGGCCAAAGCCTTAGTAAACTATGACGATCTTGCTCAAAACGTCGTAATTTTTTAAATGAAATCGTCATAATAAGTAGGCAGATCTAATAGACCGTTGGATGCGAACAAGATGGACGGGTAGGATGCTGATATGCGGGAACTTACATGGATCGATGACATGGAATACCCATCCCGCGCGCAGACCCCGCCCTCCCAGCGAAAATTGCCACGTCCCCGCCCTCCCAGCGAAACCTACTCCCCAACCCTAATCCTATCGTCGCCGCCCCTCCTTCTCCAGCGAGATCCGCACGCTATCGCCGCCCTCCCCGCTCGCTCCAACCCTCCTCTCGCTCCGCTCTGGTACCCCCAGCACCTGCCTCGTCGGGGCAGTCGCGACCAAGGAGACCGAGCTCGGCGGTGGTGGATTGGACGGCGACAACATGGGATCTGGGAGCGGTGGTTCCAATGGGAGCGGTGGTTCCGGCAGGAGCGGTGGTTCCGGCGGGAGGTGGAGAGGAAGAAGGGGAGGAGAATATGGGGGAGGGGCTCTCCATGTCACAGAAGCTCACCCTGCCTCAGGTTCTCCCCTCTCATCGATCCACCCCCTCCCTTCCTCATCTCTCCACCGCCACCCCCACCACCCTTATCACTCCCCCAGCACCGCAACCTATCTCCCTCTCCGATTTCTTCACCCATGGCGACCAAGATCCGGTGGTCCGTACGGATCGATCACGGCGGCTTGGTCAGGAGGGAGATGGAGGGCGGGGTGGCTGCTGTCGCCGCTGTGGCGGCTGCGGCGGCGGTGGCTTCTTCTTCGGTGACCACGGCGGTGGCTCCACCAGGTCCGCCGAGCAACGGAGCTGGCGTGCCTGGGGCGGCGGCGTCTGCGGCGCCACCGCCGTTCCTGCTGAAGACGTACGAGATGGTGGACGACCCGGGGACGGACGACATAGTCTCCTGGGGCAAGGGGAACAACAGCTTCGTCGTCTGGAGCACGCCCGAGTTCGCAAGGGACCTCCTCCCCAAGTACTTCAAGCACAGCAACTTCTCATCCTTCGTCAGGCAGCTCAACACCTACGTACGTTCTGTCCCCCTCTCCCTCTTCCTCCCTCCCTCACTCCCCGACCCTTCTCTGCTTTCTGCTCCCACTAGTTCGGTCCTGGGGATTCAGAGTCCAAAACTCAGGAGGTTTTCGAATTGCGTGAGGACGGGATTCTAGTGTAAATAGTGTACGTTAGTCCCAAACATGGCCGTCTCACCGGAAATTTGAGGCCCTGTCTATTTTACTAGTATGGTGATGCTCTATGTTTTTAGATTAGTTCTTGCTGAATGTTTGGGAATGGGGTATCCATGATGAAACAAGTAGAAAGGGAATACAGGCAATCATGTTCTTGTTATTACTTATTGTGGATCTGTGATTGCCAAAAAAAACTCATATGATTTGATACTACTGTTAATCATTGTTTGCTAGATTAGAATTTAGAGAATTAATAGAATAATAAAAGAGACATCCCCTATTAAGTATTGATTCATGCATGTCCCAGTTGTCTCTGTTCTCATATTAAATTTTCCTAGTCCTATTTTCTCGATCCCGTGGTAGGGTTTTAGGTTGCTTAGTTTGTTACCTTTTGATTGTTGTGCTTCCGCTGATGTGCTTCTGCAATGGGTGTTTATAATTTAGCCATGGTGCCAATTCTTAAATGGAACAACAAGTGTTGTTTTTAAATAAACTATGCCCTCCTGGTTGGGGAAATTTTCTTAAATTGTCTTGATAAATAATAGTCTCACCCCTTTGGATTTAGAATTAAAAAGACCCACCCATTTATCTTGCCTGTGTGTAAATGTGATGCATGGTGAGAAATAAAGAGTGAGAAGCTAATTGCCTACTGCGTGTACTTGTGTTTAGCATCCTTACACTAACCATATGTATGCTAGATGTCCATGTTTTTTGATCTCGTGTTGTTCATGTGTCATAAATGAGATCTTGGAGCACCCATGTGTTGCCTTGGTAGCATCACTGTCTTGCCAAGAATTTTTGATAATCTTTGAAATGTTCTTTTATATCTAGTTTAGCTAAGACTAACTTGATTTTTCTTCATGTCCTGATGCATGTACACACAAGGACGGTTTGACTGTATCGTCCGCACTTGCAAGTCATTTGTTGCAATCCTCTACAGTCTAGATGTTCTTCTGCCTTATAATAAAATATGGTAGGACAAATACACTGTACTCTAAAAGAACTCAATCAATTATGTGGGTGTACACTGTATTAATTGCTGCTCCCATAACATGTGATTTATGTAGCATTTTGATATTATTTTATCATTGAAGCATGATCTTGCAGCTGTTGTGGGCAGTATGGTAGTCTCGTTTCATTGTCCTTATCATGATATATGTTGTGTTCCACTCGTTCTCAATGCATAGTACTTGTAGTTAATGTCTCATTGTTCAGCTATTGGTTTCACAAACAACATAGTTGAAGTTATGTCACAGTACTGATTACTGTTGTACTCATGTAGAATTATTGTTGCCTGCATTTTCCATTATTTCATCCTATTCTGTTATTTACTTGTCTTGTCCTAGGTTGTGTGCTTCCCTCTGGTTTGTAATGTGCCATGTGGTCTGACTACAAATATTGCATTTGTTTGCTTGCGCAGCTGTTGATCTGGTATTGATTATGTCTGTCACGGGAAGCATATGGCACGGGAAGCAGCGTCACCCATCTCCCTATCTCCCCATCACCATCTGCTCATCCTCCTCTAATCCTTTGTATTTGTTGAAGCAGGATCCCACGATGTCGATCTCCCTGCAGAGTTGCGTGCTGCCTCAGAGGCTCCTCCACCAGATCACCTCCAGCTTGGTCTTCCTCGCCGACGCCAGCACGTGCGTGCTTCGCGAGAAGGGCACTAAATCTGGCGTCTCTAGCTTCGTCTGGGTGACATGGTTACTGATGGCGCCAAGACCAACACACCTGCGCTCCGGCTCGATGTATGTGCACCTTCATCACCCTCGCCCCCATCATGTATGTATTGTTCCCCCATATCTGTCCGCTTCTCTGAATTTTGTTTTGTTTGATTCCCCTCTCGATCATGGTGGATTCCCTTATGATTTTTTTGTCTGATTCCATTCGACAAGCTGCTCCTCCAGCTGCTGCTCAAGACATCACGGGACAAGCAGTCCGTGGCCGAGGAGGCTGAGAAGGCGATGTGCACCATGTCCACGTCCATGCCTCACCTGCTGCTGCTAAAGAAGCTAGGGGCCTATGTCCACCACTTCAACCTCATGGTCAGGGCCAAGGCCGCAGTCGCCAAGTTGCATGGATCGGCAACGCCACAACCTGCTACTGCTGGTCACCTCCAAAACGAGCGGCTGCTAGTCAGGTCCCTCTCCTCCTTGTTATATTTTGTTTATTTCTTGTAATTATCTGCATGTGCTCCCTCCGTGTAAAATACTTGGTCATGTGTATGTTAGCTTGCCAATCCCTAACAATTTATTCTCTTAATGGACGAACAAGGAACTAATTAGTGCACAAACAATTTATTTCCATATATGTTTTTTTGGGTTTGGTTTTGCACGAACAAGGAACTAATTAGTGCATGTGTTCATGTATAAAACAATCAGTATAAAACAATTTATTTTCAAGGTCTCTATGATGCATTTAAGTCTATGGTTCCTCCCTTTTCTCCTACACTTGCTATGTGAGACCACAAGCTGAGCGTTATAAAAGTAATGTGCAAGGCAAATTATCCATAGGTTGTATTATGTTCTGATTCTGCCAAGGCTAAACCTGCTGGAATTCGAAATCTCTTGCACCACCTATCTGGAATATCCTGCAATTTGTCAAACCACGGCCTTCGACCTGTTGTGCATTTCCAAGAAATGGAAGACATTGGCTCTGTGTTTGATCATGAGAATTCCATGTCTGAAATAAACATACTTATGCTGAACATGTGTTGTTTTGCTTAATTACTTTTTGGTAGGCCGCCTTTGAAGGGAATCCGTTCAAGACAGTTCCAGGCCCATTCAAGATCTTCTGGCAATGCATGCGCTCAAAACCTGGGTATGAGCTTCTTCTCATGATCACTCATGATAGTCTAAAAATATGTTTTTGGGTTGTCCACAACAATTTAAAAAATGAATAAGCAGTATCTCAAAATCTGTTGAGGGAAATACTAACTAGCTAGTCACTGGTGATTGATGAGTATGCTCATCTAGTTATGTTAGTCTTTAATTTCATCGGTCCTTGCTTGCTCTTTCAGCAACTTAATCCTTATTCACTACTCATTACGTACTACAAAAGCATGCTCGTTATAAAGTAATCTCTGCAACATAAATGGTTACTGGCTTTGAAATTGTGTATCTGCGTGTATTAGTCCTGTGGTAGTATTGATTTTGCTAAGCTTAACGTGCGTATTCTTTCTGAATTAGCTTATGTAGTTTTTTTATATACCTTTTTTGTGGAACCGTAAATGGGAGTTGGTATGGCGAGTTTCAACTGCACCTCTCATCTTCTTTTCTATCTTTCTAAAAAAATGACAAATTGATTAACTAAAACACAATGAATTCCCCTACAAACTGACTTAACATGGAGCTGGAATATGATCTGGGCAGAACTCTGATAAATGTGGTGGTATAGTTGAACTGTCAAGTGTGTTGAGCCAATAACCATTGCTTAATATTTTTGCTTAATATTTTCTCCTACAATTTATTAGTGCATGTGTTCATGTATAAAACAATCAGTATAAAACAATTTATTTTCTGCTACCCCTATTCTGGATTGCTAGAACTATATGTAAAATTTGCCGCTACCTATATTCTGAAACTACAAGCTTTCTTCATGTTTCAGCTGATCGTGCTGGAGTGGAGCTGCGCCACTTCGGGAGAGCGGAGGAGCTTGTTCGTGCAGCGATCCGAGGAGCTTGTCCGAGGTGTTTCAATTGGTGCTATTTGCTAATAAGTGAATGTAAATACTGAATTGTAATCTTGGATGTGCATTTGTGAGCCTGCTATTTGCTGATAAATTATCTGCATGCTGTGTATTTGCTGAAAATGGTGTATTTTATTGATGTATTTGGAAACTCTGGTGTATTTTCTCGATTTATTGCATGGCTGAAGCAATTCCAGAAATGAAAATGCAAATTCTAGTTAAAAAATAGCAGAAATCTGGACTGGATGAAATATATTCGGGCTCTAAAAAGGCTGTGGCCCAAAATATATTGTAACAAATCTGAAAATAAATAAGTGTACCGTAAGAAGGCAAGGCCCAAAAGTGACAAACCTAAAAAGGCCAAGGCCTAGCAAATAAAAGGCTAGAATTATTGGGCCAGCCCATTTAGATCACTAAAATGGACTGGGCTGATTTTGATTTAAGACGATTTCATTTCGTCACAATTTTTCCACGTAGGATCAGCCACGTAGGATCTGAGCTGGCCTGGCTAGATGGTCCATGACGATACTGGATCGTCATAGACGTTATGACGATTCAATATCGTCATAGACGGTTATGACGATTTTACCAAAAACGTCGTTATAGTTCATTTGCGACGCCCAGCTTTCGACGATCTCAAAATCGTCATAGAATCGTCATAAACGGACTACTATGACGATTCTGTGATGAAAATTGAGGGTCATATATAGACAGATTCCTTGTAGTGGTCTTCCTCCCAGCTCCCAGGGCCTCTACCTCCTCCCCTGCCATGGCGCACAGCGGCATCAGGGCGGTGCCAATGCGCCCTGATGAATACACGGTCATCATCGCAACCTCCTTCGAGCTGGACCAGGATATGAAGCAATAGGCGGTCACGGCAACCATCGCCTGGCCCATCAGCGGCAACCGCAAGGTGGAGGCCCTGGCCATCGATCGCGCGGTCAGGAAGGAGCACAGGCTCAGCCACCGTGACGTGGCAGTCTGCCCACACCAACCTGGGCAATTCCTCCTCAAATTCGCACGCAGTCCCACTGCGTCGACGTCATCAAGAAGGGGAGGATCACTGCTGACGGCGCATGTAGTACCCTGGGAAATCCGCTACTAGAAAATCGCGTGTTAAATAATAGTTTGTGCATCATCTTGACATCATGCATATTTTAACCTAAAACTATTTCCGAAAAGCCTATTTTGTCTTCTAAGATATTCCTCTCCTTATTCCAAACCAAAACCCTAGATATCTCTAGATCTTATTTACCTAAAAACTGTTTGTAAAATTTTTATAATATAAAACAAATAAATATTTTTGTATCGGGGAGGCAGCCGCAGGCCAGGCCCGATAGCCCAGCCCGCAGCCACCTACTACCCGATGAAAACCTAAACCTAAACCTAGCTCTAACCCTAACCCACAAACCAAACCCCACCTACTCCCTGCCCGCCAACCACCCCCGCGCGCACCCCACCTCCTCCCATGCTTGGACCCACTCCAGCTCACGCCGCGACCAGCCCGCAACCTCCTTTCTCTCTCACCCCGCGTACACGCGACGCAAGACCCCGACCCCATGCCGCGTGTTGACCGCTCCCTGGCCCCACCATGTCGCCCACCAACCCCCAGGCCTCACGCGACCCTCGCTCGCCCCACGATCCCCACTCCTCATCTCTCTCGCACGCGCCCGACTCCCGCCTCCCTCGTTCGAACTCCATCCCTGAAACGTCCTTCCTCGACGAACCATCACCGCCAGGAGCCCCCTGCGCGAGCCCCTCCCACCGTCCTCGGCTACCCTTCATCACCCCCCCGACGCTGGCCGACGCGCCCGCGCTCGCTGCTGGTGCTTCCCCGCCTCCCAGGACCCGCATCAGCCTCGCCTCTCCCCGTCCTTGCAGGTCGCCGCTGCACGCCCTCTCTCCAGCGCCACCAAGGAGCCCGGATGCCACTGCGTCGCCTTCCTCTTCCTCTTCTCCTCACTGCCTCTCTGTCGCCACCTTCCTCTCGCCCGCTGCTGCGCGGTACCCCTCCTACTGCCGCGCGTCTGCGAGCCATGGGCTCCCTCCGTACCAAGCTCCGGCCGCCTCTGCTTGCTTTGCTCGAGCGCCACCATCACCAAGCTCTCTCTGTGCGCTGCCTCCTGGGACAGCACCTCCCTGTTGGTTTCCAGCGAGATATGTGGTGCACGTTAGGTGTTGATGGTTGGAGCTGCCTGTGTGCACCTCGTTTGTTGAATCCGGAGAATCTGTGTGACACTCATGAAGTATGGTTTTGGTAGTCCTCAGACACACAACACCGACCCCGTACACAAGTGCATCAATTCCCTTTTGTCGTCAAGATCTCCTTCCTGGACACCAATACCGAACACCGCAGAGAGATCCAAAGACCGATCCCGGCGAGCCGAACCCTCGGAACCCCAAGATCTCCGATAACCATGTGTGATCCTTTTCCGAGCCCATATTTTTATAAATGCTATACATATTTTATTGCATATAAAATGTTCATGTCGCATACATATTGTGTGGTTTGGGGGCCTTATGCCGATTCATCTCATAATTAAATATGGAGGCCATATGCGGGCGATTCTAGTCTTATATTGACTTCATTTAAATTTATGTAGCAAACCGGTGCCATATTTTGCCGTCTTCAGACAACATTTAAAATGTGGGGTATCTAAACAACATGAACCATCTAATAAATTGTCGGGACTCCGGTTCCACTTAATATTGCCTAATTGCATCGCATCCTTGCCATGCCATACATCATATATGCATCATGCCCGATCTTTTGCCATAGTATTAAATAGTGCATCCAGTGTTTCTTATAGTGCTTTGCTTCTTCACGGATTAGGCTGATGAGTTGATGCGAGAGTCGACCCAATATTCGGATGAACCTTTGGCAATGTTTTTCAGGCAAGCATTCTCCCCCTTTCTACCTATTTTACATTTCTAGTATTTACTTCCTCCTATTGATCTATTGCTATCTGTGTTGCGATGCTATGGATTCCATACCTCTTTTTACTTTGTTGTAGCCCATATATTGCCATGGAAACCTCCTATTACCTGTTGTTTGGTAGACAGTCGGCCTTGCGAGTCGTAGTCGCTTGCTCAAGTGTTGCTTCGCATCGTCGATGTTCCATCGTTGTTGGGTGGTTGGCACATGCTTAATGGTGGAGATGGTCATGTCTTTAATTACCGTTTAATAACTAAAATTGAAAGTAGGTAAATAATGCAGAGACACCGGTAGGTAATAGACAATATTTGGTTTTTAACCGCTCACTGGTGTCCCGTAGGACCCCGAGTTCTTGACACCTATTCCGAGATCGAGCGCGCTAACCACAGGTGGGGTGTGTGGGCACCCCCATCGATTAGTACATGATTTCAAAGTAATGTACCGGGGGCCACAAAGTAGTTTGAGGCTTTATTACTATCATGTACTTATGCCATGCTTTACTGCTTTATTTACGATTGCGCGTGGAGCGCCTGTATTGTTTTGGAACAAATGTGGAATGTTTTCACGGTATCGACAAGACCAGACACACTTTCAGGTTCCCAGTCGTTTACAGCCATTGTCACAAACCTCTGGGTCCGTCTCGGAGACCGGCCGACTTCGTTGTGGGTAGCTTAGTGGGGTGGCCCCCATGTGCTTGCTTTGGGTCTGGGAAACGTCGTGTCCGAAACCCCGTCGACATACCCTTGGGTCTATGTTTTGTGATCTTGTACCTACTTGATCTGACAACAAGGGTGTAGGTGCGTGTGGAAACTTTGGTGCACCCCTACAGGGTTAAATCTTTTCGAGAAGCCGTGTCCACGGTTATTGTAACACCCTCAGAATCGGACCTATGCAAGTTTGAGCAAAATTCGCCAAACCCGCATAGAAACGATTCAAAGGTGCCCACCAGGCACTTTCGTGCGGGTGGAAAACGAAGTAATAACATTACACAACAGTCCTCTATGGGACCCACAGAACAGATATGTATAACAGCGACTCAAAAAGTCAAGATTACAGATAGCATATACAAAGATCCAAATCACCTTGAAAACGATATAGCGTCCAGCTACGGACAAGATGCAAATGGGGCTAAGAGCCCTAAAGAATAACCAATGGCGTCCATAACCCTGCCCAGGCCAAGCCGGAAGGGTAACCCTGCTAACGACGTCGATCTCAAAACCTGCTTAAACAAAAGGGGTGCCGACAAAGGGCAAAGGAAAAAGAAGGAGCGTCAGTACTGAGGCCAGTACACGGCGAGGCTAGAATTCGGCGGTCCTCGCCTACATAGGTATGGTGGACTGAAGCGGCAGCGACAGCATGCACTAAACAACCTATAGAGACTCGATACAACTGGCGGCAATCAGAGAGGGGTAAGAAGGACCTATTCGGATCCAACCTGATACTACCATCAAACAAACCCATCCTGGTGTTTCCCCCTCGAGACCAAACGAGGAAGTCAACCGAGGAACTCACACAGTTGGCAGTTTTACTTATTCAGTTATTGTTGTTGCAATTACTAGTCAGGTTTAGTTAATCGTCCTGATAAAATAAGCAGTGGGCACTTTTAGTTAACCATTCCATTGTGGTTGCAACAATTACTAATCAGATACAGATAGCATGAGATAAACCCAAAACCCAGCAGTTGTTGGTACTTTTATTCAGCCATTCTGTTGTAGTTGCAATACTTACTAGTCAGGTACGGTGGTCGCAAGCGACAAGCCAAACAAGCAATGGTGGGCAGTATTAATTAGCCATTCCATTATAGTGAAGCTGATTACTAGTCATTATAAAGTCAAATTTATAGCAATAAACTTTAGTTATGCTTGTCTATGATCGAGATACTGTGCTCCAAGTCGTCCATATCCGCGGACACGGCTTTCAGAAAGTTTTACCCGGCCGGGGTGCACCAATAGCAACACACGCTCGATCAACCTCGGAAAAACCAAATCAAAACCCAACGAGGCTTTCACGACTGAACAATCACAGGATTCAAAAATATTTCAGGGGGCCACCCCTTTGAGTAGATCCCGCAACGGAGTAAGCAAGCTCCGAGACGGACTCAAGGTTTGCGCCAATGGCTGTAAGCGACTGGGAACCCGAAATTGTGGCTGGGCTTGTCGATACCGCGTAATCACTCCGCATACCTAAACAGTACAGTGTGCCCCTCGCACAATTTAAATACAGAAAGTAGCATGGCATAAGTACAGGATCGTAAATAAAACCTCAAACTAGTTTGTGGCCCCAAGAAATAAGACTGAATCAAGCTCTGGCTCAGGGGGGTCCCATATACCTCCCGGATGTGGATAGCGCGATAAATCAAGGAACAGGTATCAAGTACTCGGGGTCTTACGGGACACAAGTGGGCGTTCGGAAACCAAATATTTTCTATCACCCACCGATGCCTCTGCTTATTTCAATTTTAGTTGTTAAACAGAAATTAAAGTGAACGATAAGTAAAACTATGATCATCTCCATCATCAACATGCGGCAATACATCAACAACTGTGGCATTTGACGACACGCAACAGCACTTGAGCCAGCGACTACGACGCGCAAGTCCAACTATCTACCAAACAACAGGTAATAGGATGTGTCCAAGGCAATATAAGGCTGCAGGGGATATCACAGGTACGGAAGCTAAAGCATCGCAACACAGATAGCAATAGATCAACAGGAGGGAATAAATACTATAAAAGTAAGATAGGTAGAAAGGGGAAGATGCTCGCCTGAAAAGCATTGCCGAAGGGTTCATCCGAAGATTGGGGCGAAGCTCACATCAACTCAACGGCCTTATCCGCGAAGAAGCAAAACACTAGAATAAACACCGGATGCAATATTAATACAACAGCAGAAGATCGGCATGATGCATGTATGATGCATGGCATGGCAAGGTGCGATGCAATTAGGCAAGATAAAGTGGAACCGGGGTCCCGACAATTAATTAGGTGGTTCCTGTTATTTATCTACCCCGCAATTTGAATGTTGTTTAACAATGCAAGATTGTATCATCGGTTCGCTACACAAATTTAAATGAGGCCAATATAAGGCTAGATTTGCCCGCATACGGGCCCCATATTTAATTATTAGGTGAATTGGCATAAGGCCCCCAAACCACACGAAAAGATGCAGGCAAGTATGACATTTAATATGCAACAGGTTGATATCATTTATGAAAATAGGGTATCGAGGGAAAAGGGTCACACATTAGGGGTCTCGACGATCTTGGGGTTCCGGGATTAGGGGTTCGACAGGGTCCAGGGTCCGGTCTCGGGGTCCAGGGTTAGGGTTCGATCTTGGCGGAATCGTTCTCTCGTTCTCGGTAACGGGGTAGATCTTGCGTTCCGGGAAGAAGTACTTGGCGGTCTTCGACTCCACCCAGGTCGGGGTCGATCTTGTCGTTGCGAAGGTCTTGTCGGGCCGGCGTATCGGGTCGGTCTTGGCGTCCGGGAAGCGGTACTTGTCACACCTGTGGTCTTCGGGTGTTATGACGCCGATCTTGTCGTATCGTTTTCAAGGTGATCTTGGCGTCTTGGCGTCACCGGATGCATGTCGGCGCACTCGGGTCTTGGCGTCCTCGGGGCATAGGGCTTCGAATCGGGGGAGGCGAACTTGGGGTACCGTGTCTTCGGTTGCCGGGATGGAGAACTTGGTGGTTCCGAGGAAGTACTTATCGTCGAGGCCTCAGGTAACCTTCGCCACACAAACATCACATGGTCGGAGGCGGATGGCAGGGCGGCGGCCGGTTGTCGCAGACCCGCTCGCCCAAGGAGGGACGGCCTGCAGCGACGCGGGACAGAGGTCGCCCGCGACGGCGCGTCTCCTGGGCACGCACGGCCAGACCGGCGCAGACGAGGGGCACACGGCGACGCGCACGCGGAACAGGCGGGCTCGAGGCAGGGGGGTTGAGGCGGACGCGGGACGCGCTCGGGCCGGGCTCGCGTGCTAGAGGGGCCGCGGCGCCGGCGGGGTCGGGCGACGGCGGCAGCCACGCAGAGGTAGGCTCGAGCGGGGAGGGCCGAGAAGGGTCGACGCGCGGAGGCGGAGGGGAGGAGCCCGGCCGGACGGGGACGAGCTCGCAGGCGGCGCGGCGCTCGCCGGTGGCGCGGCGCTCGCCGGCGCGGAGGCGGGCGGAGCAGAGCGCGGAGGAGATGGAGGTTGGGGGCGCGGAGCGCGGGCGAGTTGGTGGCGAGCAGCGGTGGCGCGCGCTCGGCTCCCTGGGGCCGGCGGGGGCGGCGGCAGGTGCCAGAGGCGGCGCGGCGAGGGGAGAGCGGTGGAGGAGGTGGGAGTCGAGCCAGGGGGAAGCGGGCGGTCGCCGGCGAGGAGGATGCGGGAGACGGAGGAGAGGCGGCCGGGCGGAGCGCCGGGGCTAGGCGAGCGCGGCGGAGCAGCGGCGCAGAGCGGAGGCGGAGGTTGCGGGCGGTGACGCAGGCGGGCTGGCGCGAGGCGAGGCCACCGGGCGGCGGCGTCGCGCGACGGAGGAGGGTCGGAGGAGGGCTGCGGAGAGGGCGCGGGAGGGCGAGCGGCGGAGCGGAGGGCTCACGCGGCGAGGGCGACCGGTGAGGGGAGGCGGGGCGACGCCGGCGCCGGTAGGGACGAGGCGGGAGGTTGGGGTGCGGGGTGAGAACGCGGGGTGCGGGGCAGGGGTTGGTGGCGCGCCAGGTGGGACCGGGGGTGGGGGCCATGCGGTAGAGAGGTGGGAAGGGAGGGCTGGTGTGTGTGTGTCTGCGAGGGTTTGTGTGGTGTGGTGTGCTCGAGCGTGGGGGCAGGGTGAGTGTGAGGGAGTGGGGAGAGGGGGTTGGACAAGTGGCAGGATAGGATTGGAGGGGGGAGAGGGAGAGGGTGAGGTGGCACATGTTGATTGGCCAGCGTGAGGTGGAGGGTTGGGCTGGGTAGGTTAGTTGGTAGGTTTAGGATTTGGGAAGGGCGGGTGTAGTTGGACCTTTTTAATTTCTGGGGCGGTCGTTCGGGTCAATCGGCCCGTTCGACTGCCCCGCCCAAAACAATTAATTAAAATATTTATTTTTAACCAGCGCTTTTGCAATCCGACAGCGGACAAAACAAATTATTCCGGCGACCCGGTTTTGCGTGTTTGAATGTAGATGGGGCGTTTAGAAAACAAAACCAGGCTTTGCGAAAATAGTTTTATGCAAACAACACAAGATGATGACGATGCAATGCACAAAAACAACGCGATTTTCTAGTAGTGGTTTTTGCGGGATGCCACAGTTATGGACGACTTGGAGCACATTTCTCGATCATAGACAACTATAACTAAAGTTTACTGTTATAATATGACTTATATCTGATATGACTAGTAAGTTGGATACAACCATGGAATGAATGAATAAAACTGCCAACTGTGTGAGTTTCCTCGGATTGACTTCCTCGTTTGGTCTCGAGGGGGAAATACCAGGATGGGTATGTTTGGTGGTAGTATCAGGTGGGTTCTGAATAGGTCTTTCTCATCTTTCTCATATAGCCGACAATTGTATCGAGTCTCTATAGGTTGTTTAGTGCTTGTTGTGCTGCTGCTTCAGTCCACCATACCTATGTAGACGAGGAGCGCTGAATTCTAGTCTCGCCGTGTACTGGCCTCAGTACTGACCGCTCTCTTTTTCCTTTGCCCTTTGCCGGAACCCCTTTTGTTTTAGCAGGCTTTGAGATCAACGTCGTTAGCAGGGTTACCCTTCCGGCTTGGCCTGGGCAGGGTTATGGACGCCATTGGTTATTCTTCAGGGCTCTTAGCTCAATTTGCATCTTGTTCGTACTCGGACACTGTATCGATTTCAAGGTTATTTGGATCTTTGTACTGTATATCTGTATTCTTGATTCATGAAGTTGTTGTTCTATATATTTGTTTTGTAGGTTCAATCGTGGACTAATGTGTAATGGTATTACTTCGTTTTCCACCCGCACGAAAGTGCCTGGTGGGTGCCTTTGAATCGTTTCTATGCGGGTTTGGTGGGAATCGCCAAAACTTGCATAGGGCCGATCCGAGGGTGTTATAGCGCGCTGCTCAAACTTAGGGCGTGGCGGCCTCTAGAGAATGCCTTCGGCGCGGCCATGTCCTACCTGGTTCGGCTCTGCCTGGAAGGGGTGCCGTCCTATGGACACACGTCGTTTGTTGCTGAGCGAATCATCGGGCGGCGCTGCTCCTTTGACCACCTTGACGAGGCCTCGGTGCTCATGACCTCGGTGCGCTCCCTCGACTGCTAGGCCTGCACCGCCAATCCTAGCTCCATCCCGAAGGTGGTCTGACTCACCTTCACTAGCCGCGGCGTCAGCAGCCTCGCCTCGAAGATCTTCGTCGACGACTACCGCCTGATCGGCAGCAAGCGCGGAGCGACATTCTGGGTGATCGTGCACCTGGACAAGATGGAGGACTACTCCTCGACGCCGCTGGACTTCTTCGGCCTCAGCACCAACGTGAACACCTTCAAGACCACCCCTGTGTCCTTCGACTGGCACTTCCTCACGGTTGATGGCAGCCTCCGGTGCCTGTTGCCGAGCCGGAAGATGCTGAGTAGGCGGCACACGCAGCGGCCTTGGCGAGCCACCTCCGTCGTAGCGGCAGAGACTTAAGGGTTTCGTAGCATAGTAAATCAAAAAAAATTACGGATGCGAACGAGAAAGCCAAGATCTAATCTAGGAGATGCAATCAACAAGAGGGATAGATGAGATCTTCATACCCTTGAATAAATCACAGAGTGAAAACGTTCAACAGAACGTGGTTGGTGTAGTCGTACTCGCCGTCTCCTCCTCGCGATCCGATCCGATCCTACGCCGCAAGTGACGGCGCCTCCGAGAGATGCACACGTACGGTGCCGCGACGTCTCCTCCTTCCTCGGTCTAGCAAGTGGGGTGGAGATATAGATTGGATCTACAACACGACGGCGTGGTGCTATGGTGGAGAGTTTCTGCGGCAGGGCTTCGCCTAAGCGTAGTCGGGAGAGAGAGAGGGCAGTAGTATGGCGACTAGGGTTGAAGGAGTGGGGGGAGGAGCATGCGCCCCTGCCCTCTTTATATAGAGGGCTGGCCGGCCCCTTGGCCCCTCCTCCAAGCCCTAGGGCGGCAGCCCCAAGGGTTGGAGTGGGGGGCAAGTCTCCCCTCCCTTCTAGAAGGGTTCCTAGGGTTTCCCCTAGGGTTTTGGCTGGCTGGGCCTATGGGGCCTTGTGCCCCTGTCCCAATGCAGCCAGGGCACTCCCTCGTAGGCCCACGCACCCCTCCGACAAGTGGGGCCACGTTGGTACCACTCCGGAAGCTTCTAGAACCTTCCGGTACAATACCCAACATTCCGAAACGATTCCGAAATCCAAAAAACCGCTTTCCTTTATATGAATCTTATTCTCCGGACCATTCCGGAACCTCACGTGATGTCCTGGATCTCATCCGAGACTCCGAACAAAAACTCATAAACCATTTATCCATTCTATCCTAGCGTCGAGACACATTAAGTGTGTGACCCTACGGGTTCGAGAATATGCAGACATGATCTTCTATCAATAATCAACAGCGGGATCTGGAAACCCATATTGACTCCCACATATTCATCGATGATCATACGGATGAACCATGATGCCATGATTCAATTAATCCCATATATATATTCCCTTCGTCACGCGATATTTTACTTGCCCGAGATTCGATCGTTTGTATCGGCATACCTAGTTCAATCTCGTTCACGGCAAGTACTTTACTTGTTCCGTAATCCGATATCACTTTGTGATCAACTCCTTAAACACGTGCTTGCAGGCGGTGTTGATATCCATTACCGAGTGGGCCCGAAGTATATCTCTCTGACTTGGGAGGGACAGATCCCATCTCGATACATACAACCCAACAAGTACTTTCCGATCACCTGAGAGACACCTTTATGATCACCCTCACATAGGATGACGTTTGATGACCTCAAAGCTTTCTTCCTATACCAGGGAGTTGCATTATCTCATGGTTTAAGGAATACAATGTTTGACATAAGAAAAGGCTTCACAAATATGAACATGATGAAACGATCTAATTGCTCTGCTTGATTTGGGTCTGTCCATCATATCATTCTCCTAATGACACGATCTCATTATTAATCGACAACTCATGTCTATGGTTAGGAAACCTTAAACATCATTAATCAATGAGCTAGTCCATAGAGGCGTACTAGGGACAAGGTGTTGTTCATAAACCACTCAAGTATCAAAGTTTCCGCTTAATACAATTCTAGCATGGAATATAAACTTTATCATGAACAAGAATTATAACAATAACATCTTTATTATTGCCTCTAGGGCATAACTCCAACATAGACGACCACCCGCACTAGAGTCAATAATCTAGTTTACATCTGGCAACAATCTAACACCCATGGCATTAAGGGGCTGATCATGTTTTGCACGTGGAAGAGGTTTAGTCAACGGATTTGCGACATTCAGATCCCTATGTACTTTGCTAATCTTCAGATCTCCATCTGTTATATAATCTCGAATTATATGAAATCGGCGGTTGATGTGCTTGGTCTTTGGATGATATCTTGGTTCCTTAGCCAATTCTATGGCGCCAGTGTTGCCGCACAATATCTCTAGTGGGTCCAAGGCACGTGGAACCACACCAAGCTCAGTGATGAAGTTCTTGATCCAAACTCCTTCACTTGACGCTTCTGTAGCAGCCATGTATTCCGATTCTACTGTAGATCCCGCGATCACGCTTTGATTGCAGCTTCTCCAGCTCACAGCTCCTCCATTCAAAATATAAATGTATCTTGTCTGAGATTTAGAATCATCCGGGTCGGTGCCAAAACTGGCATCGACGTAACCTTTTACGACGAGCTGCTCATCACCTCCATAGACCAAGAACATTTCTTTAGTCCTATTTAAATACTTTAGGATGTTCTTTACGGCTGTCCAGTGTTCCACTCCTGGATCACTTTGGTATCTGCTCGTCAAACTAAGAGCATTGGACACATCCGGTCTAGTACACAACATGGCATACATGATAGAACCTATCGCCGAGGCATATGGAACTTTGCTCATGGTTTCTCTATTGTTTATCGTAGCTGGACACTGAGCCTTGATCAATATCTTACCTGACAACATGGGCACGGAACCTTTCTTTGCCTTATCCATTCTGAACCTTTTCAGAACTTTGTCTAGATATGTACTTTGGCTTAAAGCTATTAGGCGTCTTTGTCTATCTCTATAGATTTTTATGCCTAATATATAAGCAGCTTCTCCTAGGTCTTTCATTTAAAAACATTTATTCAAATAACTCTTCACATCGTTAAGCATACCAATGTCATTTCCAATAATCAATATGTCATCCACATATAGTACTAGAAATGTCACTGATCTCCCACTCACTTTCTTGTAGATACAAGATTCGTAGAAATTTGGAACAAATACAAAGCTCTTGATCACTTGATAAAAACGAAGGTTCCAACTCCGAGATGCCTGCTTCAGTCCATAAATGGAACGCTGAAGTTTGCACACCTTATCAGCATCCTTAGGATCGACAAAACCTTCGGGTTGCATCATATACAACTCTTCATCAATGTTGCCATTGAGGAACGCAGTCTTGACATCCATCTGCCATATTTCATAATCATGAAACGCAACAATTGCTAATAAAATCCCAATGGACTTAAACATCGCTACGGGAGAGAAAGTCTCATCGTAGTCAACACCTTGAACTTTCCAAAAACCTTTCGCGACAAGTCGAGCTTTATAGACAGTAACATTACCATCCGCGTCCGTTTTCTTCTTGAAAATCCATTTGCACTCAACGGCCTTACGGTCGCTAGGAGGGTCCACCAAAGTCCATACTTGGTTTTCGCTCATGGATCCCAATTCGGATTTCATGGCCTCTAGCCATTTCTCAGAGTCTGGGCTCATCATTGCTTCCTCATAGTTCGCAGGTTCACCGTTGTCTACTAACAAGACAGTTAAGACAGGGTTGCCGTATCACTCAGGAGGGGTACGTGACCTTGTCGACCTACGACGTTCAGCAGTAGCATCGTTAGAAGTTTCATGATCCTCGTCATTAGCTTCCTCTCTTGTTGGTGCAGACGGCACTGGAACAATTTCAAGTGCTGCGCTACTCTCCAACTCGATAGAAGGTTCAATAACCTCGTCTAGATCTACCTTCCTCCCACTCACTTCTTTTGAGAGAAGCTCCTTCTCAAGAAAGGATCCGTTCTTTGCAACAAACACTTTGCCCTCAGATCTGTGGTGGAAGGTATACCCAATCGTTTCCTTAGGGTATCCTATGAAGACACATTTCTCCGCTTTGGGTTCGAGCTTGTCCGACATCAACTTCTTGACGTAAGCTTCGCATCCCCAAACTTTAAGAAACGACAAGTTAGGTTTAGCACCAAACCACAGTTCATACGGTGTCGTCTCAACGGATTTAGATGGTGCCCTATTTAAAGTGAATTCAACGGTTTCTAATGCATAACCCCAAAATGATAACGACAAATCTGTAAGAGACATCATCGATCGCACCATATCTAATAGAGTTCGATTCCGGCATTCAGACACACCATTGCGCTATGGTGTTCCGGGTGGCGTGAGTTGCGAAACGATTTCGCTTGCTTTAAGATGCGTGAGAAATCATAACTCAAATATTCATCTCCACGATCAGATCGTAGAAATTTAATTTTCCTGTTACGATGGTTTTCCACTTCGTTCTGAAATTCTTTGAACTTTTCAAACGTTTCAGATTTATGTTTCATTAAATAGATATACCCATATCTACTTAAGTCATCAGTAAAAGTGAGAAAATAGAGATATCTACCGCGCGTCGAAACACTCATTGGTCCGCATATATCGGTATGTATGATTTCCAACAAGTTCGTTGCTCGCTCCATTATTCCGGAGAACGGGGTTTTGATCATCTTGCCCATGAGGCACGGCTCGCACGTGTCAAATGATTCAAAATCAAGAGACTCCAAAAGTCCATCAGAATGGAGTTTCTTCATGCGTTTTACACCAATATTACCTAGACGGCAGTGCCACAAATAAGTCGAATTATCACTATCTACTTTGCATCTCTTAGCCTCAATATTATAGATGTGTGTTTCATTGCTTTCAAGATTCAGAAGAAATAAACCATTCATAGCAGGTGCATGACCATAAAAGATGTTACTCTTATAAATAGAACAACCATTATTCTCCGATTTAAATGAATAACCGTCTTGCAATAACCACGATCCAGATATAATGTTCATGCTCAACGCAGGCACATAATAACACTTATTAAGGTTTAAAACTAATCCTGAAGGTAAAACTAAGGAGAGCGTGCCAACGGCCATCACATAAACTCTTGATCCGTTGCCAACACGCATCGTCACCTCATCCCTTGCTAGCCACCATCTATTCCATAGCTCCTGTTTTGAGTTACAAATATTATCAACTGAACCGGTATCAAATACCCAGGCACTACAACGAGCGCTAGTAAGGTAAACATCAATAACATGTATATCAAATATACCTTTAATGGTGCTAGCCTTCTTGTCCGCTAAGTACTTCGGATAGTTGCGCTTCCAGTGACCCTTGTCCTTGCAATAGAAGCACTCAGTGTCCGGCTTAGGTCCAGACTTGAGCTTCTTCTCAGCAGGGGCAACGCGCTTGCCGCTGCCTTTCTTGAAGGAATTCTTTGCACCCTTACCTTTCTTGAAGCTAGGGGTTTTGTTTACCATCAACACATGATTATCTTTCTTGATATCCACCTCCGCAGCTTTCAGCTTAGCGAAGAGCTTAGTGATCGTATCAGTGGAAACAATCTGATTGTGAGTAACTACAAAACCTTTGTAGCTAGGAGGGAGTGATTGCAGAACTCTGTCAATCTTGAGCTCTTCTGGAATCTTGCAGTCCAGTTGCTCAAGACGTTGAGTGTAGCCCGACATCTTAATGGCGTGCTCACTAACGAAACTCCCTTCCTCCATCTTGCAGTTAAAGAACTTCTTAGAGATCTCATATCTCTCAGAACAGGCCTGCGTCTGAAACATGGTTTTCAGTTCCTCAAGTATCTCAAAGGGCCCGGCGAACTCCTCAAAACGATTTTGAAGGTCCGATTCCATAGCAAACAACATGGTACTCTTAATCACTCCATAATCATCTTTGCACGACTGATAAACAGCTTTTTCATCATTCGGCGCATCTATAGCAGGGGCGTCACCTAGCGCTTTCTCAAGGACATAGTCCTTTTTTCCGCCAGCGAGAATGATTCTCAGATTGCGGAACCAGTTGGTGAAGTTAGATCCATTGTTCTTAAGCTTTTCTTTCTCAGCAAAAACGTTGAAGTTGAAGTTGGACTTAGCCATTTGATCTACAAAATTTGCAAGTACAATTTAGACTATGTTCATGATAACTAGTTCAACTTAATCAAATTACTAGATGAACTCCCACTAAATTCAACATCCCTCAAGTTGTTTAGTGAACACGATCGAAATTCACCATACCTAATCCGATCTTCACGAGAAGAGATGTGGTTTCAATGGTGGACAACAATGTGTCGATCATATCATTCATATGATCATGCTTAACCTTTCGGTTCGTGTGTTCTGAGGCTATGTCTGTACATGCTAGGCTCGTCAAGTCAAACCCAAGTATTTTCGCGTGTGCAAAACTGGCTTGCACCCGTTGTACGTGAACGTAGAGTTTATAACACCCGATCATCACGAGGTGCTTGAACACGGCGAACTTTCGCAATGGTGCATACATGGGGACAACACAATTTTATCTTGATAGTTAAGTGAGGAATCATGTTATAATGCTACCGTCGCGATCTAAGCATAATAAGGTACATAAAAGGATAAACATCACATGCATATAATCTTATGTGACATGGTATAGCCATTCTCCGCGCAACGATCTCCATCTTGTGCGTGCCAGCATGATCTCCATCTTTCCACCATGATTGCCTCCACCACGAACAACAACTACAACTATTGCTAACTACTTAGCGATAAAGTAAAGCTATTACATGGCGTATAAGAAGTTGACACACAGGTCATACACAATTATAAAGACAACCATATGGCTTCTACCGGTTGTGTACTCATCGACATGCAAGTCGTGAAATATTACAAAACATGATCATTGCATACAACATACACATCACATCTTGGGCCATACCATATCACAAAACACTCCCTGCAAGAACAAGTTAGACGCCTCTACTTTGTTGTTGCATGTTTTATGTGGCTTATGGGAGTAACAAGCTAAGAACGATTCTTACCTACGGAAAGCCACAACGGTGATATTATGGTTGCCAACATCCGGTGTAAATCCCATGTCAACTATAGTGAGAGAAACTGGCATCCACCAGCCGCATGTATGGAACAAGCCACACGTCAAGTGCGGAGCCGGTCTCGCGAACAAGGTCGCATAAAGTTGGCCTGGACCGCTTCGATCTCACTATCCCGCATCATAAGAAGTACACAACAAGAGGCTTGCAACAGAAAACATCAACGCCCGCAACAAGGATGTTGCGTTCTACTCGTGAAACACATCTATGCATAGATCTAGCTCTGATACCACTTAAGGGTTTCGCAGCATAGTAAATCAAAACAAATTACGGATGCGAACGGGAAAGCCAAGATCGAATCTAGGAGATGCAATCAACAAGAGGGATAGATGGGATCTTCATACCCTTGAAGAAATCGTAGAACGGAAATGTTCAACCGAACGTGGTTGGTGTAGTCGTACTCACCGTCTCCTCCTTGCGATCCGATCCGATCCTACGCCGCAAGTGGCGGATCCTCCGAGAGATGCACACGTACGGTGCCGCGACGTCTCCTCCTTCCTCGGTCAAGAAAGTGGGGTGGAGAGATAGATTAGATCTACAACACGACGACGTGGTGCAATGGTGGAGAGTTTCTGCGGCAGGGCTTCGCCTACGCGCAGTCGGAGGAGAGAGAGAGGGAGGGCAGCAGTATGGCGGATAGGGTTGAAGGAGTGGTGGGAGGAGGGTGCGCCCCTGCCCTCTTTATATATAGGGCTGGCCGGCCCCCTTGTCCCCTCCTCCAAGCCCTAGGGCGGCGGCCCCAAGGGTTGGAGTGGGGGGCAAGTCTCCCCCTCCCTTCTAGAAGGGTTCCTAGGGTTTTCCCTAGGGTTTTGGCTGGCTGGGCCTATGGGGCCTTGTGCCCCTGGCCCAATGCGGCCAGGGCACTCCCTCGTAGGCCCACGCACCCCTCCGACAAGTGGGTCCACGTTGGTCCCACTCCAGAAGCTTCTAGAACCTTCCGGTAGAATACCAAACATTTCGAAACGATTCCGAAATCCAAAAAAACTGCTTTCCTTTATATGAATCTTACTCTCCGGACCATTCCGGAACCTCTCGTGATGTACTGGATCTCATCCGAGACTCCGAACAAAAACTCATAAACCATTTATCCATTCTATCCTAGCGTCGAGACATGTTAAGTGTGTGACCCTACGGGTTCGAGAATATGCAGACATGATCTTCTATCAATAATCAACAGCGCGATCTGGAAACCCATATTGACTCCCACGTATTCATCGATGATCATACGGATGAACCATGATGCCATGATTCAATTAATCCCATATATATATTCCCTTCGTCATGCGATATTTTACTTGCCCGAGATTCGATCGTTGGTATCGACATACCTAGTTCAATCTCGTTCACGGCAAGTACTTTACTCGTTCCGTAATTCGATATCACTTTGTGATCAACTCCTTAAACACGTGCTTGCAAGCGGTGTTGATATCGATTACCGAGTGGGCCCGAAGTATATCTCTCCGACTTGGGAGGGACAAATCCCATCTTGATACATACAACCCAACAAGTACTTTCCGATCACCTGAGAGACACCTTTATGATCACCCTCACATAGGATGACGTTTGATGACCTCAAAGCTTTCTTCCTATACCAGGGAGTTGCATTATCTCATGGTCTAAGGAATACAATATTTGACATAAGAAAAAGCTTCACAAAGATAAACACGATGACACGATCTAATTGCTCTGCTTGATTTGGGTATATCCATCATATCATTCTCCTAATGACATGATCTCATTATTAATTGACAACTCATGTCTATAGTTAGGAAACCTTAACCATCATTAATCAATGAGCTAGTCCATAGAGGCGTACTAGGGACACGGTGTTGTTCATAAACCACTCAAGTATCAAAGTTTGCGCTTAATATAATTCTAGCATGAAATATAAACTTTATCATGAATAAGAATTATAACAATAACATCTTTATTATTGCCTGGGCATAACTCCAACAGAGACGACCACCCGCGGCACCAGCACTACCGCCGCGACCACCACGACGACGACCAGGCTCGACATGGGCACAATAGCCGCAGGACGCGCCACGATGCGGATGGGACTTTCCACCGCGAGCGCACTCGCTCGCCTCACCGAAGGGAGGCCGGAGATTGTAGCTATGGGAGACGCCGCCATGATCAGTGCCCTGCCCTCCTGTTGTGTGCGGCCCCTGCTCCCGCTGTTCTGGCCACGGCGGACATGCGTGTGTCTTTTGAATGGAAGGCGGAGGCTCCGCGTCTCGAGCTCAAGTCATGACTGGACGAAGCCATCCTACCTCTCGCGACGGAGATGCAGGCGCTGCGCAGCTGGACCACGCACGCGTCTGCTTTCCTCGACGAGATCTGGTGCGACGCAGAGGCGAAGCGGGCGGCCACACCTCAGGCTGTTCGCCCGGACGACCACGTGATCATCCTTGACGGGGTCAACAACGACATGGTCCGCTCCCCAGCACCGTGGGATCCTGTCGCTGGGACCCAGGACAATGGCCCGGTCGACAAAGAGATGGACCAGAGCTCTCTGGATAGGCTGCTTGATGCCGCCTCCGGCGCCGGCTCCAGTGCTCTGGCGGGCGGGCCGCAATGCCATCAGCCGGCTCAACCTTTCGGGGGCTTCTGAGGGGCAACGGGGCCCAATGGGGACTGAAGCCTGGGACGAACCGCCCGTGGTGGCAGCGCTTGTGATGAAGGTCGGTGCCTCCGATGACGACCCTCCGCACGCCCATGCTGACGGAGCCGTGGTCGGTGGTGTCGGCACGGTGGTGCCTGCGGCCCTTGCGGAAGCGGAAGATGAAGCCCCTGCCCTGAGCAGTTCTTGTACTCCATCGTGGTCCCCATCTAGCCGCCGATCATCTCCACGCCCCACCGTGCAAGAGCAAGAACAAGGTCGTGTCGCTGTCAAGCCCGCCGCGTCGCAGCGGCCGCATCGCCATCAAGAAAAAGGCGAGACAGCTCAGTGAAAGAGCTACGGTAGTGTAGGAGCTCATTGCCTGGGTCTGTGGCATCATCGGGCCAGAGGAGTCCTTTGATGAAAATTCTCGTGCGGCATACCTGAGCATGTTCCAGCGTGCACCACTGGCAGCGGCTGCCATCCAGGCAATGGAGGCACTGATCAAGCAGGTGTAGAAGCTAAAGAAGAAGAGGCCGACCAAGGACATGGAGGCGCCCGTGACAACTTCTATAGATGTGTAGACACCTTCAGTGTCTATGTTCGCCTCGGCGACCGTGCCCCCCCCCCTCTACTGTTAGCTGTAGCGTCCTTCTGCACTGCATTGCCGTCTCCCATGGCTGGCCTCCTGAAGGCTCTGTATCGCTGTTCTCTGCACCTTCGTCTACACTATTTCTGACTTCTGCCATTCTGCATCGGTGGTTGCTCCATCACGTGTCAAAGAGTTTATTTAATGTCGTAGAAAAACGTCAACCTCCTGAACTGGAATCCGAGAGGCCTGAATAGCATTGCTCGCCAGGAAGCCGTCCGGGATGTCGCTAGAGACTCCCACGCCTCCATTGTGTGCCTCCAAGAAACAAAGCTTGAACATGTCGACGACACGACCATATCCACCATGCTTGGACCGAACTTCACAAATAACTTTGCTTTCCTCCCGGCCTCGGGAACGAGGGGGGTATCATTTTTACGTCCTCAAAAATGTTTTTTATCTCTCAGACCCCCATGTCACGGAATCCATGTTGTTGGCCACGATCACGATGCATGAGGAAGGAATCAAGTGGAACCTCACTTGCGTCTACGGCCCACAAAGCAATCAGGAGAAGCGGGCATTTATTCAGGAACTCCAAGAGCTAAAGCCGTTTGTATGCAAAGAATGGATATTGGTGAGCGACTTCAACTTGATCACAAAGGCTTCCGATAAAAACAACCTCAATATCAATCGCAACCTCATCCACAAATTCCGGGAGGCCAGGGACTTCCTTCAGCTCAAAGACTTGCGCATGGTCGGCGAACGCTTCACCTGGTCCAACGCCCTAGACGACCCAGTTCTCACCAAGATCGACCATGTTTTCTTCTCAGATGAGTGGGACATGATCTTTCCTAACGCGCATCTCCAAGCGATCACCTCGGCTTGCTCGGACCATGCCCCACTTCTCCTGCAAGGGTGTGTCTCAGCCTGTAGGAAGCCTTCCTTCAAGTTCGAAGAGTTCTGGCTTCACATGCATGGATTCAAAGAAACTGTCACTGAAGCCTGGAATAAAATCTCCTCGACCTAGACCCCATCCACAGAATCCACACAAAGCTCTCCTGCACCACCAAGGCTCTGAAGATTTGGCAGCAAAATTGCATTGGCGATTTGAGATAGCAAATTTCCATGGCCAAGGAAATCATATGGAAGCTCGACCTCGCGGAAGAATCCAGGACCCTGTCTAACGACGAATGTGAGTTTCGCCGACGACTAAAATCATCCTATGTGGGAATGCTCGCCATCCAAAAGGTCAAGCTTCGCCAAAGATCGTGCCTTACATGGGTCCGATTAGGCAATGCAAACACGAAGCTCTTCCATGCCAGAGCCAATGACAGGAGGCGCAGGGTCTACATCAAATCCCTGGCCACGGCATCTGGAATGGTGATCACGACAAAAGACAAAGAGGAAGCCTTATTACAACACTTCAAGGCACATCTTGGCTCTCCGGCCCCTAGGTAGGCCAGCCTCGATTGGGAAGGGCTTGGATACACCCCGCGAGATCTCTCTCACTTGGACGCCCCCTTTGACCACCAGGAAATAAAGGAGGTGGTCTTCTCCCTGCCCTCTATTAAAGCGCCAGGCCCTGATGGCTATATAGTAGCCTTCTTCAAATCTTGCTAGGACATCATCCATGCTGACGTCACCAACGCCATCATCCACATGTCCAAACTTCGGACCAACTGCATGATGACCCATAAGTATAGGGGGTGTATCGTAGTACTTTCGATAAATAGGAGTGTCGATCCCAACGAGGAGCAGAAGGTGCTGAACAGTGGTATGGAGCAGGAAATCCCTGTGAATACTTAGCAAATGGATTTTTAGTGGTTTTCTGACAAGGCAACAGAACAAGGAGCAAGTAACAAAGGTAACGAACAAACGGAGCAAGTGGCCCAATCCTTTCTTAACAACGGACAAGCCAGTGGAAATACTTATAATGACCAAACGTTCTCGAGGACACATGGAAATTCTGTCAAGTGCTTTCGCTTCAAATAGCTGAGTACTCTTCTCTGGTGTTGTAAGTGTTGTGTGGGTGAACTTGTGCTAATGTACCGACCGTACTTGGACTAGTACATACTTCTTATTAAATCCCCTGCAAACATCCGTACTACAGGAAATTAATTAACATATAAATCTAACCACGACCTTAAACTCTGAGATCCTACGCTCCCTTGTGCAAAGGTGTCCTAACGGGGGTTCAGGTTTCTGTCACTCCGGTAACCCCACAATTAGTAGCCAAATACACAATGCATCCCCCTAGGCCCATAAATGGTGAAGTGTCATGTAGTTGATGTTCACATGATACCACTAGAAGAATAGCACCACAAATTAATACTAAACCATTGAATAATAACTCATCACATATTCACTACTAACAACATGACTTCTCACATGTCCTCAAGAACACAACGAACTACTCACAAGACATCATATGGATCCAGATCAAAGATGATATGGTAAAGGATAACAATCTGAACATAAACAATAATCCAATGGTTCCACTCACAAACATCAACTACAATAGTAATCAACACCGGGAAAGTTTCCCCTAATGAACTAAAGCAATATCCAACACAATTTTTACAGCGGGATGGAGTGGTGATGATGGTGCTGGTGGAGATGATGGTGTGGATGATGATGATGATGATGATCCTGATGAAGCCTAGCTTGACGATGTTGTTGATGGCGACGGTCTCCCCTCTCCGGGAAGGAATTCCCCCGGCAGAAATCTGTCTACCAGAGAGATCTTTCTCTCTTGGTGTTTTCCGCCCCCTAGAGGCGGCGGAAAACTATCTGTGGTCGCTCCCCGAGGCTTAGGGTTCCGTAGGGACGGATTCGGAGGCCGGGCAGGTGGGACACACCTGCCCTAGGAGCGGGGTCAGGTGGTGTAACACCCTCAGAATCGGCCCTATGCAAGTTTTAGCGATTCCTGCCAAACCCGCATAGAAACGATTCAAAGGTGCCCACCAGGCACTTGCGTGCGGGTGGAAAACGAAGTAATACCATTACACAATAGTCCTCGATGGGACCCACAGAACAGATATATATAATAGCGACTCAAAGATTCAAGAATACAGAGATAATATACAAAGATCCAAATCACCTTGAAAATGATAGAGCGTCCGACTACGGACAAGATGCAAATGGGGCTAAGAGCCCTGAAGAATAACCAATGGCGTCAATAACCCTGCCCAGGCCAAGCTGGAAGGGTAACCCTGCTAACGGCGTCGATCTCAAAACCTTCTTAAACAAATGGGGTGCCGACAAAGGGCAAAGGAAAAAGAGAGAGCGGTCAGTACTGAGGCCAGTACACGGCGAGGCTAGAATTCGGCGGTCCTCGCCTACATAGGTATGGTGGACTGAAGCGGCAGCGCAGCATGCACTAAACAACCTATAGAGACTCGATATAACTGTCGGCTACCAGAGAGGGATAAGAAAGACCTATCCGAATCCAACCTGATACTACCACCAAACATACCCATCCTGGTATTTCCCCCTCGAGACCAAACGAGGAAGTCAACCGAGGAACTCACACAGTTGGCAGTTTTATTTATTCAGTTATCGTTACAGTAATTACTAGTCAGGTATAGATAGTCATCCTGATGTAATAAGCAGTGGGCACTTTTAGTTATCCATTCCGTTGTAGTTGCAACACTTACTAGTCAGATACAATTAGCATGAGATATCCCCAAACCCAACAGTTGTTGGTACTTTTATTTAGCCATTCTGTTGTGGTGAAGCTGATTACTAGTCATATCGGATATAACTCAAATTATAGCAGTAAACTTTAGTTATAGTTGTCTATGATCGAGACCTGTGCTCCAAGTCGTCCATAACCGCGGACACGGCTTCTCGAAAAGATTTAACCCTGCAGGGGTACACCAAAGTTTCCACACGCACCTACACCCTTGTTGTCGGATCAGGTAGGTACAAGATCACAAAACATACACCCAACGGTGTGTCGACGGGGTTTCGGACACGACGTTTCCCAGACCCAAAGCAAGCACGGGGGGCCACCCCACTAAGTACACCCGCAACGAAGTCGGCCGGGCTCCGAGACGGACTCATGGTTTGTGGAGCCAACTGTAAACGACTGGGAACCCGAAACTCTCGGGCTTGTCGATACAGCGAAAACGGGTCACGATCCTAAACAGTACAGGTTCTCCTCGCACAATCATAAATAAAGCAGTAAAGCATGGCATAAGTACAGAATAGTAATAAAGCCCCAAAATACTTGTGGCCCCCAGTACAGTACTTGGAATCAGGTACTAAATCGATGGGGGTGCCCATACATCCCACATGTGGTTAGCGCGCTCGATCTCGGAACAGGTGTCAAGAACTCGGGGTCCTACGGGACACCAGTGAGCGGTCGGAAACCAAATATTATCTATCACCCACCGGTGCCTCTGCATTTACCTACTTCAATTTTAGTTATTAAACAAATATTAAAGTTATGATCATCTCCAACATTAAACATGCGGCAATACTCCAACAACTGTGGTACTGGACGACACGCAACATCACTTGAGCAAACGACTATGATGCGCAGGTCCAACTATCTACCAAACAACAGGTAATAGGATGTGTCCAAGGCAATATAAGGCTGCAAGGGAAATCACGGGTACGAAAACTAGAGCAACGCAACACGGATAGCAATAGATCAACAGGAGGGAATAAATACTATAAAAGTAAGATAGGTAGAAAGGGGGAGGTGCTCGCCTGAAAACATTGTCGAAGGTTCAACCGAAGATCGGGTCGACACTCGCATCAACTCAACGGCCTTATCCGCGAAGAAGCAAAGCACTAGAGGAAACACCGGATACACTATTTATTACTACGGCAGAAGATCGAGCATGATGCATGTATGGTGTATGACATGGCAAGATGCGATGCAATTAGGCAATATTAAGAGGAACCGGGGGTCCCGACAATTAAATATATGGTTCTAGTTGTTTAGATACCCCGCAATTTAAATGTTGCAATAACAGGGCAAGATAAGTTACCGGTTCGCTACACAAATTTAAATGAGGCCAATATGAGACTAGATTTGCCCGCATATGGGCCCCATATTTAATTAGGTTAATCGGCATAAGGCCCCCAAACCACACAATATGCATGCGAGTATGACAATTTAATATGCAACAAGTTTATACTTCATTTTATAAAATAGGGCTCGGGAAGGGAATCACACATTAGGGGGGTCGGAGATCTTGGGGTTCGATGGATCGGTCTTAGGGTTCGACGGAAAGGCAAGGTTCGGTCTCGGAGGGATCGTTCTCGGACAACGGAGTAGATCTTGTCGCATCTGGGTAGAAGGACTTGGTTCGGCGTCGGGGCGCTTCGGATCCGCCCTGGTCGGTGCCGATCTTGTCGTCACGAAAATCTTGTCGGGTCGTCGGTCTTGGCGTTCGGGACGAAGAACTTGGCGTCCGGGATTTCGACGAGCTTGGCGTCCTCGAGGAAGTACTTGGCGTATCCGTGTCGGTGTCCTTACCGTCCGGGTTCTCGAGCATCGCATCCGGGAAGGAGTACTTGTCGCACATGTGTTCTTCGGGTCCGGGGTCTCGGTCTCATGCCGATGATCTTGTCATTCGTGTCCGGGGTTCTTGACGTGCCATGTAGAAGATCTCGTTGTCCACGAAGGAGAACTTGGTTGTGTCGAGGAAAATGTTGAATTACGGCTTCGGGTTCATATGTCCGACTTTGCGTTGATCCATTTGTCGCAGCCCCTGGTGAAGGTCGTGTCGACAGAAAGTGCAGTGGCGAACTTGCCACAGGGCACGCACACACAGGCAAGCAGACAGATGACAAAACACTGAAGTTGGAGCAGAGTAGGCGCGGTTGCCGTGGCGTGCAGGGAAAAATGGCCGGTAGTGGAGGGGCTCCTGCAGGGTTCGAGGATGTCCTAGGGGCCACTCGAGCATGCAGAAGAGGGCGGCCATGGTGCTCTGGAAGCATATGAACAGCGGCGAGCTTGGGCGGTGGCCAGGAGCACGTACAGCCAGCGGCAGCGACGGCTAAGGCCATGGCGGTTCTCGGTGGTGGGGACGTCCGGGGCAAGGCGTCGCACGGAGGAGAGCAGGGCCCGGGCGGCGGCGATGTTCAGAGGAGGCAGCGGACGGAGGTGATGCGGGCCGGGGAGGACGACAAAGTGGAGAGGTGGCGGCCGGGGTCGCCGGCGGAGCCGTGGAAGAGATGCGGGGCTGGCAGGGTTCACCGTCTCGGAGGCGGGGACGATGGCGACGGGCGGGGTCGTGGCGACGGCGACGACGTGCTGCCGCATGCGGCGCGACGAGGACAGGCAGAGGGAGGTCGGCCCACGGTGGAGGGGTGGTGGTGCAGGGCGACGAGGCGGAGGAGGAAGGCCGGAGGCGAGGCGGGCCCGACGGAGGAGGAACAGGGGCGGCGGGGACCGGGTCGGTGCGTGGGGCCGAGGGAGGACGGGCGGACGGCGCGCGGCCGGAAGGGGAGGCCATGCGGCCAAGCGGAGGGAGGCACCGGCGGCGAGGCGGGGTGGAGGCCGCGGGCGGCGGTCGCGGCTCAGGGAGAGGAGGGACAGGGATATCGAGGCGGGCCGCTGGTGGGGAGCCCGCGGAGGCGACGGGTGGTGGTGAAGGAGAGGACCGGAGCGGAGCGGCCGACGGAGAGGAGAGGTTGGGGTTCGCGGGGCGGACGAGGAGGTGGCCGGCGAGTTCGGGCGGCGGGGCAAGGCGGGGTGCGGAGAGGAGCGGAGGCGGTGGGGAGCGGCACCGGGGAAGCGGGACTGCGCGGCGGCGCCGGTAGAAGAGGAGGCGAGGCCGGGGGAAGGTGCGAGGTGGTGGAACGGGATATAGAGGGAGGGGAAAGGGGCACCACGGCGGCGCCGCCCTCCTGTGAGGAAGAAGGAGGACGCGAGCGAGGTGGGGGTCGCGCGAGAGGGGCGACAGGATTAGCGGGGTGGGGTCCAGGGGAGCAGGCGAGCGGGTCAGGTGTGTGGGGCCAGACGAGGGGGAGGTTAGTGGTGGGTGGGGCTGTGGTCGGTCGGCTGCCGCGCGCTGTGTGGGTGTTGTGTGTGTGGCGTGTGTGAGGGGGGTTGGTGGGGAGGTGGCAAGGAGTGATTGGGTGGGGTTTGTCCAGGGGTGATGTGGCGCGAAGGGATAGGTTGGGGTGAGGTGGAGGGGGGCTGGGTAGATTAGGTCTGGGTAGAAAAGATTTAGGTGGTCCGATTTTGTACTGGGGGTGGCCGACTGAGTCGGATCGGCCCGGTACGGCTGCCCCCTAAAAATAATATAAAATTTTATGTATTGTTTAAAAGACTTGTGCAATTTATTTTTAGACAAATAAAATATCCAGAAGGGTCCGGGGATTATTTTGAGATAGAGAGGGATCTTTGTAGAAAGAAAAAGTAGGTTTTAACAAAATAGTTTTAGTCAATGAGATGCATGATGATGTCATGATGATGCACAAATAAAAAATACCAAGCGATTTTCTAGTAGTGGTTTTGCGGGATCTCACAATTCGACACCACTAACAATGGATCTCGCCCTCGAGATCCGTCTCATGGTACCGGAAAGAAGGTCGGCGGACTGAATCTTCTCGCATCGTGTAGATTCTCGCGACACCACTAACAAGAGGTCGTTGTCCGTGATCGTCGAGAGAAACACTCCGGGAACAAAAGGTCGAAGGTAGAGGTATCAACAAATAAAGCCACCTCTAGCTTCGATGGAAAGAGGGAACCGATGCATTCTCATCCACTTCAATGTACACAAGCGAATAGAGTGAGTAGTCGGCATGGGGGCCAATCCATCACGCACCCAAACTATTACTCTGCACAATCAGTAGAAAAGCGTGCAACCATTCTCGGAATCAGACTGAAGATCTCGACAATCGAGGTTCAGAAACAAAGGAGTGATGCAGACTCCGCATCGGATCTGGCGTAGAGGATGTCGTCGCGTCGGAAAACACCGGAAGGCACGAGAAGGAACAAAGAGAAGTCCACCAGACGAAGGATTCCTCGGATAGCTTGAGGACCAGCTGTAGCAACACCGTTACCAAAGGAGGAAGCGAAACCCTGAAGGTACGATGGAACCCAACCATGAGAAATCCTGGACTCGAAGAGAGAGAAGAGAGCGGATTCAAAACACGCAAAGGTGAGAGGAGGGAAGCAGAGGGGTAAGGAGTAAAATCAGACCTAATCAGAACTATCCAACCGATTTTGCAAAAATAGTTTTGACACTCTACTTCGGGCGTTAGCTAGGTTATCCTACAGGCTGGACTTGTGGGGTATCGCAACTGCTGTGCTCTGATACCACTCTATAACACCCTCAGAATCGGCCCTATGCAAGTTTTAGCGATTCCTGCCAAACCCGCATAGAAACGATTCAAAGGTGCCCACCAGGCACTTGCGTGCGGGTGGAAAACAAAGTAATAACATTACACAACTGTCCTCGATGGGACCCACATAACAGATATATATAACAGCGACTCAAAGAGTCAAGAATACAGAGATAATATACAAAGATCCAAATCACCTTGAAAATGATAGAGCGTCCGACTACGGACAAGATGCAAATGGGGCTAAGAGCCCTGAAGAATAACCAATGGCGTCCATAACCCTGCCCAGGCCAAGCCGGAAGGGTAACCCTGCTAACGGCGTCGATCTCAAAACCTGCTTAAACAAATGGGGTGCCGACAAAGGGCAAAGGAAAAAGAGAGAGCGGTCAGTACTGAGGCCAGTACACGGCGAGGCTAGAATTTGGCGGTCCTCGCCTACATAGGTATGGTGGACTGAAGCGGCAGCGCAGCATGCACTAAACAACCTATAGAGACTCGATATAACTGTCGGCTACCAGAGAGGGATAAGAAAGACCTATCCGAATCCAACCTGATACTACCACCAAACATACCCATCCTGGTATTTCCCCCTCGAGACCAAACGAGGAAGTCAACCGAGGAACTCACACAGTTGGCAGTTTTATTTATTCAGTTATCGTTGCAGTAATTACTAGTCAGGTATAGATAGTCATCCTGATGTAATAAGTAGTGGGCACTTTTAGTTATCCATTCCGTTGTAGTTGCAACACTTATTAGTCAGATACAATTAGCATGAGATATCCCCAAACCCAACAGTTGTTGGTACTTTTATTTAGCCATTCTGTTGTGGTGAAGCTGATTACTAGTCATATCGGATATAAGTCAAATTATAGCAGTAAACTTTAGTTATAGTTGTCTATGATTGAGACCTGTGCTCCAAGTCGTCCATAACCGCGGACACGGCTTCTCGAAAAGATTTAACCCTGCAGGGGTGCACCAAAGTTTCCACACGCACCTACACCCTTGTTGTCGGATCAGGTAGGTACAAGATCACAAAACATACACCCAACGGTATGTCGACGGGGTTTCGGACACGACGTTTCCCAGACCCAAAGCAAGCACGGGGGGCCACCCCACTAAGTACACCCGCAACGAAGTCGGCCGGGCTCCGAGACGGCCTCAGGGTTTATGGAGCCGGCTGTAAACGACTGGGAACCCGAAACTCTCGGGCTTGTCGATACAGCGAAAACGGGTCACGATCCTAAATAGTACAGGTGCTCCTCGCACAATCGTAAATAAAGCAGTAAAGCATGGCATAAGTACAGAATAGTAATAAAGCCCCAAAATACTTGTGGCCCCCAGTACAGTACTTGGAATCAGGTACTAAATCGATGGGGTGCCCATACATCCCACATGTGGTTAGCGCGCTCGATCTCGGAACAGGTGTCAAGAACTCGGGGTCCTACGGGACACCAGTGAGCGGTCGGAAACCAAATATTATCTATCACCCACCGGTGCCTCTGCATTTACCTACTTCAATTTTAGTTATTAAACAAATATTAAAGTTATGATCATCTCCAACATTAAACATGCGGCAATACTCCAACAACTGTGGTACTGGACGACACGCAACAGCACTTGAGAAAGCGACTACGACGCGCAGGTCCAACTATCTACCAAACAACAGGTAATAGGATGTGTCCAAGGCAATATAAGGCTGCAAGGAAAATCACGGGTATGAAAACTAGAGCAACGCAACACGGATAGCAATAGATCAACAGGAGGGAATAAATACTATAAAAGTAAGATAGGTAGAAAGGGGGAGGTGCTCGCCTGAAAACATTGTCGAAGGTTCAACCGAAGATCGGGTCGACACTCGCATCAACTCAACGGCCTTATCCGTGAAGAAGCAAAGCACTAGAGGAAACACCGGATACACTATTTATTACTACGGCAGAAGATCGAGCATGATGCATGTATGGTGTATGACATGGCAAGATGCGATGCAATTAGGCAATATTAAGCGTAACCGGGGGTCCCGACAATTAAATATATGGTTCTAGTTGTTTAGATACCCCGAAATTTAAATGTTGCAATAACAGGGCAAGATAAGTTACCGGTTCGCTACACAAATTTAAATGAGGCCAATATGAGACTAGATTTGCCCGCATATGGGCCCCATATTTAATTAGGTTAATCGTCATAAGGCCCCCAAACCACACAATATGCATGCGAGTATGACAATTTAATATGCAACAAGTTTATATTTCATTTTATAAAATAGGGCTCGGGAAGGGACTCACACATTAGGAGGGTCGGAGATCTTGGGGTTCGATGGATCGGTCTCAGGGTTCGACGGGAAGGCAAGGTTCGGTCTCGGCGGGATCGTTCTCGGACAACGGAGTAGATCTTGTCGCATCCGGGTAGAAGGACTTGGTTCGGCGTCGGGGCGCTTCGGATCCGCCCTGGTCGGTGCCGATCTTGTCGTCACGAAAATCTTGTCGGGTCGTCGGTCTTGGCGTTCGGGACGAAGAACTTGGCGTCCGGGATTTCGACGAGCTTGGCGTCCTCGAGGAAGTACTTGGCGTATCCGTGTCGGTGTCCTTACCGTCCGGGTTCTCGAGCATCGCATCCGGGAAGGAGTACTTGTCGCACATGTGGTCTTCGGGTCCGGGGTCTTGGTCTCATGCCGATGATCTTGTCATTCGTGTCCGGGGTTCTTGACGTGCCATGTAGAAGATCTCGTTGTCCACGAAGGAGAACTTGGTTGTGTCGAGGAAAATGTTGAATTACGGCTTCGGGCTCATATGTCCGACTTTGCGTTGATCCATTTGTCGCAGCCCCTGGTGAAGGTCGTGTCGATAGAAAGTGCAGTGGCGAACTTGCCACAGGGCACGCACACACAGGCAAGCATACAGATGACAAAACATGAAGTTGGAGCAGAGTAGGCGCGGTTGCCGTGGCGTGCAGGGGAAAATGGCCGGTAGTGGAGGGGCTCCTGCAGGGTTCGAGGATGTCCTAGGAGCCACTCGAGCATGCAGAAGAGGGCGGCCATGGTGATCTGGAAGCATATGAACAGCGGCGAGCTTGGGCGGTGGCCAGGAGCACGTACAGCCAGCGGCAGCGACGGCTAAGGCCATGGCGGTTCTCGGTGGTGGGGACGTCCGGGGAAAGGCGTCGCACGGAGGAGAGCAGGGCCCGAGTGGCGGCGATGTTCAGAGGAGGCAGCGGGCGGAGGTGATGCGCGCCGAGGAGGACGACAAAGTGGAGAGGTGGCGGCCGAGGTCGCTGGCGGAGCCGTGGAAGAGATGCGGGGCTGGCAGGGTTCGCTGGCTCGGAGGCGGGGACGATGGCGACGGGCGGGGTCGTGGCGACGACGACGACGTGCTGCCGCAGGCGGCGCGACGAGGACAGGCAGAGGGAGGTCGGCCCGCGGTGGAGGGGTGGTGGTGCAGGGCGACGAGGCGGATGAGTAAGGTCGGAGGCGAGGCGGGCCCGACGGATGAGGAACAGGGGCGGCGGGGACCGGGTCGGCGCGCGGGGCCGAGGGAGGACGGGCGGACGGCGCGCGGCCGGAAGGGGAGGCGATGCGGCCGAGCGGAGGGAGGCGCCGGCTGCGAGGCAGGGTGGAGGCCGCGGGCGGCGGTCGCGGCTCAGGGAGAGGAGGGCCAGGGAGATCGAGGCGGGCCGCTGGTGGGGAGCCCGTGGCGGCGACGGGTGGTGGTGAAGGAGAGGACCGGAGCGGAGCGGCCGACGGAGAGGAGAGGTTGGGGTTCGCGGGGCGGACGAGGAGGTGTCCGGCGAGCTCGGGCGGCGGGGCAAGGCGGGGTGCGGAGAGGAGCGGAGGCGGTGGGGAGCGGCACCGGGGAAGCGGGACTGCGCGGCGGCGCCGGTAGAAGAGGATGCGAGGCCGGGGGAAGGTGCGAGGTGGTGGAACGGGATACATAGGGAGGGGAACGGGGCACCGCGGCGGCGCCGCCCTCCTGTGAGGAAGAAGGAGGACGCGAGCGAGGTGGGGGTCGCGCGAGAGGGGCGACAGGATTAGCGGGGTGGGGTCCAGGGGAGCAGGCGAGCGGGTCAGGTGTGTGGGGCCAGATGAGGGGGAGGTTAGTGGTGGGTGGGGCTGTGGTCGGTCGGCTGCCGCGCGTTGTGTGGGTGTTGTGTGTGTGGCGTGTGTGAGGGGGGTTGGTGGGGAGGTGGCAAGGAGTGATTGGGTGGGGTTTGTCCAGGGGTGATGTGGCGCGAAGGGATAGGTTGGGGTGAGGTGGAGGGGGGCTGGGTAGATTAGGTCTGGGTAGAAAAGATTTAGGTGGTCCGATTTTGTACTGGGGATGGCCGACTGAGTCGGATCTACCCGGTACGGCTGCCCCCTAAAAATAATATAAAATTTTATGTATTGTTTAAAAGACTTGTGCAATTTATTTTTAGACAAATAAAATATCCAGAAGGGTCCGGGGATTATTTTGAGATAGAGAGGGATCTTTGTAGAAAGAAAAAGTAGGTTTTAACAAAATAGTTTTAGTCAATGAGATGCATGATGATGTCATGATGATGCACAAATCAAAAATACCAAGCGATTTTCTAGTAGTGTTTTTGCGGGATGCCATAGGTGGAACCGCGCCTAGGGTTCTTCGTCCCTCCTTCTGGCTCCCTCATTCTTCTGGAGAAATAATATGTTTCCATATTTTTTTGGTATTTTTCTGATCTTTGCGAAATTTCACCGATACGCCTTCTTTTCCATCAAAATCCAGACTCCGGCCGTCCATCCTCCAAGAATCATCCAACATGCATAAACAGATGAAAAATCCATAAGTAATACCTCATAATAAGACAAATATCAATGAATAGAGGTAAATTATGATATAGAATGGTGATGAAAATTGGGCGTATCAACTCCCCCAAGCTTAGACTTCGCTTGTCCCCAAGCGAAAACTGAGCTCAGTAAACATGTCCACAGGTTTATGGAGTGAAGTGTCGATAAAAGAATACGAACAAGAAGCATCACACTTAACATTGCACAACTCATAGAAGAAAGCAACTCACCATTATATAACTTAGCTTGCAACCAAGTACATCAGTCACAATAGAGATGCATAAAGATAAATCATAATTGGATTTGGCAAACTTGTTCTTGGTCAGAGAACAACTGGCAAACAGTTTCACAAAAGCTTTTTGTAGAAGTTTCAAAATAGGAACACTCTTTGCTCAAAAAGGTTTTTCACAAGTGAAGGATTTCAAACTAATACTCAATAGATAAGAGTCTTGTGCAAACAAGGAAGATAAATAACATGATTGAATAAATCACCATATGAATGCTTGCAACATAACAAATCAAATGCTTACTGGAGATAGAGAGGAAGTAGGTTTACTGACTCAACTTAGAAAATAGAAGAAAGGCCCCTTCATAGAGGGTAGCAGGGATTTCAAGTCATAAAGAGCTTCCAAAATATTATGGTACTTACTAGCTTTGAGACCTCATTGCCCCTATCATAGGCATCTTGAGATGATTAAGGTTAAAGTGCACAAATATGGAGTATATGCTTGATGAAATATAAGTTGGCAATCTCATGTCCCTTGAGTACGAGGGCCACTCCTCATGCTACTCATATTTGGTTAGCGGTAAGTTCTTGTCATTGTAAGTACATGTGTATCATAAAGAACCGCCAACGGGGTACCCCTTGCACATGGTACAGGAGCTATCCCATAACAAAAATGACAAGGCAAGCCGACAATGAGCATCTCAGCGATCTTTTTATTTACTATGTGCATAGCTTTTTATTGAGGATGCTTCATAGATGACTCACTATGGTGATGCTGCAAGTTTCCACCATGATTAAGCATGGCTTAGGTTAGTGGCCCAGGCGTTTATCTAACACATGATACAAACTCCATGGACTTACAAGTTCCCTCTTTATTTCATATTGTTGACATCCATAGACAAAAGAGCACGATATCAAATGTGTACAAAGTACAAGTGCAATGTTGAAAACGTTCCCCGTGACAGCACGGTTCAGCTAATTCCAACGTATAGATGCAAGCATATACAACTTCGATGTTCACAATGGTTCAAGTCTATTAGAGGCAAGTAAATAAGGTGTGCCATCAAGTTCGTGAGATCTTTACTAACTAGTTTTCACATAATTAACAAAATACTTTTTAATTCGAAAGGTAGATGAAGCTTGAGATTTGCTTGGAATAGAAAAAGCTTCTAGGTAGATTTGGTGGACACAAATGGCAAAAGTTTTGGTCCAAAGGGATTTGGAAAAATGAGAAGTATGCCTTCTCAAAACAGGTTTTTGGCTAGCAAGGTTGTGTAGCTGTTATCGCCATATTTTGGCCAAAGGAGGAGATGGGCCGTAACCAAGATGGGCTTGGAAGATACGTATATGCAACGTGTTGTTGAATCGGCCTTGTACATGGATTTGGGCTAAATTGCCCGTGTATCTGTATATTGTAGTAGGTTACGTTTCGGTTTAGGTAAGAGATAAGAGTTGTAGAGTTATTCCAAAGATAGAAAGTCTCTGGACTATAAATATGTACCTAAGGTTATCGAGAAAAAGAGGACAATCACGTTCACAACAAACACAATCTCGGCGCATCGCCACCCCTTGTTTCTAGGGTTTTCTTCGGGTAAGTGTCATGCTGCCTAGATCGCATCTTGCGATCTAGGCAGTATCTACTTATGCGTTATTTGGTGTTACTCGTACTGAAGCCTTGTTGATGGCGAGTAACACTACTATCATAGATTTGTTTAGGTTAGCATCGGTACTTTTCACTATGATTTGTTAAGTTGTGCTACCTCTAGTTACCTTGCTACCTTTGCACCTTTTCCCGGGTGTAAGGGTAGCATCTTGCTTGATCTTTATTTAGTCGATTCGATTTGTTATGGTTATGCCTTGTTCTCCAAGGTTTAGTTTAATATCCACGTAGTCAGGCCTTGCAAACGGGTTGAACGATCCAGTAGTACGTAAGGATATGGTTTGCTAGTTCGAGAGGAGTTGTTCCGGTAATTGATTTTACGTCGGTTGTTAGGCCTCCTCTAGAGTTAGTTTTCTATCATCTTTTGTATCTACCAGGCTCAATTACGTGTAGGATGTTCCAATTACGTGGTGAAAACGTTAAACTGTCGTAGATCGATTTAACTTGTAATGATGAAGCAAAACCCCATGTTATCGTAGATCTAATGCAGAACCATGGGATAATCGGCTCTAGGAGCCGATTCACAGGGAAACCTGGGAGCCGGTCACGGCTCGAATTTTACGTATACTTGTTTACCATGCAGGAAACTGATCGAAGCAATCCATCACCTTCCTGACCAGGTATAGGTCAGGTGGCACGCCCTTGAACCAAGCCAGGACGTGTGCCGGAGTTTTGCGGGAGGTTGCCCGAGGGACCAGGGCCCACCAGCAGTTCTGGGAGCCTCCCGGATCTTCGTGTTGCTCGTCGCTGCTCGCCGGTGGGTTTTGACAGGCAACACATTCTGGCACGCCCGGTGGGACTTTCAACAGCATCTGCATCAACATCCGACGCTGAGATGGGGGACAGACCAGTCACGTACGACGAGCTACCTGAGGAGCACAAGGCGAAGTATGATGACATTAAAGCTCTCTTCGAAGCCGATCTCATCGGCTCTTTTGAGAGGACCCGTAAGCATGGCATCAGGTGGAAAGGGTTCTCACCCGAAGGTGCTCTTGATGAGGTGGATCTGTCTGTTCCTTCAGAGGAGCGCACCAGAGCTCTGCGACAGGAAGTCAACTATATGGTGGCTCATTCTCTTCACCGCCATTCTGAGAGCCTGGTGAACGCTTTCGAGCGGATCGCAGTTCGCGTGGTTCAGTAGATCATGAAACATCAGTACTCTCCGTCGTGGCCTACTCTGGGGACTCACCAGGGAGAAAGACCGCTCCAGACCAGGCCACCGCTGCCATTCACACTTGCAGCTCCGGAGCCACCAGGGGCAGCGGCATACGTCGTCTACAAGGTCGGAGGCGACCCAGGCGATTGCCAGTTCCTGTTTGAGCCACCTAAAGAAATCCCACATGGATATGTGTGCACCTACGTGCCGGACTGCAACAGCCTGACACGCACGAACCAGATTGCAACCGCAGGGATTTCTGCGGCAGGAGTTCCTGGGGTAGGGGCTTCAGGAGCAGGTGCTTCTGGAACAGGGATGTCTAGGATGGACGCCGATAAACAGGCGTGGCTAGCCAAGTATGCCACTGGAATGAGTCATGAGAATCTAGCCCCTGCAGCTCAAACAGTGGAGCAAATCCGTACCATCTTGAGAGACCAGTTCGGCTTCGTGCCGAAGAGAAGGACAATCGGCTATTCAAAGCCGTACCCCAACGAGTTTGATCTGATTCCGCTGCCACCCAAGTATCGGCTCCCTGAGTTCTCAAGGTTTAGCGGATCAGAAGGGTCGAGCTCGATCGAGCACGTGAGCCGATACCTAGCACAGTTAGGCATGATTTCAGCATCGGATCAGTTGCGCGTAAGGTTCTTTGCGCAATCTCTGACAGGACCAGCTTTTGGGTGGTACACCTCGTTGCCACCTGATTCGATTCAGACCTGGAAGCAACTGGAAGAGCAGTTCCACATTCAGTATCATTCATAAGCTACCGAGGCTGGCATTGCAGATTTAGCACAGGTGCGGCAAAAGCGGGGAGAAACGGTAGCCGAGTACATCCAGCACTTCAGGACTGTCAAGAACCGATGTTACTCAGCTCGTTTAACTGAAAAAGAAGCAGTCGAGCTGGAAGTGTTGGGTCTCTCAGCACCCATCAAGGATCTGGCTTTCCAAGTAGAGTACAATTCATTGGCGCACATGGCCCAGAAGCTGACGATGTATGAACAGCGCCACCCTGAGTTGTACCAAGACAAGTTCAAAAGTCTGATAGGCCTGGTCGATACAGAAGAAGATGATCCTACACAAGACCAGGAGGTGGCCGTGGCTGAATGGGCTCGGGGGGCAGATCCTGTGTCCTGCAAATGGGTGAAGCAGCAGGGGCCTGCAAAAGGGTTCGACTTCGATGTGAGCAAAGCTGAGCAGATATTTGATTTACTGCTCAAAGAAAAGCAGCTGAAATTACCCGAAGGCCACAAAATCCCTACGGCTCAGGAGATGAACGGGAGACCATACTGCAAGTGGCATCACTCGTTCACCCACACCACCAATGACTGCAAAGAGCTACGTCGCCAGATCCAAACAGCAATAGAGCAAGGCCGTCTGATCCTGGGGCAGTTCGCCATGAAAGTAGACACAAACCCATTTCCCGGCGTCAACATGGTAGAACACAGTCACTCCACGAGGCGTCAGCTGGATTTCTCGTTCGATGTTAATATGGCAGGATCTGGGTACCACCATGGCACATACAAGGAGGAAGGCGGTCGCTCTCGGGGCAAAGAAAGAGAGGAGGCTGGTCCACGCGACCGGCCTAGCCACGATGACAGGCGGTACTTAACTGAGCAACAGGTCAGAAGCGTGCGATATCAGAAGCCACACTCCACGCACCTCCTTAACAAGTATGGGCGTCAGTATGATCGACGTCGCCGGCGCGATAGAGACGATGAAGGATATGAGCACCTCTCTAGGGGAACGTCAAAAGAAAAGGAAGGCGTCGACAAGCATTGGGATTGTCCTTTCTTCAAGTACTGCTGGGATACGGGAATGAGCCGATTGCCTACAATCGATAACTGCCCAGAATGTGGACAGCAGAAGGAGGACACGGGGCCAGTTTCAGTGTTCGAGCGTCTAGGGCCTCTCCCACCTCAGAGCCGATACAGGGAGTCCGCTCGAGCAAAAGATCTCGAGGAGCCAAGGGATGACAAAGAAGAAGATAGATATCACCGTCCAAGGTGGTGTCCCGACGGACTCAGACACACCCAAAAGCGTAGAGTGCAGCGGCTGCGTAACTTGGAGGAAGTCGAAGCGCAGTATCTCCACGCTTTAAAGAAAGCACGTCCCGATCTGGCCGTTAAAATTCGGCAGACCTTGGAAACGGAAGATCGCCCGAAAAGTAAAGAGTGGCGCCCCAAACCGGTAAAAGCCGATGCAAAGACATCGGCTGGCACAAACATGGTGTTCATACTTCCGTCAGAGTTCTGCGCTCCAAGAACCAACGAGCTACCAGTGGCACAGTTTGACTGCGGCCCACGGACGGTTATCTTTGAGAAGCCACGCGAGAAGGGCTACAAACATCTGAAAGCCCTGTACCTACGAGGTTACATCAATGGGCAGCCTGTCAGCAAGATGTTGGTGGACACCGGAGCGGCAGCCAATATAATGCCATACTCCATGCTACGACGTTTGGGACGCTCCACTGCAGATCTGATCAAAACCAACGTCACGTTAAGCGACTTCAACGGTCAAACTTCAGAAACGCAAGGCGTACTGAACGTGGATCTCACCATGGGCAGAAAAACCATCCCTACGTCATTTTTCGTCGTGGACAGCAAAAGCACCTACGATGTCTTGCTAGGGAGAGATTGGATTCATGCTAACTGATGCATTCCATCCACGATGCACCAGTGCCTAATACAGTGGGATGGAGATGAGGTGGAGGTCATTCATGCAGATGATTCTATCGAGATCTCCATAGCGGGCATGAACATCTGGGAAGCAGAAGACCAGGAGCCGATCTCTGGAATCAGTCTAGACGGCTGTGAGCGCATTGAAGCTACAAAAAACAGGGTGAGGCTGGTCTTATCCACTAGCCTCACGGAGTAGCAAAGTCCACGATCGTACGTGGTATGGCCGATCCCTGCGATCGGCCACAAAAAATGAAAAGCAGTAATCTTACGACAAGCAGGTCATGCAGTCGTAGTAGGGAGATTCTCTGCCATTGTAAAACACAAACAAGGTGTAAACCGTCCTTGACTAATGCAATCAAAAAGGGGGCCGATTCAGGCAATCGGCCCAAATTATTTTTGTTGTCCTCACCAACTGTTTGCCCTGTGTTTAGCATCGATTTGACAGGTGACGGAAAGCTAGGGTATGGTTTTACATCCGCTGATGAACTAGAGGAGATCGACATCGGTCCTGGGGATAAGCCACGACCAACATTTATCAGCAAGAAGTTAGATCCAAGTCTGCGGGGTCCGATGATAGCTCTGTTGAAGGAATATCCAGACTGCTTCGCCTGGGACTATACAGAGATGCCTGGATTAGACAGGAGCATCATTGAGCATCGGCTCCCGCTTAAAAAAGGATTTCGGCCATTCCAGCAGCGAGCACGACAGATGAAGGCCGAAATTTTGGACGAAGTCAAGAAAGAGGTCGAGAAAATGTTGACAGCCAAGTTAATCAGGCCATGCAGGTATGCTGAGTGGATTTCTAGTATCGTACCTGTAGAGAAAAAGGATGGCCGCTGGCGTGTTGCCATAGATTTTCGGGATCTCAACAGAGCTACTCCAAAGGATGAATATCCGATGCCGGTAGCAGAGACGTTAATCAACGCATCGGCTGGTCATAAGATCTTGAGCTTCATGGATGGCAATGCCGGTTACAACCAAATTTTTATGGCTCCAGAAGACATACACAAGACTGCGTTCAGAGTCCCAGGTTCGGTGGGGTTGTTTGAATATGTAGTGATGACATTTGGACTGAAGAATGCCGGCGCCACGTACCAAAGAGCCATGAATTATATTTTCCATGATCTGATCAGCAAGCTGGTGGAAATTTACATCGATGACGTGGTGGTCAAGTCTGCTTCAGTACAAGGACACTTGGACGATCTGAAACGCGTCCTGGACCGAACAAGAAAATTCGGGCTACGGATGAATCCAAAGAAGTGTGCCTTCGGGGTGACGGCCGGTCAGTTCTTGGGTTTCTTGGTCCATGAACGCGGAATTGAGATCGGCCTAAAAAGTCAGGAGGCAGTGCAAACAATGAAGCCACCTACCACGAAGAAAGAACTGCAGTCTCTCATCGGCAAGATCAACTTCGTCAGAAGATTCATCTCCAATCTGTCAGGAAGAATAGAGCCATTCATGGGACTGGTGAAAATTAAATCTGACGAGGAATTCCGCTGGGGGGCAGAGCAACAACGAGCCTTCGACGAGATCAAAGAATATCTGACAAAGCCGCCAGTGTTGATTCCGCCCCAGCCGGATAGGCCATTCTACATTTACTTGTCAGTAGCTGACACGTCCATCGCCTCAGTGGTGGTGCAAGTTTATGATGGGCTGGAGCGAGTTGTATTTTACATCAGCAGAAGGATGCTGGATGCAGAGACAAGGTATCCTGAGATCGAAAAGTTGTGCCTTTGCCTGTTTTTCACCTGCACCAAGCTGCGCCACATCTTGCTATCAGCGGAGATTGTCATCATATGCAAATCAGATGTCATAAAGCACATGCTGTCGGCTCCTATGTTGAAAGGCCGACTGGGCAAATGGATGTTTGCATTATCGGAGTTCGACATCCGGTATCAACCCGCGAAAGCAGTTAAGGGTCAGGCATTGGCCGACCTTATCGCTGAAAGGATCAACACTAATATAGCAGCACTGTCTATACGAGCGTGGGCTATGTTTTTCGATGGATCGGTTTGTGACGATGGGTGCGGCATCGGCATGCTACTCGTGTCGCCCCGGGGGGCAACATTTTCCTTCTCCATTAGGTTATCTACCCCTCGCACCAACAATGTCGCTGAGTATGAGGCGATACACAAGGGAATGGAGTTGCTCATCGAAGCTGGAGCAGAAGCAGTGGAAATTTTTGGAGACTCCAAGTTGGTGATTTCCCAACTCACAGAGGAATACAAGTGTGAGAGCGAGTCCCTCTTCCCATTATGGCTGCACTGCCGTGAGCTGATGGCACAGTTCCGGTACATAAACTTCACTTGGATCCCGCGATCGCAGAATACCGAGGCGAATGATCTTGCACAAATGGCTTCAGGCTACAGGGACGTAGCAGAGGGAGCCGATGTTCAGGTACAGTTCCTGGAAGCAGACGACTGGAGAGCCGATATCTTCAATTACTTGAAGGATTCGGCTCGGGGGGCACCTAAACGGATAAGGTACAAGACCATGAAGTATGTGCTTATTGGGGACGACATGTTTTACAGGACTCTGGAGGGGTTATTACTCAAATGTTTGGGGACAGCCGAGGCCAATCGGCTCCTACACGAGGTACACGAAGGCGCCTGTGGAACTCACCAATCGGCTCACAAGATGAAATGGTTGATCAGGCGATCAGGGTTTTATTGGCCCACCATGCTTGAGGACTGCTTCAAGTACTACAAAGGGTGTCAAGCATGTCAGAAATTTGGGAAAATTCAGATGGTACCCGCGTCAGCAATGAACCCCATCATCAAGCCTTGGCCATTCCGAGGTTGGGGCATGGATATGATCGGCAAGATCAATCCTCCATCAAGCAAAGGCCACATGTGGATTTTGGCCATTACTGATTATTTCACTAAATGGGTGGAGGCTATCCCGATGAAGTCAGTAAACTCAAAGGATGTTATCAATTTTGTGAAAGAACACGTCATCCATAGATTCGGGATTCCCCAGACTATCACGACCGATGGAGGTTCGGTCTTCATTTCTCACGAGTTTAGAAAGTTCTGTGAGGACACGGGGATCAAGCTGATTGAATCGTCTCCATAATATGCTCAAGCAAATGGGCAAGCTGAAGCGTCCAACCAGAGCCTCATCAAGCTGATCAAGAGGAAAGTCGATGAGCACCCTAGGCGTTGGCACGAGGTTTTGTCAGAGGCTTTATGGGCTTATCGCATGTCATGCCATGGAGCGATAAAAACCTCGCCATACCATCTAGTCTATGGACAAGAAGCCGTATTGCCCTGGGAAATTACGGCTGGATCGAGACGTGTCACTTTTCAGAACAATCTAACAACTGAAGAATATGCAACCCTGATGAGTGACAGTGTTGAGGATTTAACTGAGCTCAGGCTGTGGTCGCTTGAGAAAATCAAAGAGAACAAGGCTAAGGTAGCTCGTGCATATAACAAGAAAGTGAGACCAAAGGAGTTCCACGTTGGCGATCTGGTATGGGAACTGTGTTGCCATTAGGGACTAAGGATGCAACATATGGTAAATGGTCTCCAAATTGGCACGGGCCATACAGGGTCGATCAGGTTTTAAGAGGGAACGCGTACATGCTTGAGGAGCTCGACGGCGTAAAATTCCCAGTGGCTGTTAACGGCCAACATCTCAAGAAATATTTCCCAAGCATGTGGGATGATGGACAGTGAAATGTGGGGGCCGATACATGAAATCGGCCAAATAAAATAAATAAATATATATAGCCGATGCACAGTCATCGACTCTAGAGGTTCAAACTGTTACAAGCAGATGCCAGTTTACATAAACGAGCTACTGAAGAAATGCCTCGAAGGCGTAGAGGGCGTCAGCACGGACACGATCCACCTCGGCGATCTCAGCTTTGTCATCTTCGTCCTTGCCCGTCACTAGCTGCTTGTTCAGGGCACGTATTTCTGCCAGATCGGTCTTCAGTTGAGCTTTGAGGCCTTCTGCCTCGTCTTGGGAGCGGGCGATGGATTCTTCCTTGTCGCGAATGAGCTGTTTAGTCGCCCGGACCTTCTCTTCAAGATCTTCCAACTCCCTTTTCAAGGATGCGAGCTCGGCGGTACTGACAGAGGTGTCAGTTTTGGCATCCAGAGACGCCTTTTTCTCGTTAAGCTGCTGACATCTGTCTGCGATATTGGCCTTCAGTGGAAGTTGGGCGCGGCGCAGACTGATCCTCTCACGAGCTAACTTCACCCTTGACCCGTAGAAGGACAGAGTTACAACTGGCCAAAGCTTCACCTGCAATGCTACTGGGAGTTGGTCTTTTATTTCAGCAAGAACGCTCTTCACTTCCTCAGAACCCTCGATCAACTCTTCGATTGGGGAGGACAGCAGGGCTTTAAGACGCTGGAATTGAGGTGGAACAGCCCTGGCTCGTGGTTCATCATCGGCAGCAGAGGGAGTTGGTTCAATGGATTCAGGGTCGAACGTCAGCAAGCCTAAAATATCACAACTCTGACAGCCCGAACAAGCGTCAGTATGCGTCCAAACGTGTAAGGATGAGCCGAAAGAAGCTAACGTACCTCTCCTAAGATCGAGGGGATAGCAGATGAGGAGACGATCGGCTTGTGTGTGGTTGCTGGGGGCTTGGCCAAAGTGTTAGCCGTTTCATCTGCACCTTCGGGGATTACTAGACCCGGCTTGGCTAAAGGCATCGGCACTGCCCCAGCTTTCCCACTGGAAACGTCAGTCGTCTGCATGGAAGGTGCTTAGCCGATGTAAATAATGATAAATCGGCAGACAAAAAGAAACAAGTGGTAAGAGCATGAAGGGTGGTGATTTTCGAAACCTCCTGGCTCGACGAAGAAGCTTGCAGTCCCTTGCGAGCCCTCTTGGGCCCCACAGCTGGCCCCGCCTCGACTGGTGCTCGGGGGGCAGTAGGTTCAGGAACAGACCTTTTCCTGGAAGCCGATGGTGGTGAATCTGGCTGGCTCGGTGTGATGGTCCTCTCAGAATCTGTTGGGCCCAGTTCTCCTCGATTGGTCTGAGTGTCCTCGCTGGAGGTGTCTTCGACGGAAGCCTGTAAAAAAGGAGAACCAGTGAGCACGAGCATGTCTGCAAGAATGGAAGAATGAGAAGGATCGACCAAGGCATGGATCATCCTACATGCGAGCTTTCTGGAGAAGGGCTCCGGCGCCTCAAGGTCTTCCTGGCAGCTACCTTCCTCGCCATCGTTCTTGTTTTAGTTGGAACTTGAGGGGCAGCTGACTTAGAGGTTGCTGGGTTCTTGGAAGCCGATTGTGGTGATATCGGCTGTTTCTGCATTATGACCTTTTTCAGAGGTGGCAAGTTTTTGCAGAAAAGAACCACAGGAGCTGGCGGAAAGAACTCGAAGGGGGAGCCATCACTGTGCGTAGGTTCAGGGCCATCTTGTTCCTGCAAAGAGAAAGAGTGGGTTAGTAGAAGAATCATTTGTGAGCTGCATCAAGAAAATTTACAAGTAGTGGTACCTGTTCCACGGGGATGTCATAGTCAGCATCGAGCTGTTTCAGCAACGGTCCCAGAGCTCTCCTGAAGGCGTGAGTCTTCCACATCGACCACCAGTCTTCAAAGCCATCGGTTGATGAGGCGAAGGTGAGGTCGTTGGGAATTGGGATGGTCAGAGCGTCGAACAAGGAATAACACCTTTGGATGGTGAGAGGATCAGGCAGGTCAGCTCTGCTCTCTGTAAGACGGTGGAGAAAGAAATGGGGAGGTACTTGTCCAAGACCAAATTGACGAGCCACTACGACCGGCTGGTAGAATTCATACCCAAGCTTGATTATTCTGTTGGATGTACTCATGCTAACTGGAAGGAAACAGGGACGGATCACAGTGGCAAAGAGCTGCCGAGTGCTGGTGTCATCGGCAAAATTGTCTAGCCTGAAGGAGAGTGGATTTTCAAAATGTTCCGATTCTTCCATGTAAGGGAAGAAGATAGGATTATCCAGGCCTTGAAAGAAAGTGCTGAACCATTTGGATGCTTCCTGAGGGATCAGTTTACTACCTGGCAGTCTATACAAGGCTTGGCCGTAGCTGGTGCATCTGATCTGCTTCCCTTTGACATCTGGAAAGGTGCAACTCGCCAAAAGGGGGAAGTTTGGGACGTGGTTTTGGAAATACAGCTGAGCCCATAGCTGAATGAACCACCAAGGACCTCCTGTTTTGACTGTTATGCCAGAAAACAGTTTGGCAGACATCAACTGGAGATATCGATAGACCTCTCCAAGGAACAGTTTACCGATGCCAAGTTGAGTGCCTTTAGCAAGATCGTAGGCTAAGGAGAGATAATTCTTGGTTGGAGCAAGGGAAGGACCACAGAATATGAAATGTTCCAACCAGAAGTTGAGAAAGGCTGTGTGTTCTTTCTCTGTGACAGGGCCCTTTGTTTTCATATGGCGTTGGAGGTAGGCACCCCAGTTCGTGCAGTCTGTTTTAGAAGACAGTTTGTAGGGGACCTTGGTCAGTTTAAAAGCAGAGGGGCTGGGTGATGTAACATCCAGGCCAGTAATCATCACCACGTCTAACAGAGTTGGTGACATGGGGCCATGACCGAACATGAAACAGTTCAGAGCGTCAGACCAGAAGTAGCCGATGGTTTTTAGAAGATTCTCATGTTTCTCAAGAGGAGACAATGACAAATGCAAGGCATCGGCTATTCCCGTGGTTTCCCATTGGGATTGGTAAGCTCTAGCTACCCTACTGAACCAAGAAACCCAATGTTCAGGGGGATTAGGCCAGGCTCGCAAGCAGTCGGCCCAAGAGTTCAGATCTAGGTCTTGGATTACGAAGGGGATTCTGTTTGCTTCGCAAGAGATCAGATGGGCAGGACTAGATTCTGTACGAGGGCCAAGACAGAGAGAATTTGGGAGAGAAGGATGCGGCAGCAGAATGTCTGAGACCTAAAAAATTTAATGGTGGAATAAGGCATTAATTCAGGAGTTCGCCATTAATTCTAGCATCACGTTCAGACTGCGAGGAGTAGGCGTACCTTCAGACCGGAGACCTCTGGGTTGGTGTTGGACGATTCCGCCATCTAGTTTGCCGGCGGAGATGGATCTATGCAGTGGGGGATCGAGGGTTCTTGTCGCTGTGAGCTTAATCTAGTCGGTGGGCAATTGGAGATCTGGGTCGCCCTTTTTGAAGAGGGTCGCAGGTTACCGTTTGAAACTGAAAAGTGGCCACTTAGATTTTCCTAAGTATGCGACAAAGTTTTGACCTTGTCAACGTTTTTGGGAAAGCCGATGTGTTGCCATCGGCTCTTTGAACTTTGACTTGGTTGACTGAATGAGTGCAGTGTGGTGAAAGCCGATACAGCGTTATCGGCTTCCGGAGCATCGACCTATTTTGACTATCGGCGAAATTGGGTCGAAAAAAGCAATCTTCGAGTTAGAAAAGAAAATCTTCATTCATTCAAAAGACGATTATTTACAGTGGAGCTGATTGCTTACAAAAGGAAATCTACTACTACTACTACTACTACTAGTTCCTAATCTAGAGGCCGAGGTCGTCGCCGTTGTCTTCACCGTCGTCTTGTTCGCTGTCCTCGGCGCTGCTGCCAGCGTCGTCTTCGCTGCTGCTGCTGAACATGCCAGCGGGGGCCTCCTCGTCCTCGTCGTCGTCCTCGGTGTCCTTGCTGGACCCGGCGCGGAAGCGCTTCACCGGCGGGTACTCATCGGAGGAGGTGTCCTCCTCCGATTCCTCCTCCTCGTCGGAGGATTCGACGCCGTCCCAGGACCAGGCGTCGTCGCTGCTCTTCGCCTCCAGTTCCCCGTCGACGAGGAACTGCAGTCCCCCCTCGCCGTCAGTCAGGGACGCGTCGTCCTCCGACCAAGCGGCGAAATCCCAATCCCTCTCGTCCCACCATTGTGGGGCGAGAGTCTCATACGCCGCCGTGGGCGGGTGCTCCGGCGTCGGCTCCCGGTCGCTAATGCTGTTGGAAGACTGGGAGGAACGGGCGGAAGAAGAAGAGGCCATGGCGGAGGAAGAGGGTTTTTTCGGCGGAGGAAGAGGGTTTTCTGGCTACTGGAGGAAGATGGGGACTGCAAACTGCTCAGATGAATTTAAATAAGGGGAATAGTGGGAGGCGGTTCAATGCCGTAGCGGTTTCCCAGAATGTGCTGCCGAAATCGTCAAATCATGCACTGCGAAGGAGTTGAGAAGACAGTGCATCATGATGAGGGGGTGGCGTGACGATTCTGCTCTGCAACGCGTAACCCGATGTAAAAAAAAAGAGGGGGAAGGAAAAACATCAACAGAGTGGTTTTGGAATTATTATTGCCAAAACCAGGGGGCATGTGTTATCGCCATATTTTGGCCAAAGGAGGAGATGGGCCGTAACCAAGATGGGCTTGGAAGATACGTATATGCAACGTGTTGTTGAATCGGCCTTGTACATGGATTTGGGCTAAATTGCCCGTGTATCTGTATATTGTAGTAGGTTACGTTTCGGTTTAGGTAAGAGATAAGAGTTGTAGAGTTATTCCAAAGATAGAAAGTCTCCGGACTATAAATATGTACCTAAGGTTATCGAGAAAAAGAGGACAATCACGTTCACAACAAACACAATCTCGGCACATCGCCACCCCTTGTTTCTAGGGTTTTCTTCGGGTAAGTGTCATGCTGCCTAGATCGCATCTTGCGATCTAGGCAGTATCTACTTATGCGTTATTTGGTGTTACTCGTACTGAAGCCTTGTTGATGGCGAGTAACACTACTATCATAGATTTGTTTAGGTTAGCATCGGTACTTTTCACTATGATTTGTTAAGTTGTGCTACCTCTAGTTACCTCGCTACCTTTGCACCTTTTTCCGGGTGTAAGGGTAGCATCTTGCTTGATCTTTATTTAGTCGATTCGATTTGTTATGGTTATGCCTTGTTCTCCAAGGTTTAGTTTAATATCCACGTAGTCAGGCCTTGCAAACGGGTTGAACGATCCAGTAGTACGTAAGGATATGGTTTGCTAGTTCGAGAGGAGTTGTTCCGGTAATTGATTTTACGTCGGTTGTTAGGCCTCCTCTAGAGTTAGTTTTCTATCATCTTTTGTATCTACCAGGCTCAATTACGTGTAGGATGTTCCAATTACGTGGTGAAAACGTTAAACTGTCGTAGATCGATTTAACTTGTAATGATGAAGAAAAACCCCATGTTATCATAGATCTAATGCAGAACCATGGGATAATCGGCTCTAGGAGCCGATTCACAGGGAAACCTGGGAGCCGGTCACGGCTCGAATTTTACGTATACTTGTTTACCATGCAGGAAACTGATCGAAGCAATCCATCACCTTCCTGACCAGGTATAGGTCCGGTGGCACGCCCTTGAACCAAGCCAGGACGTGTGCCGGAGTTTTGCGGGCCGTTGCCCGAGGGACCAGGGCCCACCAGCAGTTCTGGGAGCCTCCCGGCTCTTCGTGTTGCTCGTCGCTGCTCGCCGGTGGGTTTTGACAGGCAACAGTAGCAAGCAAGAGAGTTGAAATAAACAAGCAAACATACAAGTAATAAAGCCAAACATGCAATCTTCCTTGAAGACACAAAAGAATCTTAAATACAGAATACTAAGCTTATGAGCGAAGAAGAAAGAAAACAAATGATATAGAATACATGTAAGCTTTTTATCTTTCATAGTAATGCTACTGACCAGAACTCGGTTTGCCAAAACCAATTTAGATCCACTTGATGATCCCAAAGTGGTGCCAATACTGATCAACAAGATCCATCATATAATAGAGATTGCAAACTAAAATAAGAAGTGCAAAAAGTAAAAGATGAGACTTCTCATTAATATTCAATAAAGGCACTCACACCAAGGGATACATAGATAATCAACTAAAGGAGAGATACTTCCACATGCAAACCAAACTATAAGATAACCCCTCTACCACAGATATGAATCCACTAAAAAGGTAAAAGATAAAAGATAATGGTGGTGAAACTGTGGCACTCCCCCAAGATTGGAACAAGCCAAGGGGATGCCAAACCTGATGACGAATTATTCCTTTGGTGGTGGTGGTGGTGTTCTCTTGATAATCTCTTCAATAAGTTTCTTCAAATCCTCCATATTGAAGGTCAGAGTACGAATTAACTCCGAATTATGCTCAATGCGGTCCATGATCAACTCGGACCGAGGATCACAATCCTTATTATTCTTTCTCCATTCTTCCAAATTAGAGTGTTTCTTCCCTTCACAGTTAGAACAAGGGGTACTAGGAGGAAGTGTGCATGGATCGAGGATATGACGGGGAGTTCTCCCTCATGTAGACATCCGTGATGTCCTCTTAAGCTTGGTAGGTCGTGCCACCAAACCAATGCTTGCGACGGTAGCGCGAGTGTCCGGTTGCTTGTCCTCCTCCATGTCACCTTCATACCCTACCGAAATCTCCTCCTCCTTGGGGACTTGAGGTTCTTCTTCCTTGGGCTTCTTGCCTTTTTCGTTGGCGGAGGCCATGGTGCTCTAAACTTGATAAGATTTCCTGACAGAAATAGATCGAAACAAAAACACGACAAGAACATGATGCACAAACCTCAGGGGATCCCGGGGATTATATATTACGAAGTTTCAAGGCATAAGGAAGGTACTGACACGGAAACGAGACGGAGACGGAGTTCGAGGGTGGCACCCACCCCTCAGGAGCGGCCAGGCTGGGCCCGCGCCTAGGGTGGGTTTGTCCACCCTGGACTCTGTTTCCTCTTCACTTCCGTTTCATAGCTTTCCTTATGTATTAAAACATCAAAAATATAAAAAGATTGCGGTTTCACGAACCTTCTGTTTTCACCACTTTTACCTATTCAAAGACTGCAGACTCCTATTCTCTTTCTCTTGAGAATTTCCTTCATACAAAACCCTTGCACAAAATCAACGACAACATTAGTGTAAGCAAAAACAATAAACCTTTGGTACACACTTCAACTGAAACCCATCAAAACAAAAGCTTATGTAAGAGGCAAATGCAAATGATGGCAGAAATCTGTCAAAATAGACCAGAAGGTAAAGATTGATTTTTTCGAAGACCTTATCTTGCTCAAATCAAAAAGTGCAGAACTTTTGAAAGTTGGATAACAACTTGGAGAACAAGCACAGAAAAATGCAGCTCCATATGAATACTAAGCTTCCTCACAATTTTTTTTACAATGCATCACAAAAATCTGTCCCAGGACAGCCACTTTTCACAACTCCTCTACTTCACAAAAGTAGTTGAACTTGACACAAAAACCAAAACAAAAAGGATAAGGAGCGGTTATTGCAGAGGTAATAACTTTCAAGACTCGACATTATCTCCCAACAAGTACTTTTCTGTAATGCCTTTAAGTTAGGCTTGAAACTTCCAAAGATGCTCACAAAGTAGATATATATTTGAAGTGAAGAGAGCATCAAGAAGAAAATAACCAACACACTTGAGTCTAACCCACTTCCTATGCATGGGGATATCATGAAAAAAATGAATTGTTGAAACAAAAATCCACCAGCATAGGACGATAAAACAGATGCAACTTCAAAGCTTTCAACATAAAGCGGGGAAACTTAACATTATTGAGATGCATGAAACTGTGTTTCCCTCTCTCATAATAACTTCCAGTAGCACTTTGAATAAAGTTGACAATATAACTGTCACTGGAAACAACTTTATCATCAGAATAAGCATACTTACAGTCATCAAAAAGAGGTCCAAGGTCATAAACCGGATCAATAGAAGCAAGTTGTCCGATCCTGAAATCTTTATTAGGCAAGCTATTTTCTCAAGGAGCTTTAGCAAATTTGGAAAAGTTAAACTCATAAGGATCTCCATCAAACTTAGTTAAAACTTTTTCCTTCTTACAATCAATAATAGCTCCACAAGTGTTCAAGAAAGGTCTACAAAAAATGATAGGACAAGTTTTGCTAGCTGCTGAATTAAGCACTAGAAAATCAATAGGATACTTAATCTTACCACAGAGAACCTCCACATCTCTTACAATGCCAATGGGGCAAATGGTTTCCTTATTAGCAAGGTGGATAACCACATCAATGTCCTCAAGCTCACAAGGACCAATCTCATGCATAAATACCCTGTAAAGCTCATAAGGAATAGCACTAGAACTAGCACCAATATCACATAAACCATAATAGCAATGATCACCAATTTTAACAGAAAGCACCGGAACACTAGCTTTTCTAGCCTTACTAGGATGAGAGATAATATTAGAAGCATCTTCACAGAAGACAATATGCGCATCCTCTATATTTCTAGTGACAGTGTCTTTCATAATAGCTACCACAAGTTTATCACTCAAACGCTTACCAGGCTCCACAGTTTTCATTGTACCTTTTTTATTTGCACTAATAATCATAGGATACTCCTTTACCTTAGCTGGGAAAGGCATTTTCTCAACATGAGGTTCAGGCACAATATGATTAGTAGTACAAACTTGAGTACTTCTAACGGGAGCATGACTAACAACATCTTTATAACGAGCATGGTACTTATTCCACTTCTTCTTGGGAATTTCTATGTAAGAGGCAAAGGCCTTAAAACAGTTGGCAATACTTTGGGAATCAAGACCAAACTCATTACTAATATCTCACAAGTCATCAGTTCCCATAGAAGATTTAATGCATTCATAATCATAGTTTATACCTGACTTTCTTCCTTTGTCATTCGCCCAATCTTCAGTGTTCTCTTGAATACGGTATAGAAGGTCCCATTTAGATTCTTCCTTCATACGTGTGAATGATCCAGCACAAGAAGCATCTAGTAAATCTTTATCATGAAGAGGAAGCCTAGCATAAAAGTTATTGAGAATAATATTGTTAGGGAGTTCATGAATAGGACACTTAAGCATTAGTAACTTCAATCTCCCCCAAGCTTGAGCTGTACTCTCTCCATCAAGAGGCCAAAAGTTATATATAAGATTTCTATCCTTATGAAACTCACTGGGAGGATAAAATTTAGAGTAAAAGAGAGATGCCATCTCCTCCCATTCCATGGATTGTCCATTCTTCAGCAGCTTATACCATTCTTTAGCTCTCCCTTTCAAGGATATGGAGAGTAACTTCTTCTTCACCTGTTCAGTTGTGATACCTGCACACTTAAACAACCCGCATAATTCATGGATAAAAAGCAAGTGATCACCGGGATGGACGGTTCCATCCCCAAAATAATAATTATCCATAACACGATTAACAATACTTGTAGGTATCTTAAAAGGATCTATCTCAACAGGAGGTGGTTCATCTACTACCCTAGCAGTGGTAGTAGTTTTCCCAAACAGAAAACCAAGTGGGTTATCCATATTGGAAACAAAGTAACAAGTAGTAACAAAAGCAATACTCACAGTAAAAGTTTCCCTTACCAGTTCCACTCTTTGATAGCGCTTCACTCCCCGGCAACGACGCCAGAAAATAGTCTTGATGACCCACAAGTATAGGGGGTGTATCTTAGTACTTTCGATAAATAGGAGTGTCGATCCCAACGAGGAGCAGAAGGTGTTGAACAGTGGTATGGAGCAGGAAATCCCTGTGAATACTTAGCAAACGGATTTTTAGTGGTTTCTGACAAGGCAACAAAACAAGGAGCAAATAACAAAGGTAACGAACAAACTGAGCAAGTGGCCCAATCCTTTCTTATCAAAGGACAAGCCGGTGTAAATACTTATAAGGACCAAACGTTCTCGAGGACACATGGGAATTCTGTCAAGTGCTTTCGCTTCAAATAGCTGAGTACTCTTCTCTCGTGTTGTAAGTGTTGTGTGGGTGAACTGATGGTGCTGACGTGGAGCACTTTGTTGGAAACCCCAAGAGCAAGGTGTGAAGCAGCAAGCAGCAAGTCTTCCCTCAGTAGAGACCAAGGTTATCGAACCAGAAGGAGGAAGGAAACATCACACAGGTGTTGCAAGCAACGCGGAGTCCTGCACAACACAAACTCAAGACTTTGCCCCAACGAATCAGTGAGGTTGTCAAGCTCACCAGTTTGCTGTAACAATGGATTAAACGTATGGTGTGGAAGGTAATGGTTTGCAACAAGTAAACAGGTAACAGTCGAAGATGTATCAATGGTAAAGATTGGACCAGGGTCCATAGTTCACTAGAGGTGCTCTCCTTAGATAAACAACATGGCATGAAGGGTAAACAAATTACAATAGGGCAATTGATAGGAACTGAGCAAGGCATAATAATGCAATTACTAGTCAGAAAGATCCTATGAGATTCGATTGGGCAATACAACAAGATACATAGACCGCCATCCAACTGCATCTATGACTAGAAGTCCACCTTCAGGTTATCATCCGAACCCCCTCCAGTATTAAGTTGCAAGCAACAGACAACTGCTTTAAGCAAAGTGTGTAAGGTAAACAGTCCACATGTTCCATGAACAAGAGACCGTTGTTTTATCCCTAGTGGCAACATCACATCTACAACCAAAGAGATCTCTATCACTTCCCTTGGAAACTAGAGGCATGAACCCACTATCGAGCATAAATACCCCCTCTTGGAGTCACTAGCAACTACTTGGCCAAGATAGCTACTAACAACGGAGAGCATGCAAGATCACAAAGAACACAAACATGATAGAATCATAAAGACAAAACCATTAATCAAACCAACATAATAATCTCAATATCCATCGAATCCCCGCAAACACAACATGCATGATTACAAATAGATTAGATCTTGATCATGAACGGAGATTTGAAGGATACCATACCTTTGGAAGAAGTTCAACTAGAAAGTGATCTCACTTATGAAGAAAAGCCTATCAAGATTCTTGAGACTGCAGAAAGAGTCACGAGAACAAAGACTATCAAGTTTTGCAAAGTGCAATGAAACCATCATACTGAAGAGGAAGCAACATGGGAAAGAGAAGATGATCTTCGGAAAGACCACCCTCACCTATTTGCTAGCCAATCCGAATCTCGAGGGCGAGATTCACCTTAAGGGGGTTAGATTTGTAACATCCCTAAAATCATGATTTCAAAGTTTGCATATCATTCATTCATGCATATAGATTTGAGATCAAATTTCAAACTCATTTCAGAAAAACAGAAGCACTTTGTGCTATGATTTTATGTGAGCGGATTTAAATCAAATGGCCATCCCCATTTGAAAGTTTGATTGTTTATGAACCAAGTTTGTTTCCTTCTTTGAGGAAAGGTTTGAGTGTAGAATTTAAACCAAGATTTACAAATTGGAAATGATTTCAAAAACCATTTCTCAAAATTTTGCAAACCAAGTGCCAAGCCTCTGATTTTTTATCTCCAAGCTTGATCAAGCCTTTGCAAAGCAACCACATGATTTTATGCCTGTATTGGAGACTATTGCACCCTGCAAAAACCCCAGAAAGATTTGAATTCAAAAAGAGTTTTGAATTCATTTCCAAACCATTCCTGAAAATCGAAATAGAAAAAGAAAAGAAGCAAACAAAAGAAAAGGGCCAGGCGCCAGGAATCTAGCCCAGCATTGGAACAGGCCCAGCTAGCCCACCCGGGCCTTTTCTTTTCCTTCCGCACGCGCGAGCACACCCACTCAGCCACTGACAGCCAGACCCCACTCCCTCTCTGCTTATTTCGCTGACAAGCGGGCCCTCTCCACGTCAGCTTCGTCTTCCCCTGATTCCGCGCACGAGCTCCGTCGCTTCCCGTTGCTGCACTGATTTCACCAGCTTAATTGGCATTGATGCAGCAAGCGTTTCTTGTCGAGCCTCTGGCTATAAAATCCCCACATCCTCGCGACCATTTCCCCCCAAACAATTTCGCCTTCACGCCACCAGGCTACCCACAACTCGCACGACGCCGCCGCTGTTCCGACGACTGCGCCGGCGAATTCCGGTGAGCTCCGTGTTCCCCTCTGTCTCTAGTTCATGCTATCAAGTTCAGCGAGTCTTTGCGCACCTACTGACACTCCCCATTTGCCCTCGCATGATCCGTAGCTCCAGCAACGTCGACGACCTGCCGCCACCGTTCTCTGCACGAACTCCGGCGACCTCCCTCCGTAAGTAGCCACCGCCCCTTGCCCTCTGACTGGTACACCTAGAATCTACATCATTGTGCGCATCTAACAGTACCCCTATTTTGTCTTAGCGCGACGAGGAACCTCGCCAATGTCGACAGCTGACCGTGCCCGACGTTTGTCTCAACTCTGACGAGAAATCCTCGCCGTGTCCGCGCGCCCCTCGACGAACCATCGCCACCTTGAGCATCGGCAGCATCCTGCGATTCTGGTAAGCGCCTCCTTTCTTCCCCGGGCAACCTAGAGCGCCAGCGCCGCCGCTAACTGACGCGCCGCCGCCAGCCGCCGCCGCTAGCGCCGCTCGTTTCTGGTTAGAAGATTCTTAGCCGTCAGATCCAGATCCAGCGCATAGAAATAGTTCACTTAACGAAGGGGTATGGATAGATCTAAGTCGTGCAGCGATAGTTAGATCCAACGGCGCGGAAGGGTGATCCAGTGCGAACCGGTACGCACCAATAGAAACTTGACGCGTGTCTAGGGTTGGATTTAAAATTAGAATTCAAATCAGATTTAGATCCAATTTTCAAATGGCTATAACTTGAGATTCCCACGTTAGATTTTTGCAAATTTTATACCGTTGGAATCAGTGAGTCAAGCCCTTTCTGAATCTCCAATGTGTTTAACAAAAAGTTTCTGTTAAAATGACTTTGTATGCAGAAACATATTTAGGTCCATTTTGAGTTTAGATTTTGTTTAGCAAATGGTTTTAGTGCTAAATAAGTTTAGTTAGCAAGTATTTGACTTGGTTATGTTTCTGTATCATGCACTTGCTTGGTGGAGTTTTCAAAAATCATCACTTAGCATTTTATTGCATGCATGCATTCATATTTTTGTTTGTATATGAATTGTGTGTAATTTTGTGCTACAAACTTTGTGTAGATTTTGCTAGTGACTGTGATTGTGAAGAGTGCTGCTCTCCCCATTACCAAGGCAAGTGATACTTCATGATATTTCCACCCCTTTATTTTGAATAAGCATTAGAATTATTTTTGCTAAGTCTTGCATGTTACTTTTGCCAAATGCTATGTTGGGAAATCCTAAGTAGTTGTAGTATTGTAGAATTGCTAGGGAATTTCCTAAGTTAAGTTACTATGCCATGATTAGCCTAGCTAGTAGCAAACCAAGGGTTGGTAAAGTATATACATGCTATGATGAAAATAATTCTAAGTCTTTTGGACTTATGCTTTTCTTAATAAAACAACTAAGTCAATGAACCTCCTGGGTGGAATGGGACTTGAATTGGTGGTTTTTGGTTGAGTGGTTACACAAGGCCATGGATATGGCTTGTGTATCTCACTTGTGGTATGCCACCTAGGCACAAAGGGATTTGGAGGCCAAGTGTTGAGAAAGCTTACAGTGCAACCACTTGGCAATATGGGCTCTGCCATGATCATATAGGTTGCTAGAACTTAGTCACTTGGACAGTGGGTGGTAGTGGGAATGATAGGTTGGAGCGCGTCCATTTGACTAAGGAAAGTCTTCTGAAAGGTCCTGTCTTGGGAAACCAAGTCTGGTGGGGAAAGTGCACAACCTCTGCAGATGGAAAATCTAAGTACTTAGCCAAGTCCATGGCAATGGACAATTTGAGCATCAAGACATGGAAGCTACAAGAATCTCATCACTCCAACTTCTAAGTAAAACTTGTGGGTGAACAAGGGTGAAGGACCCCAATGTCTATTGGTGGATTCTTGGGAAAGTTTTTGACAAAGAAAACTTAGTATTTTCAACTAATAGGGAAAACCTATTTTCAAGCAAAGCAAGACAAGCTACACTTAGCCAAAATGCATATAGTAATATAGTCCACTTAAAATTTAATAAGGTGTCACTTGCCAATACTATTCCAAAGTATTGGCCCACTTTGGCTGTAACTTGTGATGTTGCAGGTTACTCCGATGATGATTAGGAGTCATGAGTCTACACTCAACATGCTTTCCTGTGGCACATGAAGATGAAGACTTGTGTTTATTTACTTATTCCAAAACTCTTGTATTAGGCCTGTGGCCATGAGTTGTAAAAGACTATGTTTTATCTCTGGAATGGATGTAATAAATGACCTTTGTATCTGTGTACTTCATCTTAAACTGTGGATGCTAGCAATGATCCAGGGACTAGCATTGCAATCACAGGGATCCTTTTACTTTACAAAGGAGGGATCTTACAGATGGTATCAGAGCACTGTGTTGCCTGTAGGATTATGACCCTAGGATTGGAAAACCACTAAGGAAAAATTTTCAACTACTTCTACACTTGTCTATTCTTCTCGTAAACTTTTCTAACTTTCTCATTCTCATCTCTACTTGTAGATGAACTCCATCAACGAAGCCGTGAAGAAAGGAACACTCATGACCATGACCTTGGAGTGTGAAACTGAGTTTCCCAAAATTCTCAAGGACCTCATGGTGGCAATGGAAGCATATGGTGCAGTTGTTTACAAAGGCTTTCAAGTGATGGATGAAGGAGTGGAGTACTGGTGGGTGCAACTTCACTTGTACAAAAACAAGGAAGACAACCACAAAGAAAGAGGATTCTGCATGTACACTAACACTGTGATGCACACCACATTCTTTGAGTCAGCAAGAGAAGCAGCTTGGAGGACTATCAAAGAACTAAGTGCTAGAGTCAAGTGCAGAATGCTCAACCTCCAAAAAGACTTAGAGAAAGAGAAGGAACATACCCAAGAGTTGGAAGCCACCAACCAAACCTTAAGAGGAGATATTATAGACTTAGTGATGGAATCATGTGAACAAGATAGGCTGATTGCCTCTAGGAACATTGTGTTAGCCAACAGATCCAGTGAGATAGGATTGTAAACGCACTTCGTTAGTTGGACCACCACCTATCACCTTATTTTCCAAAATGATACCTTAAATAAGTTTGGACCTTGGTTGATGTAATGGACTCATGTATGCATGACTTGTGTGGTTTTGTGTTCCAAGGATGTGTATGTGATGTTTGTCTTTGTTTTATCTTAAATAGTGTTGTTCTAACTTTTCTATCTTATAAATAGATGCCTATTACCATAAACACTGTTGAGGAGTTCCAGGTTACCCGCTTTGGTCCTCGTATCGTTGGGCTTACCACCTTGCTCGATCTCCCTCTTCCCACCATCATGGTGCATCCACTCACCAAGTTCGAGAGGAAGGACCTCTGGGGCTTCAAGGTGAATCAGCCCGGACGCCAGAGAGAGCCTACTACGGAGGCCATCGTCTTCAAGCTGATGCACGATGACAGGGAGAGAGGCATGGAGGTAGTCATGCAGGACCTGATAGGACGTCTGCTAGGCCGTCACTCCCGACAGGTTAGGGGAACTCACTTCCACGTCTTCGGAAGACGTGATGATGATGGAGAGTCCATTGACTTCGAGGACGACTCGAGAGACGCAGCAGAGCCTATACGTCTCTATCTCCAGGACTTAGAGTCTCTCATCAGGCACGTGGACACGGACAGGACCAATGTCATGCTCAACAATGACGAGCTCCAGGTGCAGCTTCGCGAGAAGGACAAGATTTTCGCACAGCAGGACGAGATAGTCAAGGAAATGGAGGCGAAGTTCGAGACACAGGACCGGAAGTTCAAGAGTCAGGAGAAATGTGTCCAGGATAGGAACAAGAAGATCCGGGACATGACTGAAGAACTAAAGTCCAAGGATTTCGAGCTAGAGCAGCAGCAGATGGTGATCGAGAGGCTTCGCTCCCAGAAGAGGGCTCTCAAGGACAAGATCGATTCCTTGACCACTACCATTGAGGAGAACAAGACCGCGATGGAGAACGCAGGTCTTACCTTCGTCGAGGAGGAGATTGATGCTGATGAGTAGACTTGACTACTCGTTTATCTTTCATTATCGTACTTGTTATTTGTGAACTTGTTATTGGACCATCCGACATGTGGATGGCTTGCCACTTGTGTGTCTTACTTCATGAACTTGTTATCAGGTTGTTGAACTTTTATCCTTATGTTGCATGCTATGTGTTTGCTTGTGATGTAATGTGCATAAAACATCTATGGGTATCTCATTCTTATCTCTATTTGAACAAACCACAGATGCCTCCCCGTCGCGCAAACCCCAACCCCAACAACATCACCCCGGAAATACAGCAAATGATGAATGCTCAAACACAGCTTATGCAGATGATGACAACATTCATCCAAAACCAGAATAACAACAACAACAACCCCAATAACAACAACAACAACCCTCCGGGCTTTGATATGCTCACCAGATTTCTGCGTTTGAGGCCAGCAAAGTTCTCAGGGACGACTGATCCCATGGTGGCCAATGATTGGCTACTTCCGTAAACAAGGACTTAGTGACCGTGGGCTGCACGGACGCTGAAAAGGTCAGATTTGCAGCACATCTGCTGGAAGGGCCAGCCGCCACATGGTGGGACAACTTCCAAATCACCACTCCTATAGATGAGGTGACTTGGGCGATCTTTGAGGATGGCTTTCGCACTGCTCATATCTCATCAGGAATAATGAGCCTGAAAAAGAAAGAGTTCCACAATCTGAAGCAGCGCCACCGCAGCGTGGCTGAATACATAGAAGAGTTCAATAATCTGACGCGTTATGCACCGGATGAGGTTGACACAGATGCCAAAAGAAAGGAAAAATTTCTGGAAGGCATGAATGATGAGCTGAATCTGCAGCTGGCTGTAGCATATGTTCCCACTTATCAGTCGCTCTGTGACAAGGCTGCTATATTGGAGAACAAAATGAAGCAAGTCTAGAGTAGGAAGAGGAAACACTCCGACAAGCACAACTCGGGATCGTCTCAAAAACGATCTCACCATGATGACAGTGGAAGCTCAGGATCCCATAAGCATGGGAAATTCAACAAGCACCACAACCACAACCGTCATGACAACAAGCATCACCGCAGTCATGACAATGACAAGTACAAGAACCACAAGAGTGGACATAAGAGCCACCACAGTGGGAATGGTAGTGGAAGTGGAGGTCAGCCTGCAAAAAGGGACATCAGTCAGGTTGAGTGCTTCAAACAAGAAGATGGGACACTATGCAAATGAGTGCCCCGAAAAGAAAGTTGAAGGACCTGTCAAGCCCAATCCTTTCCAGAAAGGTCAGGTGAACCACATTAATGTGGAGGAGGTCTATGAGGAACCTGACGCTGTTGCTGGTAAGTTCAGACTCAATTCCATTCCAACATTTGTACTCTTTGACACTGGTGCATCTCATTCATTCATATCAAAAGCATTTGTTGATAGAAATGGGTTTGCATCTGAAAACATTGGGTGTCCAATAAAAGTTAGCTCTCCGGGTGGAGATATGATAGTAAGTCTTGGATGCCGGGACCTTGTCATAGAGTTTGGAAAGCATAAGTTTCCAGTGAGCCTGATAATCCTAGATTCCCAAGGATTGGATGTAATTTTAGGAATGGATTGGATGGATACGTATGAAGGAGTGCTAGATTGTGCTAATCGTACTGTTGCACTCACAACCCCAGAAAGAAAAAGAATAAAATTCAAGTCAAACTTTGAATCCAAAGGAAGTAAGCTTAATTCTCTTAAGGGGTTAGCATGGACAGTGTGCCAATTGTATGTGAGTATCTGAAATGTGTTTCCGGAAGAGTTGCCAGGAATGCCACCAGATAGAGATGTGGAATTTCCGATAGATTTGGTACCAGGTGCTGGACCAATAGCAAAGAGACCATACAAAATGTCAGTTGATGAACTGAAGGAGCTCAAGAAGCAACTAGGAGAACAGTTACAGAAAGGATTCATTCAACCAAGTTCTTCCTCTTGGGGAGCCCCAGTCTTGTTTGTGGAGAAGAAGGATAGAAGTCAAAGATTATGCATAGATTACCGTTCACTCAACGAGGTAACTATCAAGAACAAATATCCTTTGCCAAGAATCAATGACTTGTTTGATAAGCTAGAAGGAGCATGTGTGTTCTCGAAGATTGATCTAAGGTCAGGCTATTTTCAACTCAAGATAAGAGAGCAAGACATACCTAAAACAGCATTCACCACAAGGTATGGATTGTATGAGTATACGGTAATGCATTTCGGCTTGACAAATGCTCCAGCATACTTCATGAATATGATGAACAAGGTGTTCATGGAATTCCTTGACAAGTTTGTTGTCGTTTTCATCGATGACATCTTAGTCTACTCCAAGAGCAAAGAATAGCATGAAGGACACTTGCGTTTGATACTTGAGAAGTTGAGAGAGCATAAGCTTTATGCCAAATTCAGCAAGTGTGAGTTCTGGTTGGAAGAAGTCGGTTTTCTTGGTCATGTAATGACGAAGGATGGCGTAGCATTTGATACTGCTAAGGTTTCAGCTGTGAAGGAATGGGAATCTCCCAAGAATGTAAAACAAGTTCGTAGTTTCCTTGGCTTAGCAGGTTACTACAGAAGATTCATTGAGAATTTCTCAAAGGTTGCTAAGCCCATGACTGAATTGTTAAAGAAAGACAATAAGTTTGCTTGGTCTGAAGGTTGTGAAGTCAGCTTTCAAGAATTGAAGAAGAGACTTGTGACAGCACCAGTTCTATGTCTGCCAGATTTGGAAAAGGATTTCCAAGTGTATTGTGATGCGTCTCATCAAGGTTTGGGTGTCGTACTTATGCAAGACGGTAAATTTGTGGCTTATGCCTCGAGACAACTCAAAACTCATGAAGTAAACTATCCTACTCATGATTTGGAGTTAGCCTCTGTCGTCCATGCACTCAAAACATGGAGACATTACCTTTTGGGTAAGCGTTGTGAAGTGTTCACGGACCACAAAAGTTTGAAGTATATCTTCACCCAGAAAGAAATCAATATGAGACAAAGAAGATGGTTAGAGCTTATCAAGGATTATGACTTGAGTTTGCAATACCACCCCGGTAAAGCAAATGTTGTAGCGGATGCTCTAAGTCGTAAGGTGTTTGTAAATGGCCTTACCAAAGGAGAATTGCCAGATGATTTGTGTACTCAATTCAGAGAACTCAGATTAGAGATTGTGCCTGAAGGACATCTCATGTCTTTGGATGTTCAACCCACTTTGTTGGACAAGATCCGAGAAGTTCAGAAGACCGATAAGGAAATTGAAAGGATTAAGGAAAATATTGGCCAAGGGAGAGCTAAAAATTTCCATGAAGACGAACAGGGTATATTATGGCATGGGAAACGTATCTGTGTTCCACAAGATCCGGAGTTGCGGAAACTGATTCTGCAAGAAGCCCACAACTCTCTGTATTCTATTCATCCGGGTAACACCAAAATGTACATGGACATGAAAGAAAGATTTTGGTGGAACAATCTCAAGAGAGACATCGCCGAACACATTACTTTGTGTGATGTATGTAGTAGAGTAAAGGCGGAGCATCAGAAACCAGCAGGTTTGCTTCAACCACTACCTATTCCTGATTGGAAATGGGACAAGATTGGTATGGATTTCATTACCGGATTACCCAGGACCAGATCAGGATATGATTCCATATGGGTAGTAGTGGATCGTTTAACTAAAGTGGCTCATTTTATACCCGTGAAGACAACTTATACAAATGCCAAGTTAGCCAAAATCTACATGAGTAGAATTGTATGCCTTCACGGTGTGCCTAAGAGTATTGTGTCCGATAGGGGAACCCAAGTCAGTTCCCATTTTTGGAGACAGCTACACGAGTCATTGGGAACGAGGTTGGAATTCAGTACTGCTTTTCATCCTCAAACAGATGGACAAACAGAAAGGACTAATCAAATTCTGGAAGACATGTTGAGGGCATGTGCCCTAGACTATGGAGCAAGTTGGGACGAAAGTCTGCCTTATGCAGAATTTTCTTATAATAACAGCTATCAAGCCAGTATTGAGATGGCACCGTTTGAGTTTCTCTACGGAAGAAAATGTACCACCCCATTGTTATGGAATGGTGTGGGAGAAAGAAGTTTATTCGGGCCAGATCTTATCAAAGAAGCCGAAGAGAAAGTCAAATTGGTTAAGTACAGGTTGAAGATAGCACAGTCCCGACAGAAAAGCTACGCAGATCCTAAGCGTAGAGAAGTCACCTACGAAGTTGGTGATAGAGCCTATCTTAGAGTATCACCACTCCGTGGAGTGAAAAGATTCGGAGTCAAAGGAAAGTTGGCACCAAGATATGTTGGGCCATTCAAGATTCTGAGTCGCAAAGGAGAAGTTGCTTATGAAATTGAACTGCCAGCATCTCTATCAGCAGTCCATAATGTATTTCATGTGAGTCATCTTAAGAAATGTCACCCAGAAATGGAAGAATCTTCTTTGAAGGATACCATACCTTTGGAAGAAGTTCAACTAGAAAGTGATCTCACTTATGAAGAAAAGCCTATCAAGATTCTTGAGACTGCAGAAAGAGTCACGAGAACAAATACTATCAAGTTTTGCAAAGTGCAATGAAACCATCATACCGAAGAGGAAGCAACATGGGAAAGAGAAGATGATCTTCGGAAAGACCACCCTCACCTATTTGCTAGCCAATCCGAATCTCGAGGGCGAGATTCACCTTAAGGGGGTTAGATTTGTAACATCCCTAAAATCATGATTTCAAAGTTTGCATATCATTCATTCATGCATATAGATTTGAGATCAAATTTCAAACTCATTTCAGAAAAACAGAAGCACTTTGTGCTATGATTTTATGTGAGCAGATTTAAATCAAATGGCCATCCCCATTTGAAAGTTTGATTGTTTATGAACCAAGTTTGTTGCCTTCTTTGAGGAAAGGTTTGAGTGTAGAATTTAAACCAAGATTTACAAATTGGAAATGATTTCAAAAACCATTTCTCAAAATTTTGCAAACCAAGTGCCAAGCCTCTGATTTTTGATCTCCAAGCTTGATCAAGCCTTTGCAAAGCAACCACATGATTTTATGCCTGTATTGGAGACTATTGCACCCTGCAAAAACCCCAGAAAGATTTGAATTCAAAAAGAGTTTTGAATTCATTTCCAAACCATTCCTGAAAATCGAAATAGAAAAAGAAAAGAAGCAAACAAAAGAAAAGGGCCAGGCGCCAGGAATCTAGCCCAGCATTCGAACAGGCCCAGCTAGCCCACCCGGGCCTTTTCTTTTCCTTCCGCACGCGCGAGCACACCCACTCAGCCACTGACAGCCAGACCCCACTCCCTCTCTGCTTATTTCGCTGACAAGCAGGCCCTCTCCACGTCAGCTTCGCCTTCCCCTGATTCCGCGCACGACCTCCGTCGCTGCCCGTTGCTGCACTGATTTCGCGAGCTTAATTGGCATTGATGCAGGAAGCGTATCTTGTAGAGCCTCTGGCTATAAAATCCCCACATCCTCGCGACCATTTCCCCCCAAACAATTTCGCCTTCACGCCACCAGGCTGCCCACAACTCGCACGACGCCGCCGCTGTTCCGACGACTACGACGGCGAATTCCGGTGAGCTCCGTGTTCCCCTCTGTCTCTAGTTCATGCTATCAAGTTCAGCGAGTCTTTGCGCACCTACTGACACTCCCCATTTGCCCTCGCATGATCCGTAGCTCCAGCAACGTCGACGACCGGCCGCCACCGTTCTCTGCACGAACTCCGGCGACCTCCCTCCGTAAGTAGCCACCTCCCCTTGCCCTCTGACTGGTACACCTAGAATCTACATCGTTGTGCGCATCTAACAGTACCCCTATTTTGGCTTAGCGCGACGAGGAACCTCGCCAACGTCGACAGCTGACCGTCCCCGACGTCTGTCTCAACTCCGACGAGAAATCCTCGCCGTGTCCGCGTGCCCCTCGACGAACCATCGCCACCTTGAGCATCGGCAGCATCCTGCGATTCTGGTAAGCGCCTCCTTTCTTCCCCGGGCGACCTAGAGCGCCAGCGCCACCGCCAGCCGCCGCCGCTAGCGCCGCTTGTTTCTGGTTAGAAGATTCTTAGCCGTCAGATCCAGATCCAGCGCGTAGAAATAGTTCACTTAACGAAGGGGTATGGATAGATCTGAGCCGTGCAGCGATAGTTAGATCCAACGGCACGGAAGGGTGATCCAGTGCGAACCGGTACGCACCAATAGAAACTTGACGCGTGTCTAGGGTTGGATTTAAAATTAGAATTCAAATCAGATTTAGATCCAATTTTCAAATGGCTATAACTTGAGATTCCCACGTTAGATTTTTGCAAATTTTATACCATTGGAATCAGTGAGTCAAGCCCTTTCTGAATCTGCAATGTGTTTAACAAAAAGTTTCTGTTAAAATGACTTTGTATGCAGAAACATATTTAGGTCCATTTTGAGTTTAGATTTTGTTTAGCAAATGGTTTTAGTGCTAAATAAGTTTAGTTAGCAAGTATTTGACTTGGTTATGTTTCTGTATCATGCACTTGCTTGGTGGAGTTTTCAAAAATCATCACTTAGCATTTTCTTGCATGCATGCATTCATATTTTTGTTTGTATATGAATTGTGTGTAATTTTGTGCTACAAACTTTGTGTAGATTTTGCTAGTGACTGTGATTGTGAAGAGTGCTGCTCTCCCCATTACCAAGGCAAGTGATACTTCATGATATTTCCACCCCTTTATTTTGAATAAGCATTAGAATTATTTTTGCTAAGTCTTGCATGCTACTTTTGCCAAATGCTATGTTGGGAAATCCTAAGTAGTTGTAGTATTGTAGAATTTCTAGGAAATTTCCTAAGTTAAGTTACTATGCCATGCTTAGCCTAGCTAGTAGCAAACCAAGGGTTGGTAAAGTATATACATGCTATGATGAAAATAATTCTAAGTCTTTTGGACTTATGCTTTTCTTAATAAAACAACTAAGTCAATGAACCTCCTGGGTGGAATGGGACTTGAATTGGTGGTTTTTGGTTGAGTGGTTACACAAGGCCATGGATATGGCTTGTGTATCTCACTTGTGGTATGCCACCCAGGCACAAAGGGATTTGGAGGCCAAGTGTTGAGAAAGCTTACAGTGCAACCACTTGGCAATATGGGCTCTACCATGATCATATAGGTTGCTAGAACTTAGTCACTTGGACAGTGGGTGGTAGTGGGAATGATAGGTTGGAGCGCGTCCATTTGACTAAGGAAAGGCTTCTGAAAGGTCTGTTCCGACGACTGCGCCGGCGAATTCCGGTGAGCTCCGTATTCCCCTCTGTCTCTAGTTCATGCTATCAAGTTCAGCGAGTCTTTGCGCACCTACTGACACTCCCCATTTTCCCTCGCATGATCCGTAGCTCCAGCAACGTCGATGACCGGCTTCCACCATTCTCTGCACGAACTCCGGCGACCTCCCTCCGTAAGTAGCCACCGCCCCTTGCCCTCTGACTGGTACACCTAGAATCTACATCGTTGTGCGCATCTAACAGTACCCCTATTTTGTCTTAGCGCGACGAGGAACCTCGCCAACGTCGACAGCTGACCGTGCCCGACGTCTGTCTCAACTCCGACGAGAAATCCTCGCCGTGTCCGCGTGCCCCTCGACGAACCATCGCCACCTTGAGCATCGGCAGCATCCTGCGATTCTGGTAAGCGCCTCCTTTCTTCCCCGGGCGACCTAGAGCGCCAGCGCAGCCGCTAACTGACGCGCCGCCGCCAGCCACCACCGCTAGCGCCGCTTGTTTCTGGTTAGAAGATTCTTAGCCGTCAGATCAAGATCCAGCGCGTAGAAATAGTTCACTAAACGAAGGGGTATGGATAGATCTGAGCCGTGCAACGATAGTTAGATCCAACGGCACGGAAGGGTGATCCAGTGCGAACCGGTACGCACTAATAGAAACTTGACGCGTGTCTAGGGTTGGATTTAAAATTAGAATTCAAATCAGATTTAGATCCAATTTTCAAATGGCTATAACTTGAGATTCTCACGTTAGATTTTTTCAAATTTTATACCGTTGGAATCAGTGAGTCAAGCCCTTTCTGAATCTGCAATGTGTTTAACAAAAAGTTTCTGTTAAAATGACTTTGTATGCAGAAACATATTTAGGTCCATTTTGAGTTTAGATTTTGTTTAGCAAATGGTTTTAGTGCTAAATAAGTTTAGTTAGCAAGTATTTGACTTGGTTATGTTTCTGTATCATGCACTTGCTTGGTGGAGTTTTCAAAAATCATCACTTGGCATTTTCTTGCATGCATGCATTCATATTTTTGTTTGTATATGAATTGTGTGTAATTTTGTGCTACAAACTTTGTGTAGATTTTGCTAGTGACTGTGATTGTGAAGAGTGCTGCTCTCCCCATTACCAAGGCAAGTGATACTTCATGATATTTCCACCCCTTTATTTTGAATAAGCATTAGAATTATTTTTGCTAAGTCTTGCATGCTACTTTTGCCAAATGCTATGTTGGGAAATCCTAAGTAGTTGTAGTATTGTAGAATTGCTAGGGAATTTCCTAAGTTAAGTTACTATGCCATGCTTAGCCTAGATAGTAGCAAACCAAGGGTTGGTAAAGTATATACATGCTATGATGAAAATAATTCTAAGTCTTTTGGACTTATGCTTTTCTTAATAAAACAACTAAGTCAATGAACCTCCTGGGTGGAATGGGACTTGAATTGGTGGTTTTTGGTTGAGTGGTTACACAAGGCCATGGATATGGCTTGTGTATCTCACTTGTGGTATGCCACCCAGGCACAAAGGGATTTGGAGGCCAAGTGTTGAGAAAGCTTACAGTGCAACCACTTGGCAATATGGGCTCTGCCATGATCATATAGGTTGCTAGAACTTAGTCACTTGGACATTGGGTGGTAGTGGGAATGATAGGTTGGAGCGCGTCCATTTGACTAAGGAAAGTCTTCTGAAAGGTCCTGTCTTGGGAAACCAAGTCTGGTGGGGAAAGTGCACAACCTCTGCAGATGGAAAATCTAAGTACTTAGCCAAGTCCATGGCAATGGACAATTTGAGCATCAAGACATGGAAGCTACAAGAATCTCATCACTCCAACTTCTAAGTAAAACTTGTGGGTGAACAAGGGTGAAGGACCCCAATGTCTATTGGTGGATTCTTGGGAAAGTTTTTGACAAAGAAAAATTAGTATTTTCTATTGGAATTATGCCCTAGAGGCAATAATAAAGATGTTATTATTATAATTCTTGTTCATGATAAAGTTTATATTCCATGCTAGAATTGTATTAAGTGGAAACTTTAATACTTGTGTGGTTTGTAAACAACACCGTGTCCCTAGTACGCCTCTATGGACTAGCTCATTGATCAATGATGGTTAAGGTTTCCTAACCATAGACATGAGTTGTCAATTGATAATGAGATCATATCATTGGGAGAATGATATGGTGGATAGACCCAAACAAAGCAGAGCAATTAGATCGTTTCATCGTGTTCATCTTTGCGAAGCTTTTCCTATGTGAAATATTGTATTCCTTAGACCATGAGATAATGCAACTCCCTGGTACCGGAAGAAAGCTTTGAGGTCATCAAACGTCATCCTATGAGAGGGTGATCATAAAGGTGTCTCTCAGGTGATCGGAAAGTATCTGTTGGGTTGTATGTATCGAGATGGGATTTGTCCCTCCCAAGTCGGAGAGATGTACTTCGGGCCCACTCGGTAATCGATATCAACACCGCTTGCAAGCATGTGGTTAAGGAGTTAATCACAAAGTGATATCGGATTACGGAACGAGTAAAGTACTTGCTGTGAACGAGATTGAACTAGGTATGTCGGTACCGACGATCGAATCTCGGGCAAGTAAAATATCGCGAGATGAAGGGAATATATATATGGGATTGATTGAATCCTGGCATCGTGGTTCATCCGATATGATCATCGATGAATGTGTGGGAGTCAATATGGGTGCCCAGACCCCGCTGTTGATTATTGATAGAAGATCATGTCTGCATATTCTCGAACCCGCAGGGTCACACACTTAACGTGTCTCGACGCTAGGATAGATTGGATAATTGGTTTATGAATTTTTGTTCGGAGTCTCGTATGGGATCCGGGATATCACGAGAGGTTCCGGAATGGTCCGGAGAATAAGATTCATATAAGCCAGTGCAGTTTTTGGAGTTCGGAATTGTTCCGGGTTAATCGGTATTGTACCGGAAGCTTCTAGAACCTTCCGAAAGGGGACTAACGTGGCCCCACCTTCCGGGAGGGGGCATGGGCCTATGAGGGAGTGTCCTGGCCGCATTGGGCCAGGGGCACAAGGCCCCACAGGGCCCAGCCGATTCTAGAGAGATTTGACTCGTTTAAATCTCGGGATAGAATTTCTAGATAAGGGAGAGTTTAAATCGTTTAAACTAGAGATAGGATTTCTAGATAAGGGAGAGTTTAAATTGTTTAAACTAGAGATAGGCTTGGAGGAGGGGCAAGGGCTGGCCGCCCCCCTCTATATATAGAGGGGTGGTGCGCCCCCTCCCCCCACACACACACCTTCCTCCAAGCCCTAGCAGCCTTGCTACCTTTCTCTCTCCCTCCCGACTGTTTGTAGGTGAAGCCCTGCAGCAGAAATTCTCCACCATATACACCACGCCGTCGTGTTGTAGATCCAATCTATCTCTCCACCATACTCGCTGGTCCGAGGAAGGAGGAGACGTCGAGGTGTTGCACGTGTGCATCTCACGGAGGCACCGCCACTTGTGGTGCTAGATCGGATCGGATCGCGAGGAGGAGAAGCGAGTACGACTACATCACCCACGTTCCGACGAACGTTCCGCTGTGCGAATCTTCAAGGGTATGAAGATCTAATCCAATCTCTCTCGTTTATTGCATCTCCTAGATTAGATCTTGGCTTTCCCTCTGTTCGCATCCGTAGAAAATTTTGATTTACTATGTCGCGAAACCCTTCAGTGGTATCAGAGCTAGATCTATGCGTAGATGTGTTTCACGAGTAGAACGCAACATGGTTGTTGTGGGCGTTGATGTTTTTTGTTGCAAGACTCTTGTTTGTGTTCTTCTTATGACGCGGGATAGTGAGATTGAAGCGGTCCACGCCAACCTTACGCGATGTCGTTCGCGAGACCGGCTCCGCACTTGACGTGTGGCTTGTTCCACACATGCGGCTGGTGGATGTCAGTTTCTCTCACTATAGTTGTCATGGGATTAACACCGGAGTTTGGCAACCATAATATCACCGTTGTGGCTTTCCGTAGGTAAGAATCGTTCTTAGCATCTACTCCCATAAGCCACGTAAAACATGCAACAACAAAGTAGAGGCGTCTAACTTGTTTTTGCAGGGAGTGTTTTCTCTGATATGGTATGGCCCAAGATATGATGTGTATATTGTATGCGATGATCATGTTTTGTAATGTTTCACGACTTGCATGTCGATGAGTACACAACCGGCAGGAGCCATATGGTTGTCTTTATAATTGTGTATGACCTGTGAGTCAACTTCTTATACGCCATGTAATAGCTTTACTTTATCGCTAAGTAGTTAGCAATAGTTGTAGTTGTTATTCGTGGTGGAGGCAATCATGGTGGAGTGATGGAGATCATGCCGGAACGCACAAGATGGAGATCATTGCGCGAGGATTGGCTATACCATGTCACATAAAGTTATATGCATGTGATGTTTATCCCTTTATGTATCTTACTATGCTTAGATCGCGACGGTAGCATTATAAGATGATTCCTCACTTAAATATCAAGATAAAAACTGTGTTCTCCCCAAGTATGCACCGTTGCGAAAGTTCGTCGTGTCCAAGCATCACGTGATGATCGGGTGCTATAGACTCTACGCTCACATACAACGGGTGCAAGCCAGTTTTGCACACGTAGAGATACTTGGGTCTAGCTTGACGAGCCTAGCATGTACAGACATGGCCTCGGAACACAAGAACCGAAAGGTTAAGCATGAGTCATATGAATGATATGATCGACACTTTGTTGTCCACCATTGAAACCACATCTCTTCTCGTGATGATCGGATTAGGTGTGGTGAATTTGGATCGTGTTCACTAAACAACTTGAGGGATGTTGAATTTAGTGGGAGTTCATCTAGTAATTTGATTAAGTTGAACTATTTATCATGAACATAGTCTAAATTGTACTTGCAAATACTGTAGATCCAATGGCCAAGTCCAACTTCAAATTCAACGTTTTTGCTGAGAAAGAAAAGCTTAGGAACAATGGGTCTAACTTCACCAATTGGTTCCGCAATCTAAGAATCATTCTGTCTGGCGGACAAAAGGACTATGTCCTTGGGAAAGCGTTAGGTGACCCCCCTGCTGCAACTGCGCCGGCTGATGAGAAAGCTGTCTATCAGTCGCGCAAAGATGATTATGGTGTGATTAAGAGCACCATGTTGTTTGCTATGGAACCGGAGCTTCAAAATCGTTTTGAAACCTATCCCGGGCCCTTTGAGATTCTCGAGGAGCTGAAAACCATGTTTCAGACTCAAGCCCGTTCTGAGAGATATGATATCTCCGAGAAGTTCTTTAACTGCAAGATGGAGGAAGGGAGTTCCGTTAGTGAGCACGACATAAAGATGACGGGCTACACTCAACGCCTTGAGCAACTGGAATGCACAATTCCTGAGGAGCTCAAGATTGATAGGGTTCTGCAATCACTCCCTCCCAGCTACAAAAGTTTTGTAGTGACTCATAATCAGATTGGTTCCACTGATACGATCACCGAGCTCTTCGCAAAGCTGAAGGCTGCGGAAGTGGACATCAAGAAGGATAATCATGTGTTGATGGTCAATAAGCCCTCCTTTAAGAAAGGTAAGGGAGCAAAGAAGCCCTTAAAGAAGGGCGGCGGCAAGCGCAATGCCCCTGCTGAGAAGAAGCTCAGGTCTGGTCCCAAGCCGGACACTGAGTGCTTCTATTGCAAGGAAAAGGGTCACTGGAAGCGCAACTGTCCGAAATACTTAGCGGACAAGAAGGCTGGCACCATCAAAGGTATATTTGATATACATGTTATTGATGTTTTCCTTACTAGCCCTCGTTGTAGTGCATGGGGATTTGATACCGGTTCAGTTGCTAATATTTGTAACTCGAAACAGGAGCTACGGAATAGACGGCGGCTTGCGAGGGATGAGGTGACGATGCGCGTTGGCAACGGATCAAGAGTTGATGTGATGGCCGTCGGCACGCTCTCCTTAGTTTTACCTTCGGGATTAGTTTTAAACCTTAATAAATGTTATTATGTGCCTGTGTTGAGCATGAACATCATTTCCGGATCGTGTTTATTGCAAGACGGTTATTCATTTAAATTGGAGAATAATGGTTGTTCTATTTATATGAGTAACATCTTTTATGGTCATGCACCTCTTGTGAATGGTTTATTTCTTCTAAATCTCGAAAGGGATGAAACACACATCCATAACATTAAGGCTAAGAGATGCAAAGTAGATAGTGATAATACTACTTATTTGTGGCACTGTCGTCTAGGTCATATTGGTGTAAAGCGCATGAAGAAACTCCATTCTGATGGACTTTTGGAGTCTCTTGATTTTGAATCATTTGACACATGCGAACCATGCCTCATGGGCAAGATGATCAAAACCCCGTTCTCCGGTATGATGGAGCGAGCAACGGACTTGTTGGAAATCATACATACCGATGTATGCGGACCGATGAGTGTTTCGACGCGCGGTGGATATCGCTATTTTCTCACTTTTACCGATGACTTAAGTAGATATGGGTATATCTATTTAATGAAACATAAATCTGAAACATTTGAAAAGTTCAAGGAATTTCAGAATGAAGTGGAGAACCATCGTAACAGAAAGATTAAGTTTCTACGATCCGATCGTGGACGTGAATATTTGAGTTATGATTTTCTCACGCATCTTAAAGCAAGTGGAATCGTTTCACAACTCACGCCACCCGGAACACCACAGCGCAATGGTGTGTCTGAACGCCGGAATCGAACCCTATTAGATATGGTCCGATCAATGATGTCTCTTACTGATTTGCCGTTATCATTTTGGGGTTATGCATTAGAAACCGCTGCATTCACTTTAAATAGGGCTCCATCTAAATCCGTTGAGACGACACCGTATGAACTGTGGTTTGGTGCTAAACCTAAGTTGTCGTTTCTTAAAGTTTGGGGATGCGAAGCTTACGTCAAGAAGTTGATGCCGGACAAGCTCGAACCCAAAGCGGAGAAATGCGTCTTCATAGGATACCCTAAGGAAACTATTGGGTATACCTTCTATCACAGAACCGAAGGCAAAGTGTTTGTCGCAAAGAACGGTTCCTTTCTTGAGAAGGAGTTTCTCTCGAAAGAAGTGAGTGGGAGGAAAGTAGAGCTAGACGAGGTTATTGAACCTTCTCTTGAATTGGAGAGTAGCGCAGCACCTGAAATTGTTCCAGTGCCGCCTGCACCAACAATAGAGGAAGCTAATGACAAGGATCATGAAGCTTCGGACGATGCTGCTACTGAACGTCGCAGGTCGACAAGGTCGTGTGCCCCTCCTGAGTGGTACGGCAACCCTGTCTTGACTGTCTTGTTGGTAGAAGACAGTGAACCTACGAACTATGAGGAAGCGATGATGAGCCCAGACTCTGAGAAATGGCTGGAAGCCATGAAATCCGAATTGGGATCCATGAGCGAAAACCAAGTATGGACTTTGGTGGACCCTCCTAGCGACCTAAAGGCCGTTGAGTGCAAATGGATTTTCAAGAAGAAAACGGACGCGGATGGTAATGTTACCGTCTATAAAGCACGGCTTGTCACAAAAGGTTTTTGACAAGTTCAAGGTGTTGACTACGATGAGACTTTCTCTCCCGTAGCGATGTTTAAGTCCATTCGGATTTTATTAGCAATTGCTGCGTTTCATGATTATGAAATATGGCAGATGGATGTCAAGACTGCTTTCCTCAATGGGAACATTGATGAAGAGTTGTATATGATGCAACCCGAAGGTTTTGTCGATCCTAAGGATGCTAGTAAAGTATGCAAACTTCAGCGTTCCATTTATGGACTGAAGCAAGCATCTCGGAGTTGGGACCTTCGTTTTGATCAAGTGATCAAGAGTTTTGGATTTGTTCCAAATTGCTACGAAGCTTGCATCTACAAGAAAGTGAGTGGGAGCTCGGTGACATTTCTGGTATTGTATGTGGATGACATATTGATTATCGGAAATGACATCGACATGCTTAACGATGTGAAGAGTTATTTGAACAAGTGTTTTTCAATGAAAGACCTAGGTGAAGCTGCTTATATATTGGGCATCAAAATCTATAGAGATAGACAAAGACGCCTGATAGCTTTAAGACAGAGTACATATCTAGACAAAGTTCTGAAAAGGTTCATAATGGATAAGGCAAAGAAAGGTTCAGTGCCTATGTTGTCAGGTAAGATATTGAGCAAGGCTTAGTGTCCAGCTACGGTAAATGATAGGGAAGCTATGAGCAAAGTGCCTTATGCCTCGGCCATAGGTTCCATCATGTATGCCATGTTGTGTACTAGACCGGATGTGTCCAATGCTCTTAGTTTGACGAGCAGATATCAAAGTGATCCAGGAGTGGAACACTGGACAGCCGTGAAGAACATCCTAAAGTACCTAAATAGAACTAAAGAAATGTTCTTAGTCTATGGGGGTGATGAACAGCTTGTCGCAAAAGGTTACGTCGACGCTAGTTTTGACACCGACAAGGATGATTCCAAATCTCAGACAGGATACGTTTATATTTTGAATGGAGGAGCTGTGAGCTGGAGAAGCTGCAAGCAAAGCGTGATCGCGGGATCTACAGTAGAAGCGGAATACATGGCTGCTGCAGAAGCGTCAAGTGAAGGAGTTTGGATCAGAAACTTCATCACTGAGCTTGGCGTGGTTCCAAGTGCATTGGACCCACTGGAGATATTGTGTGACAACACTGGCGCCATAGCACTTGCTAAGGAACCAAGATATCATCCAAAGACCAAGCATATCAACCGCAAGTTTCATATAATCCGAGATTATATAGCAGATGGAGATCTGAAGATTAGCAAAGTACATACGGATCTGAATGTCGCAGATCCATTGACTAAACCTCTTCCACGTGTAAAACATGATCAACACCTCAGTGCCATGGGTGTGAGATTGTTGCCAAATGTAAACTAGATTATTGACTCTAGTGCAAGTGGGAGACTGTTGGAATTATGCCCTAGAGGCAATAATAAAGATGTTATTATTATAATTCTTGTTCATGATAAAGTTTATATTCCATGCTAGAATTGTATTAAGCGGAAACTTTAATACTTGTGTGGTTTGTAAACAACACCGTGTCCCTAGTACGCCTCTATGGACTAGCTCATTGATCAATGATGGTTAAGGTTTCCTAACCATAGACATGAGTTGTCAATTGATAATGAGATCATATCATTGGGAGAATGATATGGTGGATAGACCCAAAAAAAGCAGAGCAATTAGATCGTTTCATCGTGTTCATCTTTGCGAAGCTTTTCCTATGTGAAATATTGTATTCCTTAGCCCATGAGATAATGCAACTCCCTGGTACCGGAAGAAAGCTTTGAGGTCATCAAACGTCATCCTATGAGAGCGTGATCATAAAGGTGTCTCTCAGGTGATCAGAAAGTATCTGTTGGGTTGTATGTATCGAGATGGGATTTGTCCCTCCCAAGTCGGAGAGATATACTTCGGGCCCACTCGGTGATCGATATCAACACCGCTTGCAAGAATGTGGTTAAGTAGTTAATCACAAAGTGATATCGGATTACGGAACGAGTAAAGTACTTGCTGTGAACGAGATTGAACTAGGTATGACGGTACCGACTATCGAATCTCGGGCAAGTAAAATATCGCGAGACGAAGGGAATATATATATGGGATTGATTGAATCCTGGCATCGTGGTTCATCCGATATGATCATCGATGAATGTGTGGGAGTCAATATGGGTGCCCAGACCCCGCTGTTGATTATTGATAGAAGATCATGTCTGCATATTCTCGAACCCGCAGGGTCACACACTTAACGTGTCTCGACGCTAGGATAGATTGGATAATTGGTTTATGAATTTTTGTTCGGAGTCTCAGATGGGATCCGGGATATCACGAGAGGTTCCGGAATGGTCCAGAGAATAAGATTCATATAAGCCAGTGCAGTTTTTGGAGTTCGGAATTGTTCCGGGTTAATTGGTATTGTACCGGAAGCTTCTAGAACCTTCCGGAAGGGGACCAACGTGGACCCACCTTCCGGGAGGGGGCATGGGCCTATGAGGGAGTGTCCTGGCCGCATTGGGCCAGGGGCACAAGGCCCCATAGGGCCCAGCCGATTCTAGAGAGATTTGACTCGTTTAAATCTCGGGATAGAATTTCTAGATAAGGGAGAGTTTAAATCGTTTAAACTAGAGATAGGATTTCTAGATAAGGGAGAGTTTAAATTGTTTAAACTAGAGATAGGCTTGGAGGAGGGGCAAGGGCTGGCCGCCCCCCCCCCCCCTCTATATAGAGGGGTGGTGCGCCCCCTCCCCCCACACACACACCTTCCTCCAAGCCCTAGCAGCCTTGCTACCTTCCTCTCTCCCTCCCGACTGTTTGTAGGCGAAGCCCTGCAGCAGAAATTCTCCACCATATACACCACGCCGTCGTGTTGTAGATCCAATCTATCTCTCCACCATACTCGCTGGTCCGAGGAAGGAGGAGACGTCGAGGTGCTGCACGTGTGCATCTCACGGAGGCACCGCCACTTGTGGTGCTAGATCGGATCGGATCGCGAGGAGGAGAAGCGAGTACGACTACATCACCCACGTTCCGACGAACGTTCCGCTGTGCGAATCTTCAAGGGTATGAAGATCTAATCCAATCTCTCTCGTTGATTGCATCTCCTAGATTAGATCTTGGCTTTCCCTCTGTTCGCATCCGTAGAAAATTTTGATTTACTATGCCGCGAAACCCTTCATTTTCAACTAATAGGGAAAACCTATTTTCAAGCAAAGCAAGGCAAGCTACACTTAGCCAAAATGCATATAGTAATATAGTCCACTTAAAATTTACCAAGGTATCACTTGCCAATACTATTCCAAAGTATTGACCCACTGTGGATGTAACTTTTGATGTTGCAGGTTACTCCGATGATGATTAGGAGTCATGAGTCTACACTCAACATGCTTGCCTGTGGCACATGAAGATGAAGACTTGTGTTTATTTACTTATTCCAAAACTCTTGTATTAGGCCTGTGGCCATGAGTTGTAAAAGACTATGTTTTATCTCTGGAATGGATGTAATAAATGACCTTTGTATCTGTGTACTTCATCTTAAACTGTGGATGCTAGCAATGATCCAGGGACTAGCATTGCAATCACAGGGATCCTTTTCCTTTACAAAGGAGGGATCTTACAAGTCCCTTGAATATGAGGACTACACCTCATGCATACTCAACTTTGGGTCCATGTAAGTTCTTGTCACTATAAGTATTTGTATACCACTGAGAACCGCCAACGGGGTACCCCTTGCACATGGTACAGGAGCTTTCCCATAACCAAAATGACAAGGCAAGCAGAAAATGAGCATCTCAGCAATCTTTTTATTTACCATATGCATAGCTTTTTATTGAGTATGCTTCATAGATAGCTCATTATGGTGACGCTGCAAGTTTCACCCATGATTAGGCATGGCTTAGGCTAGCGGCCCAGGCGTTTCTCTCACACAGGATACAAACTACATGGACTTACAAGTTCCCTCTTTATTTCACACCAGTGACATCCATAGACAAAATAATATGATATCGACTTAGTTCAAGGTACAAGTGCAATGTTGAAACGTTCCCTGTGACAGCACGGTTCTGCTAATTCCAACTTATAAGTGCAAGCATATACAACAAAGTTTTCACAATGGTTCAAGTTTATTAGGGGCAAAGAATAAAGTGTGCCATCAAGTTCGTGAGGGCTTTAATCACTAAGTTTTCACATAACAAAATAGTTTTTAATTGGAAGATAGATGAAAACAAGAATATACTTGGAATGGTGTAACACACAATACATAGGAGTTTATAGTGGACACTTTGGAATAACTTGGTTTCTTGGGAGTTGGAGGCATGAGTAGAACTTACTCATACAAGTGGAGGCTAGCAAAAGACTGGGAGTAACCAACTAAGAGAGCAATAATGGCCATAATCATGAAGAGCAACAAAGCATACTAATCAAAGCAAAGAGTGGTACTACAAGTCAAGGACTAAATGATCATAGAGGCTAATGGTGACTTGTGAGAGTCATAACATGGTGTGAGCATGTGCCAAGTCAACCCAAGCAAAGCATCAAAGGAGAATACCACAATACTATGCTTTTGCATGCTAAAACAACACATAATTTCTTCAAGGCACACTAAGCAATCCCAATTGTTTGGAACAAGACATGCTACAGCAATAATCACTAAGCATAAGGTCAAAACAACACCTAGCATGTCATGCTAAAGTCTAAGTCCCAGTCAATGCAAGCTCCTCTTGCACTTCAAGCAAGAACTTACTACTCGTTTCCAACACCAAGCAACTTATTTGCAAAACAACACAGTGAGAACTAGGGTCCAAACTACTTTATTCAAGCAAACTAAACAACCTAATCAAAGCAAACAAAAACTAAGACGCTCCAAGAACAACATAACTGTGCATGAAACAATAAAAAAGAAGTGTCTAGACAGACCTGAGCTTTTTATTGATGAAGAAGGGGATGCCTTGGGCATCCCCATGCTTTGACGCTTGTACCTCTTGGATATTTCTTGGGGTGACACCATGGTGGCATCCCCAAGCTTGAGCTTTTGTCCATTCTTCATCTCATTGCATCATTCTCTCTTTACACCTGAAATTTTTCTTTCATACAAAACTTCACACAATCTTCATTAGCAACATTAGTGTATTCAAAATATATTAGACCTCTGGAAAAGCTTTAAAACAGCAAGGATTTTCACTAAAAACACAATCTACTGTAGTAACTCCTTCAAAAAGCTCAATTCACCTAAAGAGAACTCAAAAAGAAATCAATAAGAAGCAAATGCAAATAATGGCAGAAATCTATCAAAACAGACTAGCAGGTAGAAACTGATTTTTCCGAACATCTTCTGTTGCTCAAATAAAAAAGTGTTGAACTAAAGAAATTTATCTAACATACTGGGGGATTTATTCGTAAATTTTGAGATCAATCCGAGTAACAGAGCCTCCTCACGAATTTTTTTGGTGGAGGAAATAAATCTGTTTTGGGACAGCAACTCACCAAATCTTACTTCCCTGTCATTAGAGGTCGTTCTTGGCACAAAAAGCAAACAAAAAGGATAAGAAGAGGTCATTACTGAAGTAATAACTTTCAAGACTCAAGGAAACTCTTGGGTTATCTCCCAACAAGTACTTTTCTTTAACGCATTTAAGTTAGGCACAAGAAGCAAGAAGAATCAAGTATTTTTAAATGAAGAATTGCCCATCTTGTTCCTTCTTTTCTTACCTTTTTTTTCTCTTTAGGAAAGATATGATTGCTTACCAGAGGAGAAAATTGCATAATGCCTTTTCCCACATCTATTACTGCTCAAAGGTGCTTCAGTGGGGATCTTCCAAGTGTGATCTGTCCTTTGCCTACACATTTAATAACAAGATAGTCGATAGAAACCATTTTCCCTGAGATTTTTGTAAACACACCTTCAGCTATTCCAATGGGAAATATAGTGGCATTGTTGGTAAGAGAGATTTCCTCTCGTCCTTCAGTAAGCCCCCAAATACTCAAGTAATCATAAATATCTTTAGGCATGAGGCAAAATTGAGACATGATATCACAGCGAGCATAAAAAAGTGTAGTATTTATAGAGAATTTGATTGTGGGAAACCACTTTGAAGGCTCAGAATTTATGGGAACATAATCATGGTAAGCCCTAAGCGTGTGATAACAACTATTCATAGCAGCTATACTAGTCGCAAGAGTGTTCAACCTAGCAAAAATAGTTGTGAAAGAGGAATCAGACTTGTCAGGTGTACCATAGATCATGATTAGTATCCTTATGGCATCAAAAGCTTCATCCTCAGTACATAGAAAAAAAACTTTCTTAGCCATAGCATCCAAAGCATATCTATAACGAAGAGCAATACCGTGGTAGAAACTATCAATAACCAAGCTAAGGCTTACCTCAGGTTCAGTTTCCTTCTGGAAAGCAGAGATTATAGACCAAGCTTCTTTAAAACTTTCTTCACTTTTTTGCTTAAAAGTGGAGATTTTTACCATAGGGGAAATAAAGGTTGGTCCAAAACCCGACATGGCAACAAATAGAGCAAGAACTAATTTTTTTGTGTTTTTTAATAAAGCAAGCAAACCAAACTAGACTATTTTTTTTGGATTTTTTGAAAAGAGGCAAACAACACCAAGCAAAAGAAACAAAGCGAACCAGAAGGAGGAAGGAAATGTCACACAGGTGTTGCAGGCAACGCGGAGACCTGCACAACACAAACTCAAGACTTTGCCCCAACGAATCAGTGAGGTTTTCAAGCTCACCTGTTTGCTGTAACAAAGGATTAAACGTATGGTGTGGAAGGTAATGGTTTGCAGCAAGTAAACAAGTAACAATGGAAGATGTATCAATGGTAAAGATTGGACCGGGGTCCATAGTTCACTAGAGGTGCTCTCCTTAGATAAACAACATGGCATGAAGGGTAAACAAATTATAGCAGGGCAATTAACAGGAACTGAGCAAGGCATAACAATGCAATTACTAGTCAGAAAGATCCTATGAGAGTCGATAGGGAAATACAACAAGACACATAGACCGCCATCCAACTGCATCTATGACTAGAAGTCCACCTTCAGGTTATCATCCGAACCCCCTCTAGTATTAAGTTGCAAGAAACAGACAACTGCTTTAAGCAAAGTGTGTGAGGTAAACAGTCCACATGTTCCATGAACAAGAGACCGTTGTTTTCTCCCTAGTGGCAACATCACATCTACAACCGAAGAGATTTCTATCACTTCCCTTGGAAACTAGAGGCATGAACCCACTATCGAGCATAAATACCCCCTCTTGGAGTCACTAGCAACTACTTGGCCAAGATAGCTACTAACAACGAAGAGCATGCAAGATCACAAACAACACAGACATGATAGAATCATAAAGACAAAACCATTAATCAAACCAACATAATAATCTCAATATCCATCGGATCCCCGCAAACACAACATGCATGATTACAAATAGATTAGATCTTGATCATGAACGGAGCTCACAAGATCTATACATGAAAGCACAAAGGAGGAGATACAACCATATAGCTACTACATGGACCCATAGTACAAGGTGGAAGTACTCACGCATCATACCGGAGAGAAGGCCTCTGGGATGATCTCCCCTTCGGCAGGGTGCCCGGAAGAACTATAGATCCCCCGATCTATGGACGATGGTTGCGGCGGCTACAGACGGTTTCGTGGAGATTTGATCGGGTGCTTAGGGTTTCTGCATCGGGGGCTTCTTATAGGCGAAGGGGGAGGCTGAGGAGGCGGTCAGGGTAGCCAAACCCTAGCCAGGCGGGGGTGGGGCCCACCCGCGCCTAGGGTGGGTCTGGCCCCCCTGGCTAGCCCCTCTGGCTCCCCTCTGAACTTCGTGTTCCCCACGGAAAGTAATTGACTTTGACGTTTGTCCCATCCAATTCCGAGAATATTTCTTTATTAACTTTTTTGAAACCAAAAATAGCAGAAAACAAGCATCTGGCATTGTTGCAACTTTTTAATAGGTTGGTACCAGAAAACATGTAAAAATCACCTCAAAGTGTAGACACGTAAAGCAAAGTAGATACTAAACAAGCATGGAGCATCAAAAATTATAGATACGTTTCCAACATATCATGAACTTGTGCTAATGTACCGACCGTACTTGGACTAATACATACTTGTGATTAAACCCCCTGCAAACATACGTAACTACTGGAAAGTAATTAAGATATAAATCTAATCACAGCCTTAAACTCTAAGATCCTACGCTCCCTTGTGCAAAGGTGTCCTAACGGGGGTTCAGGTTTCTGTCACTCCGGCAACCCCACAATTAGTAGCCAAATACACAATGCATCCCCCTAGGCCCATAAATGGTGAAGTGTCATGTAGTCGATGTTCACATGACTCCACTAGAAGAATAGCACCACAACTTATACTAAACCATTGAATAATAACTCATCACAGATTCACTACTAACAACATGACTTCTCCCATGTCCTCAAGGACACAACGAACTACTCACAAGACATCATATGGATCAAGATCAAAGATGATATGGTAATGGATAACAATCCGAACATAAACAATAATCCAATGGTTCCGCTCACAAGCATCAACTACAATAGTAATCAACACCCGTAAAGTTTCCCCTAATGAACTAAAGCAATATCCAACCCAATTGTTACAGCGGGATGGAGTGGTGATGATGGTGCTGGTGGAGATGATGGTGTGGATGATGATGATCCCGATGAAGCCTAGCTTGATGATGGTGTTGATGGCGAGAGTCTCCCCTCTCCGGGAAGGAATTCCCTCGGCAGAAATCTGTCTACCGGAGAGATCTTTCTCTCTCGGTGTTTTCCGCCCCCCCAGAGGCAGCGAAAATCTATCTGTGGTCGCTCCCCGAGGCTTAGGGTTCCGTAGGGAAGATATAGGCGAAGGGGCGGAGTCGGAGGCCGGGCAGGTGGGCCACACCTGCCCTAGGCGCGGGGTCGGGTGGGCCCGCGCCTAGGGTTCTTCGTCCCTCCTTCTGGCTCCCTCATTCTTTTGGAGAAATAATATGTTTCCATATTTTTCTGGTATTTTTCTGATCTTTGCGAAATTTCACCGATACGCCTTCTTTTCCATCAGAATCCAGAATCCGACAGTCCATCCTCCAAGAATCATCCAACATGCATAAACAGATGAAAAAGCCATAAGTAATACCTCATAATAAGACAAATATCAATGAATAGAGGTAAATTATGATATAGAATGGTGATGCAAATTGGGCGTATCACTACGTTCACCTTGTCAACTCGGCCAACATCATCCTAATCCCCAAGAAGCGAGATGCAAAGTCGGTGAGCGACTTCAGAGCCATCAGCCTCATCCACAGCCTATCAAAAATCTTCTCCAAGCTCCTCGCTAACCGACTGGCTCCAATCCTACCGAACATGGTCTCCAAGTGCCAAAGCGCCTTCGTCAAGAATAATAAGTATTCACGATAACTTCATGCATGCGCAAAATATCATCAAAGAGATCCACGCCTCTAAGACCCCGAGCTTGTTCCTCGAGCTGGACATCTCCAAAGCTTTCGACTCGGTGGGCTGGGCCTATCTCATTGAAGTGCTGACCGCCATCGGTTTTGTCCCCATGTCGAGAGACTGAGTTTGTCTTACCCTTGCTTCGGCTTCTTCGAGAGTCCTGCTCAATGGGGACCCTGACACGGCCTTTTGGCATCGCAGAGGACTACGCCAAGGTGACCCGCTATCCCCAATGCTTTTCATCTTGGCAATCGACCCCATGCAGCGTCTTCTATCTGTGGCCACTACCAGCGGGATTCTAAGGCCTATACGCTCCCGCTCGACCAGATGTTGTATCTCCCTTTACACTGATGACGCGGGAATTTTTGTTAACCCTACCAATGAGGAGCTAACTGCCATCAAAGCCATCCTTGACTCCTTCGGGCAAGCTAGCGGTCTGGTGACCAACTTGGAAAAAACCGAGATCTTCCCGGTGCAATGCGGCCAGATTGACCTCGAAGACGTTCTCATGGCCTTCCTTGCAAGGCTCGCCGTTTTCCCTGGAAAGTACTTGGTTCTACCTCTTCACTTCCGTCGTCTCTAGAAAATTGACTACCAACCTCTCTTCGATAAGATCGCCGGAAATCTACCAGGATGGTACGGGAAAAACATAGCACGCACGGGCAGGGTCACCCTGGCTAAGTCAGTTCTCATGTCCATCACGAACTACCACTGCATGGCCATTCCGATCACCAAATGGGCTCGCATGTAGATTATAAAGATCAGCCAAAACTTTGTTTAGGCTGGAGATGAGGCTGAGCATGCCGCGCAAGGCAAAGCTCTTGTCAACTGGAATACTGTTTGTAGGCCAAAGGCCTTGGGAGGCCTAGGGATGCCAGACCTCGCACACACCGGAAGGTCTTTGAGACTGCGATGGCCTTGGCTACAATGGACTGACCCCGAGCACACCTGGATCGGTACTAAGCTCCCCTGCAGCTCGGCTGACATGGACCTGTTCAGAGCATGCACGGAAATAACGGTGGGGAACGGGGACACTACCTCCTTCTGGCACGACAACTGGTGTGGCCGCGGGCCACTCAAACAATGGTCCCCAGACCTCTACAGCATCTCCACAAGGAAAAGAAGAACGGTTTCGAAGGAGATCTCTCAGGGGAACTGGATCCGATCATTCGCTAGCCTTCACACCCCTATTCAGCTTTCCCAATACCTAGAGATTTGGGATATAGTCCAGGCCACCCAGCTTGATCCTTGATGGCGCCCAGCACTTGTCGTGGAGCACTTTGTTGGAAACCCCAAGAGCAAGGTGTGAAGCATCAAGCAACAAGTCTTCCCTCAGTAAGAAACCGAGGTTATCGAACCATAAGGAGGAAGGAAACATCACACAGGTGTTGCAAGCAACACGGAGACATGCACAACACAAACTCAAGACTTTTCCCCAACGAATCAGTGAGGTTGTCAAGCTCACCGGTTTGCTGTAACAAAGGATTAAACGTATGGTGTGGAATATAATGGTTTGCATCAAGTAAACAAGTAACAGTGGAATATGTATCAATGGTAAAGATTGGACCGGGGTCCATAGTTCACTAGAGGTGCTCTCCTTAGATAAACAACATGGCATGAAGGGTAAACAAATTACAGCAGTGCAATTAACAGGAACTGAGCAAGGCATAACAATGCAATTAATAGTCAGAAAGATCCTATGAGAGTCGATAGGGAAATACAACAAGACACAAAGACCGCCATCCAACTGCATCTATGACTAGAAGTCCACCTTCAGGTTATCATTCGAACACCCTCCAGTATTAAGTTGCAAGCAACAGACAATTGCTTTAAGAAAAGTGTGTAAGGTAAACATTCCACATGTTCCATGAACAAGAGACCGTTGTTTTCTCCCTAGTAGCAACATCACATCTACAACCGAAGAGATTATTGTCACTTCCTTTGGAAACTAGAGGCATGAACCCACTATCGAGCATAAATACTCCCTCTTGGAGTCGCTAGCAACTACTTGGCCAAGATAGCTACTAACAACGGAGAGCATGCAAGATCACAAACAACACATACATGATAGAATCATAAAGACAAAACCATTAATAAAACCAACATAATAATCTCAATATCCATCGGATCCCCGCAAACACAACATGCATGATTACAAATAGATTAGATCTTGATCATAAACGGAGCTCACAAGATCTATACATGAAAGCACAAAGGAGGAGATACAACCATCTAGCTACTACATGGACCCATAGTCCAAGGTGGAACTACTCAGGCATCATACCGGAGAGAAGGCCTCCGGGATGATCTCCCCTCCGGCAGGGTGTCGGGAAGAACTTCAGATCCCCTACCGATCTAGGGACGACGGTGGCGACGGCTACAGATGGTTTCGTGGAGATTTGATCGGGTACTTAGGGTTTATGCATCGTGGGCTTCTTATAGGCTAAGGGGAGGCCGAGGTGGTGGCCAGGGGGCCCACACCCTGACTAGGCGCGGGGCAGGGCCCACCCGTGCCTAGGGGGGTCTGGGCGCCCTGTCCCGCCTCTCTGACTCCCCTCTGGACTTCTTGTTCCCCATGGAAAGTTATTGACTTCGGTTTTTTTCCCGTCCAATTCCGAGAATATTTCCTTACTAGCTTTTTTGGAACCAAAAACAAGAGAAAACAGGCAACTGGCACTGTGGCAACTTGTTAATAGGTTAGTACCAGAAAACATGTAAAAAGCACCTCAAAGTGTAGACAAATCAAAGCAAAGTAGATACTAAACAAGCATGGACCATCAAAATTATAGATACGTTTCTGACGTATCAAGCATCCCCAAGCTTAACTCCTGCTCGTCCTCGAGTAGGTAAGTGATAAAAGAATAATTTTTGAGGTGACATGCACCCTCACAATAAAGATCCAAACATTTGCAAGCATTGAAAGCTGGGATCAAAGAACTCTAAACATGTGCATGAAAGATGGAGTTCTAACAATAGGACATAGTAACTAAGCATGCAACATGACAAGCTACAAACAAAGATCATGAATAACATGCATTGAAAAACGTTTGTTTGTTTCACATATAGAAAACATAGCATAGTGGTAATCAGCTTGTCCCTCATAGAGTAGCAAATAGATGCATAGGACACCTTCAAAGTTCACAAGAACAAGTAATATCACAATATGCGTCAATTAATAAGCTTTGAAACACTGCACACAGAATGACAACTATGCTCACTTAATGGTGCCTAAAGGTAGAAGGTGGAGACTCAAATAATGGTGGAAGAAAGGCCTTTTTGTAAAGTAAGCAGGGATTTGAAGTTTCAAAAAGAGCTTCCAAAAATTATGGTACTTGTAAGTCCCTTGAATACGAGGGCCACACATCATGCTACTCAACTTTAGTCACATGTAAGTTCTTGTCATTGTAAGTATTTGCATATCATTGAGAACCGCCAACGGGGTACCCCTTGCACATGGTACATGAGCTATCCCATAACCAAAATGACAAGGCAAGCAGACAATGAGCATCTCAGCAACCTTCTTATTTACCATGGGAATATAGTGCTTTTTTATCTCTTTCCTCTTTTCTCAATGTGTCTCTCTCTTTTTTATAAGAAGAATGCTTCATAGATGTCACTATGGTGATGTTGGAAGTTTCCACCATGATTAGGTATGGCTTAGGCTTGTGGTCCAGGCGTTTCTCTAACACAGGATACAAACTTCATGGACTTACAAGTTCCCTCTTTATTTCACACCGGTGACATCCATAGACAAAGAGCATGATATTAACTGAGTACAAAGTGCAAGTGCAATGTTGAAAACGTTCCCCCCGACAGCACGGTTCTGCTAATCCAACGTATAAGTGCAAGCATATACAACATAGATGACACAATGGTTCAAGTTTTTTAGGGGCAAAGAATATAAAGTGTGCCATCAAGTTTGTGAGGGCATTAATCACTAAGTTTTCACATAACAAAATAGTTTTAAATTGGAAGATAGATAAAAACAAGAATATACTTGGAATGGTGTAACACACCATGCATAGGAATTTATAGTGGACACTTTGGTATAACTTGGTTTCTTGGGAGTTGGAAGCATGAGTAGAGCTTACTCATACAAGTGGAGGCTAGAAAAATACTAGGAGCAACCAACTAAGAGAGCAATAATGGCCTTAATCATGCAGTGCCAGAAAACATTACTAATCAAAGCAAAGAGTGGTACTACAAGTCAAGGACTATGATCATAGAGGCTAATGGTGACTTGTCATAGTCATAACATGGTGTGAGCATGTGCCAAGTCAACCCAAACAAAGCATCAAAGGAGAATACCACAATACTATGCTTTTGCATGCTAAAACAACGCATAATTTCTTCAAGGCACACTAAGCAATCCCAATTGTTTGGAACAAGACATGCTACAACAATAATCACTAAGCATAAGGTCAAAACAACACTTAGCATGTCATGCTAAAGTCTAAGTCACAGTCAATGCAAGCTCCTCTTGCACTTGAAGCAAGAACTTACTACTCCTTTCCAACACCAAGCAACTTATTTGCAAAACAACACAGCGACAACGGGAGTCCAAACTACTTTATTCAAGCAAACTAAACAACCTAAGCATATCAAACGAAAACTAAGAAGCTCCAAGAACAACACAACTGTGCATGAAACAATTAAAACGAAGTGTCTAGACAGACCTGAGCTTTTTATTGATGAAGAAGGGGATGCCTTGGGCATCCCTAAGCTTTGACGCTTGTACCTCTTGGATATTTCTTGGTGTGACACCATGGTGGCATCCCCAAGCTTGAGCTTTTGTCCATTCTTCATCTCATTGCATCATTCTCTCTCTACACCTGAATTTTTTTCCTTCATACAAAACTTCACACAATCTTCATTAGCAACATTAGTGTATTCAAAAGATATGTAGAGGTCCAAACCTTTAATAAGGTACAGATCCCTGTGTTTACAATGCTAGTCCCTGGATCAATAGCTAGCATCCACAGTTAAGATGTAATATCAAGAAACAAAGGTCATAATACAACTTTATAACCAGGAATAAAATAATTCATTACATCTTACATAGCTCATTTGGCTATCACATTACAATGCAGCAGAATATCTATATAGCATGGAGTCCTTCATCTTCAAAGTGCCACAGGCAATCATGTTGGTTGTAGACTTGTAATCCTATTCAACACACCTCACTAACATCAAACAAACCTGCAACATAATAAGTTGCAGCCACAACGGTCAATACATTTGAATTGTATTGGCAAGTTTCACTACTATGTAGAAATGAGTGGATCCTATCATTACATGAATATTTGGCTAAGTAGGGTTTAGGCTCCATTGCAGAAAGCAATATAGTTTTATCCTATCGTTTCAAAATAGTTTTGATCTTTTGAAAATCTTTCTGAACTCCTTGGAAAACTCCAAGTGCTTCTAATCCCTTGTTGTCACCATCAAGTTTTACTTTGAGAAATTGGAATGTCGAGATCTTCCATAGCTCCAGGCCTTAGTTGCTCAGAGTTGTCCATAACCGGGGACACGGCTAAGTACTTAGAATTTGATCTTCTGCAGAAGTTGTACACTTTACCCACATGAAACGATCTCGTCTTGACGCCACCAGTGGCCGATGGATAAGTACTCACCAAAATGGAGTACCGGCAGATCGAGAATGTGACAAAGTATTTCCGTAGGAGTCCTCCTAATACACAATGCTAGCTTGTCTTCCAGGCACCAAAGTAAGGATATATTTTCCTATACACCATTCTAGTTAACCTGAAGATGCCAATGCATGGGTCTTCCACTATGTAGTTGACTAAGACAGAGCCCATTTAGCATGTGGCTGTACACAGAAGCCATTGTACGAGAAACATGTTCAATCTCTAAGTCCCTGGGTGGTTTTCTTCTAGTGCACATATAAAAATATAGCCATATAAACATGGTTCCCTTTGTTTCCACCTTGTCCAAAACTTGAGTATCCTTTTTCCACACAGGTGGTTCATTGAGTACTTGTTTTATTATATAAAACATATATCTTTCCAACACTTCATATAATCATATCATGTATCCCATCCGAAATATATATCAGTGCTAAGCATACTACAACTACAATGTGTTCACTAAGGAAGATATAAGGATATCCTAATAGGATATATCATAGCATAGAAATATAGTGGTCCTATCATGCATGTTACAAAAATCCACTAAGTGTAATGAAAATAGTAGGACATGGATGATAGTGTCACTTGCCTTTTTAGTAGGGAATATTGGTTCACTCCTTGATCTTGCAAATATCACACTCTTCTAACTTCACTACAATTCAATCAAGCAACCACATATTCAACTAGCATTCAATAAATTCACCACATAAAATAAAAAAAACAAGGCTATGCATGCAAGCATGCAAAAGATGGTTTTATTTGGAAAAGTGGTTTCTATTAGGCTCTAAACATTTTAAAGCTCATATTGGTCATTTACAAAAGTGGTAAAACCATTTAAATTCAAGTTGGTGAAAATGGCCACTTTAAGTCATTTTTGTTTTGCTAGGAATGATTTAAATCAAAATGATAATCTCTAGAGTTTGTAAAATATTTTTTAAAAACAACATGTTAGTGTTTTAAGGTCAAGTGTTTAATATTAAAACCATTTGCAAAAGGTTTCACCCCATAAACCAATTTTATACCAAAGTGATATTTTATGTTGTTGGAAATGCATTTTAGCAAAGTAATAGTTTTATAGGGTTCATCAAATATATTTTTAAATCTCAAAACTTGCTGTTTAGGGTAAGAGAGTTTAACTCAAATCATTTTCCAAGGATTTTACTCAAAAAGTATTTTTAACACATAAACAATATTTTTTATTTGACTAGAAATGCTCTTATTCAAAGATTTATTCTTTGGCTTCACAAAATACATTTTTAAATCCATAAGTTAGTTTCTATGGTCAGTAGGTTCAAAAAAATCCATTTGCCAAAGATTTTACCATAAAAATATTTCTAGAATAATTTTTATATTCAAATTATGCCTACACAAGTTTCTGCAAAACAACTAAGTTACCAGAAGCAAATCATTAAACAAAGTGCATGGTTGCAAAGTACTTGTTCTGCTGATTCCAATGATATAAAATTTGCAAAATTTGGAAGTGTAGATTAAAAGTTATGAATTTTGCAAGTTTGCATATCTAATAGATCAAAATTTCTGTTTTAAATAAAACTCTGGACACATGGCTCAACCTTACTGGTCGGTAACGGTTCGTGAGGATCGATCAACACTGGCCATCAGATCTAACTAACAACGCACGATGCAGATGACAACTTACCCCTTCGACTAACCAATCTATCCTAGCCATCCGATCAAGATCCAACGGATCACAGCAGCCTGACCATGGACTGGCGGCGGACGGTGGCGCAGCTCTGTCAGAGAAGTTGCCGACGATTTAGATCGCGCGGGAAGGAGCGGAGACGCTTACCGTGCTCGTGTGGTTGCAGTGAAGCTCGAGGTGGGGTCAGTTTGTCGAGGGGCGCACTGGAGCAGCGACGATTGCTCGTCGGAGTTAGCGGCGGCGTCGGGTGCTTCTGTTCGTCGACGGGGCGAGCTTGTAGGCCACCAGAAGGAGAAATAAAGTTTGCGTTAGACGCGGGAGAGTGTGGCGATTACGGGAGCATCAACAAGAGGGTCAGGGGCGGTCTGTGCTTACCAGGGAAGCTTGCCGGAGCGATGGCAGACATGGTGGCGCTCAGGTGTCGAGGTTGTCGAGGCTCTGGGGCACGCGCGGTTGTGGGGTTGGTGCTGGGAGATGCAGGAGACTATGGGGAGCACGCACGTGTGGATGGGGAGGCAAGGGGTGGTCGGACGGCGCCGGATTTCGCCGGAGTAGCTCGTTGGGGCAGGGGGCTCAAGCTTGCAATTGGGGAAGCTTAGGGGCAGAGGGGAGGCGATGTCTGGGGGAAATGGAAGAGGAGGGCAAGGCGTTTAAGTACGCGTGATTACTGGCGAGAATTGATCGCTCATTTACACGAATTCATCACCGGAGTTATCGTTTGGGAATGGCAGCGAGGAATGGGGCGAGTTGGTCGCAGGGTGGAAACGAAGAACAGTCATGTGGGGTCCGTTCATCAGCAAGGTGGGGGGAAGTTAGGTGGGTCCTACTGTCAGCGACTGCGCGGGTTCACGGCTGAGTGAAAAATAATTCGCTGAAGGGAGGAAAAATGGGCTAGCTGCTGGGCTGGACTGGGCCTTGCTAGTGGGTTGGGTTCGTTTCATTTTTTATACAGAATGTTTTTCTTTTTCTATTTTGAATTTCCGTTTTGATTTATATTCAAATCATTCAAACTCTATTTAACCTTTGCCAAACTTTGTGTAGATTTTAATACTGTTATTTAACATATTATAAAGTCAAATTTAGAATAATTCTTTTATTCTTTTTAGGGTCTATTATTTATTTTAAAAATAGACATTTGTCTTTATTTCAAATAGGATTTAATATGTTTTAAAACTCTATTTGAAATATAAATTTTTACCAAACCTTTTTAGTAGGTTTTATAAAAAAATAAAAACACTTTGAAATATAATTTAAAATACTTTAATGTTCATTTAAATTGGGAAATGTCTTTACTTAAATAAAAATGGATATTATAAATCCTCAAGATTTTATTTAAATAATCCTTTACTCTTTTTATCAAACAAAAATATTTTATTTTATTTGCTTGGACAAATTTTAATTTGGCTCTTAAAATATTCCTTATTTAATATTTCTTCCTTTGCTTATAAAAACCATATCTTTTTAGTTAAAGATCCAAAAATGGTGATTCCAACTTTTATAACTCTATTTATTATTTGTTTATCTTTTTAAATCCCTTTAGGATTCTATTTGATCAAAATAGGTTTTGATTTTTCCCTTTGGAACCAAAAAGTTTCTTTTCACCCTAAATTTCTACAACTATTTATTTTTCCACATTACAAAATTTGGGAAATTTTGGGATGTGACAAGATATTAGACCTCTGGCAAAGCTTTGAAACAGCAAGGCTTTTCACTAAAAACAAAAGATACTGTAGTTACTCCTTCAAAAATCTCAACTCACCTAAAGAGAACTCAACAAGGAATCAATAAGAAGCAAATGCAAATAATGGGAGAAATCTGTCAAAATAGACCAGCAGGTAGAAACCGATTTTTTCGAACATCTTCCGTTGCTCAAATCAAAAAGTGTTTAACTAACGAAAGTTATCTAACATACTGGGGGATTTATTCGTAAATTTTGATCTCAATCCGAGTTACGGATACTCATCAAGAATTTGTTTGGTGGAGGACAGAAATCTGTTTCGGGACAGCAACTCCTCAAATCTTACTTCCCTCTCATTAGAGGTCATTCTTGGCACAAAAAGCAAACAAAAAGGATAAGGAGAGGTCATTACTGAAGTAATAACTTCCAAGACTCAAGGAAACTCTTGGGTTATCTCCCAACAAGTACTTTTCTTTAACGCCTTTAAGTTAGGCTTGATAGCTTGAAAACATGCTCACATAAGAATTATGAATTGAAGTCAAAGAGAGCATCAAGAAGCAAATTCAAAACACATTTAAGTCTAAACCACTTCCTATGCATAGGAATATTGTAAGAATATAAATTCTTAAAGAACAAAGTGACATGCATAGGAAGATAAAACAAGAGTAACTTCAAAACTTTCAGCACATAGAGAGGTGTTCCAGTACCATGAAAACTTCTATAACCATATTTTCCTCTCTCATAATAATTTTCAGTAGCCTCATGTATAAACTCAACAATATAACTATCACATAAAGCAGGCTTTTCATGAGCTACAAACACATAATTTCTATCGAGCTCAAAAATAGTGGGATTAAAACCTTCACAAGTTTTACCCAGAGTAGATATTTGTAACATCCCAGCATTTAGGAACCAACGAAGGGTAGATTTAGGAATTTATGATGTTGCATGCATTCATCTGCAAAAATGTGAGTAAATTTTTCGCCAAATAAAAACCTAAAGTGATCAAGGTTTCTTTCATACCTTGAGATTAGGAATAGTCTTGAAGGATGATTGTTATAGACTTTCATATGATCTTTGTGGATTAGAGTATTTTGGGAAATGAAATTTGAATTTAAAACTTAAGTGTTTGAATTATAATTCAAAAGGATTTTGAATGATGTTTGAGTATTTGATTTAATTTAGAGTAAACTAATAATAACTCAAACTTTAAATAAAAGAAGATAAAAAATAAAATGAATATTCCAAAACTTCATTCAATAAATAAGTTACACAAATGTAACTTATGTACATAAGCAACAAACTTTATAATAGTAAAGAAATAAAAGAATAATCTTTATTTATTGAATAATAATACAATCTTTATTACAAAAGGATAAAAATAAAAATTACAAAAGAATAAAGATATTACAAGTGACTATTCTATAAAGAAAAAACTAAACTAAAGTCTTGATCCTCAACTCTAGTACCTGCAAAATAAACAGAAACTTAAAAAAAAGTTAGGATTAGAATTATTTTACTCTCAGATTTGACAGTAAAGTGCATTGTTCATTTTTCATCATTGAGTATTTAAGGGGCAAGTTTCACCAATATGAAAGAACAGAATCTTTCATAAATTAAGCTAGAAGTCAAATAACTCCAAACATCAAGGAGGGGCAAGTTTCACGAGCCAAGTAAGAGTAACCAGATAAAGGTAACTTCATAACCAGAGCATAGCCACAAGCTGTGCAGCAGACACACAAGAAGCACACACACCAAACTGCATGGTGTGTGCTGTCAGCACCACAACAACAACACAATCAAACAAAACCATCAACATAGCAGTGGGAGGCCAACCCCACATCACTTTCTTGATCATACACACCAAGAACAACAGCCCAACTAAACCAAATCAAGGCCAAGCAAGATCACACCAATCAAAACCCTGGATCACATCACTAAAATGGTGACATAAGGAGGGGGTAGAACAGGTGGATAGCAAGACCAGGATCAAGCCACCAGGACCAGGAGGTGAAGGGCTAGATCAAGGATAAGCAGGAGCTGGAAATATCCAGGAGAGCACCAGATCAAGCTACCACAAGATCAACCACTGGCAACCCCAACATCAAATAAGTGTGGTGAGTAAAATAGACCATCACATGATCTATCTGTCTAAGATTAGACGAGCATACATGATCTTTCTTTTACTCAAATTCTCAGAAAGCACCCAAGTGGGGTGAATCCATCACTGAAGTTTTTAAACATTAAAAGCCATCAGAAAAGTATAAGGATCCAACTAAGATCTCAGGACAACATCATTGATCTAAGCTATCAAGCTATATTTCAATTCAAGAATGAATATGTCACATCCCAAGATTTTCCAAATCTTGTAATGTGAAAAATAAATGAATAAAATAAAACTTTGTTTGATTTTCAGAGCCAGAAGAAACTTTTTGAATTCAATTGGAACTTCAAACCCATTTGAATTAAATAAAATCCTAAAAAGGATTTAGAAAGATAAACATTTAATAAAAGGAAAATAAAATATTTTGGAAATACTATTTTGGATCATTTAATAAAAGATTTGGTATTCAAAAGAGAAGATGAGTTTATAAATAAGGATTATTTTATAAAACCAAATTAAAACTTGACCAAACTTTAGAATTAAAACATTTTGTTTTGAATAAAAATAGTAAAGGTTTATTTAAATAAATAATAAGGAATTAATATCCAAAATTTTATTTAAATAAAAGGTTTACCATTTTGAGTAAAACATCAAAACTTATTAAATTAATTTAAATAAGTTTTCTAAAATATTTGATGTTCACAAATAAAAATCTACTGAATGGTTTTGGCATTATACTGGTTTCAAAATAAAGTTTTTAATAAAACAAATCCTATTGGAATTAATAAAGAAAGTCTACTTTATTTAATTATCAATGGACCCTAAAATAAAAGATTATTTTATTTTAAACAAGTTTTTCAAATATTCTTTATATCCAAATCTACTGATTGGATTAAAAGTATTTGGAGTTCAAATGAAGATTTTATTAAATAAGCCAAAACCTTATTTTATTAATAAACCATGGACCATTTTACTTAATTAATAAATAGAACCTAAAGAGATTTAAAAATATTATTTTTGTTTTGGATTTTGGTTCATGTTACCAAACAGAACTAATCTCAATATTACAAAGTTGAGTGTAGTTTGAATTTATTTGAACCATGTTTGTTTGATAGAAATTTCAAAACAGAATTCAGAAATGGAAAAAAGAAAAGTTACAGAATAAAAAAAATGGATTTGGACCCAGCACAGCCGGCCAAGCCCAGGAAGCCCACCAACCAGCCCAGCTTCCCTCCCCGAAGAAAAACGATTCACACTCAGTCTCGCACCCACTAAGCAGCTGACTGGTGGACCTCTTTCCCACTCTATTTCCCACTGACCAGCGGACCCCACTTCTCCAGCCCGTCTCCTTCCTCGCGACGACCACGCCGGCCGTTTCTGCCGTTGATACCGCGCGTTAATTCGCAGTAATGCCGCAGTGATTCCGCGCAACGACCTCGCCCTCTTAATCGCCCACTCTCCCTCTCCATTTCCCCTCAAGCTTCTCCCTCTCTCTGCCCCCAGGCTGCGTTTATTTTGCCCTGTACCGTCACTGCTCCGACGAGCTTCCTTCCCAAATTCCGACCAACACTCACCACCCCGTGCCTCCTAGACCTAGCTCACACCTTCCCCATCCCCTCGCGCTTCTGACCGTGCTTTTCGTTCGACCGCGGGCGTCCCAGAACGTCGCCTTCGTCAAGCTTCAAGCGCCGCCGTGTCTGGTTCTTCTCCGACGAAGCCCCCACAGGTAGATTCCGACCGCCCCGCGCCCTCTCGTTCACGCACACAGCTCTGCCTTGATCTTACACTTCTAACCATGCCCTCATTTTGCTTCGGGGTGAACCACAGAGTCGCCTTCGACCGCAGACAGAACCACCCGACGCCGACGAAGTCTCCGGCGAGCAATTAGTTCCACCCTAGTGCGCCCCTCGCCTCCTCGCAACCACGTTAAGTTTTCCTACGACCCTGCGATCACGGTGAGCCTTCTCCCTCTCTTCCTTGCGTCCAGTATCACCGGCGACCACCTCGCCTGAGCGCTGCCGCCTGAGCGCCGCCGCCAGCGCCGCCGATTAATAGTCAGAGTAATTAGGACTGTTAGATTTAGATCTGACGTTTAGGAAAGAAAGTGAGCGAAGGGGTATCGAGCAACCAGTGCCATGCGATCCCACTTAGATCCAACGATCTAGAGAGATCAATCCGACCGAACCGGTATTGTCCAGTAAGAACTTGACGCGTGGCACTAGATCTATTTAAAAGAAATTTGAATCAGATTTAATTGCAAACTTTAAACCCTTGTAACTTTCAAACCACACGTCCAAAAATTACAAATTTTATGTCGTTGGATTCAGGAGAGAAAGCCCTAGCCAACCATGGCCTTAGTTTAGAAAATAGTATCTGTTAGCTTGTTTGAATTTGCAGAAACATTTGTGTGCTTATTTAGAGTATAAAAATTGTGTAAAATTGAATTTAGGGTCAAAAACATTTGCAAAATGGTTTGTTGTGCCCTTACTGACCCTAGGAACCAACCCTTGGTGTTAAAAATGATTTTGGTAAAATTTGGGTTGAATTATTTGACTTAGCCATTTTTCAAGCCAAATAAAATTATTAGGTTTATTATGGAAATGATTTTACAAGGAAAACTTTGAGAAGAGGTTTTGAACCAAACCTACTGACCCAAAACAACAAATCTTGAGAATTAGAAACTTTTGGTGAAGGCTTAAAGGTTTTTAGATTTAATAAAACTATTTTCCACCACATAAAATGTAAAATGGATTTTAAAATATAGATTTGAGCAAACCCCCTAACTAAAGACTTTGCCATTTTGGTAAATGACCAATTTGGACATTACAAAGTTTATAAACCTAGTAAAGACCATCCTTACAATAGAACCATCCTTTGCATACTTATGCATGACTTAGACTCCATTGCTTTATGTGTGTGAGATTGTTTGTTTGACTTTGGTTTGGAATGTTAGTTGATTTTGTGTTTGCTTGATTGACTTGTAGTGAATTTAGCAAAGTGTGAGACTAGCAAGATCAAGGAGTGAACCACCATTCCCTACCAAAAAGGCAAGTTACACTATCAAACAAATGTCCTATTATTTTCATCATACTTAGTGGATTATGAAAAACATGCATGAAAACAATTTTGTACTTATGCTATGCTAAATCCTAATAGGATTCCCTATACACTCCTTAGTGAAAATATTGTAGTTGTACATGCTTAGCCATGCTTTATTTTGAAAAGAGATACATGTTGAGATTTTACAAAGGTTGAGAAAAGGACTTATGTTTTACATAATAAAACAAGGACTCAATGAACCACCTAGGTGGTGGATACTTTAAGTTTGGGAGAAGGTGGCAACAAAAGGAACCATGTCTATGGGAATCACTTTGTGTTGTGCTCCAAAAGAAAACCACCTAGGAAACTTAGAGATTGAACATGATTCTCCAATTGTGGCTTTTGTGTGCAACCACATGCTATTATGGCTCTGGCTTAGTCAACTACATTAGGAAGACCCATACATTGTCTTTAGTTACCGGACATGGGGATCTGGAATGCTTCATGGGGGCTGAAGACAAGCTAGCAATGATGTATGGGAGGACCTTTTGGAAAGACTTCGTCACATTCTCAGTCTGCTAGTACTCCATCTTAGTGAGCACTAATCCAGTAGGCCACTGGTGGCAACAAGATGGGATTGTGACATGTGGGTAAAGTGTACTCCTTCTGCAGAAGTTAATAAAATCTAAGTACTTAGCCGTGTCCCCGGTTATGGACAATACTGAGCAACTAAAGTTTGAACTATGGGAGATCTCGACATTCCAATTTCTAAAGTAAAATAAAACTTGATGCCCTTGTGTGTCTACCAAGGAATTCAAAGAGATTTTGTTAAGCTTGATGCACTTGGGGTTACCAAGGTGCTCAAGGTATTTTGTTTAAACACTTGATGTACTTGGAGTGACCAAGGAACTCATGAGATTTGATAAGACTTGTTGCACTTGGGGTTACCAAGTAGCACAAGAGATTTTGACAAGGACTTGAACACTTGAGTTTCTACCAAGGAGTTCAAGGGATTCTTGGAAAAGAGATTTGACAAAGGACTTAAAACCCTTTTTGAAAAGATAGGATAAAATATTGCTTTATGCAAATAAGCCTTAAACTCTACTTAGCCAAATATGCATATAATGATAGGATCCACTCTTATTATACATAGTAGCGAAACTTGCCAATACAATTCAAAATGTATTGACCCTTGTGGCTGTAACTTGCAATGTTGCAGGTTGATTGTTTTTAAGTGAAGATTGTTTGAATGACTAGGACTACAAAGTCTACAACCAACATCTGCCTGTGGCACTTTGAAGATGAAGGACCCCATGACTTTAGTTATTCCGCTGCAATGTAATGTAAGAGCCAAATGAGCTATGTTTGATGTAATAAACTTATGTTATTCCTGGTTATAAAGTTATGTTATGACCTTTGTATCTTGATATTACATCTTAACTGTGGATGCTAGATATTGATCCAGGGACTAGCATTGTAAAACACAGGAGGAATCTACCTTATTAGGTTGGGACCTCTACAGAATATAGCCAAGATTTAAACTTGTAGGCACATCTCTTCAATTAGATTAGCACCTTAGAATTTAATCTTATGGATTTATATAAGTGATCAAGCCTACAATCATTTTCCCCAACTTTGATTAAAGAAACAGTAACTGGTATCACTACCAGAATTAATCCTTGAGAAACAAAAATACAAAGATCTAATCCCTAAACCTCAGACCAACATCATTGGTTCTAGGGATGCAAGGAAAGAGAATTTCACTTATCTATAGTGTCAAGCTAATGTTAAAGCTTGAATAAGACCAAACCAAGTAATAGAATCTAATCTTGTGTGCCATACAAGGATGGTGTCACAAGAATAGTTCTAAACTAAGCAGGTTAAGCATCCAATCTTCATAGTTACACCACAGCTAACTATAAAAATCATTTTCCTGACATCACAGGAATAATACTCAGGAAAATCATATACATATCTACACTGTAGGAGATCATTTTAATTTCAATATATATATATGAATTCTTAAGTTAACAGTACTAATACAATGACTTCATCACACAACACTCACTATCATTAACCAAGTAATGACAATGGTGAGCTATTAAAACCATTAGATTTCCCAAGTATTGCTTCTAGAGCAATTTTACCATCTGAATCATATAAAAATTAATCCAAAGAACCATCTGGTAAACCACTAGCATCACCACAGCTAATCATAAGCAGCAAGCCACAGCTAACAATTATTTAGCATGCTTAGGGACCATCAAAACTTGATTCCAATTTATCAAATATTTAATCCACAGAGGGGTATGAACCCTAAATAGATCAAACCATCTGAATCAGACATGGCACTAACCAGGAAAGGCCACTACCAACATCTAGCATGGGATGGACTAGCACAGAGTGCACGAGAGGGAGAGGAACAACTTATCGAAGGTCCTCACTATAGAATAGAAGAGGAAGCAGAGGAGGCCGACGACCACGGCGGTACGGGGAGCACCCCCAAGGGGGCGCTGCGACCCACACAACGCCATGGCGGCGACCGTAGCCACGCCTGGGGGCGAGGAGCATCCCCATGGCACACGATAGCAATGGTGCGTTAGCACCAACGCCAACCCCAAACCCTAGGGTTCGGGACGGCATCGCTCTGGTCACAGGAGGGCTCCAGGTCCAAATCCAATTGGACATGAGGGAAGCGCGGGGCCGACAACCTCATCCGGCACCTCGTCGGCAGCCAGGGAGGTCCATGACAGCGTGAATCGCCGGCGGTGACACTGCTGACCATAGGGTCGGGGGAGGAGAAGGAGAAAGGTGAGCTCGAGAGAGAGACAGAGAATGTTGGGCTGGGTTGGGCCAATACCCCTTCGGGGTGATGTTTTGACTTTGCCCTATTGGGCCACAAGGGCCCAATAAACCTAAACAATCAGCCCAAATCTTTTAGAGCCCGTTTCAATAATTGGAAAAACACCAAAATGCCCCTGAACTTAAATAAATTCTAGAAAATAAAATAAAAATCCAAAAATTATAAATAAAACATTTTTTGGATTCACAATAATCCAAACTATCCAAATAAATTAAGAGATAAAATTTTGGATATATAAATTTTATTAATAATTTTGTAATATATATTCCTTATGGAATTTTACAAAATTCTTGAAAGATGATAAAAATAAATAGAAATCACTTTCACTACATATTAATATTGTATTATTTTAGAAAAATACTAAACAAATATTTAATATCAATCTTTGGTATTTAATGATACTTCTTAAAGGAATTATTATTTAAATAAAATACAAATAAATTGAAATAAAATAAAAGAATACAGTATTAAATAAATATTAAAAAAATAATATTTATAAATTCTTTATTATTAAAATAATTTTTATAATAAATGGGGGAGAATACATATAAAGCTAAATGATGCATTACATTACTTCGCATAATCATTTTGCTTCTTTAAAGATTGTCCTTACCGGGCAATAATGATGTTTTTGTAGACATAGAAGCTCAAGGTCCAGTGCAAGCATCAGACTTCACTACCTTGCCATCACAAGGCAAGTTCATCACTTGCTCATATCCTTTGAAGAGTCTTTATCAAAGTATTTGAATTGTGTGTTATCATATATACTCCAAAGAAAGAAAATAATATTTTCACAAATAAAGAAATCATAGATATCATCCTAAGTGATGATATAATGGAGCAATATAACTTAGGCTTCTATTTGCAACAATGATGATCAAATAGGGACTTAATAACCCCTGACATGAGTGATTCTAGCGCCATATATTACGCGTTAGCCATGAGATTTGGAATGGGACAAAGAAGTCAGCTGTATCTTCTTCCTCTCGCATGAAGTCGGATGTGCAGGTCATGGCTGTTATCCTCGTAGCGTGCATATTAATTGGTAATTTGTAGAGGATATGCAGCATATGGGTGGGAACCCTCATCTTCCCATGATAGTTCTGGCATAAAACGGTTTGTACAAACCATTGCTGTAATTCAATATGTGGGCATGGTGTACACCAAGGAGGCATGCGAGGTCGCGAAGGGGGCAGTGATTGGCTTGGACCAACTACTGGGCCCCACATCATGGAATTATGGACGGGAAAGTATGCCCGGTTGTGCAACAAGGAGTTGATCTCTCATGGATAAAGTAACGCACCTCTTCAGAGTCTAAGAATTGTAACTTGTTACTCCCTGTTCCGGGAAGGACCTACGAACGCGGTAGGAAAGGAACTCCATGAAAGTTCTGGTCAACCTGTGAAGGCTGATGGTCATAGATTTTCATAATAAAATCAATCTTTGAAGAAAGATTTACAAAAACTGCATAGTGCCAAGGATTTATAATCTGAGGTGGTAGTTGGAGCATCAAACTTCCTACCTTGCATATAATGAAGTTGTTGGGTAACGCTATTACTCATCCTTTCTTGTGATCCCTTGCTTAGACTCTGAGGATCCCGAAGACGTGCCAATGTATGTAGCTGAATGTCAATAATATGTGTTCTATGAAGAGCCTGACCTGTCAGGAGGTGTTGAAGGAGTGGATTACGAAATCCGCTATGGTGTTGATGATAACAAGCCCAACTAAGTATCCTAGTTAGTAGTAACCAACGGAGCCGAGAATCATGAACTCTATAGAATAAGCTGCTGAGCTCAACTCCTAGTTGGAGTTGCTACTTTTAAATTCCGCTGAAAAACTTTATATTTTGGTTTGTAAGTTGAATCCTTTTGAAGTCTTGAACTTCTGGTATTGTAATAATAATAATAATATGTGAATGCTTGTAATATGTACCCGCAATGTCTCTGTTGTACCACTCTGAGGGATGTGATATTTATAGAACGGTGTTCTGTGGATGTCATGTCAACGACTATAGTGTACTACACATGCAGTGGTATGCTGGGTCACCGCAGTTGGTATCAGAGCAAATTGCTTTGACCTTAGGTTAGAAACCTAGTAAAGGGTATTACCTGTAGGAGAGTGTAGCAACGATAAAGAATTCTCTAAAAGTAATATAATGGGTATTCAAATGATAATATTTCGTTATATGTTTTAGTGCGATAATTCTTTGTTATGATGCAATATATTATTGGTTACTAATCAAAATTAATTTTTTGATATACAGAGCTACGGCACCAATGTTTCCAAAACAGACTTTGGTAAGGAAAGAAGAGACTCTTGATGATTATCAAGGATCATTCACAGACCAACTTCGTCAACTTTTAAAGATTTTTAGTTGTCCAACTAGAATTCCAGTGAACACTATAACCTACTATGATGGCCGGATGTTATCCAAGTATCGTGTGAGTATCCAACTTCCAGAGGAGCATGGATTATATCACGATCTACCTATAGGTGAAGGTAGGAGTCACTTATCAGCATATCATGTTGCTGTTGTGGAGGCAATAGCTAATATCCGGGAGCATAAAGCCAAGGAGTTAGAAGGTAGCACATTTTCTGTGATACCTCATGATTCTATAGACTCGGAGCCTATACCGGATCATCTTACTTTGGTTAAGAAGCATCCTAAGTTAGCTTCCAAGTTTATGGATAGATACCGAACACTCGTTGCGTCTTTTTACAAGACACATCAAGTGATTGTCGAAGATAAAAATGACATGTTAGAAGATCCAACTGATCCGAAAAGGAGGACGCAGTTAGCATTCCAGTTGGAGAAGGAAGCAAGTAGTAGTGCAAAACCTATCTTTAAGGATATACCTATAGATCCTGAATCTTTTATACCATATCCTTATTCACCAAGTCCTGAACCTATACATGATCCTACTATGGATATGAGGTATGCAGTACCACAGGGTTCAGATTCAGAACTTCCTATTGAGAATTCTGATGGTTGGAGAAGGGGATCATATGAAGGATCTCATGAACACCAGATGTCCACAGATGGTTCTGACAGAAATGTTGGACAATCTAGCTGGATGGGTGCAAGAATTAACCCTAGTAACAGTAGTAGAAATGCCATGTCGATAGACAATCAGGATGAAGAAGAAGATCATGAGGAGAGAGTGTTTGAATCATCAACATCTTCTCAAAACCCAGGGAATATACATTATCCAGTGTTTAACTATCTTTTCCAAAGGAGCACCTGGGAAGCAGCAGGATCTGCGTGTCCTGTTGATAACTCAAGGAATGAAGCTCAGGAGATGCAGGCATGAGATAATGTTGAATATGTTTCTGAAGACTTTTCATCTGAGCTGGAGGGAGTCAATACGCTCAGGTTGAGTAATGACTCAAGTCCTGACACTTCAGATACTGAGTATGTTCCTTCTGGAAGGCCATTTGTTTCACAAACTGTGCGACGAACGACATGTCATCACGGTTGGACATCAGGCATGTATGATGAGCGTAGTTTCTACTAGAAGTAGGCAACTAGTTAGCGGTATCAAGTAAGTATTGTACTCCAAGAAATAAGATAGTTAGATAAATAAGGTAGTGTTGTGATTATACCTATATGGTATATGTTGTAATGACTATGTATTATTATAATATTATGGATATTATGTGAAATGCATATTTGGATTTTCTTTGGATCTTCATTGTGTGACTAGTTCTGTGCGTAAAGTCGAGCTCAGAACACATGTGCATGATGTAATTATGAGTATTCGCGTTATGTTGCAGGACTAGAGGGTCATGGATACGGGTGTAGAAACCGAAGCTGAACAGCATCGGATGGAACGTGAGGCCAAGGAGAAGGCTGATGCAGATGCAGCAAATCAGGGAGCATTACCACCACCACCAATGAGGCCGCTAATGGAGCAGAACTTTATGAAGTGCGTGCAAATGATGCAAGAGACTTAGAACAAGTTCATGCAGGAATTGTTGGGACGAGCAAATCAGAGGGCACCTGAAGGTGGAGGAGTGAGTCTATCTGACTTCCAGAATGCAAGGTCGTTACCTTTTGCATCAGCTCATGAACCAATGGATGCAGAAGATTGGCTAGCAGATACAGAAATAAAGCTGAAGACTGTAGGTTGCAATGAGGAGGAGAAATTGAGATATGCAACTCATCTTCTGACTGGACCTGCAGCATCTTGGTGGGAGAATCAGTTGGCCATGCAACAACCAGGAAGAGAGTACACTTGGGAAGAGTTTAAACAGAGATTCCGTGAATATCATGTTCTGAAGAGTGTTATGGAGTTGAAGGAGAGAGAATTTTAGGAGCTGCATCAGGGATATACTAGTGTTATGAAGTATATCCGGGAGTTTAGTCAACTGTCTCGCTATGCTGAGGAGGATGTTAACACCGAAGAGAAGCAGAAGAAGCGTTTTCTGCATGGGTTAAATCCATTTGTGAGAATGCAGTTAAGGTTGTCTAATAAGCAAACTTATCAGCAGTTGCTGGATGAAGCTATTACTTTTGAAGATGACTACAAGAATGTCCAAGAGGATAGGAGGAAGAGAGCCAAGAAGGAAACCAAGAGAATTCAGGCAAGTAAACCTAAACCCAATCTGGAATTCAAACCCCGGAACAAGAACTATGGTAACAATAACAATAACAATAACAAGGGCAGTGGTGGAAATCAATCCAATCCTAGAAGGAATGTTATTTGTAACAATTGTGGAATTCCAGGGCATTTCCAGAGGGAATGCAAGAAGCCTGTAGTGATCTATTACGGTTGTGGTCAGAAGGGGCATATCAAGCCCGATTATCCAAGCAAACCACCAGGAGGTTGGCCTACCAAGGGAGGAGGACAAGCCAGTGGAGGAAATGGACATCCCAATCGAGGAGGAAATAATGTCAAGAACAACAATGGCAAGAGGAATAGATCTATCGGGAAGCTGAATTGTGCAACCCTAGAGGAGGTGGATAATTTGGAGCATGCAGTGATAGGTACGCTCAATATCCTTACCAATGCCGGCAAAGTTCTATTTGATACTGGTGCAACCACTTCATTCATTTCTGAAGAATTCTGTGATAAGTTCGGGATTAGAAGGGCAACGTTAGCAACCCCTATGACCATAGTTACGGCAGGGGGAAATGTGATTGTAAGCCACATTAAACAAGACCAGGTTATCTCGATCTGTGGTTGTACATACTTTGTAGACCTTTATGTGATTCCTTTGAAGGGAATTGCAGTAGTGCTGGGTATGGACTGGATGATGGAACATGGGGCTCAGATAAATTGTGAGGAGAAAACTGTCTCAATCAAAACTCCAAGTGGAGCAAGGATAGTTTACCAAGCAGATAAGCACAGTCATATCATGGTGGATCTGCAGTTGAACTCGATGAAAGAGGTCAAATTGAAACATATTCCTATAGTAAATGAATTTCAAGATGTTTTTCCAGCAGAGCTACCGGAATGCCACCAGATCAGGAGATAGAGTTCACTATTGATCTAATTCCTGGTACAACACCAATAGCTCAAGCACCATATAAGATGGGACCCAAAGAGTTAAAAGAACTCAAAGAGCAAATTGATGAGTTAGCCAGAAAAGGGTTTATACAGGAAAGTGTATCTCCATGGGGAACACCAGTAATCTTTGTGGATAAGAGGGATGGTGGAAGAAGGATGTGTGGAGATTATAGAAATCTGAACAACGTTACTATCAAGAATAAGTATCCTTTACCAAGAATTCAAGATTTGTTTGATCAAGTGAAAGGAGCCGGAGTATTTTCAAAGATTGAATTAAGATCTGGATACCATCAAATAAAAATAAAACCTAAAGATGTTCCAAAGACAGCATTTGTCTCAAGATATGGACACCATGAATATCTGGTAGTACCATTTGGTTTGACCAATGCACCAGCAATATTCATAAATCTGATGAACAAAATCTTCATGCCATATATGTATAAGTTCTTCATAGTCTTTATTGATGATATTCCGATATATTCCAAGGATAAGGAAGAGCATGCTGATCATTTGAGAATAGCATTGTAGACACTAAGGGAACATAAACTTTATGCTAAGTTAAGTAAGTGTGAATTTTGGCTAGATGAGGTAGAATTCCTCGGCCATGTGATCAGTAAGGATGAAATTGCTGTAAATCCATCTAAAGTTCAGTCGGTACTAGAGTGGACTGCACCAACCAATGTGAAGCAAATTCGAGGTTTCTTAGGAATGGCTGGTTATTATCGAAGATTCATTGAAGGTTTCTCCAAAATAGCTGGACCGATGACTAAATTGCTAAGAAAGAATACACCACTCAATTGGGATGAGAAGTGTGAAGCAAGTTTTCAGGAGTTGAAGACCAGGTTAACCACATCTCCAATCTTAGCAGTTCCTGAAACAGGGAAAGACTTTACAGTATACTATGATGCATCTAAAGAAGGTTTGGGTTGTGTGTTAATGCAAGATCGGAAGGTGATTGCTTATGGTTCAAGACAACTAAAACCACATGAAGTCAATTATCCAACTCATGATTTAGAGTTAGCAGCATTAGTCTTTACGCTGAAAGGATGGAGGCATTTTCTTTACAGAGCCAGATGTGAGTTATACACTAACCATAAAAGTCTCAAATATTTCTTTACTCAAAAGGAGTTGAATATGAGACATCGGCGTTGGTTGGAATTAATCAAAGATTATGATTTAACAATCAACTATACTCCAGGGAAAGCAAATGTTGTAGCAGATGCTTTAAGCAGAAAGAGTGCAGACATTCAGCCTAGCAATCGGGATCTACCAAAAGAGTTACAAATGGACTTGGAAAGATTAGAGCTGCAATTCATTAGAACAAAGGTTCTTGGAGGATTAGCTACTATGCAGGTAGTTGCAGAGCAGGACAGTGATCTTAAGCACGAAATTTTTAGACATCAAGCAGAAGATCCTTTCATTGCTGAAGAAATTCGGAGGATATCTCAGGGGCAAAAATCAGTTTTTCGCCTTGGAGATTATGAGTCTTTATGGTTTCAAGATTGTCTTTGTGTTCCAGATGTGACTGAGATTCGAGATGTCATACTCAGAGAAGCACATGAAACACCGTATTCTATACATCTAGGAAGTACTAAGATGTATATGGATTTGAAAGAACTATTCTGGTGGAATAACATGAAAAGGGACATTGCTAAATATGTATCAGAATGCCATACTTGCCAAAGGGTTAAGGCTGAACATCAAAGTCCAGCAGGACCATTACAACCTTTGGAAATTACCGAATGGAAGTGGGAGGAAACAGGTATGGATTTCATCACGGGATTGCCCATGACACCTAAACGGAAGGATATGATATGGGTATTTGTGGACAGACTCACTAAAAGTGCACATTTTATTCCGGTATATCAGAAAGATAATGCCAAGAAGTTAGTACAAGTTTACATCAAAGAGATAGTAAGTAATCATGGAGTGCCCAAAAAGATCATAACTGATAGGTTCAAAGTGTTTACTTCAGCATTTTGGAAGCAATTGCATGAAGCACTAGGTTCAAAGTTAGATTTCAGCACAGCCTATCATCCTGAGACAGGAGGTCAAATAGAAAGAACAAATCAAATACTAGAAGACATGTTAAGGGCCTGTGCATTAGATTTTGGAGGTACATGGGAAGATCATCTACCATTGGCAGAATTTTCTTACAATAATAGCTATCAGAGTAGTCTGAAGGCAGCTCCATATCAGGTTCTGTATGGAAGGAAGTGTAGATCACCAATATGTTAGTATGATCCTGGAAGCATCAAGGAGTTTTCACCAGACTATATCAAGGAAAGACAACATATCATTGATAAGATAGGGATAGACTGAAAATAGCTCAAAGTAGGCAGAAAATTTATCCTGATCAAAGTCGAAGATCATGGCATCCAGAAGTGGGAGACATGGTATATTTGAAAGTAAGTCCAATGAAAGGGGTTAAAAGGTTCGGAGTTAAAGGAAAGTTGAGTCCAAGGTATATTGGACCATTCAAAATATTGAGTCAGAACATGACTATAAATTATGCTTTAGAGTTACCATCAAGATTGGCTCAAGTGCATAATGTTTTCCATGTGTCACAACTTCGTAAATGTTTGAAAGTTCCGGATGATGCAATCACACATCATGAGATAGAACTACAAGCAGACTTGACCTATGTTGAAAAGCCCTGTAAAATTTTGGAAGAAAGCTGGAAAAGATTGAGGAATAAGGCAATCAAATATTGCAAGGTATAGTGGGAACATCACCCTGAAAGGGAAGCCACTTGGGAGAAAGAAGAGGATTTAAGAAAAGCCTATCCAGAACTATTCAGGTACATCTCAACAAACTTCGGGACGAAGTTTAATTTAAGGGGGGAAGTCTGTAACATCCCAACATTTAGGAACCAACGAAGGGTAGATTTAGGAATTTATGATGTTGCATGCATTCATCTCTGAAAATGTGGGTAAATTTTTCGCCAAATAAAAACCTAAAGTGATCAAGGTTTCTTTCATACCTTGAGATTAGGTATAGTCTTGAAGGATGATTGTTATAGACTTTCATATGATCTTTGTGGATTAGAGTATTTTGGGAAATGAAATTTGAATTTAAAACTTAAGTGTTTGAATTATAATTCAAAAGGATTTTGAATGATGTTTGAGTATTTGATTTAATTTAGAGTAAACTAATAATAACTCAAACTTTAAATAAACGAAGATAATCAATAAAATGAATATTCCAAAACTTCATTCAATAAATAAGTTACACAAATGTAACTTATGTACATAAGCAACAAACTTTACAATAGTAAAGAAATAAAAGAATAATCTTTATTTATTGAATAATAATACAATCGTTATTACAAAAGTATAAAAATAAAAATTACAAAAGAATAAAGATATTACAAGTGACTATTCTATAAAGAAAAACCTAAACTAAAGTCTTGATCCTCAACTCTGGTACCTGCAAAATAAATAGAGACTTAAAAAAGGTTAGGATTAGAATTATTTTACTCTCAGATTTGATAGTGAAGTGCATTGTTCATTTTTCATCATTGAGTATTTAAGGGGCAAGTTTCACCAATATGAAAGAACTGAATCTTTCATAAATTAAGCTAGAAGTCAAATAACTCCAAACAGCAAGGAGGGGCAAGTTTCACGAGCCAAATAAGAGTAACCAGGTAAAGGTAACTTCATAACCAGAGCATATCCACAAGCTGTGCAGCAGACACACAAGCAGCACACACACCAAACTGCATGGTGTGTGCTGTCAGCACCACAACAACAGCACAATCAAACAAAACCATCAACACAGCCGTGGGAAGCCAACCCACATCACTTTCTTGATCATACACACCAAGAACAGCAGCCCAGCTAACCAAATCAAGGCCATGCAAGATCACACCAATCAAAACCCTGGATCACATCACCAAAATGGTGACATAAGGAGGGGGTAGAACAGGTGGATAGCAAGACCAAGATCAAGCCACCAGGACCAGTAGGTGAAGGGCTAGATCAAGGACAAGCTAGGAGCTGGAAATACCAGGAGAGCACTAGATCAAGCTACCACAAGATCAACCACTGGCAACCCCAACATCAAATAAGTGTGGTGAGTAAAATAGACCATCACATGATCTATCTATCTAAGATTAGACAAGCATACATGATTTGTCTTTTACTCATTCTCAGAAAGCACCCAAGTGGGGTGAATCCATCACTGAAGTTTTTAAACATTAAAATCCATTAGAAAAGTATAAGTATCCAACTAAGATCTTAGGACAACATCATTGATCTAAGCTATCAAGATATATTTCAATTCAAGAATGAATATAGCCAAGATTTAAACTTCTAGGCACATCTCTTCAATTAGAGTAGCACCTTAGAATTTAATCTTAAGGATTTATATAAGTGATCAAGCCTACAATCATTTTTTCCCAAAACTTTGATTCAAGAAACAGTAGCTGGTATCACTACCAGAATTAATCCTTGAGAAACAACAAGACAAAGATCTAATCCCTAAACCTCAAACCAACATCATTGGTTCTAGGGATGTAAGGAAAGAGAATTTCACTTATCTATAATGCCAACCTAATGTTAAAGCTTGAATAAGACCAAACCAAGTAATAGAATCTAATCTTGTGTGCCATACAAGGATGGTGTCACAAGAATAGTTCTAAACTAAGCAGGTTAAGCATCCAATCTTCACAGTTACACCATAGCTAACCATAAAAATCATTTTCCTGACATCACAGGAATCATTCTCAGGAAAAGCATATACATATCTTCACTGTAGGAGATCATTTTGATCTCAATCTATATATGAATTCTTAAGTCAACGGTACTAATACAATGACTTCATCACACAACACTCACTATCATTAACCAAGTAATGACAGTGGTGAGCTATTAAAACCATTAGATTTCCCAAGTATTGCTTCTAGAGCAATTTTACCATTTTAATCATATAAAAATTAATACAAATAACCATCTGGTAAACCACTAGCATCACCACAGCTAATCATAAGCATCAAGCCACAGCTAACAATCATTTAGCATGCTTAGGGACCATCAAAACTTGATTCCAATTCATCAAATATTTAATCCACATAGGGGTATGAACCCTAAACAGATCAAAACATCTGAATCAAACAGGACACTAACCAGTAAAGGCCACTACCAACATCTAGCATGGGATGGCCTAGCACAAAGTGCATGAGAGGGAGAGGAACAACTTACCGAAGGTCCTCGCTGTAGAATAGAAGAGGAAGCAGAGGAGGCCGACGACCACGGCGGTACGGGGAGCACCCCCAAGGGGGCGCTGCGACCCACACAACGCCACGACGGCGACCATAGCCACGCTTGGGGCAAGGGGCATCCCACGGCACACGACAGCAGCGGCGGCGTCGTCACCAACGCCAACCCCAAACCCTAGCATTCGGGACGGCATCGCTATGGTCATAGGAGGGCTCCAGCTCCAAATCCAATTGGACAGGAGGGAAGAGCGGGGCCGACAATCTCATCCTGCACCACGGCGGTAGCCAGGGAGGTCCACGACGGCGTGAATCGCCGGCGGTGACACCGCTGACCACAGGGTCGGGGGAGGAGAAGGAGAAAGGTGAGCTCGAGAGAGAGACGGAGAGTGTTGGGATGGGTTGGGCCAATACCCCTTCGAGGTGATGTTTTGACTTTGCCCTATTGGGCCACAAGGGCCCAATAAACCCAAACAATCAGCCCATATCTTTTAGAGCCTGTTTCAATAATTGGAAAAAGACCAAAATGCCCCTGAAATTAAATAAATTCTAGAAAATAAAATAAAAGTCCAAAAATTATAAATAAAACATTTTTGGATTCACAATAATCCAAACTATCCAAATAAATTAAGTGATAAAGTTTTGGATATATAAATTTTATTAAGAATTTTGTAATATATATATTCCTTATGGAATTTTACAAAATTCTTGAAAGATGATAAAAATAAAGAAAAATCACTTTCACTACATATTAATATTGCAGTATTTTAGAAAAATACTAAACAAATATTTATTATCAATATTTTGTATTTAATGATAATTCTTAAAGGAATTATTAATTAAATAAAATACAAATAAATTGAAATAAAATAAAAGAATATAATATTCAATAAATATTAAAAAATTAATATTTATAAATTCTTTACTATTAAAAGAATTTTTATAATAAATGGGAGAGAATACATATAAAGCTAAATGATGCATTACATTATTTTGCATAATCATTTTGCTTCTTTAAATATTGTCCTTACCGAGCAATAATGATGTTTTTGTAGACATAGAAGCTCAAGGTCCAGTGCAAGCATCAGACTTCACTACCTTGCCATCACAAGGCAAGTTCATCACTTGCTCATATCCTTTGAAGAGTCTTTATCAAAGTATTTGCAAATTGTGTGTTATCATATATACTCCAAAGAAAGAAAATAATATTTTCACAAATAAAGAAATCATAGATATCATCCTAAGTGATGATATAATGGAGCAATAGAACTTAGGGTTCTATTTGCAACAATGATGATCAATTAGGGACTTAATAAACCCTGACATCAGTGATTCTAGCGCCGTATATTACGCGTTAGCCATGAGGTTTGGAATGGGACAGAGAAGTCAGCTGTATCTTCTTCCTTCCGCGTGAAGCCGGATGTGCAGGTCGTGGCTGTTATCCTCGTAACGTGCATATTAATTGGTAATTCGTAGAGGATATTCAGCATATGGGTGGGAACCCTCATCGTCCCACGATAGTTCTAGCATCTAACGGTTTGTACAAACCATTGCCGTAATTCAATATGTGGGCATGGTGTACACCAAGGAGGCAAGCGAGGTCGTGAAGGGGGAAGTGATTGGCTTGGACCAACTACTGGGCCCCACATCATGGAATTTTGGACGGGAAAGTACGCCTGGTTGTGCAACAAGGAGTTGATCTCTCATGGGTAAAGTAACGCACCTCTGTAGAGTGTAAGAATTGTAACTTGTTACTCCCTGTTCCGGGAAGGAGACACGAAAACGCGGCAGGAAAGGAACTCCATGAAAGTTCTGGTCAACCTGTGAAGGCTGATGGTCATAGATTTTCATAATAAAATCAATCTTTGAAGAAAGATTTACAAAAACTGCATAGTGCCAAGGATATATAATCCGAGGTGGTAGTTAGAGCATCAAACTTCCCACCTTGCATATAATGAACTTGTTGGGTAACGCTGTTACTCATCCTTTCCTTTGATCTCTTGCTTAGACTCTGAGGATCCCGAAGACGTGCCAATGTATGTAGCTGAATGTCAAGAAGGTGTGTTCTACGAAGAGCCTGACCTGTCAGGAGGTATTGAAGGAGTGGATTACGGAATCCGCTATGGTGTTAATGATAACAAGTCCAACTAAGTATCCTAGTTAGTAGTAACCAACGGAGCCGAGAAGCATGATCTTTCAGTTTCAACAATTTCTCCTTTGGTAAGCATGAACTAAGTATCCTAGTTAGTAGTAACCAACGGAGCCGATAAGCATGAACTCTCTTCCAAATGTGGAAAACACCTATTAAAATATTCAAGAATTTAGCCATTTGCTTCCTTGTAATTATCCAAGCAGAATTTAAGTATCTCATAAACCTCATATTCATAAGGTGTGTCATCAGTATTTTCAAGCAAACTAGCAAGTTCAAATGCACCCTTGAAAGCAATAAATTCTTCAATTTTTTCCACATCATAAAAGTCATAATTTCCTTTAACATAAGAAGATATGGTAACATTATCATTATAATCACACTAAAAAGGAAGTTGTTTATACCTCCTACGGCAACAAGATTTATCAAAGCAATAAGTAACATTATAAGTAGAGCACACATCTCTAGCAATAGTATTCAACTTATCAATTTGTTCCCATAAGAGTTTCCCTTTTTGTGACAAACGGTGTTCCTTATAATAATACTTTTGTTCTTCCATGAACCCACCTTGCCAATAAGAACTAGTTTCAAAGAAACCATCCATTGATAGAAAGCATGACCAAGCAAGGCAACAACAGACCACCAACTAGAGTAGGAACTAATTTTTTTGTGTTTTTGAATAAAGAAAGCAAACCAAACTAGACTATTTTTTTTGGGTTTTTTGAAAAGAGGAAAAAAAAACCAAGCAAAAGAAACAGAGCAAACTAAAAACAAAGTAAAGAGAAAGGAAGTGAAGGAATCCCCTAGTGAAGACGTCCTTAGCCTCCCCGGCAATGGCGCCAGAAAATAGCTTGATGGCACCCAGCACTTGTCGTGGGACGCGTCGTTGCCCAAGAGCGAGGTATGAAGCAGCACCGCAGCAAGTTTCCCTCAGTAAGAAATCGATGTTATCGAACCAGTAGGAGGAAGAAAACGTCACACAGGTGTTGCAAGCAACGCGGATACCTGCACAACACAATCTCAAGACTTTGCCCCAATGAATCAGTGAGGTTGTCAAGCTCACCGGTTTGCTGTAACAAAGGATTAACGTATGGTGTGGAAGGTAATGGTTTGCAGCAAGTAAACAGGTAACAGTGGAAGATGTGTTAATGGTAAAGATTGGACCGGGGTCCATAGTTCACTAGAGGTGCTCTCCTTAGATAAACAACATGGCATGAAGGGTAAAAAAATTACAGCAGGGCAATTGACATGAACTGAGCAAGGCATAGCAATGCAATTACTAGTCAGAAAGATCCAATGAGATTTGATTGAGCAATACAACAAGACACATAGACTGCCATATAACTGCATCTATGACTAGAAGTCCACCTTCAGGTTATCATCCGAACCCCCTCCAGTATTAAGTTGCAAGCAACAGACAACTGCTTTAAGCAAAGTGTGTAAGGTAAACAGTCCACATGTTCCATGAACAAGAGACCGTTGTTTTATCCCTAGTGGCAACATCACATCTACAACCGAAGAGAATTCTATCACTTCCCTTGGAAACTAGAGGCATGAACCCACTATCGAGCATAAATACTCCCTCTTGGAGTCACTAGCAACTACTTGGCCAAGATATCTACTAACAACGGAGAGCATGCAAGATCACAAACAACACAGACATGATAGAATCATAAAGACAAAACCATTAATCAAACCAACATAATAATCTCAATATCCATCGGATCCCCGCAAACACAACATGCATGATTACAAATAGATTAGATCTTGACCATGAACGGAGCTCACAAGATCTATACATGAAAGAACAAAGGAGGAGATACAACCATCTAGCTACTATATGGACCCATAGTCCAAGGTGGAACTACTCACGCATCATACCGGAGAGAAGGCCTCCGGGATGATCTCCCCTCCCGCAGGGTGTCGGGAAGAACTTCAGATCCCCTACCGATCTAGGGACGACGGTGGCGACGGCTACAGACGGTTCCGTGGAGATTTGATCGGGTACTCAGGGTTTCTGCATCGGGGGCTTCTTATAGGCGAAGGGGAGGCCGAGGCGGTGGCCAGGGGCCCCACACCCTGACTAGGCGCGGGGCAGGGCCCACCCGCGCCTAGGGGGGTCTGGGCGCCCTGGACCGCCTCTCTGACTCCCCTCTGGACTTCTTGTTCCCCATGGAAAGTTATTGACTTCGGCTTTTGTCCCGTCCAATTCCGAGAATATTTCCTTACTAGCTTTTTTGGAACCAAAAACAGCAGAAAACAGGCAACTGGCACTGTGGCAACTTGTTAATAGGTTAGTACCAGAAAACATGTAAAAAGCACCTCAAAGTGTAGACAAAGCAAAGCAAAGTAGATACTAAACAGGCATGGACCATCAAAATTATAGATACGTTTCTGACGTATCAATCCTCTACAACCAGACTCCATTAAATGGACCCTGACCACCAGGGCCGGCTCTGGGTTTTCGAAGGCCCCAGGGCGAACATCATTAATAGGCCCACCAGAAAAAAGTCAACTGCATACATAAATTTTTAAAAATATTGTGAACTCAGCTGATAGATTTTGATTAGCATCAAATATCTGAATTTTTTCTTCTATTTGGTCTAAACCAAGTAGTACAGTATCATAGAAGCTACAATGCACAATAAAAGAGAAAATGCATGCTAACAAGAAAAGGGGAGAGGACAACTGAACGTTGCAGCAAAATAGGAAAACTGAAAGCCTCTAAGACCATGCTGTCAGAATGACTGAATATCTTCTCAACGGACAAATCAAATGAACTACGAAGGGACGATGCGATAAATCAGTCAGCGATAAATCAGTCAGCAGATTGAGAATTTTAAGGTGTGATAACGAAAAAGTAGAGCTAGCGGTCTTAGAGTTTTTGATGCAAGATTTACATGTTGTCCCTCGATCTCTCTAACTAATTTATTGTCCTAGGATGCAGGAGCAGCCGTGCCGATCCCGACTTCCTGTGCTTCCGTCTCATGCCGTAATCAGCGATGAGAGGCGAAGGGGGTCAGGGGCCCGTCGTGTGTCGTTTGGTTTAGAGAGAATGAACCGTGGGAAAGTCAAGTACAGATCGGCAGAGAACGAACTGTCAAGGGCCCCTGCGTGATAGGCACCACGACTGACCGACATCGTAGATAGACGGGCCCTTTTTTCTCCTTAGTTCTACATGTACGTGCGCACCAGGTATGGGCCCCTTGTTTGTCCGGGCCCCAAGCCGTCGCCCTTCTTGCCCTGGGCCAAAGCCGGCCCTGCTGACCACTAATGGAATCTACACGGCCAGCTCGGCCTACCACGCACAATTCCTTGGATGCTTCCCCAGATTTAAGACCCAAAAAATCTGGTATGCGCACGCTGAACCAAAATACAAGCTTTTCTCCTGGTTGGCTCTACACGGAAAGCTGCTCACTGCCGACATGTTGATGATCAAAGGATGGCCAAACGACCTAACCTGCCAGCTCTATTGTGCATCCCTAGAAACTGATGTCCACCTATGCAAGGACTATCCATTCACAACAACGGTCTGGCACACTATGCAGTCTCGGGACAACGATTACGCCGGAAACCATGGCCATTCTTTCGACTCCACTTCGGAGTGGTGGGATGACCTGATTAAAGGAAAGACAAAGACAGAACAAAACCTCCTCATCCGTTGCTTGCTATATGTTCTGTCGAACGCCTGAAAAGAACGGAACATACGAATCTTCACGGGCCGACGGTTGACATATGTCAAAGTGGCCTCCATTGCCATCGACGACATTTCTCAACGTGCAGCTTCTTTTGCTAGGCATGGGCCAGCTATCCCAGCTGAACCAGATTAAATTTCCGTTTTTCCTATATTTTGGTGGTTTTCTTGGCATGTTTACACCTTAACTTAAACATGCCTTTCTATACCGGAACATTTATTTTCCCCTTCTAATAGAAAAGGCAGAGTTCCTCCCGGTTTCTCTAAAAATAATAATAATAAGTAGCATGGAACATAAACATAAGCAACATTGCAATTCTCATAGTAAGGTATGATAGAGTGGTATCTCGCTTGCCTTTGTTTGTAGATCACAATATAAATGCCAAGGCACCTCTGAAGTTCAAGTGAAGGATAGAAGTAAAGATATCAAAGATACAAGCATCAAAGTCATGACATAATTAACCAAGTTTTGAGACAAACACAAGAATGACAACTATGCTCTCAAGCATGTGCTCATAGAATAAGTGGTGACTCAACAAGGAAGTGAAAAAGTTTTTGAAAAGTTTGAAAGGTTTCCAAATGCTGAAAGTAAGTTACTCACTAGCTTTGAGCTCTCATTGCCCCTATCATAGGCATCTTTATATGGTTAAGGTGAAAGTGAGGTACAATCTGAGTTATATGCTTGACAGACCATAAACTGGAAATTCCAAGTCCCTTGAGTACGAGGGCCGCTTCGCATGCTACTCAACTTTGGTTACATGCAAGTTCTTGTCATTATACATACATACATATCATAGAGAACCGCCAACGGGGTACCCCTTGCACATGATACAGGAGCTATCCCGTGATCAAAATGACAAGGCAAGCCGACAATGGGCATCTCAGTGATCTTTTTATTTACTATGTGCATAGATTTTTATTGAGGATGCTTCACAAAATGCTCATTATGGTGATGCTGCAAGATTCCACCATGATTAGGCATGGCTTAGGCTAGCGGCCCAGGCGTTTCTCTAACACACATATATATATACTCCATGAACTCACAAGCTCCCCTTTTATTTCACACCGTCGACATCCGCAAACAAAAGAACAAGGTATCAACTAGATAGGTATCCATAAGTGTTGAAAGCGTTCCCTGTGACAACACGATTTTGCTAACTCCCAACCTATAATTTGCAAACATATAACTTTCATGGACAGGTCACAATGGTTCAGGATTATTAAGTGCAAGGAATAAAGTGTGCCATCAAGTTTGTGAGAGCTTTACTAACTAACTTTCTCGACACAGACAAACATTTTATTTGGAATAAAATGAGGCATAATGAATATGCACTGAAATAGCAAGTGATGCTAATACGTAGGTATGGTGGACACTGTTGGCAATATTGGTTTTAGGGAGTTGGAAGCACAAGTAGAGTTCATACTCAGTGCAAGTGAAGGCTAGCAATAGAGAGGGGGCGACAAACGAGAGAGCAATAACTGTCATAATCATGCTTGCAACAAAACAAGACTAATTATGGCATAAAAGTGATACAAGAACTCTGAGGCAAAATAAATCATTGAGGCTTACTGACTATTGTTTAGTAATATGCATGCATGAGCATGTGCCAAGTCGATTCACATGAAACATTCAGAGGAGGGTACCACAATATCATACCAACATATGAATAAAACAAATGCAGGCAAACATTCATATGACATGCTACAGACTATTAGCAAGCTGGAGCTAATCATAGACAAGCAAAAACTACTAGGCATCCATCAGTAACATACTCCTTACAATGAACAGACTAAGCATGCTCACAATGATGAGTATATGTACAAAAATGAAAACAAATAGAGTTCGTTACCAGCCTCTTACCACACCTCAAGTTGTCTTAATCTTCATTATTGCCCTTCACTTGTGTGACTTGAATAATAACATGAAACCAAAATCCACTAAGGACGGTTGAAACCTGCAAAGAACTCACAAAACCAAAGAAGAATAACAAATATTTTTTGTGTTTTGGATTTTTTCAAACAAGCCAACAAAGCAAAAACAAACCAAACAAAGCAAAATCTTTTTGGATTTTTCTTTTAAGGCAAACCAAAGCAAAGAAACAAACCAAGAGAAACAATGATTTTTTTGGTATTTTTGTGTTTTGAGAAATCAGAAACAAAAACCAAAAACAAAGCGAAACAATGGATATACAAAGAACCGACCGAACATGATATATATATGAGAGTGATGTCGGTATACCTCCCCCCAAGCTTAGGCTTTTGGCCTAAGTGGGGCTCAATAGCGCGGGTAGTAACCCCAAGATGGTGGGTCATCATACGAAAGATCATAGTCAGGCGCTTGCGATGAAGAAGAAGACGAGCCCCAATCAAATGAGGGTTGTTGGTATGAAGACTCTCCCAAGTTGGAGGGCTGAAGCGAATCATCTTCGGCATCCTCTCCAACATTCTCCTCTTGCTGGGAGAGCTCCGCCACATATATGTCAACCTCCTCCTCCGTGAGCGACCATCCTTGCATGTTATCAAAGTTAAACAAAGCAGGTGCAAGCAAATAAACTATTTTCTCAGTCCTACCCCCTCTCCAACCTCGCTGGGCAAAAAATAGTTCAAACGGTAAACTTCTCACATTAGCCCCCAAGGAAGCAAAACCATGTTGAATCATGGATTCAAGATCAAGCATCTCTATAAGGAACCGAAAATCTGAATGGTGAGGCTCTAAACCATGGAAAGCTAGCAACCTAGAAGCAATGAGACCTCCACAAATTTCACCCTTCTCGCGGTTGGTGCTGAGACGGTAAGCTATCAAAGCACCCAGGTTATAAGATCTATTCCTATTCAAAGCAGCTGCGATAAAAGCTAGATCAAAAGAAGATAACTTTCTAGCAAGAACACACTTGGTAATGAAGTAGGCAAAATATCTAATGGTTGGGAACTGAATGTTCCGAATTTTACCACTTTCCTTTGAGAAGTCGAAACCTTGGCAAATCTCAGCATATAGATCCATAAGTGACTTGGGCCTCTCCTTGATCTTCTCACAAGATCGCCACTGAGGTACCCTAATTGCTACACAGAAATCAGCAAAAGGCAGGTCGATAACTATATTTTATATTTTATAATGGACCATGGGGTTAGATGAAGACCAAGTAACCCGAAAGTCCTGCACAACAGCCATGGTTAGCTTAACATATTGAAGTGGTTCACCTTCAACAAAGTGTTCCAACACTGCATTGATAATCATAGTTTGGAAATCCTGGAAGATTCCTGTAGTTCTCATAAATTCATGGCATGGATATATGGAAGGAAAAACTCCTTCCTCATGATGAACTTTCATTGGCTCAGGCACCACCAAGTCATATTGATTTAGTAGGAATGCACTCATCTTCTTTTCTGAAATTTTTAGACAAACATCAAACCAAGTGATTTCCAAGTTGATAAATGATGAGAAACTACTATAGGAACTTGCTAGAGGTCTACACATGCATCAAAATGAAATCTCTCAGCATATAAAAAGCATGCAAGCTCACACAACCTATCACCTATAGCAGAAAAATACTCAAGATACAATCTACCAATCGGAAATCTAATTGGACAAGTGGAGGAGGCACATACCAAGGAGCAATCCTCCAAAAATCAACAACAAAGATGGGCTAAGCAAGGAGATCGAAAATTGTGAGCAAGAACAGCAGGAACTCGACTTTGAGCAAGTTTTCCGGTGCTTTTCGGGAGAGAGAGAAAGAAGATGGCTGGGAGGAGACATTTTGGAGGGGCCCAGGTGGGCCACATCCCACCTAGGCACAACCTATAGGGAGGTCGCGCCTACTAGGGGTGTGGGTTCCTGGGGTGGCCCCCTGGGTCACTCCAGGTGTTCCTCTGCCCCTTTTTCGAGGAAAAAATTATTTTGAATTTCTGGAATTTTTCGGGAAACTTTATTTCTGGCCAATTTTTAGGGTATGAAAATTGATTTTCTCGCAGAAACAGTTTTTTTAGAAGAAGCAAAAGCAAACCAAAAACCAAACTACAAAAGTTCTAAGACACTCTAACAAGCAAAACCAAAGCTAGCAAAAGAAAGGCAAAGACTAGGAAGGAGAAAAATAAAAGAAAGCAAGAATAACCACAGTGAAAACATTATTTTGTTCATTAAAATCCTTTTTTTAACAAGGTTGATCAAGTCTTGTTACCAAAACAATCTTATATGAAACAAAACTTTGCATTCCATAAGGTGATTATGTTACCTCATACTTGATAGCAATGGTCTCAATCATAATAGTTTCAAATTTTTCTTATGGAATGGGACAATATATTTCTCCAACCTTGACGCTCTCAATATTTTCAATAGAATTCAGGCAATAGCTCTTAGCAACCTTCTTGGGGAAATAGACAGTATGCTCTTTGTCATTAATATTGAATGTTACTTTTCGTTGATTACAATTAATGACAACACCTGCAGTATTAGGAAAAGGTCTCCCAAGAATAATATACATATTATCATCTTCAGGCATCTCAAGCACAACAAAATCAGTCAAAACCAAGCAATTATGAGCTACTTGAACAGGAACATCCTCACATATACCAACAGGAATAGTAGTTGACTTATCATCCATTTGCAAATATATATTAGTTGGTATCAACTTTTCTAGATGGAGTCTCTTATAGAGAGAAAAAGACATAACACTAACTCTAGCTCCCAAATCACATAAAGCAGTTCTAACATAATTATTCTTAATAGAGCAAGGAATAGTTGGTATACCTGGATCACCAAGTTTCTTCGGATCCTTACCATTGGAGGAATAATTAGCAAGCAAAGTAGAAATATCCTCATTAGAAATATTCCTTTTATTAGAGATAATATCCTTCATATACTTTGAATAAGGAGGCAACTTAATAGCATCAGTCAAAGGAATTTGCAAAAATAAAGGCTTCATCCACTCACAAAACTTATTGTAGTGTTCTTCCACCTTTGACTTGTGTTTCTTACCTGGAAAAGGCATAGGATTCTGCATCCAAGGTTCTCTCTCACTACCATGTTCTTAGCAATAAAGTCTTCCTTAGTGTACCTAGTGTTCTTAGTGTGCTTCTCAGGCTCTTCCTCAACTTCCTCCTTATCAGGAGCATCATTATTACCATTACCACTCTCAGTTTCAGCATCAGAGACAGATATACTATTAGGATCTACAGCAGGTTCAAGTGGTTTCTCAACTACCTTATGTTTCTTTTTCTTTCTCTTACGAGGACTACCACTACTTTCACCTTGTTGAGAATCCTGCTCAATTATTTTAGGGTGTCCTTCGGGATATAAAGGATCTTGAGTAGCTATACCACTCCTAGTTCTAATTCCATAAGCATGTTTATCTCCTGAGGCATTAACTAGCATATCCTTTTGTACCTTAGCAAGTTGATCAAGTTGGGTTTGAACCATTTGAAAGTGCTTACAAAGCATTTTAATATCATTAGAAGTTCTTTCCACAATATCTTTCAACTCATTAATAGCTCTAGAGTTTTCCAATAAATGATTCTGAACTTGTTTATTAAAATTACCTTGCTTAACTATAAAAATGTCAAGTTCCTCTAAGCATTGATCAGGAGGCTTACCATACGGAATATCACCTTCATCAAAGTGTTGGAGAGAGTGTACCTCAATAATAAATGAGTGGGGAATTGGCTTACATAATTCTTCTATAGGAGGTAGATACTTCACATCTTCAGCTCTAATACCTTTCTACTTTAGACACTTCTTAGCTTCCTTCATCACTTCATCATTTAATGCAATAACTCCCCTCTTCTTTGGTGTTGGTATTGGATCTGGTTCAGGCACAACTGGTTCATGAGTAATAGGCTCAGGTGTATTTAGCTCAGTTGAAGTCCAATCATCATAATTCTTGCTTATCTTAGCCATTAATTCTTCAGCATTTATAGGAGTCCTTTTCCTAAAAACACAATCAGCAAAGCTATCTAGGTATGTCCTAGAATCATCAGTTAGTCCATTATAATAAATATCAAGAAGCTCATTTTTAGGTAATGGACATCCAGGATGTGCTTGAATCAAGGCACAGAACCTTGTCCATGACTCGGGCAATTTCTCTTTGTCTCCCTATTTAAAATCAAAAAGTCTCTGCAAATAAGCATGTCTAGCACTGGGAGGAAAATATTTCTGGAAGAAAGAAGCAATCAAACAATCAGGGCTATCAATGGAACTAGGAGGTAATCTATTAAACCAAGCCCTAGCTTCTCCTTTTAGTGAAAAAGGGAAGAACTTTGTAACAAAGTACTTGCACATCTTAAAATCATCAAAGAATAAAACACTCATAGTGGAAAGCTCATTCATATGAGCCACGGCACTCTCATTTTTAGTCCCACAAAAAGGTTCTTTCTCAACAATGTCTAAATAGGATAAATCAAGAGAGAAATCATAATCTTTATCTTTAATATCTATGGGAGAGGTGGCAAACTTAGGATCAGATGATAGTTTAGGGATAATGGTACGTCTAGCAAGAAGACTCTTAATAGCACTAGCACCATGTGTGTTTCGGCACTCTTCAAAAAATTCATCAGTGAACTCAATGTAACCATCATTAATATCATAACTCTCTCTAGACTCAGGTGAGCTAACAGATGTAACAGTGTCTTCACTAGGAGTTTCAGTATTTCCTAGACCAGCCATAGTAGCATCTAGGAAAGGACCTAATGAACCACTCGCATCAAGCACAGTAGAAGTAACATCATGAGCATCAAAAGAAGTTTCAGACTCAGCAGTAGTAGCAGTGTGTGTAGCATGTGTATGTGGTGGTGGTGTAACAAGCTTACTTATAACAGACGGTGAATCAAGAGCAATAGAGGTGTTTAGGACTGTACCTCTTCTTGTAGTGGATGGTAAAATAGGAAACTTTCCATCACGAGACTTACCCATGATGAAAGGAGTAGCAGTGAACAATAGTAGATCCAAGTGAACTAACAAATAAAGCTATGCTCCATGGCAACGGCGCCAGAAAATAGTCTTAATGACCCACAAGTATAGGGGATCACAACAGTCTTCGCGGGTAGTATTACCCAATTTATTGATTCGACACAAGGGGAGCCAAAGAATACTTGCAAGCCTTAACAATTGAGTTGTCAATTCAGCTGCACCTGGAAATAGTTCTTGCTCACAGAAGTTATCAGTAGCAACAACAAAGCAACAACATTAGTAAAACAGGAGCAATGGTAATAGTAGCAGCAAACAGTAGGATATGAGCACGGTAGGCATAGGGATGGATGGACGGGCGTTGCATGGGCGAGTCTAAACATGTAACTTCAAGATCTAGGGCATTGCAGATAAATAGGAAAAAGCATCCAAGTACTAAACAATCCTAGGCATGTGCTCCATATATAGTCATGCGTGCTCGCAATGATAACTTGCACAACATCTTTTGTCCTGCCATCCCATGGCAGCGGGGCCTCTAGAGAACTACTAGCAATTAAGGTGCTCCTTTTAATAGAGCACCGGAGAAAATCATTAACACTCCGTGAACACATGTGATCCTCACACCACAGCCATCCCCTCCGGTTGTCCCAATTTCTGTCACTTCGGGACCTTTAGATCCGGACAATCATATGTGTACATAACTTGCAGATAAGATCACAAACAATATTATTATAATGATTCAATAATAAGTTCAGATCTGAGATCATGGCACTCGGGCCCTAGTGACAAGCATTAAGCACAAAAAGTTGCAACAAAGTCAAATAGCACTAATAGAGATACTAGGCACTATGCCCTAACAATCTTATTCGATTACATGATAGAAATCATCCAATCCCTACCATCCCCATAGCCTACAGTGGGGGATTACTCACTCATGGATGAGGGAAACATCGATGGTTGATGGAGAGGCGTTGGTGATGATAATGGCGATGATCCTTCCCAAATTCCCCGTCCCGGCAGGGTGCCAGAACAGAGTTTCTAGATTCGAATCGCGGTTTCTGGTGGCGGCGGCACAGCAGAACTCTTTCTGGAAAAACATCGAACCCCCCTCGGTTTTTAGGTCAAGGGGTAACTTATAGGCAAAGAGGGAGCCCGAGGGGGTGCCTGGGATGGCCGCACCCTCCTAGGCGCGGGCTGGGCCCACCCGCGCCTAGCAGGGGTGTGGGCCCCCCAGGCCTCCACTCCGTCTTGTACTCTGGCTCCGTGGATCTTCTGGTGAAATAGGATTTTTGGCATATTTTCCGGGATTTTTCCTGATAGTTGATTTTCTGCACAAAAAACTAGACACCAAGGTAATTCTGCTGAAAACAGCGTCAGTTCGTGTTAGGTGTATCCAAATCACACAAATTTAGAGAAGAAACAATAGCAAAAATGTTTGGGAAAGTAGATACGTTTTGGACGTATCACTTAGCCGTACTCGGATCTTGTCTTCCGCTTCCGCTTAATACTCTGATATTTTATGTATGAGGATGTATCATAACTATTAGCTATCTAGTATTTTGGATCTTGTTGTATGGCGTTAGATATTCCATTTCTTTTAGATGGTTTGACTCTGATGTACTCTTGTATGTCATTGGCATACATACTCATTTGTGTATGCTTGACTCGCAGTCCAGCCGGCTACGTCTCTCGCACTTGAAGCTATAACCACGAGAAGTGGGTAGGGTGGTGGCTGGTACCGTGCCCTGCTCCGTTTAGACGGGCCTGCATGTGGGTGGCCTTTGGGCCTCCGCGGTAGTACCACCTTATGCACTTTTGGGTTATACCGGCTTGTGATTTAGAGCATAGGGTCCATGAGATTACATCAATGCATGTCCACCGTGTGAGACGGGTGTAATTTGCGGCCACGGTCTACCATTGATGCATGGCTGCCGCCGTCCGGCTCTCAGACAAAATCCATTCGAAATTTTGTGGAGAGTTCCCGTTTGCCACCCTACGCCGTGTACTCCCTCAATCTAATCGAACGACAGCTATCCTATGCACCGTGGCCACCATGGGGAACAGGCCACTATTCCCATATATATATGAGAAATAGTTTGATACCATGGATGCTACCTGTGCATGCACATCCAACCATTAGATCCCTTATAGGGAGTCAAAAAATTAGCAGCGATAGTACACATGTTTGCAACAGAATATTTCACCACCGTCATACCGAGAGCACATGTAGGACTACTACACCACACATTTTTCGAAACAATCTGCACATGCATGCGTCCATAAAAATTACAAAAATCTTAGCAATCCAACCAACCACATTACCCACTGCATGCAAACTAGTACACCTCAATTTATAGGCGCACGGGCTGTTTTAGCAAAACACAAATTAGTCCTCATATGCACATCACATGGACCATAGAATTTGCAGAAATTCTAGCAATTCAACCAACCATTTTTACAGCACATGAAACATACTAGTATCCAAGCTCACTCTTGCAAAACACAAAGCAGTTCTATATGCACATCACATGGACCATAGAAGCTGCAAAAAATCTAGCAATTCAACTAACAATTTTTCATCAGCACATACAACATATACTAGTAACCAACCATTTTTCGCCAGCATGATTTTTCTTTCTCTCATTGTGTGTAGCTGAGATACACCTCACATATATACTAGAAAAGAGTGTAGCGAAACTAATATGGAAAAAACTCCCTAGCTAACTAGAGAAACACGCGCAAAAATTATAGCTGAAATTTATGCACCCACCAATGGACTGTTAGATGGAAAGAAAATACGCAGATATGTTTACTCAGTTATATATTTGATCTGCTTGCCTATCTAGCACACACCTACCTAGCATGCATCTAGTACACCTACCTAGCATGCACCTAGATAGCAAGCACAAATTTATGCAAGAAAAAATGCTGCTCGGTATGCTGATGTAAGTGCTTGTCGTGTAGTTTGAAGAATAAACGAAGATGACACCGTGAATTGCATGCATGATTTTGCTCCCTCTCATCTAAACAACTAATAGAACTACTCCCTATATCCAACAACAACACATACATGCCTAGGTAGCATCTTTGAACTAGACATACCTAAAGGTATACATACCTAAGTTACACATACCTTGGTATCATATACCTAAGATATCTATACCTAATAATAAAGAACGAAGTGTTTCTTCCGGTCCAACACTTTTTTAGAAAAATTTGCCCTCCCTCAACAACACATATTATGCACCAATACCAGCCAATGCCATCGCACCGGTTTGTTCTATTTTCTGTTTCCTTTTGTCCTCCTCGTTTCATGTAGGCCCACGCGCATGTACACCAGCAACAAAGCCCACCACAGCCAGTTTGGTGTTTGACCCACGTCGATGTCAAGCTGCCCTTTACTGACCCAAACCCCTGCCAATGCAGGTATAGAATAGTACCACCTCGCTTACTTACACAAAATTCCACCGGTTTATATACTTTATCTGATTGACCGTCAACAAGCCAAGCAAACATGATCTGGATTAGATGGAACGGAACAATGATTGATAGAACCATGGGTGAACACTGTTAACATTCTTGTGGAGGCGTCGAGAGCTGAACGGAAAATCAAAGAAGCAAAGAAAGCAGGACGGATGAGAGATCTAGCGCCAACGAGGAGAGGCCGGGGTGGCTGCAAGATTGTCAATGGGAGTTGGTGGGGCTTTTAGGGTTTGCCCGTGTGGGCGTGGTGGGCCACCGGTGGTGGGCTGATGAGTTTGGTCCGGATAGGATGCCCCAACAGGTCTTTTATGTGTCCAAAAAAGACTTTAATTTTATGTTTTCCTTTCTTTTCTTAACCTTGTCAAATGGTTTTTAACATAGAATAAATAACCGGATAATAGGATTCTAATCTAACTTGAAATAGAGAAAGGAATAAATTTAGCAACAAATTAGGGTTTTGAAAGAAAATACTTTTGGAGCAAAAATATGCATAATGTCACGATGTAAATTTAGCAACAAATTAGGGAACGGGGAACAATGATGACCCGCGCTCGCGGCTGTGCGTTGCCAGGGATTGAGAGAAGGAGGGTCGGGTGGGAGACGATGGGTGTCGAGCCGACGGCAGGGAACAGCGGCGACCTGCGCTGTAGGGATTGAGACAAGGGGAGGTCCAAGCGGGAGACGGTGGTCTCGAGCTCAGTTTGATGGCGGAGTGAGAGGAGGGGAGGAGTCGGTGGGTTTTTGGAAAAGGAGGCAGGGGTGGCTGCGTTTGCCCGTGTAGGCGTGGTGGGCTGCCGGTGGTGGGCTGATGAGTTTGGTCCGGATAGGATGCCCCAACAGGTCGTTTATGTGTCCAAAAAGACTAATTTTAAACTTTCTTTCTTTTCTTAACCTTGTCAAATGGTTTTTAACATAGAATAAATAACCGGATAATAGGATTCTAATCTAACTTGAAATAGAGAAAGGAATAAATTTAGCAACAAATTAGGGCTTTGAAAGAAAATACTTTTGGAGCAAAAATATGCATAACGTCACGATGTAGATCAATGTTGTCTCCCATTGCAACGACGGGTTTTTTCCTAGTAGATACTTAAGTTACATATACCTAGGTATCACATATCTAATGTATACGTACCATGCATACGTGAATATATATGTAACTTGAGTACATATGCTTTAGATATGTGATATCTTGGATATATGTAACTAGGATACATATAACTTATATATGGTATATAAAATTTTGAATAAAATACAGGTATGGTACCCGAACACCATGATGTCCTATATAGACTTCGTATATATATATATATATATATATATATATATATATATATATATATATATATATATATAGTAAGCGCAAACGGTATGCCCTAGTATTCTGGAGGAAGCATCTCCGTCCACACATGTGCTTTGGGATCGGTACCCAATAATATCCTATTTTCTTTTTCCATTTGATCCACCAATTTGGTAAATGAGTTTCTCTCACCTGACACATGACATCCCAAGCAGAAGTGGAAACTTGACGGTCTATTTATGCATATTTGTCAGCTTTTGTTTGAATCTTAGTTTGAATTTTATACAGAAAAGGGCAAAGGAGCAGCGCCGCTGGCAGTGGGCTAGCTGTCACCCCTGTCCACAGGAGCCTACGCACGCGCGTCAGAGGAAGAAACCCATATTCAAAATTCAAATATTCGGTACCAGGAATAGCACATGGGCTAGAGTAAGTGGCAGGGTACCTACCCATGGGCCAGCAAAGAACACCTGTTGAGTTCAATTCGTTCGGTACCAAGTGCTGAGTCGCTTTGATTTTATTTCTTTCTCTCTTCTCTTTGCCCACCGTAACGACACGTCCGTAAAGAATGTGGTCGGAGCAGGCAAGCTACTAGGCATGGGTGTTGTCATATTTTTTGTCAAATCTGCCCAAGTTTGAAAAGTTCAACTAAGTCTGACCTTTTATCGAAACTAATTCGGAATCTGACCTCTGGGGTCGGCGCCGTTTAAAATAGCGCCGAAGTTGTACAGTTCGGCGCACACAAAACAGAAAACCGACCTGAAGAAGGTTGACTCCGTTTAAAATGGCGCCGACGTCGGCTCCGTTTAAAACGGCGCCGACCTCCCTAGTTTGTCTCTCAGCTGCTTTATTTTGGCGCCGACCTGTACAACTTCGACGCCATTTTAAATGGCGCCGACCCCAGGGGTCAGATTCCAAATTAGTTTCAAAGAAGGGTCAGACTTGGTTGAACTTTCTAGATTTGGACATATTTGAAAAAAAAAATACGGTGTTGTTACCGGCCGGAATTCCGTGCGCCGAAGATTTTTTTTAACTTACAGCCCGATAACCTCAAAATATCAGCTAGCACGTGTGGTAGTCTGGCTCTAGGCGTCGAATGAGTGACACCCATAGGACGTGCACGAATTTGGTTAGATGACAAACGAAACCACCATACTCGGAAGTGTCTAGATTTGGGTGTGTCTAGTACTAGTTTAGACGACAAAAAGGACGGAGTATGTGTATCGGATTCTAGTGTTGCTTCATCGTGTATTTGGTACCTGGATATATTAGAGCATCTCCACTTGTTTGCCGTTTTTAGGCTAAAATTTGAATAAAACTAATTTTCGATCCGAAAACACCGAGTTTCTCTCTCGCATTCCTAGGACGAGTTCCGACGTTTGGCCGAAATTCAACAAAACTCGGCAAACTTTGAGCAAATATAGACGATTTTCATTAATAAGGACGAATCCATATATATTACATCAAATTCGGGCGTACAACCGAATTCTAACTGCATTTAGGTAATAATAAGTAAAAGAACTTAAAAAGGCTGAGGCCGATGCTGACGCTGTCGGATGCCGCTTCTACATACCGAGGACGCCGTTAGGCCACCGCACCCATCGTGTCTCGTGACCGTAGTTTCTAAGGCAACTGATTTGATACAATAAGAAAATGGTTCGGTACCCCGAGACGAAGATACAGTTGGTCGTCGTCCTATTGGGGATTGTCACGTGGTTCCTAAGGCAAGCGATTCAGTACCAAGTTCGCCGTTTGGCGACCTCGCCCCATCTCTTCTCGGGGACGTTAGCTATGCGACCGCCATCTCGCCCCATCCCCCTAACATGTATGGTTTGGTGCCTCGGTCCCAAAACGCTCGGTACGGGGACGGTCGTCTTGGTATTAGGGTTAGCAAGCTCGGTACCAAAACCGTATTTTCTGAGGCGAGCGATTCGGTACTAGCATGTACGGTTCGTCGCCTCGGTCCCAAATGTTCGATGCCAGGATGGTCGACTCGATATTAGGGTTAGCCGTTTGGGCAATCTCGCCCCTCGCGTCTCGAGACAGTAATTTCTAAGGCAACCGATTTGGTACACTTAGACAACGGTTCAGTGCCCTTGATTCCAAACTATCGGTACCAGGATGGTCGTCTTGGTATAACGGTTAGCAAGCTCGGTACCAGGACCGTATTTTCTAAGGCAAGCGATTTAGTACTAACAAGTACAATTCGGTGCCTCGGTCCTAAACATTCGGTGCCAGGATGGTCATCTCGGTATTAGGGTTAGCCGTTTGGGCGATCTCGCCCCTTAGGTCGCACGACCGTAATTGGCAACCGATTCGGTACAATTAGACAACGGTTGGATGCCCTCGATTCCAAACGCTCGGTACCAGGATGGTCGTCTTGGTATAAGAGTTAGCCTAAGCTCGGTACCCATGAATGTGGGTTCCATGTTGTACCACTCAGTACATTTATTCGGTATCTTAAGTGTGTATTGAATTAGTGGTAGATCAGTCATGTAGTTGTTCAGTACTTCATATGGCTAGATTCGGTTTATCGGCTGTGTTTTGTGTCGGTGGCAAGCTAGCGAGGAGCTTGGTACCACTCGTAGAATTATTCGATACCTCGGTTGTGTTCATGTTTATTGGTAGGGCAACAATGTATTAAAGTCGGTACCGTCGAGATGCGTCACACGGGATACCTAGAGTACTACTGTTAAGTATCTCACAAACTGCAAAGAGGGCATCCATAGATAAAAAAACAAAAATCTTCATCAATACATACTCCGGTTGATAAGATTAGAAAACAAGTGCACACTACAGGCTTTATTCCAGAGTCTATTCACTTGGCCCTAAGAATTGCAAGATCAGGTACCTAGAAAAATAATCCAATCTGGCACTGGTCAGATTACCAAGCACCACACCAAAATATGCAACGGGTACCAGGCTACAGTACCCACATGATTATAGCACCATGCGCTAAAAGAATAGGCAAGAACCCACCAAAAAAATTATAGCTATCACTAGAATAAAATCACAAACGAGTCGGCAACGGAGAGAATCAATCGCAAAGATACAGAATCCTGTGGTTGAGCTGCCGCTAGAGAAGGAAGCTCCATCTCCACCAGCTGCCCCAATTTCAGCTTGATTAGGAAAAATGCGACCAACTTCTTCTAGGAAAAAAAGAAACTCTTTACTGACAAACAATTAAGGACCATGTACAGACTACATCTTAGAGATACAGACGGGGGAGAGAGAGACATGGGGAAAAATAAAATCCATGTATATCTCTAAATGCATGTAACATGGAAGAAAACCAACGCGTTTTCTTTCCCTGCTCCAGGAACATTCTTTCGATTTGCAATACCAAACGAAACCAAAAAAAAATCTAGAAAGAAGCCAGGCTGGATGGAGGACGACCGACGTACTGGTTGCAGATGGCGGCGTCATGGGAGCCCAGCTCCGGCTCCACGAGGATGCGGGGCAGTCAATCCATGGTAAGATGTGGACGACGTGACCCAACACTGCACCTGGTGGAGGTCGTCGTGGCCGGCCGGGACGAAGTCGACGAGCTGGTTGAGGACACATATGGTGGAGATCGTGGTGAATTTTGGTTTGGGCTATGGATCTCTTCTCGTTGCATAGCAGAAAAGAGGAAGATAAGGGAAAATGATAAAGACTCGGCGCCTGGAGAGAGGTGCTGGATTTGGGTGAAGAAAAAGTCACGGGAGAGAGATGGCCACAAAAAATAGGGCGTGCTTATATCTCAGGCGACTGAGATTTAGCTAAATCTCAGCCGCCTGACGTCAGCCATCTTACTTAAGAGCGATTAAATACTTTGGATATATTGTTTGAGATCGCTGCATGCGTATTGTTTTTTCCACGTGAATGTTGCCACTGCTTGGTCCATTTCAATTTTTCATTTGGTCTACTGGGCCTTTTCGTTTACGGTGTACTTTTCATTTCCCTGATTGATTGGTGTAGTTCCGCTAAAAAAAATCGATTGGTGTAGTCTGATTTTTTCTGCTGCATAATTACTTATCCAAATCAAGAGTTGTGGAGCAAAATCGCATTCAGGACAAATAACGCCGACAGGGTCCGTCGTTTGCAATCAAGTGAGCAAGATACAAATGCCCCCCCCCCCCCTCTCCCTTGTCGGAAGCTCAGTTACAAACAAGTTGCAATTGGCCTCCCTTAATTATAATCACGTTTCAACTAGTACTCGGCGGGGGCTCAATTACAATCAAGTTACAAATAACCACACCTCGCTAGGAGCTCAGTTACAAGCAAAGTCACAACTTCCAGGGGCTCAGACAAACTGGACCTCGAAGGGGCTCCTCGACGGAGCTCAGTTACAAGCATTGTTGCAACTGCCCCCCCGGCGGACCTCAATGACAAGCAAATTACAACTGGCCCGCCGACGGGGTCCCTCAGTTGGAATCAAGTTTCAACTGGCCCTCAGCGAGGACTCAATTACTAGCAAGTTGCAAAATGCCCCCTCACCGGGAGCTCACGTAGAAGCAAGTCGCAACTGGCCTCCATTTCCAGGGGCTCAGACAACTAGACCTCGATAGAGCTCCCCCGGTGGAGCTCAGTTACAAGCATGTTGCAACTGGGCCCCAACGGAGCTCGGTTACAAGCAAGTTGCAACTAGCCCGCCGACGGGGTCCCTCAACAGGGGCTCAATTATAAGCAAGTTGCAAATGCCCCCATTGTGGGAGCTCAGTTACAATTATGTCGCAACTAGCCTCCCTCACCAGGGGCTCAGAAAAACTGGACCTTGATAGGGCTCCCCCGGTGGAGCCCAGTTACACGCATGTTGCAACTAGCCCCCGACGGAGCTCAGTTACAAGCATGTGGCAACTGGCCCGCCGACGGGGTCCCCCGGTTGAAATCAAGTTTCAACTAGCCATCGACGGGGGCTCGATTCCAAAGCAAGTTGCAAATACGCCCCACTCACCGGGAGCTCAGTTACAAGCAAGTTGCAACTGGCCCCCGACCACGGGGTCCCTCGATTGCAATCAAGTTTCAAATGACCCTCCATGGGGGCTCAATTACAAGCAAGTTGAAAATTCCCACCCCCTCGCCAGGAGCTCAGTTACAAGAAAGTCGCAACCGCCAGGGGCTCAGACAAACTGGACCTCGACGGGGCTCCTCGGTGGAGCTCAATTATAAGCATGTTGCAACTGGGCCCCGACAGAGCTCAGTTACAAGCAAGTTGCAACTGGCCCGCCGACGGGGTCCCTTAACTGTCCCTCGGCAGGGGCTCAATTACAAGCAAGTTGCAAATGCCCCTCTCGCGGGAGCTCAGTTACAAGCAAATCACAACTGGCCTCCCTCGCCGGGGGCTTAGACAAACTGGACCTCGACAGGGCTCCCCTGGCGGAGCCCATTTACAAGCATATTGCAACTGGCCCCCAGCAAAGCTCAGTTACAAGCATGTTGCAACTAGCCCGCCGACGGGGTCCCTCGATTGAAATCAAGTTTCAACTGGCCCACGGCGAGGGCTCAATTCCAAAGCAAGTTGCAAATGCCCCCCCCCCTCGTCTGGTGCTCAATTACAAGCAAGTTGTAACTGACCCCCGCCGACGGGGTCCCTCGATTGTAATCAAGATTCAACTAGCCCTCGGCGGGGGCTCAATTACAAGCAAGATGCAAATGCCCACCCCCTTGCCAGGAGCTCAGTTACAAGCAAGTCGCAACTGCCATGGGCTCAGGAAAATTGGACCTCGATGGGGCTCCCCCGGCGGAGCTCAGTTACAAGAATATTGCAACTGACCCCCCGATGAACCTCAGTTACAAGCGAGTTGTAACTGACCCGCCGACAGGGTCAACTAGCCCTCAGTGAGGGCTCAATTAGAAGCAAGTTGCAAATTACCTCCCTCGTCGGGAGCTCAGTTACAAGCATGTTGCAACTTGGCCCCGACGGAACTCAGTTACAAGCAAGTTGCAACTGGCCCGCCGACGGGGTCCCTCAACTGGCACTCGGCAGGGGCTCAATTACAAGCAAGTTGCAAATGCCCCTCTCGCGGGAGCTCAGTTACAAGCAAATCACAACTGGCCTCCCTCGCCGGGGGCTTAGACAAACTGGACCTCGACAGGGCTCCCCTGGCGGAGCCCATTTACAAGCATATTGCAACTGGCCCCCAGCAAAGCTCAGTTACAAGCATGTTGCAACTAGCCCGCCGACGGGGTCCCTCGATTGAAATCAAGTTTCAACTGGCCCACGGCGAGGGCTCAATTCCAAAGCAAGTTGCAAATGCCCCCCCCCCCCCCTCGTCTGGTGCTCAATTACAAGCAAGTTGTAACTGACCCCCGCCGACGGGGTCCCTTGATTGTAATCAAGATTCAACTAGCCCTCGGCGGGGACTCAATTACAAGCAAGATGCAAATGCCCACCCCCTTGCCAGGAGCTCAGTTACAAGCAAGTCGCAACTGCCATGGGCTCAGGAAAATTGGACCTCGATGGGGCTCCCCCGGCGGAGCTCAGTTACAAGAATATTGCAACTGACCCCCCGATGAACCTCAGTTACAAGCGAGTTGTAACTGACCCGCCGACAGGGTCAACTAGCCCTCAGTGAGGGCTCAATTAGAAGCAAGTTGCAAATTACCTCCCTCGTCGGGAGCTCAGTTACAAGCATGTTGCAACTTGGCCCCGACGGAACTCAGTTACAAGCAAGTTGCAACTGGCCCGCCGACGGGGTCCCTCAACTGGCACTCGGCAGGGGCTCAATTACAAGCAAGTTGCAAATGCCCCTCTCGCGGGAGCTCAGTTACAAGCAAATCACAACTGGCCTCCCTCGCCGGGGGCTTAGACAAACTGGACCTCGACAGGGCTCCCCTGGCGGAGCCCATTTACAAGCATATTGCAACTGGCCCCCAGCAAAGCTCAGTTACAAGCATGTTGCAACTAGCCCGCCGACGGGGTCCCTCGATTGAAATCAAGTTTCAACTGGCCCACGGCGAGGGCTCAATTCCAAAGCAAGTTGCAAATGCCCCTCCCCCCCCTCGTCTGGTGCTCAATTACAAGCAAGTTGTAACTGACCCCCGCCGACGGGGTCCCTCGATTGTAATCAAGATTCAACTAGCCCTCGGCGGGGGCTCAATTACAAGCAAGATGCAAATGCCCACCCCCTTGCCAGGAGCTCAGTTACAAGCAAGTCGCAACTGCCATGGGCTCAGGAAAATTGGACCTCGATGGGGCTCCCCCGGCGGAGCTCAGTTACAAGAATATTGCAACTGACCCCCCGATGAACCTCAGTTACAAGCGAGTTGTAACTGACCCGCCGACAGGGTCAACTAGCCCTCAGTGAGGGCTCAATTAGAAGCAAGTTGCAAATTACCTCCCTCGCCGGGAGCTCAGTTACAAGCATGTTGCAACTTGGCCCCGACGGAACTCAGTTACAAGCAAGTTGCAACTGGCCCGCCGACGGGGTCCCTCAACTGGCACTCGGCAGGGGCTCAATTACAAGCAAGTTGCAAATGCCCCCCTCGTGGGAGCTGAGTTACAAGCAAGTCGTAACTGGACTCCCTCGCTAGGGGCTTAGACAAACAGACCCTAGACAGGGCTCCCCTGGCGGAGCCCAGTTACAAGCATATTGCAACTGGTCCCTGACGGAGCTCAGTTACAAGCATGTTGCAACTGGCCCGCCGATGGGGTCCCTCGATTGAAATCAAGTTTCAACTGGCTCTCAGCGAGGGCTCAATTGCAAAGCAAGTTGCAAATGCCCCCCCCCCTTGTCAGGAGCTCAGTTACAAGCAAGTTGCACTTAGCCCCGCCGACTGGGTCCCTCAATTGCAATCAAGTTTCAACTGACACTCGGCGGGGGATTAATTACAAGAAATTTGCAAATGCCCATCCCCTCGCGAGGAGCTTAGTTACAAGCAAGTCGCAACTGACAGGGTCTCAGACAAACTGGACCTTGACAAGGCTCTCCTGGCGGAGCTCAGTTACAAGAATGTTGCAACTGGCCCCTCGACGGACCTCGGTTACAAGAAAGTTGTAACTGGCCCGCCGACGGGGTCCCTCAGTTGCAATCAAGTTTCAACTGGCCCTCAGCGAGGGCTCAATTACAAGAAAGTTGGAAATGCCCCCGTCACCGGTAGGTCAGTTACAAGAAAGTCGCAACTAGCCTCCATTTCCAGGGGCTCAGACAACTAGACCTCGGCAGGGCTCCCCCAAGGTAGCTCAGTTACAAGCATGTTGCAACTTGGCCCCGACGGAGCTCAGTTACAAGCAAGTTACAACCGGCCAACCGACAGGGTCCCTCAACTACTCCTTGGCAGGGGCTCAATTACAAGAAAGTTGCAAATGCCCGCCCTCACAGGAGCTCTATTACAAGCAAGTTGCAACTGGCCTCCCTCGCCAGGGGCTCAGACAAACTGGACCTCGACAGGGCTCCCCCGACGGAGCTCAGTTACAAGCAAGTTGCAACTGGACCACCGACGGGGTCCCTCGGTTGAAATCAAGTTTTCAACTGGCCATCGGCGGGGTCTCAATTCCAAATAAAATTGCAAATGCCACCCCCTCGCCGGGAGCTCAGTTACACGCAAGTTGCAACTGGACCCCGTCGAAGGGGTCCCTCGGTGCAACCAAGTTTCAACTGCCCCTCAGCGAGGGCTCAATTACAAACAAGTTGCAAATGCCCACCCCTCGCCAGGATCTCAGTTACAAAAAAGTCACAACTGCCAGTGGCTCAGACAAACTAGACCCGACGGGGCTCCCCCGGCGAAGCTCAGTTACAAGCATGTTGCAACTGGACCCTCGTCGGACCTCAATTACAAGCAAGTTGTAACTGGCCCGCCGACGGGGTCCCTCAGTTGCAATCAAGTTTCAACTGGCCCTTAGCGAGGGATCAATTACAAGTAAGTTGCAAATGCCCCCTCGCCGGGAGCTCAGTTACAAGCAAGTCGCAACTGACCTCCATTTCCAGTGGTTCAGACAACTGGACGTCGACAGGGCTCCCCCAATGGAGCTCAGTTACAAGCATGTTGCAACTTGGCCCAGGCGGAGCTCAGTTATAAGCAAGTTACACCTAGCCTGCCGACGGGGTCCCTCAACTGGCCCTCTGCAGGGGCTCAATTATAAGAAAGTTTCAAATGCCCCCTCGAAGGAGCTCAATTACAAGCAAGTTGCAACTGGCCTCCCTCTCTAGGGGATCAGACAAACTGGACCTTGACAGGGCTCCCCCGGCGGAGCCCAGTTACAAGCATGTTGCAACTGGCCCTCGGCGAAGCTCAGTTACAAGCAAGTTGCAACTGGACCGCTGACGGGGTCCCTCGGTTGAAATCAAGTTTCAATTGGCCCTCAACGGGGGCTCAATTCCAAAGCAAGTTGCAAATGCCCTCCCCCCCATCGCCGGGAGCTCAGTTACAAGTAAGTAGCAACTGTCCCCGCCGACAAGGTCCTTCGATTGCAATCAAGTTTCAACTGGCCCTCGGCGAGAGCTCGGTTACAAAAAAAAGTTGCAAATGCCCACCCCCTCGCCAGGAGCTTAGTTACAAGAAAGTCAGAAATGCCATGGGATCAGATAAACTGGACCTCGACGGGGCTCCCCCGACGGAGCTCAGTTACAAGCATGTTGCAACTGCCCACTCGGCGGACCTCAGTTACAAGAAAGTTGCAACTGGCTCGCGACGGGGTCCCTCAGTTCCAATCAAGTTTCAATTGGCTCTCAGCGGAGGCTCAACTACAAACAAGTTGCAAATGCTCCCCCCCCCCCCCTTGCCGGGAGCTCACTTACAAGCAAGTCACAACTGACCTCCCTTGCCGGGGGCTCAGACAACTGGATCTCGACAGGGCTAGAAAAAGGAAAAAAAAGTGTTGATACAATGAAGTGGCAATTTGCTTCTGAAAAAGTGTGTTTAGACCCCTTTTAATGTGTAGGTTCACATCGAATCTACACATTTAAAAAGCTAAAAATATCTTATATTATAAAAAAGCAGAGGGAATAAATGTTACTAATATAAGTTAGATCAATCTAGTAAAAAAATTGCAATCTTATGTCGTCCTAGCGGTAAAACAATAACAACTATAAAATTTTAAGAGAAAATAAAAAAATACAAACCAGCAAAAGAAAAGAAAAATAAAATCTAAAACTCAATTGAAGTTCGATTCAACCACCAACTCACACACTTAAGATAATCTAAATTTCACACGAAGAAAAGAAAAACCAAAATAACTGCCAGCAAAAAAGAAACAACCAAAAAAAAAACAAAAAAAACTCACGCACCTACGGTGACAGCCCAGGCAGCACCGCGCGGTGCAAGCAAAAGCAAAGCTCGCGCGCGCGACAGAGCCCAGGCAGCACCGCGGGGCATAGCCCAAACAAAATAGCCAACGCACAGTAGTTTGCACAGATCGTAAAGCAGAAAAATCCAACGGTAGATTAGGTGACTGAGACTTAGTTAATTCTCAGGCGTCTGAGAATTAGCAATTCGTGCTTATATTTCAGGCGACTGAGATTTAGCTAAATCTCAGCCGCCTGACGTCAGCCATCTTACTTAAGAGCGATTAAATACTTTGGATATATTGTTTGAGATCGCTGCATGCGTATTGTTTTTTCCACGTGAATGTTGCCACTGCTTGGTCCATTTCAATTTTTCATTTGGTCTACTGGGCCTTTTCGTTTACGGTGTACTTTTCATTTCCCTGATTGATTGGTGTAGTTCCGCTAAAAAAAATCGATTGGTGTAGTCTGATTTTTTCTGCTGCACGCTAGCCTAATTACTTATCCAAATCAAGAGTTGTGGAGCAAAATCGCATTCAGGACAAATAACGCCGACAGGGTCCGTCGTTTGCAATCAAGTGAGCAAGATACAAATGCCCCCCCCCCCCTCTCCCTTGTCGGAAGCTCAGTTACAAACAAGTTGCAATTGGCCTCCCTTAATTATAATCACGTTTCAACTAGTACTCGGCGGGGGCTCAATTACAATCAAGTTACAAATAACCACACCTCGCTAGGAGCTCAGTTACAAGCAAAGTCACAACTTCCAGGGGCTCAGACAAACTGGACCTCGAAGGGGCTCCTCGACGGAGCTCAGTTACAAGCATTGTTGCAACTGCCCCCCCGGCGGACCTCAATGACAAGCAAATTACAACTGGCCCGCCGACGGGGTCCCTCAGTTGGAATCAAGTTTCAACTGGCCCTCAGCGAGGACTCAATTACTAGCAAGTTGCAAAATGCCCCCTCACCGGGAGCTCACGTAGAAGCAAGTCGCAACTGGCCTCCATTTCCAGGGGCTCAGACAACTAGACCTCGATAGAGCTCCCCCGGTGGAGCTCAGTTACAAGCATGTTGCAACTGGGCCCCAGCGGAGCTCGGTTACAAGCAAGTTGCAACTAGCCCGCCGACGGGGTCCCTCAACAGGGGCTCAATTATAAGCAAGTTGCAAATGCCCCCATTGTGGGAGCTCAGTTACAATTATGTCGCAACTAGCCTCCCTCACCAGGGGCTCAGAAAAACTGGACCTTGATAGGGCTCCCCCGGTGGAGCCCAGTTACACGCATGTTGCAACTAGCCCCCGACGGAGCTCAGTTACAAGCATGTGGCAACTGGCCCGCCGACGGGGTCCCCCGGTTGAAATCAAGTTTCAACTAGCCATCGACGGGGGCTCGATTCCAAAGCAAGTTGCAAATACGCCCCACTCACCGGGAGCTCAGTTACAAGCAAGTTGCAACTGGCCCCCGACCACGGGGTCCCTCGATTGCAATCAAGTTTCAAATGACCCTCGATGGGGGCTCAATTACAAGCAAGTTGAAAATTCCCACCCCCTCGCCAGGAGCTCAGTTACAAGAAAGTCGCAACCGCCAGGGGCTCAGACAAACTGGACCTCGACGGGGCTCCTCGGTGGAGCTCAATTATAAGCATGTTGCAACTGGGCCCCGACAGAGCTCAGTTACAAGCAAGTTGCAACTGGCCCGCCGACGGGGTCCCTTAACTGTCCCTCGGCAGGGGCTCAATTACAAGCAAGTTGCAAATGCCCCTCTCGCGGGAGCTCAGTTACAAGCAAATCACAACTGGCCTCCCTCGCCGGGGGCTTAGACAAACTGGACCTCGACAGGGCTCCCCTGGCGGAGCCCATTTACAAGCATATTGCAACTGGCCCCCAGCAAAGCTCAGTTACAAGCATGTTGCAACTAGCCCGCCGACGGGGTCCCTCGATTGAAATCAAGTTTCAACTGGCCCTCGGCGAGGGCTCAATTCCAAAGCAAGTTGCAAATGCCCCCCCCTCGTCTGGTGCTCAATTACAAGCAAGTTGTAACTGACCCCCGCCGACGGGGTCCCTCGATTGTAATCAAGATTCAACTAGCCCTCGGCGGGGGCTCAATTACAAGAAAGATGCAAATGCCCACCCCCTTGCCAGGAGCTCAGTTACAAGCAAGTCGCAACTGCCATGGGCTCAGGAAAATTGGACCTCGATGGGGCTCCCCCGGCGGAGCTCAGTTACAAGAATATTGCAACTGACACCCCGATGAACCTCAGTTACAAGCGAGTTGTAACTGACCCGCCGACAGGGTCAACTAGCCCTCAGTGAGGGCTCAATTAGAAGCAAGTTGCAAATTACCTCCCTCGTCGGGAGCTCAGTTACAAGCATGTTGCAACTTGGCCCCGACGGAACTCAGTTACAAGCAAGTTGCAACTGGCCCGCCGACGGGGTCCCTCAACTGGCACTCGGCAGGGGCTCAATTACAAGCAAGTTGCAAATGCCCCCTCGTGGGAGCTGAGTTACAAGCAAGTCGTAACTGGACTCCCTCGCTAGGGGCTTAGACAAACAGACCCTAGACAGGGCTCCCCTGACGGAGCCCAGTTACAAGGATATTGCAACTGGTCCCTGACGGAGCTCAGTTACAAGCATGTTGCAACTGGCCCGCCGATGGGGTCCCTCGATTGAAATCAAGTTTCAACTGGCTCTCAGCGAGGGCTCAATTGCAAAGCAAGTTGCAAATGCCCCCCCCCTTGTCAGGAGCTCAGTTACAAGCAAGTTGCACTTAGCCCCGCCGACTGGGTCCCTCAATTGCAATCAAGTTTCAACTGACACTCGACGGGGGATTAATTACAAGAAATTTGCAAATGCCCATCCCCTCGCGAGGAGCTTAGTTACAAGCAAGTCGCAACTGACAGGGTCTCAGACAAACTGGACCTTGACAAGGCTCTCCTGGCGGAGCTCAGTTACAAGAATGTTGCAACTGGCCCCTCGACGGACCTCAGTTACAAGAAAGTTGTAACTGGCCCGCCGACGGGGTCCCTCAGTTGCAATCAAGTTTCAACTGGCCCTCAGCGAGGGCTCAATTACAAGAAAGTTGGAAATGCCCCCGTCACCGGTAGGTCAGTTACAAGAAAGTCGCAACTAGCCTCCATTTCCAGGGGCTCAGACAACTGGACCTCGGCAGGGCTCCCCCAAGGGAGCTCAGTTACAAGCATGTTGCAACTTGGCCCCGACGGAGCTCAGTTACAAGCAAGTTACAACCGGCCAACCGACGGGGTCCCTCAACTACTCCTTGGCAGGGGCTCAATTACAAGAAAGTTGCAAATGCCCGCCCTCACAGGAGCTCTATTACAAGCAAGTTGCAACTGGCCTCCCTCGCCAGGGGCTCAGACAAACTGGACCTCGACAGGGCTCCCCCGACGGAGCTCAGTTACAAGCAAGTTGCAACTGGACCACCGACGGGGTCCCTCGGTTGAAATCAAGTTTTCAACTGGCCATCGGCGGGGTCTCAATTCCAAATAAAATTGCAAATGCCACCCCCTCGCCGGGAGCTCAGTTACACGCAAGTTGCAACTGGACCCCGTCGAAGGGGTCCCTCGATTAAAACCAAGTTTCAACTGCCCCTCAGCGAGGGCTCAATTACAAACAAGTTGCAAATGCCCACCCCTCGCCAGGATCTCAGTTACAAAAAAGTCACAACTGCCAGTGGCTCAGACAAACTAGACCCGACGGGGCTCCCCCGACGAAGCTCAGTTACAAGCATGTTGCAACTGGACCCTCGTCGGACCTCAATTACAAGCAAGTTGTAACTGGCCCGCCGACGGGGTCCCTCAGTTGCAATCAAGTTTCAACTGGCCCTTAGCGAGGGATCAATTACAAGTAAGTTGCAAATGCCCCCTCGCCGGGAGCTCAGTTACAAGCAAGTCGCAACTGACCTCCAATTCCAGTGGTTCAGACAACTGGACGTCGACAGGGCTCCCCCAATGGAGCTCAGTTACAAGCATGTTGCAACTTGGCCCAGGCGGAGCTCAGTTATAAGCAAGTTACACCTAGCCTGCCGACGGGGTCCCTCAACTGGCCCTCTGCAGGGGCTCAATTATAAGAAAGTTTCAAATGCCCCCTCGAAGGAGCTCAATTACAAGCAAGTTGCAACTGGCCTCCCTCTCTAGGGGATCAGACAAACTGGACCTTGACAGGGCTCCCCCGGCGGAGCCCAGTTACAAGCATGTTGCAACTGGCCCTCGGCGAAGCTCAGTTACAAGCAAGTTGCAACTGGACCGCTGACGGGGTCCCTCGGTTGAAATCAAGTTTCAATTGGCCCTTAACGGGGGCTCAATTCCAAAGCAAGTTGCAAATGCCCTCCCCCCCATCGCCGGGAGCTCAGTTACAAGTAAGTAGCAACTGGCCCCGCCGACAAGGTCCTTCGATTGCAATCAAGTTTCAACTGGCCCTCGGCGAGAGCTCGGTTACAAAAAAAGTTGCAAATGCCCACCCCCTCGCCAGGAGCTTAGTTACAAGAAAGTCAGAAATGCCATGGGATCAGATAAACTGGACCTCGACGGGGCTCCCCCGACGGAGCTCAGTTACAAGCATGTTGCAACTGCCCACTCGGCGGACCTCAGTTACAAGAAAGTTGCAACTGGCTCGCGACGGGGTCCCTCAGTTCCAATCAAGTTTCAATTGGCTCTCAGCAGAGGCTCAATTACAAACAAGTTGCAAATGCTCCCCCCCCCCCTTGCCGGGAGCTCACTTACAAGCAAGTCACAACTGACCTCCCTTGCCGGGGGCTCGGACAACTGGACCTCGACAGGGCTAGAAAAAGGAAAAAAAAAATGTTGATACAATGAAGTGGCAATTTGCTTCTGAAAAAGTGTGTTTAGACCCCTTTTAATGTGTAGGTTCACATCGAATCTACACATTTAAAAAGCTAAAAATATCTTATATTATAAAAAAGCAGAGGGAATAAATGTTACTAATATAAGTTAGATCAATCTAGTAAAAAAATTGCAATCTTATGTCGTCCTAGCGGTAAAACAATAACAACTATAAAATTTTAAGAGAAAATAAAAAAATACAAACCAGCAAAAGAAAAGAAAAATAAAATCTAAAACTCAATTGAAGTTCGATTCAACCACCAACTCACACACTTAAGATAATCTAAATTTCACACGAAGAAAAGAAAAACCAAAATAACTGCCAGCAAAAAAAAAAATCTAGAAAGAAGCCAGGCTGGATGGAGGACGACCGACGTACTGGTTGCAGATGGCGGCGTCATGGGAGCCCAGCTCCGGCTCCACGAGGATGCGGGGCAGTCAATCCATGGTAAGATGTGGACGACGTGACCCAACACTGCACCTGGTGGAGGTCGTCGTGGCCGGCCGGGACGAAGTCGACGAGCTGGTTGAGGACACATATGGTGGAGATCGTGGTGAATTTTGGTTTGGGCTATGGATCTCTTCTCGTTGCATAGCAGAAAAGAGGAAGATAAGGGAAAATGATAAAGACTCGGCGCCTGGAGAGAGGTGCTGGATTTGGGTGAAGAAAAAGTCACGGGAGAGAGATGGCCACAAAAAATAACCAATCACCAAATATCCCGCAGGATCTGTAGTCTATGAAGCAATCTGGTTCAGAAAAAATGGTAAAAATAAAATTGAAGAACCAAATCAGATCTGGGACTGAAATCACACAGAATGGGGGTATGCCAGTCTGATCAGGCCCGATGTGGATCCTGAATACACAAACACCATGCCCAAAAAACCCAGCATCTCGTGCCTGGGGGTCGAGCTCGAGCCATGGCGTGGCGTCTAGATGTGGCGGTGGCCATGGCCGGCTGGACGTGGTGACCAGGCATCTGAGGCCTGGATGTATGGAGGGAGGGTGGGAAAGGGACAGCGTCGTAGGCGGACTCGGCGGTGGGATCTGACGCAGTACCGAGGAGTGGTTGGGTATGGATGGGAATAGATGCCTGTAGTTTAAATTTAATGGCCTGCCTCTGTCAGACTCATGGGCCACACACCAGCTGACGCCCGCGGCAGAATGCAGAGGGACAGTGCGCAGTGGAAAGAAGTTGGAGCTAATTCCTTGTTTGGTTATTTCAGACATCGATGAAAAATGCCTATGAGCATGGAGTTTCTCTACCTCTCCCGGATCTCCAAGCAGTCGTGTGATCTGAGATGCTTCCTCTAGAGAATAAGGGCATACGCGCTATTTGACACCCAGGATATAGAATAGTTATTCTACACTCACCATCTATCTTTAGAACCGTATATTATTTTTATGTCACGTAAATTTTGTATTACTTCGTAAGTCGAGAAGAAGATAATAAAATTTAAAAATGATATAATTTTTTTCGTTTACATGCCGTAAAAAAGTTCGACGTAAAATAAATATTTTTGGTGTTTCTTATACTATAATGACTCATAAATTTTATTTTTATGTCAATTTTTTTGATTGTGATGAATATATGAACATAATTATTCGTATACAAAACATAATTTTTTCAATTTAATAACATAAAAATATGTTGGGTGTAAAATATGGGAAATAGCCAGCTAAACACAGGCATAGCTGCGCATAGCCTATCCACCGTTGATTCTCTCCCCTTTTGATATAGGGAGCACATGTATCCAGACCCAGGATGTTGGCTCAATAGTAACGCCGTTAGTGTTCCTTTGATGCATGCATGAAGCCCTAGCAAAACAAAGCTTATCAAATTTCATTTAGGTGAGGCAAACCCTAATATACAACATGCGGTATCCTAACCCTGATATATTACACGGTAAACCCTAATATACTATATGCATGAAGCCCTAGCAAAACAAAGCTTATCAAATTTCATTTAGGTGAGGCAAACCCTAATATACAACATGCAGTAAACCCCCTAATATACTACATGCATGAAGCCCTAGCAAAACAAAGTTTATCAAATTTCATTTAGGTGAGGCAAACCCTAATATACTACATGTGGTAAACCCTAACCAAACTAAGCCTTATTTCATTGCCGCCGCAATAAACAAAACAACCTTTGTTTCGTTTTCTTCACATTCTCATGGATGCATGCGGCCACCAAACACATACCAAAACAACCTTTGTTAGGGCACTCTTTTTCATGGCACATAGTCTAAAGCTTCTGAATGCAAAACCTGTTTTAATCCTTGTTCTCAATCCCTTCTCATTTTAGATGCTAAAAATTCTCATTTTAGATGCTAAAACTTTTGTAGCCAAAACAGTGTGCTAAATTGGAACCCATGCCAAACCATAGATTCTTGCATGCATGCACAAAACTAACACCGTTATCTCAGCCATGTTCCACCCCACTTCCATCTAGAGGTTGCATGCATTTGATCCCTAAATCCAACGGTGTTCTGCCTGCGCAGCTATGCCTGTGTTTAGCAAATCCACGTCAATATATATATGGAAAATAGTGGGCTATCTAGGATGCTACCTATGCATACTAATTCAACCATTGGATATTCTATAGAGAGCATGAAGTTGAGCAGCGGAAGCACAAAATATCTAACGGAAAATATCACACTCCGTTACATAGAGAACATTTTTTTGCATGCATTGCTAGTACATGCAAGTATACATGCAAGTACTAGCACATGCATGCAAACTAGCAACATCTCACGCATGCATGCAAGCTAGCAATACTAGTAGACCACTGAACTGGCTAAAATTTCAGCACGCATTCTAGCAATACATTCAGACCATTAAACCGGCAAAATTTCAACACGCATTCTAACACCACATGCGCTAAAACGAAAGCCAAGCGCGGGAAAATTGGCCGAAAATCGTGCAACCCTCGTGGTTGAATTTATTGCATGCTAACTTGCTTGATATATTGGTCTACTTGAAATTATTACAGAAATTCTTGCATGTTTTCGTGCTCATATTGATACTAACATGCACACATCACATCACCTAGTACAAGCTAGTAATGTCTAGTGAAAACAAGTACTACTGGCATACCGTATGCACTAGTTGATATATTTGGTCTACTCTCATGATTGAAATTATTGCAGAAATTCTTGTATGTTTTCATGATCATATTGATACTAACATGCACACATCCCATCAACTAGTACAAGCTAGTAATATCTAGTGCAAACAAGTACTACTAGCACACCGTATGCACTTTGTAATTTTTTTTGCAACAATAGATGCGGTTTGGTACGCTACAATAAAGGCTGGTTTTGTAATTCTATAAACGGCAAATAACACCGTTAACTACATGCAACATTTTGACCGTCTCTCATCTTGGCAGCTAGTAATAGTACTCCCTGTATCCAACGTCAACTGCAATGCACGCACGCGTTAATGTTGGATACAGGGAGTACGTGAACTAGCTGCCAAGATGGGAGAGAGCCAAAATCTTGCATGCAGTTAACGGTGTTATTTGCCGTTTATAAAATGGCGAGACCAGACTGTATTATAGCATACCAACCAGCTTATATTGTTGCAAAAATTTCTACAAATTACTAGTTGTACTTGCATGCACTAGACCTGACTAGATGTACTAATTGATGGGGATGTGTGCATGTTAGCATGAATCCTAGCATGGAAACATACAAGAATTTCTGCAATAAAACCAACCGTGGGAGTAGACCAACATATCAAGCAAGTTATCATGCGTTCTAGGTTGCACGAATTTTGGCCAATATTTCCGCGCGTGGATTTTGTTTTAGCGCGGGAGTGCTCCCCGCATCCATTTCCGCTAGATTTTTTTCGGTACAAAAGTAAAACTCATTATTTTATATGTAGATGGGACTCCAGATCATTCTCCCTATGAGCCTCCTTTAATGTACTAGTTGCCATATCCTTTTTAGCCTCCCACACAAACGGCTTTGCTAATTTACATGCTTGAAAATGATCAGTTCGATGGTCTACATGTAGTGCTAGAATGCGTGCTGAAATTTTGGCCGGTTCAATGGTCTGAATGTATTGCTAGAATGTGTGCTGAAATTTTAGTCAGTTCAGTGGTCTACTAGTATTGCTAGCTCGCATGCATGTGTGAGCTGTTGCTAGTTTGTATGCATGTGCTAGCTTGCATGTGTACTTGCATGTACTAGCAATGCATGCAAAAAATACTCTTGATATAACAAGTGTGATGTTTTCCGTTAGATATTTTGTGCTCAACTTTATGCTCTCTATAGAATATCCAATGGTTGGATTAGTATGCACAGGTAGCATCCTAGATAACGAGCTAAGATACACTCCATTGTGAAAAGCCTAACGCGACCAAATCTTCAATCATGCAATTAATATGGATCATGAACATACTACACACTCATAAATTCATGGATAAACCTTTTATCCTTAGAAAAAGCGACAAAGTGAAAGGAGAAAAAATCTGATTCCATTAGTCTGCTCACCGTATCGTTTTGAGTTGGACTCTGAAATCCTGGATCGAGAATGAGCAAATTACATAGGGATCTCAATTTCGAATCTGAAGAACCAGCTTTTCCATAAAAAAAGAAAAAACAAGCATGGAGCTTTTTTCACCGCGTGGCCATTGTGAACAAAAACACTAAACCACAAAATTCAACTAATCTACAAAGATTCATCAAAAAAGTCAACTAATCTATCCAACAAAAAATAATACGAGATCAAAAGAAAAAAAGTCAACTAATCCATCAGGTTGGATTTGCTCACAATCTAACTTAGTAAGATCAAAAATAAAAGCAAAGTTTCTGTTGAATAAAATTAGATGGACATGGGATCTAGACAGAAATATATTAGGAGATAATTAACAGAACTTTACCTCATAAAATTTTCCCTTTATTTGATGGACATGAAATCTAGATCGGGGACACACCATGTACAAAAGAATCAACATCTACCTGATCCTCTCAAACAGAGAAAAGGGCGACAGAAGCATGGAACAAGGGGAAAGGCCATGGCAGACACCGGCCGAGACACCGACGGAGATTAGCATCTTCTCATTTCGAGATTATTACTTAACAAAAAACAGAAAAAAGGAAGAAAAAGAACAAGGAGGATCTAGATCAGGAGGAAGTGATGCCGCGCCGTCGATGGCGTTCTCAAGCGGATAGCGACGGACGGCACCGCATCATCGACCAACAGTACCAATAGCCCCACGCTTGGTCGCTGCGTGTGGTGGCTCCGGCGGCCCAGGAACCCGCCGTGCTGAATTCAAGCTGGTCGGGGCGACCGAGGGCCTTGCCGTCTTGAGGGAGTTGGAGTCGGGCGGGGTTGTGCCCAGAGGAGGTCGTCGAGGCCTAGATCTTGGAGAAGAGGGAGGGTGGGTGGCGGCCTCCATGCGCGCGGGCGGGGTTGGCGGCGGAGGATCTGGTGCCTTGCGGTTGTGCGCGTGTGTGTGGTTCAAGGACCGTGCGGGGTAGGTGGCCTACCATGTCCGGGGATGGACAGGGTGCGATTAGGTAGTTCGAGGCCATGCCCGTGCATTGAAACCAGCCGGGCCAGGAAAAAATGACTCTGTCTCAAGTTAACGCTGTTAGTTGCGATAGACGGTCATAAATACCTTATAGGCTAATTCAACGGTGGTAAGGCTATGCACAACTATTATCGTGGGCAGCTCACTATATATATATATATATATATATATATATATATATATATATATATATATATATATATATATATATATATATATATAACCCTATTTAGCACCCAGGGTGTAGAATAGTTATTTTGCACCCAACATAATTTTATGTTGTCATATTTAGAAATTTATGTTTTGTATATAAATAATTATGTTCATATTCATCCACGACGCAAAAAAAATTAACATAAATAAATAGTTTATGAGCAATTATAGTGAAAAACATTAAAATATGCATTTTACGTCGTATTTTATACGGCACGTAAACAAAAAAAATTATAACATGCTTATATTTTCCTACGTTCTTCTTAACTCTTGAGGTAAGACAAAATTTACGCGACGTAAAAATAATATAAAGTTCTAAAAATAGAGAATGGGAGTATAATAACTATTCTACACCATGGGTGTCAAATAACGTTACCCTATATATGTATATGTATATATATATAGGAAGCGAAAATGATATGCCCTAGTACCTTAGAGGAAGCATCTCCTACCGCACGCTTGCTTTGAGATTGGTACCGGAAGACCTCCCCTTTTTTTTTCCCTTTTGCACCACCTATTTGTGAAATCATTTTCTCTCACCACCCACATGACATAGGCAAGCAAGTGAGGAAACCTGGGACAGATTTGTAGTTCCAAAAGAGTGCATTTTGCAGCTTTAGTTTGAATCCAAGTTTGAAAATCCATGCAGAAAAGGGTAACTGACAACTGCCGGCGCTGGGCTCTGTTAGTCCTGCCAGCCCACTGCATCCCCCACGCGCGTGTGTCAGCTAAGTGGACGACTATTCAAAATTTAAACATTCGATACCAGGACATCGTCCATTGGGCTGACATCCTTCGTTCGGTCAACTGAAACCTGTCATCTGTTTAGACATCCTTCGTTCTGGCTGAAGTGGCAACGGGCCAAAGTGGCGCCACGGCGAGGGCGGAGATCGCTAGCCTGACCAAGCACATCAGGAGGCACCTCAGGGAGGAGGCCGCCACGCCTCGGCGTGGTGCGCGCGTCCGCCTACCTGCCCCACTTCTGCCAGTTGCTTGGCATGGAGGACCGGGAGGCGGCGCAGCGTCTGGAGGAGAGCGACCTGGAGGTGCGGCACACCGGCCTCGTCTGCTTGGCCCTCGAGCGCGCCGACGTCGACAGGCCCGCCGACGTCCTCTTAGATGTGGCTGAGGCCACCGGCGTCTCCGCGGTCACTGTCAACAATGTGTGCAAGAAGCTGCGCCCACACGCCGAGCTGCTCTTCGCCTGAAGCCTGAAGGACGGGCGTGCCATCGTTGTGTCCGAGACTTGTAAGATTTTTGTCTTGCGACTTGTATTCCTTCGTGTCTCTGCCTAGCGTGCTGATGGCATCGTTCATTCATCACTACTCAGCTACTTTGATTACTTCATTTAGAGCTCATGATTCCTAATATATTCTTGGTCAACTCGTTGACGTGAATCTGTTGTATATCGTCTCGCGCTGTTTCTGGAATCTTCTGAGGTCTATGTTTTTAAATTCTGAATTCTGAATATCATTGAACTTGTGAGCGTGAGATGTGGTCTGACTGAGTTTTCAGTGACAGAACAACAGAAGGAATGCTATGGCGTGTGAGATACCAAATTAAGAACCGTTAAAATCTAGCTAGGCCCCGTTTGGCATACTTCAGTTTCCAAAATAAAATCTGTCTTTCTTAACACTTGTTACGTCCAAACTTGACTTGTATTATTAAGCTTTATATGAGGAGATGATGTTATGTTTTTCCACTGTATTAGTAATAACACCTTTTAAAAAAAATAGTGATTTGTATCACAAGCCCTTAAACTCTTTCGAGAGTGCCACACATGTTCTGAAACTTTGAAATCGTCAACCATGTGTCCCGAAAGTGCAACGGATGAGTCGTACAATTGAGATCATCCAACGTGAGTCATCTAGGTTCGTTGGACTGTATACGGTGCCTCGCTTTTTTTTGCACTTCCACAACCTTGATGGCGATAATTTTTGAAGTTTCAGGACCTACAAACGCACTTCACTCTTTGTAATGTCGAGAGCCTAAAGTGTAAACAATATGTAAATTTAAATTTTCTTTGGGGAGTGGACTCGGAGACCCGTTGTTTGTTTACTGGATAAGAATGTAGTGAACATCCTCATTTTTTTATGCATTAGGCACAAAGTAAAAAGGCATTAGGCACCAAGTATACGAATTATAAGTACCCAAACAATAGATAGAAAGAAACATCTATATACTTTTATGCAAAACAGTAGGAAGAGCAGGCCAACTAATTATGCATCATGATTAATACCGGAAGCTCACATCCGAATATTAGAAGGTTCAGAGTGTAGCAAGATGAGCAGAGATACTCGCCTCCGACCATCCACATCTAGAAATCTCGATGTGCATTTTGGGTACCCATGGCTAAAAGCACTCGGTAAATCTAAATGTGCATTTTGGCCACCCATGGTTAAAGCACTCACACCTAAAAATCTAGATGTGCATATTGGATATCCATGGTTAAAGCACTCGGTACATAAAAATCTAGATGCGGTTCAGCACCCCACCTTTCTTTGGATTAACACAGATAGTTTTAACACAACAACCACCAGCACCAGGAGATCAAGAACAAGAAGACACTGCACATCAGAAAAAATGTGGAATGGAACGACAGTGTGAACAAGAACAAAAGTGTGACAAAAGAAGCTTTGTCTTCTAAAAAAGAAAGTATTCTTCAAATATAGGAGTGTGTGTTTTTGTGTAACCGGCTAATGTAACTTCAGTTAACATCCTTTTTTGTTTGGAAGATTTAAGTTTTGATGAAGCATGATTCTGCAAAGAAGGACTCGTGTGAAGCATCATCTTTTTCTTAAGTCATATGCCCATTTTTCGTGTAGAATAGAGTAACCAATGATATTGTTTGTAAGCTCTCAACATGTCGTATAGTTTTAGTTTGGATATCCATAATGAAATTAACTATATTTATGACTGGTGCTTTTCACATTGAAGTTTGTGTGAGCTATAAGAATACTCCCAATGGTAAAAATTGAGATGCACAATTAATGTTGCACTGAATAAGTGGTAGGACCATATCAGTGATAAGCCGACTGCGTGTTTCAGTACCACTCGTGGCTTTATTTGGTTCTTTGGCCATGTACCGAATAAATGGTAGTCCAGTCGCGTATTGGTTCACATGGCTATATTCGGTTCTTCGACCGTGTTTCGTATCAGTGATTTAGCACTGCAGCATACCTTGTTAAGCACCCTACACAAACCATTTGATTCAGCACCGCATCATACCTTGTTAAGCACCCTACACAAACACTTGATTCAGCACCGTGACATACCTTGTTCAGCACCCTACACAAACCATTTATTTAGCATCGCGCCATACCTTGTTAAGCACCCTACACAAACCATTTGATTCAGCACCGTGACATATCTTGTTAAGCATCCTACACAAACCATTTGATTTAGCACCGCAATATACCTTGTTAAGAACCCTACACAAATCATTTGATTCAGCACCACATCATACCTTGTCAAGCATCCTACACAAACCATTTGATTTAGCACCACGTCATACCTTGTATAGCACCCTACACAAACCATTTGATTTAGCTCCATGACATACCTTGTTAAGCATCCAATAATAACCACTTGATTTAGCACCGGATCATACCTTGTTAAGCACCCAACATAGACCATTTGATTCAGCACCACGACATACCTTGTTCATCATCCTACACAAACCATTTTCTCCGATGTATCAAATAATATTAACACCTTCTAATGATGTCAACACATATAAGAAAAAGATATGAACTATAAAGTACATTTTATTGGAAAGGAGCATATATTAATATCGCAAAAGATACCAATTACACCCAGCCTCTACAAAAACGCATTGCCCTAGCATCCTTACGGATGCACCTAGCCAACAAAAAAAGAATTACAAAAAAGTCCCGCTACAGTAGCCCATTTCTTGTAGCAGCGACACTAACACCACCAAAAAAGCACCAGGAGTCCAACCTCTCCAAAAACGACGCCTTTAAGAAGGAAACATAGCTCAATCACCGTTGTCGCCCGATCAAAGATCATAGGTTTTCACAATATGATTCAGCACCATGGCATAACTTGTTAAGCACCCTTGAAAACTCACAGTATGATTCAGCACCATGGCTTATCTTGTTAAGCACCCTTCAAAACTCACAATATGATTCAGCACCATGGCATGACTTGTTAAGCACCCTTCAAAACTCACAATATGATTCAGCACCATGGCATATTTCGTCAATCACCCTTCACAATAACACATTCAACACTCCAATTAAATATATTAAGTACCTTACTCGACAGTTCATGGCATAGCTCGTTAAGCGATAGGATTCAACACCATGGCATATCTCACTAAGCACCCTTCAAAACTCACAATATGATTCAACACCATGGCATAATTTGATAAGCACCCTTCAAAACTCATAATATGATTTAGCACCATGGTGTAGCTCGTGAAGCACCCTTCAAAATAACACATTCAACACTCCAATTAAATATATTAAGTACCTTACTCGATAGATTTGATACCATCGAGATGCGCCATGTGGGGATGTGGTTTTACGAATTAGGGAACTTTAAGTGCCCATGTCCTCCCGTTTCGGTACCACTTGTGGCTAGATTCGGTTCCTCGGTCGTGTACCAAATAAGTAGTAGGATAGAAGTGTATTGGTTTAGTACCATCGAGATGCGCCACCCGAGGGATGAGGTTTTATGAATTAGGTAACTTTAAGTGCCCATGATCTCCCATTTTGGTACTACACATGTCTAGATTCGGTTCCTCGGCCCTATTCTGTATCAATGATAATCTAGACAGGTGTTTCGGCATCACTCGTGGATAAATTCAGTTCCTCGAACGTGTGCTGAATAAGTGCTATGCCAATCGCGTATTGGTTTGGTACCATCGAGATGTGCCACCCAACGATGTGGTTTTACGAATTAGGGAACTATAAGTGACCATGCCCTCCTGTTTCGGTACCGCTCTTGTACATTTTCGGTACAGCGAATGGATATATTTGGTACCTCGTTAGCAATCATAGGGGGCACAGTTGGGTACATCTCCAGGCGGACATAGGGTTACCCCCAGCGGTCGAGGAGGAAGTTTGGTTAGGGTCATGCTCACGTCTCTAGGAAGGTAACGAGACCCTCAAGCGTCACCATTGGCAGCGCCCTACATCGCCGCACGAGGATCTCTCCCCACCCAAGAAGAAAGACATCCAAATACATTTGATGCCGGGGTAGACTGGTGGTGGCTTTGCCCGCTGCCGTCCGTCGCCAGTGAGGGCTTTGTCCGTCGGCATCATTCGTCGACAGCGATGGTAGGAGGGGGGCTTGGGTTAGGCTATAAGAGGAGACCGATCTCGACACCCGAGTCGGCCCCTGGGAGCGATGAGGGGGCGGGGTCCATTACAGAGCTACTTCCATCAATGATTGTTAAATTGAAGATTAAACGAATTTCTTATTAGTATTAAGCCATAGGAAGCGACTGTGTTGGTTAAAGAAAGAATTTCACAACATACCTATTAGTATTAAATTACATAGGAAGCGACTACTATTGTTAAAGTTAGTATTACACAATTCTCCCAAATATGCCAAATGTATTTCGGACAGTGGCAAACAAGATACTATAGGACTTCCTAGGACTGCCGGGTGAGCACGGTTGGGTCAAGATCATCTCTGTCTGAACATTTATACCACTGAAATCTAGGACCTCATGCGATAGAGGACGTAGATAAAGAAAAAACATACCGTCGATAGCAGCAAGATCACCACATCCCTCATATTTAAGAAAAAACTAACAGATATACTGTTATATCGAGTCACAACCATTTGCATCGACACGTAATGACAGAAACTGCTACATCTGAAGATAAGATGGAGGTACAGTAACATTACACGGGTGTTGACATCGGTAGACCTGCCCCATCAGCCAGCCATGGGTTCCTTCATCCCCACGCTGAAGAACCACACTGGCAGGCATCCTATCATGACAAGACGCATCCGGGTGATGCTTGTTTCCCTTGCCTTTATAAGGCCTTGTTCGGTTCGTGGGGCTCTAATCCCCTAGTGGATCCAATCCGCCGTGGAATTGGGTGATCCCCACTCCATCACCCCAATCCCCACCTAAAATAACCCCCGCCACTCCTTGGCCATGCTAACATTGCAACTGTTCGGTTAAACCCTGTGTATCAAATCGATGCATTACCGTACACCAAATAGAGTAGCAGTACATACATATAAAAACTTATGACTCAGCTGTCAGTGTAAACACTGTAGCATCAGTATATCATTCAGTTTGTCAGTATATTAGGAGTAAGAGCATAGCAGATACCGTAAAAACGCCGGACCTAAACCGGGCCACGAAATCTGGCCCGAACAGACACTGTAAACACGGCCCGGCCTGGGGAAAAATTTCGGGCCCCTGGGAATCCAACCCGTCGACCCATAAAATCCCAGTTCCGAGCTCGATTTCCAGGTCTTGATCCATTTCTCCGCCACCGCCCCCTCGACGCCTCCGCCGCGCACCACCGCTCAAATCGCCGAGCACCGGCGAGCAATTTCTCGACGGCGGTAGCAGATCCGCCCGATTCACGCCGCGATGGACCGGCGAGGACCCGTCGACGCCGCGTTTTCGTCGCCTCACGCCCGCGGAGGAGGAGGAGTGCCACCGGTGCCGGCCGCGCTCCTCCGCCGCGAGACGGCGGAGTTCGACGCCCGCATCCGCGCCCGCCGGGGGGAGGGGAGCTCCGCGTACGCGCCGAGGACCCCGCCACCGCCGGCGAAGAAGGGGGAGGAGTTCCCGGAGGGCCGCGTGGTCACGGAGGCCGACTACGCCCTCGACGACGCCTCGTTTGACCGCTGGTCCAGGTCATCCAACACCGGAGCATCGCTGAGGCAGAGGCGGAGGCCCTTCGAGCTCAGCGCGACGAGCCCATCGACGACATCCTCCTCGAGCAGGGGCTCGACCTTCTTAGCATCTTTAACAAAGAGGAAGGGCAGAATTGCCTCGATGTTGTATGCTTCAACCACATCCCGAAAGAAAGCCAAAATGAATCTGATAAAAAAGGCAATGAATCTAATAAACCGTTCAGCCTCAAAGCATTGTTACTACAGGTACATATATCATTATTCGTAAAAGGCTGAAAGTTCAAATGTAAAACTATTCTGTTATAATGATAGTACAAAAGCTTCCCCTTTTGGACGGAAACATAAACTATAGCTAGATGCAGAGGTAATAGGATTCTTTGATAGTGCCAGGTCCCTCTTTAAAACTATTATGTACTTCTTCATAAATCATAATACTTAGATGCGGTCTGAAATTTTGATGGCAAGAGGTGTTCTAAAATTACAGCTTCAATGAAAACATGGAATCAGAAGTGCTGTCAGGTACGGAACAGTGTTCTTTCAATTGTATTGTAAAATTCGTGGTTCTCGTTGTCTACTAAAATTATACGCATAGGACATTCATGAGTATACTGAGAACACTGCTCCCTGTAATCGAGGGTGATAATCTAACATTGGAGATGCAAATTTTAAAATAAAGACCGAAGTCAGAATCTCAAACCCAAATACGATAGACACAACAATCAATTTCTTGAAAAGCAAAAAATAATCACAGCAATCCTAAATCAAGAACTTGCAGAACCCTAATAAGAGGGGACCGTGGAGGGGAAGGAAGAGGAGGAACAGGGCCTTAGCTGCGACAAGGTCGCCGTCGAAGTGGTGGATCTATTGTCGGTACTGCCTAGTCGCGCCGCCGCCGCCTGCGCCTCTGAGTCATTGCGTTGCGGCGAGCCTCTGGGCTTGAGCGATGGAGGAGTGCGCATCCATCGTTTCCCCCCATGTCGCTGCGCTACCGTCGTTTTCCTCCACGACGTTGCGCCGGTGGCGGCGCCGCCGCCCCAGGTCGCCTGCGTGTCGTGAGAGAAGAGGACGAAGTGTTCGGGAATTGTTCCACGTGTCGGAAGACGATTATTTTTTCCCCGCTGGAATGGGCGGGGTTGGGAGGGTTTGGGCTGGGCTGGAATCCCCACGGGGCGTAACCGAACACGCGAATTTTGCTGGACGTGGATTAATCCCGGGCCAGAACGATCCACGTGGATTGACAGGGATTAGGGAGCAATACCGGCCGGGGAGGGCCTAACCGAACAAGGCCTAAGGGAGGCAGAGCTTCTTGCTTCATCAGCAGAGACCTCGAGCCTGGAGGTGAGTGCCGCCAAATAGCTGCTTGCGAGATCGAGCTTGTGCTCCAGCTGATGTATACGTATCTCGTAGTCGATCTTAGCATTCCGCATGGCAGCTTCAATGTCAACAGTGCGCCTCCGGACAAAGGAGTTCACGAACTCCATCAGAAGGTACTCCCATATCCAAGTGAAAGACTGCATAGAAAACATTCAGTCGTCAGCATACCACATTGACCATGGGGGCACAAGTAGTAGTAAGCATTTTGTGATTCAGTTCCTTATGCCTTCGAGCTAATAATTGAGGACTATTATGGTACCCTCATATCATTTTGGTCCGTTCATTTTTCTGGATTCTAAGGTCTAGATTAGTTTATACTAGTACGTAAAACCTGGGTAGTATAAATTGTACTAGCGTTCAGAACATGGGTAGTATTAATTGCTGAAGGGGCAATTTTGGCAAAGTTCGACATAACTGCCCTAATTCTAATCCCGTTTGTTGTGATTAAGTCATACAGTAATGCTCGTGACAACACCTTCTTCTTCGATGAAGCATCAATGGCATGCTGTCAAGGTGATGCGAAAAGCTGCCATCAGATCTGCCATGAAGTGGCTCAGGCATAAGAGTTGACGGCGACTTTGGTTCCATATGGATCAATCAACGCAGAACAGTGCAAATACGGCATATCACTTTAGCATCGTTATAAGAACAGTTTCGGTAGAACTGCTCGGCGTCGATCATTGACGCTTCCATATAAATTTTGTTAGGCATGTTTTCTGCAGAAATTGATCGTAATTTGTTGGCTTAGCTATGAGTTTGCTAGAACCTGGAACACGACCTACGACCATGTAGCCTGAATTATGGTTTCGTGGTGCAAATTCCTAAGTGATCTGTTCTTCCATTGTGTAATTTTCCTGAATATAGTACGCAAGCCTCCACTAACTGAGATAAAAGGCTCCCACGCGGCGGCGACAGTGCTGCGGCGAGGATCATTGGCTGATGTCTTCCACGGCTGCCATGGCCATACATTCTGAGTTCTATTTTCTAAGGAAATGAATGAGCGTAGAAGGAGATTGACAATCAGTTAGCGGGATTTTAGGCTTCTTAAATGCCATATTTAGTCGGAATTGATTATCTGCCGCAAAAACCGATTTCCTCCTTAAAATGTCTAGACTGCCCTTTGAAAATCAATGGTCAAGATTGAATTTATACTAGTCGCCTCTTATGAGTAGTAAAAGGTACTATAAAACGGTCATAATTTATTGGTGCTGTCAAATACAAAGGACAACAGGGCAACAAGCAAAAGAGTGTGCTTCTGAGACCCTAACCAGATCGATAAGTTAGAGATTTGTATCTTAGGAAACAAATGCGGACTCTTTAACATGTTTATAACCATACGTGCCGACATAACATCAGAAACAGGAGTCAAAGATAATAAATAAGCATGAGATGTTGTTTGGATAAGTCAAGGAAACCTGCATGTGAATGATAATAACACAAGAATCTATGCATTGGTCCATTTCTAGCAGGGGATTTGCCAAAAATTAGTGTATGCTTACAGTACATAACTATCATCGGTCACAGGATGATGATTTTGCTCGGCCGAAAAAAAATGCTTCTCTTCAGAAGACTGCATAACCAAAGATTAAGTTCTACAAGACCCAGCACGCCTCCATATAGTGATGTAAGAGACAACAACTACATATAGAACTAATTCAAAGAAAGGTAAATGGCTCGTCTCGTGAACTATCAAAGGGGGTGATTCTCCACCACCAGCTTATCGGCCTGTTCTTTAAATATCCGCGTCGTCCACCGAAGGATATCGGAGCACAAAAAGACATATACACCATACTATGAAGCATAGTCTATCATTCAGGATGCCACTCTAGTTTGTAGTGAGCACACGCTTAAACTGCAAGAGTGGGTAATTGTGTGGTGTGTAAATGCTAAAATTAAATGGGTTTCGGTTTTTCATTAGGCATAATACTCGAATGATTGTAAGCACTCGCCTTGATTCCATTCAGAGCCACACCAGGCCTCGTTAAGCACTCGTCTTGATTCCATTCAGCACCACACTACACCTTGTTAAGCACTCACCCTGGGTGTCTGGTCTGGCCTCGCCGCAGTGAATACTTTGACCAACAGGGTGCTTAATCTCAAGTAAACATGTACTGAATACTTGGAAGAAATCTGGATGCCACAATCAAGAGACTTAAACAAGAGTCATTTTTCTGTTCAACTCTCAAGTCTTATAAAGTTCAGGTTCAAGGAGCGATCGAACTTGAACATCCAAATTGTCCCTATAAACTAGCACAAAATTGAAGGGTGATTGATTTTAGCTTACAGTTTGCAATGCCAAACAGATATGGCCTAAATAACAATGGCATATCGTTATGCAGATTATACAGGAAATCTGCAGGTTTCACCAAGTCCACTAACATGAGCTATACTCCAGCACGTAAATGTATAGAACATTCCTTGTACTTTGACTTCAATCGGAAAAGAAAACAGTTTGATGAGGCAAAAATTTACCCGAGTAATCGTGTCCACGATGCAGTCATCAGCATAAGTTCCCTTTTGTGTGCATGCTAATTTTCGGAACCTAGGGTCCTTAGCAATTCTGTAACAGAGCGATCACACATATTGCAAGTACTAATGGATGACATTTGAGCAATACCTAGCACTAATCAAAATATGTGCCAGGCACACACTCGTAGAGAGACTATTTCAGAAGCTAAACAATAACCGTTGGGCATTATGAACATACCTCAAAGCCACGCGATACTTTTGTCCCAACTTTTCATGCTCAGCCATAACACAGTCAGTTATACAAGGGGCACCTTCATAATACGAAGACTGAAGTTGTCAGGAATGAACTGCTACAGTTTCAAATACATTAAAGGTATAGCGGAAGTCCAGCAAAGATAACAGAAAGCAATAAAACATGGCAATAAAGCATACATTTTGCATAAAGGCAGTCCATCATTCCTTTATCCAAATCCAGCTGCGTAGTAGAAAAGAAACATTCAGTCACAGAGATAACATCCTACCCGTGAAGACGACTTTGACTTGAGTAGAACAAAAACTAGTGACCTACATCCAATCCCTACATAAACAGTTTATCCTGGCAATTTGAAATAGTTGTTCATAATGTTTGTTTATATGGTCAGAATTAGTTGACTTCAGCTAGGGCAGAAGCTTACATTTGCGTATGGATGTAGACAGCTCACGACATGATACAAGCAACAGAATTGTGAATCACCTTGATCGTTACGCACGATATAGCATGTTATCATAACTTAACTTGTAAGTCATCAAATAAACATTCTTATGTCCCACTGCTTTTTACAAAAATGTTTCGAGTGCTGCTGAATGCAAACTTGAAAATTTCTAAATGAAGCAGTTGTAAGATAGTCCACATTACACGGGGCTTTTAGCAAGTGAAACAAAACTGCGCAGACAAATTCGAAGGGAAGACCTTATTCTGGATGGAGAAATTGATGAAGTTGGTGTCGACAATAACCCGGTAAGGCGGCCCGAGCGCCATATTGTAGCTAAAGAACAGCGCCGAGGAGACCTGCAGCCTGCGAGCACCAAACCTAAGCCACATGAAAATTATGAGTACCCAATCAAAACAAAGTAGCCCGACATCCAAGCACGGCCAGAAACTCACACATTCCGCACGACCAGAAACTCACACATTCCGGCCGAGCTTCTCCACCTCGGCGTCCTTCTTCCTAGGGTCCAGCACCTCCTCCTTGTACCTAACCGATGCAAATTTTAGGGCTCCGAGCATACAAACCCTCGAGAGCAAGGGACTTTGGGAAGGAGATGTTTGCTTACTTCTTGATGGTCTTCTTGCTGATGATTTTTTTGACGGCCGCGAACTTGGCGCTCTTGCTCTTGGCCTTCCCCATCGTCAAATCAAAGCCTAGGACGACCAGCTGCAGCATCTGCGCGCTCTCGAGGGCGGCTCCGTGTAATGATATCTCTCCAGGTCGGCGATGGCAAGAGAAAGAAAGGCGACGGATTTTAGGGACCTACCTAGGTTGGACCACGTCCCTGTCTCGACACCCGCATAACTGGGATGGACCACGTCCAGGTCGGCTACGTTGTGGGCGGGCGGTCCGCCATTATCGCCGTCCATGGGACTGGACCACGAGAACTAATGGTCCCGGCTCTATGTATGGAGGAGTGCGTGCCCACTGCCGGGCCGCGCGCCGCTCCGGTGGGCAGTATGGACAAAATTGACCTAAAGTTTAAAGAAATTCACAAAATAAATTTTTGACGAAAGTATTTTACTCAACTAACCATTTTGGTAACGTCCAATACAAAGACGCTATGCTCAACATGGTAGCGCCTCTCCGATATACTCCTTGCCAGCGTGACACGTCACTGTACATAGGATAGCGCATATGTGTAAGACGCTATACTAGTCTATATACAAAGTCTGTATATTATTGATAAAGAACTCTAGTGGCTGAGTTGGTAGAGCCCTTTTGTTGCTAGCTCTAGCAGGTTGTGAGTTCAACTCTCCAAAACGACACTTTTGTTTTCTTTTTTAAATGCTATGATATTGATTTTATTGTTGTACGTATGGAAATGTATTAATTCTAGCATCCTTATTTATTAAAAAAATAGAAATCGAGTATGCAAGTTTATATTGTATATTTAAATTAGAAGTATCCAAATTTTTCAGAAGCATGAAACCGAGTAACTTTTGGAACCTGTATATAGAAGCAGATTATGTCTACACAAACCTCATCATTGGGTTGATTCTTATGTAATGAGGCACTTGATTATTTAATATCTTAGTTAGCGCTAGTTCAGGGGATCGTTTCGAACAATTAAAGTTATAATTAACTTTGGACAGTAATGCAAGAGGTTCGTTGTCTTTCAAACAGTATGTTTCATTTTAAAAAACAAGAGACAAGTATATAAACGCATCAAGGAAGTCGACGAAGTTCTTGCCGTTGCTGAACCTGCCGGTGGGCTCGCGACCCAGGTAGTCCATGCCGTTGTGCTGGAAGTTGGCATTGAGCAGCGTCGGCAGGTAGTTCGTCCCGCCGTCTGCCAGTGAATCGCCGATTGAGTTTGTTAAATCTAGCAAGGTTCCAAAAGTTATTTGGTTTCATGCTTTTGAAAATTTTATATTTTCTATTTTAAACAGATATTATAAACTTGCATACTTGGTTTCTATTTTTTAAAAATAAATAAGACCGCTAGAATTACTATAGCAATGCCAAAAGTTATTTGGTTTCATGCTTTTGAAAATTTTGTATTTTCTATTTTAATCAGATATTATAAACTTGCATACTTGGTTTCTATTTTTTTAAATAAATAAGACTGCTATAATTATTATAATTTTATACGTACAACATTAAAATCAATGTCACAACATTTAAAAAAGAAAAAGAAAAGTGTCGTTTTGGAGGCTTAAACTCACAACATGCTAGAGCTAGCAACAAAAGGGCTCTACCAACTCAGCCACTAGAGTTTTTTGTCACAAATATACAGACTTTATATATATAGACTAGTCTAGCGCTTTACATATAGGCGTTATCCTATATACAGTAACGTGCCACGCTAGTAAGGAGTATAGCGTCTTTCGAAGAGGCGCCACCATGTTAAGTATAGCGTCTTTGTGTTGGACGGTTAGTTGAGTGAAATACTTTCGTTAAAAGTTTATTTTATGAATTTCTTTAAACTTTGGGTTAATTTTGTCCATACTGCCGCTCCGGGGCGGCCCAACCCATCCCACCACCTGACGTCACGGTCTCCGATCTTCCGGCTCGATTATTCCGGCGACCTCCGGGCTCCGGCTCCTCGCCGCTGCCACACAGAGATTCCGCGTGTCCGCGCCTTTTATCGTCCTTCTCGGCGACCAACAGAAACCTCAGCCTCCTGCCCCAGTTTACTTCTTCCTGCCCCGTCGCTTCTGCTCCCTTCCTCGCCGGCGGTTCCAAATTCCAGGCGGCGTGGATGTACCCGAGGGAGTAGGAGGCGGATGCCGGTCAGGACGTCCTGTGACGGCCGCGGCCGCGTCCGCGGAGACAGGGGATTTGTCGACGAGGCGTACCTCTGGTACTACGAGTCGGAGCGCGGAAGAAGATGGAGGCGGCGGCGAGAGATCTTACCAAGCTCCAGGCTATAATGCTTCTCCGCCACGATTTGTTAAAGGCAGATCCCTTCTGGAAATCCTATCGGGATCCCTCTTCCTCCCTCCCTCTTCCCGTTTATTCTTTAGATTAATCGCGAGCATGGTGTGCAGTGGGTGGTTTCAAATCCCGACGGCTTGAGGCAAGCGGACGAGTGACTTCAGCTTGGGATTGTGGCAGGCTTTGAGCGACTGCAGCAACGAGGGCGGGCGACTGCACCTGTGGGTTTCTCCTTTGTGGTTGATCCTGGCATGGGCATGGTACATAGTACATGTTTTCTGCAGACACTGCTGATTGAGAGAAGTCCATATTACCCCACTGAACTTCGCCCCAAGTTCAGATTACAACCCCAGGCTCCTAGTTGGTTCAACCTTCAACCCTGGATTATGAAAACCGTTCAAAATTGGCCCTTTTACCAGTTGGACTGGTTTTGATCCGGTTTTTCTTTGCCCGTCAGTCTCTTCTCTCCATATCCAACACAACATACCAGGTACATGTATTTGTGTTCCCTTACACGTACATGCAGTGCCAGAAACAGATGTGATCCCCCTCGTCTCTCTCCCGTTCTCCTCTTATCACGCGAGAAAGACAGATACCGATCTCGCCCTAGCCAGATCACGGCGCCGCCGGACAGCCAGACCACGGTGCTGCCCTCCCCTACCTACCCCTGCCCAAATCGCCATCGCTCAGGCTGGTGTTAAGTCATCGAGGAGCGACTACATTGTCTCCTCCATTCTAGCAACTGCCTAGGTCGAGGATAAACAGGTGAAGAACTTGTTCATGTTGTTATGCGTGCTTGCCAAAGGATCAATTGTAGGTGACATGCCCTTGAGCGATCATATCTCTCTACACTTTGTATGTTAGGTTTCCAAGTAGAATCAGTTTCATTAATTTTCTGAATATACTACTAGATCAATTAATCGTAGATCTAGCCATGTTACTGAGACCGATTACTAAAGACATTGTTTGGCAACGCTGCTAGCTCTCATGTGTTAATGCTATTTTATGCTTCGCATAACATTTGTTTCGATATGTTTGTAGGCGCTAGATGTCTCAGGAGGATTATTTGGCTGTTCGGTTTCACTTTGATGGAAAATTTGTCAACAACGGGCGAACACTGGAGTACATGGGCGGTGACGATGCTATGTCTTTGATTCTCCGCGAGAGATGCGGAATTGCAGATATTCATCGTCATTTGAGGCTGCACCACAACACTTCAGACAGAGAGATGTTGCACTGGTTGATGCCTGGAAAATGTTTGTTTGATGGCCTTGGTTGTCTTGCAAGTGATGTAGCATGCACATTAATGTTAAAGAATGTACCCATTGGCGATGTTATGAATATTTATGTTGAAGAGCCAGGGGAACAACCGGTTCATCCAAATCAGACGACGGATGGTGGATTTATGGAGGATGAAATACAAGGTGGAGATCTTGGCACCCGATTTCCTGAACCAGATTTTCATGATGAGTTGCAGGTTATTGGTGGTACTGCTGGTATGTCTTCAAAGCAGGCTAAAGTAAGGAAAAAATTAGCAGTGCGCAGGGCAACGCCAAGTCGCGATGATGATTCTTCTGATGATGATGATTATACTCCCGATGATGATTCTTCTAATGATGATGAGGCAGCAAACATTCACGAGGGTTATATGCAGTTCAAGGCTTCGGTGAAGGCCGGAAAATCTCCTATTTTTGATGGTGATCTCAAGTTCAATGATGCACCTGAGAAGATAGAAGGTAACTCTAGTGATGATGATGACTCACTGGATGAAGATAGTGAAGGTGAGCTTATCGTTAAAGAGTCAAAATATGCAAGGTTTGATAGAAATGCTGCGGTGCCGTATTTTGAGCTAGGTATGAAATTTAGTAGCAAACAAGAGTTCAAGCAAGCAGTGATCAGTTATGGTCTCAATGATAGGAAGGAAATCAAGTTTGTTAAGGATGAGGGTGACAGAGTTAGGGCAGCCTGTAATTGGCCTTTGTGTCCTTGGGTGTGCTTATTGAAGAAAACAAGCAAATTCCAGAGCTGGCAGGTAACTTCTTACAAAAAAGAGCACATATGTCCTCAGAGAAGAGATAGTAAGTTGGTGACGGCAACTAGAATTGCAAACAAGTTCCAAAATTTGATAATCGCAAATCCCCAGTGGAGTGTTGCACACTTACAGCAGACTGTCCAGGAACAAATGTTTGCAAATGTGCACATATCAAAGATCAAGAAAGCTAAGGCTATAGTGGTTGCTAGAATGATGGATGCACAATTTGGTGAATATGGCAAAGTGTTTTATTACCAAAACGAGTTACTTAGAAGCAACCCAGGTAGTACAATAATTGTCAAGCTTCACCCGGATTTTGAGAAGCCAACATTTGACAGATTTTATGTATGCTTTGAAGCTTGTAGAAAAGGCTTCCTTGCTGGATGTAGGAAGGTGATTGGTCTTGATGGATGTTTTCTCAAAGGAAGAGCTGGAGAGATTTTGTGTGCTGTTGGTAGAGATGCTAACAATCAAATATATCCCATTGCATGGGCAGCAGTTGACAAAGAAACTAATAATTCTTGGGATTGGTTTTGTTCTATCTTGTTCAATGAACTTCGGCTAGGAGATGGAGAGGGATGGGTGATAATATCTGATCAACAAAAGGGTATTCTCAATGCCGTGCAAAACTGGACTCCAAGGGCAGAGCATAGAAACTGTGCAAGGCACATATACGCCAACTGGAGAAAGAAGTTTAGAAATAAGGATTGGCAGAAGCTATTCTGGGCATGTGCAAAAGCCCCATGTGCAATGTTGTTCAACAAAGCAAGGGCTTCTTTGGCACAAGAGACACCAGATGGAGCAAGGGAAATCATGGACAAAGAGCCTCATCATTGGAGCAGAGCGTGGTTCAAGTTAGGATCTGATTGTGACTCCGTGGACAACAATATTTGTGAGTCATTCAATAAGTGGATAGTTCAAGCTAGGTATTTGCCCATAATTAGCTCCTTCGAAGCTATTAGACGCAAGGTGATGGTTAGGATACAAGAGATGATAACTCAAATGGATAAGTGGGCTCCAAATGTCATTATATGTCCTAACATAACAAAGAAGCTGAAGAAGAGCATCAACCAGTCAGCATATTGTGAGACTATTTTTAATGGCAAGGATGCATATGAAGTTAAGCTTAAAGAGTGGGGTGTAGAGCACGGATTTACTGTTAAACTTGGAGAGAGAACATGTACCTACAGGTACTAGCAACTTTCTGGACTTCCCTGTGCACATGCTATAGCTTGCATATATTTCCATACAAGCTCCCTTGATGATTACATTTCCAAGTGCTACCATGTTGAGGAGTTCAGAAAAACCTATGCGCACTGCCTTCAGCCTGTGGAGGGCATGCCTGCATGGCCTATTTCAAACAGGCCTAGGCCTGTGGCACCAGGGCACATTCGTATGCCTGGTAGAAAGAAGAAGTCGAGGACAAGGGAACCAGAGGAGAAGCCAGGGAGGACCACAGTTAGCCGAACTGGAACTACCATAAGGTGTGGGAAATGCAAACAGTTAGGCCATAATAAAACCTCTTGTGAGAGAAGAAATAGAGGCGTAGATCCATCTAATAAATGGTAATTTATCTTTGTTATTCAACTTAATTGAATATACTATGAATTATGACTGATGTTAACAAATCTCCACTTGCAGCCTTCACAACAAAGTCATACAACCGCACCATCTACACAATCAAGGGCTGCACCGTCCATGGTAATCTATCACAATGTTTTTATTTTTTTATTTTTTATTTTTTGTGGCCATCGATATCTCAACTTGACCTTGTGTTTGTAGCCTTTAGAACGAAGCAGGACAAGTAGTACAAAGAGGAAGGCAAGTGCACAATCAGGACCATCTAATTCAAAGAGGTCATCTTTTAAGGGCAACAATAACAGAACCTCCGGGAACACAGTGAACGTTTATGGTTTGACACAAGGGTCACAAGCAAGTTCAAGTGTCACCATGAATTTGTCATCCAGAAATGAATCTTCAAGAAAGAAAGGAAGCAAATAGTTCTGTTATTTTAATCCATTTAGTGATGTATGACAAATTAAAATTGTTTTTCTATTATCATAACTATTCCTAGCTAAGCAGAAGAGTCATGGAAAAAAAAGGTTTTGAACTCATTGTTCATGTTTATTTTTCACTATGTCAAATTGCTGATACGTGGTATTCTCTTGGTGTTGATACATGGTATTCTCTTGATGTCGATACACCATATTAGAAGACAAAAAGGATGATGTCTCTGACACAGTCTAGCAAACAAGATGTGTACAAGTCACTCTCTCCCAATCTCTCTATAACAATTAATAAGCAATAGCGCATCTCTAAAATCTGCAATATCTCTTACATTCTCCCTATATTAGTAAGAACCAAACAGTATTGTTTCTAGAAGAAACAAGCAAGAAGCAAGCATTATTCTAAATTAGCAAGCAACATCATATCTCTGTCTTACCATTATTAGCTAGTGGCAGCAGCTCAGTACACCTCCAAGGCTGGAGCGACGACCATCTTCTTTCCCCTCCACCTCTTCACAGCCGCTGCTCCTCTCTCCCCTACAAGCCTACACTGCCCCAGGTTCTACACGGCCACGTAGCCGACTGGATCAGGTCGACCCATCCCATCTCCCTCCCGTGAGCTTCCTCTCCCTCTCCATGGATCAGGTCCTGTAACCTCTCCGCGCCGGAATAGCAGAGCCTCTCCGGCGACTCGCCACGCCACTAAGTGGCGCCCTGTACTGGCTGCTGGCTGAAACGCAGAGGATGTGGAGGGCGGAGGCTGGTTGAGGGCGGCCGCCGGAGCCTGGTTATTGCTGGCCGGCGGAGGCGCTCCTCTGTAATTTCCAATTGAGGAAGAGGAACCAGCTCAAGTCAACACATACAGGGAAGCATGAGCGAGAGTGTATTTCTTTCTTTTTTTTGCGGGGAAGCGAGAGTGTATTTCTGGGGAGAGAGAGAGAGTACATTGGACCCCGAACGTTGTACTGTATAGGAAAAAACACGACGTAACGATAAAAACCGGCTCAAAACTTGGCCAAACGGTGAAAGGGGTAATTATGAACGGTTTATATGGTTTGGGGTTGAGTGTTGAACCAAGTAGGAGCCTGGGGTTGTAATCTGAACTTGGGGCAAAGTTCGGGGGGGGGGGGGGTAAACTGGACTTCTCTCCTGCTGATTTGATGTGGTTGTGGATGCACCAAAACATGTGTAGATAGGCTTGCTTTATTATGCAATTTACTGACGATAATTCATCCAATTATATTCTGAATATTTGAGCTAACAAATGCAACTTGTGATACTCCCTCCGTCCCAGTTTAAAGGACACAATTTGCAAATCATGCAATCCTAAAATACTTAGACACAAAAGCATTTAATCTCTGTAATTACTCCAGTGTGAAAAGAACAAACTGCTTGCATGTACATGTGTGAACAAATGTGAACGCTTTACTAACTCTTTTTCTCCTCATGCATGTTCTACTTCATGCTATTAAATGGACCAATTAGATAACACCTAGGGCCCAGAGAATTGCAAATTGTGTCCTTTAAATCGGGATGGAGGAAGTATACGAAATTACCAATGTGCTGGATATTTTGTTGTATAAACGTTCTGCAATCATAAATTGGGCAATAGCATGGCAGTGTGCCAGATGTCGCAATAATAAAAGTACACCTGATGTGGTTGTTGTAAATTTGTACCATGGAGTTTTTCCAAATTTGAGTTTCCCGGTGTTTTCCACATTCTGTAAAGGATAATTTCATCATAATTTTCCCTTCAGTAGATACATATATATTATAACTAGAAAGATCTAACGATCCAAGTGCATAGAACTTTGGATTGAGAAAGAGTTGTATGCAACTGAACTAGATTTTACAATCCACTTTGGTAAACCTATGATTTATTTAGAAAGTCTGTGGCGTAAACTTACACTGTATACTTTCACACGAGATGTCATATACTAAACCAGAAGCATTGTGGTGAGTGGCGGCCGACATCAGCACTGCTCGGCTGTGCTAGAGTCGCCCGGGCCTAGGGGCTGCGCCGCGCCAGGAGTACAGCGACTTCGGCTGCCGTCCACCAGGGTGGAAGCGGAAGGCGACCACGCGGGAGAGAGATACCTGGTGGGCTTAGTCGTCAAGGTAGCTTGCGGTCGTTCTTTGCCTTTTTCTTTATATTGGTTAAAAAATTTAGGTTATTTGTGTAGTCTGAAACTATGCAGATTCGTGTACTTACTTTTAGGATACATTATCTGATTTAGAATTTTTTTACGACAACCTGAGAAGCTCGTTTTTCCAATTCATCAAAAACGACTGGATGGATGAATTTCTTTTGCTGATACACCGAGATGTAGAGCCTGCTTCTTCTTCCTCTCATAATTCTTTGGGTGCTGGTGAGGCTGATTGAGATAGACATCTGATCCAGGTTGTTAACTCTCCTCTGAATTTCCACGGTTGTGCCTACCTAGATATTTTATTTAGAAAAAACAGTGCAGCCGATGTACTTACATGTACATGTTCTCTTTTTTAGACAATGGCAGGGAGTACACATTTATTAATTGAAAGAACATAAAGGAATCAAGGTAATGATAGTGTAGGATATTTCTAGCACGTGCTTGTTATATCTCTGCTCTTATATGATTTGGTTAGAATTGCTTAGCTTAGCAGCGTGGGTGGCCTCAGTATCGAGCACTGCAGCGGGTAGCCTAGACGGCATTGGTGCTGCGGGTGGCCTCGTCTGTGACATCATTGCCGCTAGCCCTGACGAAGAATTCCTACGTGGACATAAGTTTTTTTACGTTAGCACTGAGAATTCTTAAATCGACGTAAGTTTTATTAGAAACATTGTGGAACATTTGGTTTAATTCGCCATCTAACAAGGATTAAGATTGTACAATGGTAATCTTGTTAGTTTTATGTAGCATAAAACGAGCTGGGAATGTATTTTTGTGAGTAATCATGCTAAGCTGCATCAATATATTGTTGATTGACTAACATTTTCTGTATGGAAGAACCCGCAAATCCGTTTATTATGTTTCCTCCCGTAAAATCAGAGTTGATTCATAATTTTTACCTAATTCCCGTGTGTAGGACTGACCTGCAAGGAAGGCCAAGAGCGATTTTGTAATCATTACCTGGTGGCTGTGGGTGTCATCGGCATCGTGCTCAGCTGCGGGCAGCCTCAGTGAGCATGCCTGTAGGCTTTGATTTAAGGTACAATGTCTGTTCATTTTTATTAGTACCTTCTTTACTCAGAACTATGAAGGAGGATAAGTTCTTTAAATCGATTTTCAAAGCACTGCTTCAAATTCTTATGTTACCCATCAGGGAACTACTTTTCTCGTGTTCACAATAGTAGGATATTCTTGTTCTTTCGATCCAGCCTGACGGACTACTTCCTTTCTGGAAATATCGTGTCAATGCTTTCACTTCCAAGGGTAAGGATGTCAAATATTTAGAAAATACTTGTGTGTACAGTAAACAATATTTGTTGAAGCAATCGGTAAACTAGGTTTGAGACCACATGAATCTGCCAACCGTATGACTACATATTTTGTCTATTTCTAAGACTTGTACTTATTTTCGAAATAGCATATGCAGTTCTTGTTTAATAGCTCAAGATGGCTTCAAACTGCTCACAACGGTTCAGTTTAATCGTTTGCTTTCATATGCATAGCAGCGAGGCAACACAATTTTCTGTGGTCTGATTTAGGCATATGGTTCTTTTTTTTAATATACCTGTCTGTTCATATTGTCCTTCTTGGTCAAAAAAATTTGGCATGCTTCTTTAGTAATATTATCTGCCGTTTCAGGTACCAAAAGAAGGAAAATGCTCACCGTTGAGATGAGAAATTTCTGACAATTATTTGGGGATTGGGCAATTATTGCAATTGGGAAGAAACCAGCATCATGTCTGCACTCTTATCACTTAAGAGGCACGAGCCAACTTCTAGCTGATTTCATTAAGTTGTACAGATGATTGCATGAATTGAATTATTTCTTGACAGTATACATCTCTATGTAAACGTGACACGGTGTAGCTTTGTAGTATAAAGCTCAATTGAAATTACTCTCCGTGTCAATATTTGTTTTGTGGCATTCTGATGCCAACATTTATTTTGTTAATTTTTACGGACACATCAAGTCATGTCAAGTTCTTATGCTCAAGTTCTATGCAGTTTCAGTAACTTGTGTGAAAACTTTATGAGAAAAATAAGGGAGTCCAGATTTCATCCTTTTACATTGACTGTGATTTCACGAACATGTGGTGAGGGGTGGGTCTCTGATATGAGTAAATAAAAGTGCTCTGTATTTTACGTTGACTATGACGATTTAGCATCTTTTACGTTTGCATTCAGAACTCTCAATATCAATTCGGTCATGGAGCTAGGAGTAGGCAGGTTTCTCACGTCAATCCCTCCGTTTCTAATAAATTTCTTACGTTTGTCCCACCCAATTTTACATCACATGCATGTTAGTGGGCCGGCAAGGACGCGTGATGCTGCGCGGGCGCACGATCCACCGAAGGTTACATCGCATGAGGCGTATTTTTACGTCGCCTACTGCCAAGGCACCGGCACGAACAACATAGCGCACGGCGCGGCTCGTACCTGGGAGTATTATTAAACATCATCCCTGTCCATTTTTGCATGCATTGCTAGTACATGCAAACTAGCACATGCATTCAAACTAACAACAACGTGCTGAAATTTTGGCGGTTCAATGGTCTTAATGTATTGCTAGAATGCGTGCTGAAATTTTAGCCAGTTCGGTGGTCTACTAATATTTCTAGCTCGCATGCATGCGTGAGCTGTTGCTAATTTGCATGCATGTGCTAGCTTGTATGTGTACTTGCATGTATTAGCAATACATGCAAAAAAAATGCTCTTGATGTAACAGGGGTGATGTTTTCCGTTAGATATTTTGTTAGAGCCCCGAAGAATACATGCAAAAAAATGCTCTTGATATAACGGACAAGATGCAAATTGAGCTAAGAGCCCTGAAGAATAACCAATGACGTCCATAACCCTTCACAGGCCAAGCCGGAAGGGTAACCCTGCTAACGACGTCGATTTCAAAACCTGCTTACATAGGGCAAAGGAAAAAGAGAGCGGTCAGTACTAAGACCAGTACACGGCGAGACTAGAATTCGGCGGTCCTCGCCTACATAGGTATGGTGGACTGAAGCAGCAGCGCAGCATGCACTAAACAACCTCGGCTAATAGATAGGGATAAGAAAGACCTATTCGGATCCAACCTGAAACTATCACCAAGCATAACCATCCTGATATTTCCCCCTCGAGACCAAACGAGGAAGTCAACCGAGGAACTCACATAGTTGGCAGTTTTATTCATTCCGTTATAGTTGCGGCAAGTACTAGTCAGATATAGATAGCATGAGTCATCCTGATATTATAAACAGTGGGCAGTTTTAGTTAACCATTCCGTTGTAGTTGCGATACTTACTAGTCAAATACACTTGTAACAGGTGACAACCCAAAATCAGCAGTTGTTGGCACTTTTATTTAGCCATTCCATTATAGTGAAGCTGATTACTAGTCATTGTAAAGTCAAATTTATAGCACTACTTTAGTTATAGTTATCTATGATCGAGATACTATGCTCCAAGTCGTCCATAACCGCGGACACGGCTTTCAGAAAGTTTTACCCTGCAGGGGGCACAAATAGCAACACACGCACGATCAATCTCGGAAAAAACTAAATGAAAACCCAACGAGGCATCACAACAGAGCAATTGCAAGATTCATATAAATTTCAGGGGGCCACCCCACTAAGCAACCCGCGACGAAGTTGGCCGGCTCCGAGACGGACCCAGAGGTTTGTGTCAATGGCTGTAAACGACTGGGAACCCGAAAGTGTGACTGGGCTTGTCGATACCGCGGAAACATTTCACATTTGTTCCTAAACAGTACAGGCGCTCCACGCGCAATCGTAAATAAAGCAGTAAAGCATGACATAAATACAGGATAGTAATAAAGCCCCAAACTACTTTGTGGCCCCAAGAAATAATATATGACTCAAGCTCTGGCTAGGGGGATTCATGGTCCCACATGCGGATAGTGTGAATATTCAAAGAACATGTATCAAGTACTCGGGGTCCTATGGGACACAAGTGGACGGTTAAAAACCAAATAACATCTATTGCTCACCTGTGCCTCTACATTATTTATCTACTTCAATTTTAGTTATTAAACTGTAATTAAAGCCATGATCATCTCCAACATTAAGCATGAGGCATTTCTCCAACAACGGTGGTACTTGACAACATCGAAACAACACCCGAGCAAGCAATTATGACTCGCAAGGCCTACTATCTACCAAACAACAGGTAATAGGAGGTGTCCAAGACAATATAATGGCTGCAAGGGATATCAAGGGTACGAAGACTAGAGCATCGCAACACAGATAGCAATAGATCAATAGGAGGAAGTAAAGACTAGAAATGTAAAATAGGTAAAAACGGAGAGAATGCTCGCCTGAAAAACATTGCCGATCTTCGCGAAATTGCATCAAAACGACTTCTTTTCCATCAGAATCCAGACTGCGGCACTTCATCCTCCAAGAATCATCCAACATGCATAAACAGTGGAAAATACATAAGTAATACCTCATAATAAGACATATATCAATGAATAGAGGCAAATTATGATAAAGAATGGTGATGCAAATTGCACGTATCAACTCTCCCCAAGCTTAGACCTTCGCTTGTCCCCAAGCGAAAACTGAGCTCAGTAAACATGTCCATAGGTTTATGGAGTGAAGTGTCGATAGAAGAATACGGACAAGAAGCATCACACTTACCATTACACAACTTATAGAAGCAAGCAATTCACCATTATATAACTTATCTTGCAACAAATACATGAGTCACAATAGAGATGCATAAAGATAAATCATAATTGGAATTGGCAAACTCTTTTTCCTGGTGAGAGAACAGTTGGCAAATGGTTTCACAAAAAGCTTTTTGTAGAAGTTTTATAATAGGAGCACTCTTTGCTCAAAAAAGTTTTTCAATGGAGGCTTTCAAAGTTATACTCAATAAATAAGAGTTTTGCGCAAACAAGGAAGATAAAAAACATGATTGAATAAATCACCATATGAATGCTTGAAACACAACAACCCAAACGCTTGCTGGAGATAAAGAGGAAGTAGATTTACTGACTCAACTTGGTAGCTAGGAGAAAGGTCCCTTTATAGAGGGTAGCAGGGATTACAAGTCATAAAGAGCCTCCATAAGATTATGGTAGTTACTAGCTTTGAGCCCTCATTGCCCCTATCATAGGCATCTTGAGATGATTAAGATTAAAGTGCACAAAGATGGAGTATATGCTTGACAAAATATAAGTTGGAAATCTCATGTCCCTTGAATATGAGGGACACTCCTCATGCTACTCAACTTTGGTCACCGGTAAGTTCTTGTCATTGTAAGTACATGCGTATCATAGAGAACCGCCAACGGGGTACCCCTTTCACATTGAAATGATACATATGTCGCCTAGAGGGGGGGGGGGGTGAATAGGCGATTAAAACTTTTCCTAGAGAGGCTCAACAAAGGCGGAATAAAACTAATGTTTACTTTGTCAAGCAAAACCTAGAACACTAGGGTTCACCTATGTGCACCAACAACTTATGCTAAGAAAAACAAGCAACAATGTGATAGCAAGATATAGATTACTTCAAGCACGAAGGATATCACAATGTAAAGTGCATAAGTAAAGAGTTCGGGTATAAAGATAACCGAGGCACGCGGGGACGACGATATTTTACCAAGTTCCTCCCAACATGGAGTACGTATCGTTTGTAGAAAGGGTGGTATTAAACCGCCAACGCCACAAAAGGCCTCCCTTATTCTCCCGTGAATCTCACCCCAACGGGATCGATCCACGCTTCTGAAGGGTTTCGCGGCATAGTAAATCAAAATTTTCTACGGATGCGAACAGAGGGAAAGCCAAGATCTAATCTAGGAGATGCAAACAACGAGAGAGATTGGATTAGATCTTCATACCCTTGAAGATTCGCACAGCGGAACGTTCGTCGGAACGTGGGTGATGTAGTCGTACTCGTTTCTCCTCCTCGCGATCCGATCCGATCTAGCACCACAAGTGGCGGTGCCTCCGTAATATGCACACGTGCAGCACCTCGACGTCTCCTCCTTCCTTGGACCAGCAAGTATGGTGGAGAGACGGATTGGATCTACAACACGACGGCGTGGTGTATATGGTGGAGAATTTCTGCAGCAGGGCTTCGCCTACAAACAGTCGGGAGGGAGAGAGGAAGGCAGCAGGGCGGCTAGGGTTGGAGGGGAAGGTGTGGGGGGTTGGTGCGCCCCCATCCCTCTTTATATAGAGGGGTGGGCGCAGCCCTAGCCCCTCCCCCAAGACCAAACCGGCGGCCCCAAGGAGAAGGAGTGGGGGGCAAGGAAACCCCCCCTTCTAGAAGGTCTATCTCGAGTTTAAAACCCCCTTGGCCGGCTGGGCCCTATGGGGCCTTGTGCCCCTGTCCCAATGCGGCCAGGGCACTCCCTCATAGGCTCATGCCCCCTCCCGAAAGGTAGGGCCACGTTGGTCCCCTTCCGGAAGGTTCTAGAAGCTTCCGGTACAATACCGATTAACCCGGAACAATTCCGAACTCCAAAAATTGCACTACCTTATATGAATCTTATTCTCCGGACCACTCCGGAACCTCTCGTGATGTCCCAGATCTCATCCGAGACTCCGAACAAAAACTCATAAACCAATTATCCAATCTATCCTAGCGTCGAGACACGTTAAGTGTGTGACCCTGCGGGTTCGAGAATATGCAGACATGATCTTCTATCAATAATCAACAGCGGGGTCTGGGCACCCATATTGACTCCCACACATTCATCGATGATCATATCGGATGAACCACGATGCCAGGATTCAATCAATCCCATATATATATATTCCCTTCGTCTCGCGATATTTTACTTGCCCGAGATTTGATCGTCGGTACCGTCATACCTAGTTCAATCTCGTTCACAGCAAGTACTTTACTCGTTCCGTAATCCGATATCACTTTGTGATTAACTCCTTAACCACATGCTTGCAAGCGGTGTTGATATCGATTACCGAGTGGGCCCGAAGTATATCTCTCCGACTTGGGAGGGACAAATCCCATCTCGATACATACAACCCAACAGGTACTTTCCGATCGCCTGAGAGACACCTTTATGATCACCCTTTCATAGGATGACGTTTGATGACCTCAAAGCTTTCTTCTGATACCAGGGAGTTGTATTATCTCATGGTCTAAGGAATACAATATTTGATATAAGAAAAGCTTCGCAAAGACGAACACGATGACACGATCTAATTGCTTCGCTTAGTTTGGGTCTGTCCACCATATCATTCTCCCAATGATATGATCTCATTATTAATTGACAACTCATGTCCATGGTTAGGAAACCTTAACCATCATTAATCAATGAGCTAGTCCATAGAGGCGTACTAGAGACACGGTGTTGTTCACAAACCACACAAGTATTAAAGTTTCCGCTTAATACAATTCTAGCATGGAATATAAACATTATCATGAACAAGAATTATAATAATAACATCTTTATTAATGCCTCTAGGGCATAATTCCAACAGTCTCCCACTTGCACTAGAGTCAATAATCTAGTTTACATTTGGCAACAATCTCACACCCATGGCACTGAGGTGCTGATCATGTTTTACACGTGGAAGAGGTTTAGTCAATGGATCTGCGACATTCAGATCTGTATGTACTTTGATAATCTTCAGATCTCCATCTGCTATATAATCTCGGATTATATGAAACTTGCGGTTGATATGCTTGGTCTTTGGATGATATCTTGGTTCCTTAGCGAGTGCTATGGCGCCAGTGTTGTCACACAATATCTCTAGTGGGTCCAATGCACTTGGAACCACGCCAAGCTCAGTGATGAAGTTTCTGATCCAAACTCCTTCACTTGACGCTTCTGCAGCAGCCATGTATTCCGCTTCTACTGTAGATCCCACGATCACGCTTTGCTTGTAGCTTCTCCAGCTCACAGCTCCTCCATTCAAAATATACACATATCCTGTCTGAGATTTAGAATCATCCTTGTCGGTGTCAAAACTAGCGTCGACGTAACCTTTTACGACAAGCTGTTCATCACCCCCATAGACTAAGAACATTTCTTTAGTCCTATTTAGGTACTTTAGGATGTTCTTCACGGCTGTCCAGTGTTCCACTCCTGGATCACTTTGATACCTGCTCGTTAAAGTAAGAGCATTGGACACATCAGGTCTAGTACACAGCATGGCATACATGATGGAACCTATGGTCGAGGCATAAGGCACTTTGCTCATAGCTTCCCTATCATTTACCATAGCTGGACACTGAGCCTTGCTCAATATCTTACCTAACAACATAGGCACTGAACCTTTCTTTGCCTTATCCATTCTGAACCTTTTCAGAACTTTGTCTAGGTATGTACTCTGGCTTAAAGCTATCAGGCATCTTTGTCTATCTCTATAGATTTTGATGCCCAATATATAAGCAGCTTCACCTAGGTCTTTCATTGAAAAACACTTGTTCAAATAACTCTTCACATCGTTAAGCATGTTGATGTCATTTCCAATAATCAATATGTCATCCACATATAGTACCAGAAACGTCACCGAGCTCCCACTCACTTTCTTGTAGATGCAAGTTTCGTAGCAATTTGGAACAAATCCAAAGCTCTTGATCACTTGATCAAAACAAAGGTTCCAACTCCGAGATGCTTGCTTCAGTCCATAAATGGAACGCTGAAGTTTGCATACTTTATCAGCATCCTTAGGATCGACAAAACCTTCGGGTTGCATCATATACAACTCTTCATCAATGTTGCCATTGAGGAAAGTAGTCTTGACATCCATCTGCCATATTTCATAATCATGAAATGCAGCAATTGCTAATAAAATCCGAATGGACTTAAACATCGCTACGGGAGAGAAAGTCTCATCATAGTCAACACCTTGAACTTGTCGAAAACCCTTCGCGACAAGCCGTGCTTTATAGACGGTAACATTACCATCCGCGTCCGTTTTCTTCTTGAAGATCCATTTGCACTCAACGGCCTTTCGGTCGCTAGGAGGGTCCACCAAAGTCCATACTTGGTTTTCGCTCATGGATCCCAATTCGGATTTCATGGCTTCTAGCCATTTCTCAGAGTCTGGGCTCATCATCGCTTCCTCATAGTTCGTAGGTTCACTGTCTTCTACTAACAAGACAGTCAAGACAGGGCTGCTGTACCACTCAGGAGGGGCACGCGACCTTGTCGACCTGCGATGTTCAGTAGCAGCATCGTCCGAAGATTCATGATCCTTGTCATTAGCTTCCTCTATCGTTGGTGCAGGCGGCACTGGAACAATTTCAGGTGCTGCGCTACTCTCCAACTCAAGAGAAGGTTCAATAACCTCGTCTAGCTCTACTTTCCTCCCACTCACTTCTTTCGAGGGAAACTCCTCAAGAAAGGAACCGTTCTTTGCGACAAACACTTTGCCTTCGGTTCTGTGATAGAAGGTATACCCAATAGTTTCCTTAGGGTATCCTATGAAGACGCATTTCTCCGCTTTGGGTTCGAGCTTGTCCGGCATCAACTTCTTGACGTAAGCTTCGCATCCCCAAACTTTAAGAAACGACAACTTAGGTTTAGCACCAAACCATAGTTCATACGGTGTCGTCTCAACGGATTTAGATGGAGCCCTATTTAAAGTGAATGCAGCGGTTTCTAATGCATAACCCCAAAATGATAACGGCAAATCAGTAAGAGACATCATCGATCGGACCATATCTAATAGGGTTCGGTTCCGGCGTTCAGACACACCATTGTGCTGTGGTGTTCCGGGTGGCGTGAGTTGTGAAACGATTCCACTTGCTTTAAGATGCGTGAGAAAATCATAACTCAAATATTCACCTCCACGATCGGATCGTAGAAACTTAATCTTTCTGTTACGATGGTTCTCCACTTCACTCTGAAATTCTTTGAACTTTTCAAACGTTTCAGATTTATGTTTCATTAAATAGATATACCCATATCTACTTAAGTCATCGGTAAAAGTGAGAAAATAGCGATATCCAACGCGCGTCGAAACACTCATCGGTCCGCATACATCGGTATGTTTGATTTCCAACAAGTCCGTTGCTCGCTCCATCATGCCGGAGAACGGGGTTTTGATCATCTTGCCCATGAGGCATGGTTCGCATGTGTCAAATGATTCAAAATCAAGAGACTCCAAAAGTCCATCAGAATGGAGTTTCTTCATGCGTTTTACACCAATATGACCTAGACGACAGTGCCACAAATAAGTAGTATTATCACTATCTACTTTGCATCTCTTAGCCTCAATGTTATGGATGTGTGTTTCATCCCTTTCGAGATTTAGAAGAAATAAACCATTCACAATAGGTGCATGACCATAAAAGATGTTACTCATATAAATAGAACAACCATTATTCTCCGATTTAAATGAATAACCGTCTTGCAATAAACAAGATCCAGAAATAATGTTCATGCTCAACGCAGGCACATAATAACACTTATTAAGGTTTAAAACTAATCCCGAAGGTAAAACTAAGGAGAGCGTGCCGACGGCCATCACATCAACTCTTGATCCGTTGCCAACGCGCATCGTCACCTCATCCCTTGCAAGCCGCCGTCTATTCCGTAGCTCCTGTTTCGAGTTACAAATATTAGCAACTGAACCGGTATCAAATACCCAGGCACTACAACAAGGGCTAGTAAGGAAAACATCAATAACATGTATATCAAATATACCTTTGATGGTGCCAGCCTTCTTGTCCGCTAAGTACTTCGGACAGTTGCGCTTCCAATGACCCTTGTCCTTCCAATAGAAGCACTCAGTGTCCGGCTTAGGACCAGACTTGAGCTTCTTCTCAGCAGGGGCAGTGCGCTTGCCGCCGCCCTTCTTGAAGGGCTTCTTTGCACCCTTACCTTTCTTGAAGGTGGGGGGCTTGTTGACCATCAACACATGATTATCCTTTTTGATGTCCACCTCCGCAGCCTTCAGCTTTGCGAAGAGCTCGGTGATCGAATCAGTGGAACCAATCTGATTGTGAGTCACTACAAAACTTTTGTAGCTGGGAGGGAGTGATTGCAGAACCCTGTCAATCTTGAGCTCCTCTGGAATCTTGCAGTCCAGTTGCTCAAGGCGTTGAGTGTAGCCCGACATCTTAATGGCGTGCTCACTAACGGAACTCCCTTCCTCCATCTTGCAGTTAAAGAACTTCTCAGAGATCTCATATCTCTCAGAACGGGCTTGAGTCTGAAACATGGTTTTCAGCTCCTCGAGAATCTCAAATGGCCCGGGATAGTCTTCAAAACGATTTTGAAGTTCCGGTTCCATAGCAAACAACATGGTGCTCTTAATCACACCATAATCATCTTTGCGTGACTGATAGACAGCTTTCTCATCAGCCGGCGCAGTAGCAGCAGGGGCGTCACCTAACGCATTCTCAAGGACATAGTCCTTTTGACCGCCAGAGAGAATGATTCTCAGATTGCGGAACCAGTTGGTGAAGTTAGACCCATTGTTTTTAAGCTTTTCCTTCTCAGCAAAAACGTTGAAGTTGAAGTTGGACTTAGCCATTTGATCTACAATATTTGCAAGTACAAATTATACTATGTTCATGATAACTAGTTCAACTTTTAATCAAATTACTAGATGAACTCCCACTAAATTCAACATCCCTCAAGTTGTTTAGTGAACACGATCCAAATTCACCACACCTAATCCGATCTTCACGAGAAGAGATGTGGTTTCAATGGTGGACAACGAAGTGTCGATCATATCATTCATATGACTTATGCTTAACCTTTCGGTTCATGTGTTCCGAGGCCATGTCTGTACATGCTAGGATCGTCAAGTTAGACCCAAGTATTTCCGCGTGTGCAAAACTGGCTTGCACCCGTTGTATGTGAGCGTAGAGTCTATAGCACCCGATCATCACGTGATGCTTGGACACGACGAACTTTCGCAACGGTGCATACTTGGGGAGAACACAGTTTTTATCTTGATCTTTAAGTGAGGAATCATCTTATAATGCTACCGTCGCGATCTAAGCATAATAAGATACATAAAAGGATAAACATCACATGCATATAACTTTATGTGACATGGTATAGCCAATCTTCGCGCAATGATCTCCATCTTGTGCGTTCCGGCATGATCTCCATCACTCCACCATGATTGCCTCCACCACGAATAGCAACTACAACTATTGCTAACTACTTAGCGATAAAGTGAAACTATTACATGGCGTATAATAAGTTGACACACATGTCATACACAATTATAAAGACAACCATATGGCTCTTGCCGGTTGTGTACTCATCGACATGCAAGTCGTGAAACATTACAAAACATGATCATCTCATACATTATACACATCACATCTTGGGCCATACCATATCATAGAAAACACTCCCTGCAAAAACAAGTTAGACGCCTCTACTTTGTTGTTGCATGTTTTACGTGGCTTATGGGAGTAGATGCTAAGAACGATTCTTACCTACGGAAAGCCACAACGGTGATATTATGGTTGCCAAACTCCGGTGTTAATCCCATGACAACTATAGTGAGAGAAACTGTCATCCACCAGCCGCATGTGTGGAACAAGCCACACGTCAAGTGCGGAGCCGGTCTCGCGAACGACGTCGCATAAGGTTGACCTGGACCGCTTCAATCTCACTATCCCGCGTCATAAGAAGAACACAAACAAGAGGCTTGCAACAGAAAACATCAACGCCCGCAACAACCATGTTGCGTTCTACTCGTGAAACACATCTACGCATAGATCTAGCTCTGATACCACTGAAGGCTTTCGCGGCATAGTAAATCAAAATTTTCTACGGATGCGAACAGAGGGAAAGCCAAGATCTAATCTAGGAGATGCAAACAACGAGAGAGATTGGATTAGATCTTCATACCCTTGAAGATTCGCACAGCGGAACGTTCGTCGGAACGTGGGTGATGTAGTCGTACTCGCTTCTCCTCCTCGCGATCCGATCCGATCTAGCACCACAAGTGGCGGTGCCTCCGTAATATGCACACGTGCAGCACCTCGATGTCTCCTCCTTCCTTGGACCAGCAAGTATGGTGGAGAGACGGATTGGATCTACAACACGACGGCGTGGTGTATATGGTGGAGAATTTCTGCAGCAGGGCTTCACCTACAAACAGTCGGGAGGGAGAGAGGAAGGCAGCAGGGCGGCTAGGGTTGGAGGGGAAGGTGTGGGGGGTTGGTGCGCCCCCAGCCCTCTTTATATAGAGGGGTGGGCGCAGCCCTAGCCCCTCCCCCAAGCCCAAACCGGCGGCCCCAAGGAGAAGGAGTGGGGGGCAAGGAAACCCCCCTTCTAGAAGGTCTATCTCGAGTTTAAAACCCCCTTGGCCGACTGGGCCCTATGGGGCCTTGTGCCCCTGGCCCAATGCGGCCAGGGCACTCCCTCATAGGCCCATGCCCCTCCCGGAAGGTGGGGCCACGTTGGTCCCCTTCTGGAAGGTTCTAGAAGCTTCCGGTACAATACCGATTAACCCGGAACAATTCCGAACTCCAAAAACTGCACTGCCTTATATGAATCTTATTCTCCGGACCACTCCGGAACCTCTCGTGATGTCCCGGATCCCATCCGGGACTCCGAACAAAAACTCATAAACCAATTATCCAATCTATCCTAGCGTCTAGACACGTTAAGTGTGTGACCCTGCGGGTTTGAGAATATGCAGACATGATCTTCTATCAATAATCAACAGCGGGGTCTGGGCACCCATATTGACTCCCACACATTCATCGATGATCATATCGGATGAACCACGATGCCAGTATTCAATCAATCCCATATATATATTCCCTTCGTCTCGCGATATTTTACTTGCCCGAGATTTGATCGTCGGTACCGTCATACCTAGTTCAATCTCGTTCACAGCAAGTACTTTACTCGTTCCGTAATCCGATATCACTTTGTGATTAACTCCTTAACCACATGCTTGCAAGCGGTGTTGATATCGATTACCGAGTGGGCCCGAAGTATATCTCTCCGACTTGGGAGGGACAAATCCCATCTCGATACATACAACCCAACATGTACTTTCCGATCACCTGAGAGACACCTTTATGATCACCCTTTCATAGGATGACGTTTGATGACCTCAAAGCTTTCTTCCGATACCAGGGAGTTGTATTATCTCATGGTCTAAGGAATACAATATTTGATATAAGAAAAGCTTCGCAAAGACGAACACGATGACACGATCTAATTGCTTCGCTTAGTTTGGGTCTGTCCACCATATCATTCTCCCAATGATATGATCTCATTATTAATTGACAACTCATGTCCATGGTTAGGAAACCTTAACCATCATTAATCAATGAGCTAGTCCATAGAGGCGTACTAGGGACACGGTGTTGTTCACAAACCACACAAGTATTAAAGTTTCCGCTTAATACAATTCTATCATGGAATATAAACATTATCATGAACAATAATTATAATAATAACATCTTTATTATTGCCTCTAGGGCATAATTCCAACAGCTTCCACTATCGGTGCACTTGTCAGTGGCAATCGGAACCTCTCACAAGGTTGGGGCACTTCTCCACAACTTAATTGGAGGCTCCCAACAAATGCCACAAAGGCCACAAAACCATCTAGGGTTCCAAAAACCCAAGAGGGACTAGCTTCAACGAATACCACAAACCAAATCCTCAGAGAAGAACTCAAATCGATGCACCTAATGCAAATGGCAAGAACACCACAACGATGCTCCAATCCCTCACTCTCAAGTTCCAACAAATCTACTAAATCTATTTGGAGAACAAGAGAGGAGGAATCAAAGAGGAACACAAAATCCCCCAAAATTTAGATCCCCAAAGATACACTCACAAAGAGATGTTTTGGTTTGGTTAAAACGTGAATCTAGATCTCCTCTCTCTTCCACTCAAATATGAGAAAGAATCATCGGAAGGAAAGAGATTAATCAAGCTTCAAAATCTAGAGCAAACATGGACAAAGCTTAGACTAATAGAGGAGAAAGAAGCGGTCCAAACTGAAAACGGGCAAAGGCTTAAAAACAAGGCCCAGAAAATCTGGCCGTTGGAGCTATTTTTCGGTCTGGACCGGTAGTACCGGCCGGTTTAGGCCGGTACTACCGCCCGACAGCCCAGCAGTGCACACAACAGCAGACGAGGAAACAGGCGCGCGAGCAAGTGGGGCCGCAGCAACGTGAGTCAAGGCGGGCGAGCGCGGCAGCCAGCTAGCAAGCACGGGATTTGGGCGAGGCGGCGGCAGCCAGCAGGGCGGGCCCAGCGCGGCCCCAGCGAGCGCATGCAAGGCAGAGCCCACGAGCGATCCAAGTGGCAGGGCGCGCAGCACAACTCGGGTCAACACGCGCATGTGCATGCGGGCAAAGTGGAACCAGCATGCGGCGCGAGCGGCGCGTGCGGATGTGTGGGCCCAGCGAACGGCGCGCACGGCGAGCGGATCTAGCGTGGCAGGCGAACGGAAAGCGGGAGCGCGGGACCACGGCGGGCGTGACCCTGGCGCAAGGTGGCAGCGGTCAACGCGGGAGCGGCTCGGCAGCTCGAGCGGGGGTAAATTAAATAAAAATAACCTAAAGTCATAAGAAATTCAAAGATTAACCCCATTCGAAAAGAAATTCAAATTGGATAACCCTTTTCTACCCCTCCCGCCCGCGTGGCGCCGCAGCCACATGTGCAGCGCCAGCTAGGACGGCGCCGTACACCTGCCACGCTGTCCGGCTGGGCCCGGCGCCGCACAGCTGCCACGCTGGCACCGCATGCAGTGCCGTCGGGCCTCACGCCACTTGCATGCCTGCTGCGCCACTCGACACGGCGCTGCACGCCCTGCCATGCTGGCTCCGCGGGCCCAGCATCTTAAGTGCGGCGCCAGTCGGGGAGGCGCCGCACCCACCTGTGTCGTGCCATGGGTGCTGGTGCCGCACACCTGGAGCCCTTAAGGCGGCGCTGGGTCGGCCCAGCCCGACCCTCTTCTCCATTTCCTTCCTTTCCTCACCCCTGACGAACAGTGGTGAGTGGTGAGGAAAGGAAGGAAATGGAGAAGAGGGTCGGGCTGGGCTGACCCAGCGCCGCCTTGAGGGCTCCAGGTGTGCGGCGCCAGCCCCCATGGCGCAGCACAGGTGGGTGCGGCGCCTCCCCGACTAGCGCCGCACTTAAGGTGCTGGGCCCGCGGAGCCAGCGTGGCAGGGCGTGTAGCGCCGTGTTGAGTGGCGCAGCAGGCATGCATGTGGCGCCAGACCCGAAGGCGCTGCATGCGGGTGCCCGCGTGTTAGCTGTGCGGCGCCGGGCCCCAGCCGGACAGCGTGGCAGGCGTGCGGCGCCATTCTAGCTGGTGCTGCACAAGTGGCTGCGGCGCCGCGCGGGCAGGAGTGGCAGAAAAGGGTTATCCAGTTTGAATTTCTTTTCGAATGGGGTTAATCTTTGAATTTCTTACGACTTTAGGTTATTTTTATTTAATTTACCCCCGCTCGAGCTGCCGAGCCGCTCCCGCGTTGACCGCTGCCACCTTGCGCCAGGGTCACGCCCGCCCTGGTCCCGCGCTCCCGCTTGCCGTTCGCCTGCCACGCTAGATCCGCTCGCCGTGCACGCCGTTTGTCCTAGCGTCTAATACTGTCTTCCATTTGTCCTAGCGTGCATCGTAGACCCGTCTCCGACGACGCCCGAGCAAACTCGACACCAGCAGGAACTCCGGCGAGAAATCGAGCCCACTCCAGTGCGCCCCTCTCCAAGACAGCAACACGTTGAGCTCCATCAGACTTCTGCGATCACTGTGAGCATTTTCCCACCTTCCCTTGCTTCCTGCTTAGCCAGCGCCGCCGCCATCTGGCCGCACCGCCGCTCGCCGATGACCTCGCGCCGCCAGTTCTTGGCTATCTGATAGGAGCCGTCCGATATCGATCGAGTGGACGTGATAGAATCACTTAATAGCGAAGGGGTACGCGCCCTGTGCCGTGCGATCAAACTAGATCCTGCGGTCCGCAGCACGCGATCCAGACGAACCGGTAACGGCCAATCACGACGTGACGCGTGGCCATGTTTTGATTTAAAAACAGATTTGAATCTGTTCTAGATTCAATTTTTAAACCTCTATAACTTTCAAACCACACGTCCAAAAATTACAAATTTTATGTCGTTGGATTCAGGAGAACAAACCCTAGCCAACCATGCCCTTAGTTTAGCAAATAGTAGCTGTTAGCTTGTTTCAAATTGCACAAACATTTGTATGCTTGTTAAGAATGTAAAAATTGTTTTAAATTGAATTTAGGGTTAAAATCTTTGGCAATTGGATTGATTTGAACCTACTGACCCTAGGAAACACTTTGTGGACTCAAAAATGTATTTGGAGAAATTAAGAAATGATTCTTTGATTTAAAACCATTTCTAGTCAAATAGAAATGTAATTTATTTATTGAAAATAATTTTGAAGTAAAACCTTTGCAAATTGGATTGTTGTGACCTTACTGACCCTAGGAACCAACCCTTGGTGTTAAAAATGATTATGGAAAGATTTAGGTTGGATTACTTGACTTAGCCATTTTCTAGCCAAATAAAAAGAATGGTTTTTGTTATAAAAATATTTATGGAAAGAAAACTTTAAGAAAATGGTTTGATCAAACCCACTGACCCAAAACACCAAGTTTTGAAAATTAGCAATTCATTTGGTGAACAACTTAAGAGTTTTGTTTTGATAAAAACATTTTTCACCACATGAAATGATGAATGGATTTAAAAATAGTTTTGGACAAAACCCTCTTGCTAAAGACTTTGCCACTTTGGTAAAATGACCAATTTGGATCTTACAAAGTTTAGAAACCCCATAGAGACCCCTTTGCAAAATAAAACTATCTTGTGCATGCTCCCATGCATGAATTGGTTTCCTTTGTCTTGTGTGTGTGAATTTGTTTGAGTGATTATTGGTTGGAATGTAAATTGAATTGGTGTTTGCTTGATTGACTTGTAGTGAAGTGTGAGACTAGCAAGATCAAGGAGTGAACTACCATTCCCTTCCAAAAGGCAAGTGATGCTTCATACTTTCTATCCCATTACTTTCTCTATGCATTAGTGATTTTACTAAGTAAACTTGCATGGATTTTTCTAAGTATAGATCTTGCTATAGGAAAACCTAGTAGATGAATCCTTAGTAGGATTTCCTAAGTTAAGTTTCCTATTACTACCAAGCTTAGCCTAGCTAATAGAAAACATGGGGGGAAAATATATTCACACTATGGAAAAATATTCTAAGTCTGAGGACTTATGTTTTGTTTAATAAAACAACTAAGTTAATGAATCACCTGGGTGGAATGGAAGGATTGGGATATGTTGAGTGGTTCACAAGGCCATGGACTTGGATTGTGTATCTCACTTGTGGTATGCCACCCAGGAAATAAAGGGATTTGAGATGTCAAATGTTGAGAAGCTTCAAGTGCAACCACTTGGCAATATGGGCTCTGCCATGATCAAATAGGTTGCAAGAACTTAGCCATATGGACAGTTGGTGGTAGTGTTTGATAGGTTGGAACGCGTCCATTTTGGTCTAAGGGAAAGCTTCTGAAAGATCTTGTCTTGGGAAACCAAGTCTTGTGGGGAAAGTGCACCACCTCTGCAGAGTGTAAAATCTAAGTACTTAGCCATGTCCCTGGTAAAGGACAATTTGAGCATCAAGACATGGAAGCAATCAAGAATCTCATCATTCAAATTTCTAAAGTTAAAACTTGTGGATTGAACAAGGGTTGTTTGAAATCTTAAATCTTTGATTGCTAGATGCCTTGGAAAGGATCTTCAATCTTTGATTGAGAAAAATGATTTTGTCAAGCAAAAACTTAGTATTTTCAAAATGATAAGGAAAATCTATTTTGAGCAATGCAAAGCCTCAACTCCACTTAGCCAAATGCATATAGATGATAGACTCCACTATACTACCATAGTATCACTTGCCAATACAATTCAAATGTATTGACCCTTTGTGGCTGTAACTTGTATGTTGCAGGTTTGATTGAATTAGTGAAGATTGATTGTTTAGGATTACAAAGTCTACAACCAACATCTTCCTGTGGCACTTTGAAGATGAAGGACCCATACTTATAGTTATTCCGCTGCAATGTAATGTATTAGCCATATGAGCTATGCGTGATGTAATAAAATTATGTTATTCCTGGTTATAAAGTTATAATACGACCTTTGTATCTTGATATTACATCTTAACTGTGGATGCTAGCTATTGATCCAGAGACTAGCATTGTAAAACACAGAGGGCTCTATCTTATCTAAGATTTGGACCTCTACATGCATACATTAGATAATCCCATGATTCCATATGCCATCAAATATGCTCCATAGATAAATCCAGAATTCCATGAGATCCACAATAGATAAATTCCAGAATTCCATGAATACCAAACATAGTGGAGCACGACACAGTCTTACATAATCCAAGCACAAAATAGCAAATAAGTTCACGCTAAAAAGAGCACAAGCAAGCAAATAAAACAACAGAAAGACAAGTGCTTGCGCCCGACCCTTGCAAATCCACGAGACCTAATAGAACTACTTCTCCCCCTTTGGCATCGAAACTCCAAAAAGGAAGAAGAGCGATGCTAACGCCAAAGTTGAGTGTGTTTCCATAAGAACAAGAAATGTGCAAGAAAATCCAAATAGAGCCATTAGAAACCAACTCTTCTCAAAGAATAGGGATGTGGCCGAAGCCACCATGTTGGAGCGCATGGCATGACACCGTGAAGATGTATCTTGAGTTCAAAACCAATTCTCATCGATGACCCACATATCACAAAATGATATTATGGGAAATGATTTTTCTTGCTTTCGGCATTATGGGGGGAGGGTTAGCCCAATCAATTAAGACCACACTCCCCCTTGTCTATGCCCGCATCTAAACCAAATACATGAATAAGGGCAAGTGAGTGTGCAAGGGTAGTCAAGCCAAGCTCCTTGAATCTATGATATTTAGCTCATTCCTCAAATAACAAAATCTTGCTTCATCAAGGGGCTTCGTGAAAATATCAGCAAGTTAGTTCTTCATGCTCACAACGGATAGAGCAATATCGCATCGAGCAACATGATCCCGAATGAAGTGGTTGTGAATCTCAATATGTTTTGTTCTTGTATGCTGCATGGGATTGTAAGCAAATTTGATAGCACTTTCATTGTCACATAATAGAGGCACTTTGTCACAATTGACACCATATTCCTTTAAAGTTTGCCTCATCCATAATAACTGAGTACAAGCACTAGCAGCAGCAACATATTCAGCTTCGGCAGTTGAGAGTGAAATACAATTCTGTTTCTTTGAAGACCAACATACTAGAGACCTGCCCAAGAATTGACATGCACCAGAAGTTGATTTTCTATCATATTTGTCACTAGCCCAATCTGAATCAGTGTAACCACATAGAGAGAAACTTGAACCCTTGGGATACCATAACCCAAAATTCGGGGAATGAACCAAATATCTGAAGATTCGTTTGACCGCCACTAAGTGGCTTTCTTTAGGAGCGGCGTGGTACCTTGCACACACTCCTACACTTAACACGATATCGGGCCTAGATGCGCAAAGGTAAAGGAGAGAGCCGATCATGGATCGGTATACCTTTTGATCCACGTCTTTACCCTTGGGATTGAGCTCAAGATGACACTTTGTTTGCATTGGAGTAGCAACGCCATTGAGATCCGTCATCTTGAACCTTTTGAGCATATCTTGGATGTACTTAGCTTGATTAATAAAGGTTCCCTCTCTAAGTTTTTTGATCTCGAATCCAAGAAAGAACCTCAACTCACCCATCATTGACATCTCAAACCTGTCAGTTATAAGCTTTGAAAATTCATCGTTAAAAGCTTGGTTAGTAGAGCCAAAAATAATGTCATCTACATAGAGTTGGCATACAAAAAGCTCCCCATTAACCTTCTTAGTAAAAAGAGTGGGATCGATTTGCCCAACTTCGAATCCACGGTCTAACAAAAGCTCTTTAAGGTGCTCATACCATGCACGTGGGTCTTGTTTAAGGCCATAGAGCGCCTTATCGAGTTTGTAGACATGGTTCGGAAATTTGGGGTCCTCAAAACCCGGGGGCTGCTTGACGTATACTAACTCATGTAGAGGACCATTAAGAAACGCACTCTTAACATCCATTTGCTATAATTTAAAATTATGATGGGCTGGCAAGAAGGATACGAATGGACTCAAGACGAGCCACAAGAGCATAAGTCTCGCCAAAATCAATTCCTTCCACTTGAGAGAATCCTTGAGCCACGAGTCTTGCTTTATTCCTCACAACAATGCCATTTTCATCTTGTTTGTTCTTGAAGATCCACTTGGTGCCGATAACATTGCGGCAATCCTTGGTTTCTCTACGAGCTTCCAAACTTTGTTGCATTCGAAGTTATTTAATTCTTCATGCATTGCAACCACCTAATCGGGATCTTCAAGAGCATCAAAGACTTTCTTCAATGCAACCACGAAAATGTGAGCTTGATGATCAAAGAAGCTTGCAAGTTCTCTTCTAGTAGACACCCTTCTTCGTAGATCACCAAAAACCTTGTCAAGAGTGTGACCCCTGAGTTCAGGGTTCCGATCAGCACGAGCCTTGCGACGAGCCTCAATGTCCTTATTGTTTCTAGAAGGAGTTGATTCAGTATTTGTATCCTTGTCTTGACCACTGCCTTGCCCTTGATCTTGATCTGAGTTAACACCAGGAGGTTGCTGCAGAGTTTGTTCTTCAGGGTCGGGATGATCTCCCCCTTGGAGGGGCCAGACTATCCGGCCTAGGAGATGAAGCACTAGTGCCTTCTTCCTGAGAATGCCTGACAGGACTTGGAGAACCAGAGCCAGATAATCCGCCCTCGGGGGCCGAAGAATCCGGCCTGGGAGCTTCTTGGATGTTGTCTTCTTCTCCAGATCAAGGGGCGGATAGTCCGTCCTGGGACTACCATCTTGTCCAGGAGACTGATGATCTTCAGCAGGTTGCGGTGTTGGTGCAGAGTTTTCTCCAACAGTAGGAGCTTGTTGATATTGTGTAGATGAGGGCTCCACTTGAGTGGAGCATTGTCCTTCCCGATCCGCCACAAGGGGTTCCTCAATGGGGCGGAAAAATCCCACACCCATTCTTCTTATGGCATCTTGGGGTATTTCAACATCTGCATCACAAACAACAACTTTCCCTACAAAGGAGCCGTTATTTTCATTGAACTCCACACTACAAGATTCTACAACAATCCCAGTGAGCTTGTTGTAGACTCTATAAGTGTGGGATTCGGCACCGTAACCAACAAAAATACCTTCTAAAGCCTTGGACTCAAATTTAGACAAGCGGACACCTTAATAAGAAAGAAACACTTACACCTGAATACCCTGAAGTATGAGATGTTGGGCTTGTTATCGGTAAGTATTTCATATGGATTCTTGTCCAAAATCTTTCGGAGGTAGATCCGGTTTGATGAGTGACAAGCAGTGGATATGGCTTTAGCCAAAAATTGTAAGGAGACTTGAATTCAGCCAACATTGATCTTGCCATATCCATCAAAGTCCGGTTCTTCCTCTCGGCTACACCATTTTGTTGAGGGGTGTACGCAGCGGAATATTGATGTCTAATCCCCTCTTCGCTTAGAAACTCATTCAAAGTGTAATTCTTGAATTCGGAGCCGTTGTCACTTCTTATTGCCAAGATGGGGACATTGTGTTGACGTTGAACTTCATTGGCAAAGTCAATGACTGTTTGTTTAGTCTCACTCTTTAGTTTGAAGAAATAGACCCATGTATATCTTGAGTAATCATCGACAATGACCAAGAAATATTTCTTCCCACCAAGACTTGCATGAGAAGGAGGACCAAATAAATCCACATGAAGTAATTCCAAGATCCTCCTTGAAGACACAATAGTATTCCTCTTGTGGGGAGATGTATTACCCCGGGTAAATCCACTACTAGAAAATCGCCTGCATTTACATCTGTGCATCATCATGATATCTGCATGCATGTTTTAATCTAAAACTATTTTGCTAAAATACCTACTTTGTTTTCTATATTCATATCCTCGCCTCTTTGTTCAAACCAAAACCGTCGGTCCAGTCGGATCTTTTATTTATCTAAAACTATTTACAAAAGTTTATTTTAAAACCAAAGAAATATCAAAACTATTTTTTTTGGGAGGCAGTCCAGCCGACCGGCCCAAAGGCCCAACCGGCCAGACCACCTACTACCCCCACTAGACCAAACCCCCAAACCCTAATCTAGCCAAACCCTCCCTGCCGCCGCCACCCCACTTATCTCACCCAAACCACCCTTGTTGCCGCCTCCTACTCCACACACTGCACCATGCATGTACCCACTCGACACAGAACACACACACACACGCACGCCAGATCCTTGTCGTCAAGTTCCCCAGCCCTGGACCCACGTGGCCCCACCACTTCCGTCCATTCCAGCGATCCCCACGCTCCCGAAGCCACCCCACGTGACCCCACCAACCCTGCGCGTCGCCCACCTCTCGTCTCGCTTCCATCCCGCGATCCCCTCCCTCTCGCTAACCTCCGCCGCCAGAGACCGCAATCCCCAACCTCGCCTCCTTCCCCTGCTACACAACGTTGCCGCCTCACTCTCCTTGCCACGTAGACCTTTCCTCCGCCACCCTTCCTTCCCATCTTCCTCCGTCGTCAGGGCTCCTCCCTCCTTCCCGCGACCACGACCCAAGCCGCCATCGACGGTCACCCTCCCCTCTGCAAGTCCCAGCGCCGAGCTCGCCCTGTCCTCTGCTCGCCCAGCGCACTGGCTCTCCTCTCCGGCCTCAGTCTCGCGCCCTCACCTCCCCAGTGCGGCTCCTCTAGGCCCCACCGCTAGCATCGGCAGCCACGTTCTCGACCCCTACAGGCACGCCTCCCGCCGTCTCTCTGTGTATGGCCGCCGCCGCTACGGGCACTCCTCGCTGTTCCCCTCCTCACCGACCGGCGCCGCATGCCCTCTCCCTGGCGCCGCCGCGAAGGCCAAGGCTGTTGTAGCCAAGCCCAAGGCCGCCGCTACAGATGACCCTCTGCCTGCCTTCCTTTTTCTCCTGACCAGGCGACCTTGCTCATGTGTCGAAGCTTCCGGAGTACACCGTCGTACTAGCTCTTCCTGGTACCGTTGTTCATGTATACTTGCATTTTGTTGATACCCCGCAACACCGTCAGGTATCCAAGTTTTCCGTGGCATGACCGTTGGTGGAAGTCCATGATCTCCGTGCCATTAACAAGATCTTCGACGCCTCCCGAAGTACATGACCAAGGGCGGGATCACCTCGTATCAAGAGCTCCGATGCCCTTTTGTCACCAAGATCTACCCCCGTTCCATCGGCCGACGTCGTGACCAATGTTTTAGTTGGAGCTCGGTGGCCCGGAGTCCTCCTTTGATGTGGAATCCCCAAGACCTCTCTCGGAACCGCGAAGACTGATCCCGGTAGGACCGAACCACTCCCGGAAACCTCAAGATCGCCGAACCCCGTCGAAACCCCGAACCAAGATCGCCGAACCCAATGTGTGATCCTTTTTCCGAGCCCCATATTTTTATAATATATAATATATTCCTGTCGCATATAAATTATTCATCTCGCATACATATTGTGGGTGTTTGGGGGTATTTTGTCGACTTATCTAATAATTAATCATGGAGGCCATATGCGGGCGAATCTAGTCTAATATTGGCCCTATTTAAATTTTTGTAGCGAACCGGTGCTATCTTTTGCCTTGTTAATGCAAAATTTAAATTGTGGGGTATCTAAACAACTTGAACCACTTAAATATTTGCCGGGACCCCGGTTCCGTTAATATGGCCTAATTGCATCGCACCTTTGCCATGTCATACATCATACATGCATCATGCCCGATTTTCTATCGTAGTATTAAATAGTCCATCTGGTGTTTCTTCTAGTGCTTTGCTTCTTCACGGATTAGGCCGATGAGTTGATGCGAGTGTCGACCCGATCTTTGGATGAACATTCGGCAATGTTTTCAGGCGAGCATTCTCCCCCTTTTCTACCTATTTTACTTTTATAGTTTTTATTTCCTCCTGTTGATCTATTGCTTTTGTGTTGCGATGCTCTAGTTTTCGTACCCGTGATATCCCCTTGCAGCCTTATATTGCCTTGGACACATCCTATTACCTGTTGTTTGGTAGATAGTTGGACTTGCGTGTCGTAGTCGCTTGCTCAAGTGCGGTTGCGTGTCATCAAATACCACAGTTGTTGGAGTATTGCCGCATGTTTAATGTTGGAGATGATCAATACTTTAATTATCGTTTAATAACTAAAATTAAAGTAGGTAAATGCAGAGGCACCGGTGGGTAATAGACAATATTTGGTTTTTAACTGCTCACTGGTGTCCCGTAGGACCCCGAGTTCTTGACACCTGTTCCGAGATCGAGCGCGCTAACCACAGGTGGGGTGTGTGGGCACCCCCATCGATTAGTACCCGATTTCAAAGTACTGTACCGGGGGCCACAAAGTAGTTTGGGGCTTTATTACTATCCTGTACTTATGCCATGCTTTACTGCTTTATTTACTATTGCGTGTGGAGCGCCTGTACTGTTTTGGAACCCCGTGCCATGTTTTCGTGGTATCGACAAGCCGAGTCACATTTTCGGGTTCCCAGTCATTTACAACCGTCGTCACAAACCCTGGGTCCATCTCGGATACCGGCCGACTTCGTTACGGGTAGCTTAGTGGGGTGGCCCCCATGTGCTTGCTTTGGGTCTGGGAAACGTCGTGTCCGAAACCCTGTCGACATACCGGTGGGTGTATGTTTTGTGATCTTGTACCTACCTGATTTGACAACAAGGGTGTAGGTGCGTGTGGAAACTTTGGTGCACCCCTGCAGGGTTAAATCTTTTCGAGAAGCCGTGTCCGTGGTTATGGACGACTTGGAGCATAGTTCTCGATCATAGACAACTATAACTAAAGTTTACTGTTATAATTTGACTTGTATCCGATATGACTAGTAATCAGCTTCACTACAACGGAATGGCTAAATAAAAGTACTAACAACTGCTGGGTTTGGGATATCTCATGCTAATTGTATCTCACTAGTAAGTGTCGCAACTACAACGGAATGGTTAACTAAAAGTGCCCACTACTTATTATATCAGGATGACTATCTATACCTGACTAGTAATTGCTGCAACGATAACGGAATAAATAAAACTGCCAACTGTGTGAGTTCCTCAGTTAACTTCCTCGTTTGGTCTCGAGGGGGAAATACCAGGATGGGTATGTTTGGTGGTAGTATTAGGTTGGTTCCGAATAGGTCTTTCTTATCCCTCTCTGATAGCCGACAGTTATATCGAGTCTCTATAGGTTGTTTAGTGCATGCTGCGCTGCCGCTTCAGTCCACCATACCTATGTAGGCGAGGACCGCCGAATTCTAGTCTCTCCGTGTACTGGCCTCAGTACCGACCGCTCTTTTTTTCCTTTGCCCTTTGCCGGCACCCCCTTTTGTTTAGCAGGTTTGAGATCGACGTCGTTAGCAGGGTTACCCTTCCGGCTTGGCCTGGGCAGGGTTATGGACGCCATTGGTTATTCTTCAGGGCTCTTAGCCCCATTTGCATCTTGTCCGTAGTCGGACGCTGTATCATTTTCAAGTTGATTTGGATCTTTGTATTGTGTATCCGTATTCTTGACTCATGGAGTCGTTGTTGTATATATCTGTTCTGTGGGTTCCATCGTGGACTATTGTGTAATGATATTACTTCGTTTTCCACCCGCACGAAAGTGCCTGGTGGGCACCTTTGAATCGTTTCTATGCGGGTTTGGCGGGGATCACTAAAACTTGCATAGGGCCGATTCTGAGGGTGTTACAGAGTGGTATCAGAGCTCAGCAGTTACGATACCCCACTGGTCCAGCCTATAGGATAACCTAGCTAACGGCCGTTGTAGAGTGTCAAAACTATTTTGGAAAATCCGTTGGATAGATCTGATTAGGTCTGTTTTTACTCCTTACCCCTCTGCTATTCTCCTCTTACCTTTGCGTGTTTTGAATCTACCCCTTATATTTTCCTCGAGTTCAGGAATTCTCGTGGTTGGGATTCTGTCGTACCTTCAGGGTTTCGCTTCCTCTTGTAATGGTGCTTCGACATTTTGTCTTCATGCCATCTGAGGAATCTCCCTCTGTGTACCTTCAGTGGACCAAAAATTCACTAAAAAATTTCTTTGTATCTTCCGGTATTTTTCAATGAGACGACCTCATATACATCAGATCCGATAAAGACTCTACATCACTTCTTTGCTTCTGAACCTTGTTTGTTGAGATCTTCAGTCTAAATTCCGAGGGTTGGTTGCACAGTTCGTCTGTTCATGTACAGAGTAATGCTTTGAGTGCGGGATGGAGTCGCGACCATACCACTACTCTTATCATTTGCTTTTGTATATTGAATGGTGGATTGATGCAATTCTTACTCCTTCCATGGAATTTAGAGGTGGCCTTACCTTTAACTTCATCCGTTGATTATTCGGAGTGTTCTCTCGTCGAACGGGAGCATCAACCCTTGTTAGTGGTGTCGCGAAGATCTACACAAAGCGCGAAGGATCAGATCATCGGCCTTCTTCCCCGTATCATGAGGCGGATCTCGAGGGCGAGATCCATAGTTAGTGGTGTCGAATTGTAGCACCCTGGGTAAATCCACTACTAGAAAATCACCTGCATTTACATCTGTGCATCATCATGATATCTGCATGCATGTTTTAATCTAAAACTATTTTGCTAAAATACCTACTTTGTTTTCTATATTTATATCCTCCCCTCTTTGTTCAAACCAAAACCGTCGGTCCAGTCGGATATTTTATTTATCTAAAACTATTTACAAAAGTTTATTTTAAAACCAAAGAAATATCAAAACTATTTTTTTGGGAGGCAGTCCAGCCGGCCGGCCCACAGGCCCAACCGGCCAGACCACCTACTACCCCCACTAGACCAAACCCCCAAACCCTAATCTAGCCAAACCCTCCCTTCCGCCGCCACCCCACTCATCTCACCCGAACCACCCTTGTTGCTGCCTCCTACTCCACACACTACACCATGCATGTACCCACTCGACACAGAACACACACACACGCACGCCAGATCCTTGTCGTCAAGTTCCCTAGCCCTGGACCCACGTGGCCCCACCACTTCCGTCCATTCCAGCGATCCCCACGCTCTCGAAGCCACCCCACGTGACCCCACCAACCCTGCGCGTCGCCCACCTCTCGTCTCGCTTCCATCCTGCGATCCCCTCCCTCTCGCTAACCTCCGCCGCCAGAGACCGCAATCCCCAACCTCGCCTCCTTCCCCTGCTACACAGCGTTGCCGCCTCACTCTCCTTGCCACGTAGACCTTTCCCCCGCCACCCTTCCTTCCCATCTTCCTCCGTCGTCAGGGCTCCTCCCTCCTTCCCGCGACCGCGACCCAAGCCGCCATCGATGGTCGCCCTCCCCTCTGCAAGTCCCAGCGCCGAGCTCGCCCTGTCCTCTGCTCGCCCAGCGCACTGGCTCTCCTCTCCGGCCTCAGTCTCGCGCCCTCACCTCCCCAGTGCGGCTCCTCCAGGCCCCACCTCTAGCATCGGCAGCCACGTTCTCGACCCCTACAGGCACGCCTCCCGCCGTCTCTCTGCGTATGGCCGCCACCGCTACGGGCTCTCCTCGCTGTTCCCCTCCTCACCGACCAGCGCCGCATGCCCTCTCCCTGGCGCCGCCGCGAAGGCCAAGGCTGTTGTAGCCAAGCCCAAGGCCGCCGCTACAGATGACCCTCTTCATGCCTTCCTTTTTCTCCTGGCCTGGCGACCTTGCTCATGTGTCGAATCTTCCGGAGTACACCGTCGTACTAGCTCTTCCTGGTACCGTTGTTCATGTATACTTGCGTTTTGTTGATACCCCGCAACACCGTCAGGTATCCAAGTTCTCCGTGGCATGACCGTTGGTGCAAGTCCATGATCTCCGTGCCATTAACAAGATCTTCGACGCCTCCCGAAGTACATGACCAAGGGAAGGATCACCTCGTATCAAGAGCTCCGATGCCCTTTTGTCGCCAAGATCTACCCCCGTTCCATCGGCCGACGTTGTGACCGATGTTTTAGTTGGATCTCGGTGGCCCGGAGTCCTCCTTTGATGTGGAATCCCCAAGACCTCTCTCAGAACCGCGAAGACTGATCCCGACAGGAATGGACCACTCCCGGAAACCTCAAGATCGTCGAACCCCGTCGAAACCCCGAACCAAGATCGCCGAACCCAATGTGTGATCCTTTTTCCGAGCCCCATATTTTTATAATATATAATATATTCCTGTCGCATATAAATTATTCATCTCGCATACATATTGTGGGTGTTTGGGGGTATTTTGTCGACTTATCTAATAATTAATCATGGAGGCCATATGCGGGCGAATCTAGTCTAATATTGGCCCCATTTAAATTTGTGTAGCGAACCGGTGCTATCTTTTGCCTTGTTAATGCAAAATTTAAATTGTGGGGTATCTAAACAACTTGAACCACTTAAATATTTGCCGGGACCCCGGTTCCGTTAATATGGCCTAATTGCATCGCACCTTTGCCATGTCATACATCATACATGCATCATGCCCGATTTTCTATCGTAGTATTAAATAGTCCATCTGGTGTTTCTTCTAGTGCTTTGCTTCTTCACGGATTAGGCCGATGAGTTGATGCGAGTGTCGACCCGATCTTCGGATGAACATTCGGCAATGTTTTCAGGCGAGCGTTCTCCCTCTTTTCTACCTATTTTACTTTTATAGTTTTTATTTCCTCATGTTGATCTATTGCTATTTGTGTTGCGATGCTCTAGTTTTCGTACCCGTGATATCCCCTTGCAGCCTTATATTGCCTTGGACACATCCTATTACCTGTTGTTTGGTAGATAGTTGGACTTGCGTGTCGTAGTCGCTTGCTCAAGTGCGGTTGCGTGTCATCAAATACCACAGTTGTTGGAGTATTGCCGCATGTTTAATGTTGGAGATGATCAAGACTTTAATTATCGTTTAATAACTAAAATTGAAGTAGGTAAATGCAGAGGCACCGGTGGGTAATAGACAATATTTGGTTTTTAACCGCTCACTGGTGTCCCGTAGGACCCCGAGTTCTTGACACCTGTTCCGAGATCGAGCGCGCTAACCACAGGTGGGGTGTGTGGGCACCCCCATCGATTAGTACCTGATTTCAAAGTACTGTACCGGGGGCCACAAAGTAGTTTGGGGCTTTATTACTATCATGTACTTATGCCATGCTTTACTGCTTTATTTACTATTGCGCGTGGAGCGCCTGTACTGTTTTGGAACCCCGTGCCACGTTTTTGTGGTATCGACAAGCCTAGTCACATTTTTGGGTTCCCAGTCGTTTACAGCCGTTGTCACAAACCCTGGGTCCATCTCGGAGACCAGCCAACTTCGTTACGGGTAGCTTAGGGGGGTGGCCCCCATGTGCTTGCTTTGGGTTTGGGAAACGTCGTGTCCGAAACCCCGTCGACATACCATTGGGTGTATGTTTTGTGATCTTGTACCTACTTGATCTGACAACAAGGGTGTAGGTGCGTGTGGAAACTTTGGTGCACCCCTGCAGGGTTAAATCTTTTCGAGAAGCCGTGTCCGCGGTTATGGACGACTTGGAGCACAGTTCTCGATCATAGACAACTATAACTAAAGTTTACTGTTATAATTTGACTTGTATCCGATATGACTAGTAATCAGCTTCACTACAACGGAATGGCTAAATAAAAGTACTAACAACTGCTGGGTTTTGGAAATCTCATGCTAATTGTATCTGACTAGTAAGTGTCACAACTACAACAGAATGGTTAACTAAAAGTGCCCACTACTTATTATATCAGGATGACTATCTATACCTGACTAGTAATTGCTGCAACGATAACGAAATAAATAAAACTGCCAACTGTGTGAGTTCCTCGGTTGACTTCCTCATTTGGTCTCGAGGGGGAAATACCAGGATGGGTATGTTTGGTGGTAGTATTAGGTTGGTTCCGAATAGGTCTTTCTTATCCCTCTCTGATAGCCGACAGTTATATCGAGTATCTATAGGTTGTTTAGTGCATGATGCGCTTCCGCTTCAGTCCACCATACCTATGTAGGCGAGGACCGCCGAATTCTAGTCTCGCCGTGTACTGGCCTCAGTACTGACCGCTCTCTTTTTTTCCTTTGCCCTTTGCCGGCACCCCCTTTTGTTTAGCAGGTTTGAGATCGACTTCGTTAGCAGGGTTACCCTTTCGGCTTGGCCTGGCAGGGTTATGGACGCCATTTGTTATTCTTCAGGGCTTTTAGCCCCATTTGCATCTTGTCTGTAGTCGGACGCTGTATCATTTTCAAGTTGATTTGGATCTTTGTATTGTGTATCCGTATTCTTGACTCATGGAGTCGTTGTTGTATATATCTGTTCTGTGGGTTCCATCGTGGACTATTGTGTAATGATATTACTTCGTTTTCCACCCGCACGAAAGTGCCTGGTGGGCACCTTTGAATCGTTTCTATGCGGGTTTGGCGGGGATCGCTAAAACTTGCATAGGGCCGATTCTGAGGGTGTTACAGGAGAGTCGTGCATTTTGCCTTCAACACAAGCCCCGCAAACACGATCTTTGGCAAAGGAGACATTGTCTATTAGTCCAAGGATGTGGCCACCCTTGTGGAGACTTTGCAAAGTTCTCATGTTGACGTGGGCTAAACGGCGACGCCATAGCCAGCCCACGTCGGCCTTTCCGAATAGACACATTGGACCCGAAGTGGTTTTCCTCGAAAATTCCACCACATACAGGTCATTTTCGACGTATCCAACGAAATCGACCTTTAGAGACTTGCTCCACAAGAGTACCACCAAATCATCATCGATAAAAACAGCAAAACCCATCTTTCCAAGGGCACGAACAGAAAGAAGGTTGTAACCGAGGGTATCAACAAGCATGACGTCCACGAGAGAGATATCGTGGGCAACCACAACCTTGCCAAGACCCAATACCTGAGATTTAGACTTATCACCATAGGAGACTATGATATTATCATGATTTGGATGCATCTCCGTGATGATCTCCTTGCTTCCGGTCATATGACTAGTGCATCCACTATCCAGCACCCATTTCGACCCACCGGAAGCATAGCCCTGCAAGAGAATTACTTCTCGGTTTTAGGTGCCCATTTTTCAATGGGTCCTTTCATGTTAGTAACAAGGGTCTTTGGGACCCAAATAGACTAAGCAATATATTCATCAAAGGGAACGACATAATAAGCATAAACATCACCATAATCATCACAAACGAGTTCATAATTTGGATTGTGAGACCCTACAAAACCAATATTGTTAGTCTTGTCTTTTGTGACATTCTTCTCAGCGGTGCTTGATTTGATTGCACATTCTTAGTATTGTTCTTCTTGTTTTTCTTTTTCTTGGACTTGGTGACATACCCAAGTCCCTCTTTACCATGATTTGGCATTTGCTTGCCAAGAACTTCATCAAGCACACCCTTATCCTTGGGAGTGATGTCCTTGACCACTTATTTTTCCACACTAGCATTTTCCTTGTGACTATATGTTGAGTTGGATGAGCTAGGAACATCATATTTGGCCAATCGACTTTGAAGCTGATCATGTGACTCACTGAGAATGGAGAAATCGTTTTTCAACGCCTTGTGAGCATTGTCAAGTTTCTCCAATTCCTCGGAGAGTCTATCATGAGCAGTCCCAAAGTCAATCTTTTCCTTCTTTAACTTCTTTGCTTTGGTGACTGCATTGTCACGTTCCTTAACAAGTTTAGCCACAATTTCTTCATGTGACTCTTCAATGGACTCAAGCCTATCTTCAAGATAGACCCGGGCTTCTTCTTCTTCCTCAAGAGCATTTTTTAAGGATGCAATGAAATTGCATCGTCCCTTTCAATTCTGCCCTTTTCTTCGAGAAGAGCTTCATTTTGGGCCAGCTGATCCATAAGAGCTTCAAAACGAACTTTGTGCTCACCTTGCAAGTTAGTGTAGAAGTAATCCAAAGCAATAACCTCTTCTTTAACCTTAAGACTAGTAGGATCATCCATGTCAATCATAGCCTTAGGAAAAGAAGAGTTAGAAGTCGTTACCTCGGAGCTTCTTGCCATGAAACAAGTAGCATTCTTGTTGATGATGTTTTCGTTCGGAGAGTCGAAGAGAGATGTTGATGTAGATGTGGTGGCTATAGCAACCACCTCTTGAGAGCTATCGTCCTCGTCCTCATCTTCACTTCCCGATGAATATTCTTCTTGAGCCACTAGAACAATCTTTGGTTGCTTCTTGAAGGGAACATTCTTATTTACAAAATGTTTCTTGCGTGGAGCCTTTGACTTGTCCTTGAAAATTAGTCTTCCTCCATTATCTTCCCTACTTTGATATGGACACTCAGCTACAAAGTGCAGCCGGTCACCACAGTTGAAACATGTTCTCAGCTTGGGACCATTTTCTTTTCTTCCATAGGCTCCACTCTTGCGTTCTAGTTCAGCTTTAGCCTTGGCTGGATATTTCCAAAATTTTCTAGCATAAAGAGCCAAGTATTGTCCGTGGATCCTTTTTATATCCTTGGGACAGTCCAGACCTTCTATGGCATATTCATCATGATCAATCACACTAGTCTTCAAGGCCATGTTGACCCCCTTTTGCATCCCCATAGCTCGAGCACGAGCATCTTCGACATTCTTGGCAGCCACTTTGAAAGCGGCCATTTCTTGCATTACCTCATTGGATGTCATGAGGTGATAGTTATGCCTACCTTGGAGACTTTTCAAATCTGTGGCTCAAATGGCATAAGAGCACTGACGTACTTGCGCTTGATCCATGCATCATCAACATGAGCTGCACCGTGGTTTCTGAAAGTTGTGGCTATTGCCTTGAGCCTCCTATACATGTCCTCGTGGTCTTCTCCATCCAACATATAGAATCCTTCAGCTTTGTTGCTCAAAGCATCATATCTATTTCTTCTCATCCTTTCATTTCCGATGAAGAGCTCGGTGAGGGCATCCCAAGCTTCCTTAGCTGTGCTAAGATGCTGAACATCTTTGTCACCCACACCAAGTTGTATCATGTGTAGAGCTGTAGCGTTGAGTTGGCTATCGACAACTTCTCTTCTTGTGAGATTGTTGGGGTTTCCAACATGAAGACCTTTTTCTATGATTTTCCACAAATCAATGGAGGAACTGCACACGAGACTTCATCAAAAATTGCCATTGAGTAAAAGTAGATGCAGAAAGTTTGGGTGGATCACCCCTATTATGTATATGTGGGTGAGGGATAGGTGGATCAGGAGAATACACATGATAAACCTCATTGTATCCATCCTTACCACTATCCTTTTTCGAGGAGGAGCTCTTGCTAGTATCATCACCAACCACTTCGTTCTCTTTGGAATCGGTTTTACCCGTTTCCTTGGATTGCGGAGTGGTAGCCTCAGAGTTAGATGGAGGTGATGTTGTGGATGTGGAGAGATGCATTATCAATTGATGCATCTCTTCCATATTAGCCTCCATTGAACTCACCAAGGTTGTTTCCAACGTCTTGAGATCGTTCATGGTGACTACATCCGGAGCATCACTCCCATCTACCTTGGAACCCATACTTCTCTTAGGCGGTTAAGCCCGAAATAAGAGCCGGGGCTCTGATACCAATTGAACTGGATCGTATGGGCACCTAGAGGGGAGGGGGGTGAATAGGTGCTAACCAATTTTTTTAATACTTTTTCAATTTTAGGCTTGACACAAGGTAAATTCTCTAGATATGCAACTACGAGAATTTCCCTATATGTAACCCTAACTACTAAGCACGTAAAAAGGGAGCGAAGGAACCGTAGTGGAGCACGCGGAGACAGAGGGATTTGTTTTACCGCAGTTCCTTCCTTGTTAAGGGAAGTACATCTGCGTTGGAGGGGTGGGCGGTTCTAAGACCACCACGCCACAATAGGCCTCACCCTATTCTCCGATGGATCTCGCCACGAGAGGCCTGATCCACCTTCTCCACTATTGGATCCCTTCAAGGCGGGAACTGGTGCCTTTTACAACGCTATCGGGGCACACACTCACAACCGAATTGGGGGCTCCCGAGATGACAACAAGCTGCCACAAGAACAAGGTTTATCAATATAAACAAAACAAGGATCTAGGTATTTGCAAGAAATACTAGATCGGTGATTCTCCAAATGAATGGAGAGGAGATGAAGCGCTTGATTGCTGTTGATGAAGATCGAGTTCTCCTCCTTCGATTCCCCATGGGACGGGGCCTTTGGGTGGATCTAGGTGGAGCTCTCTTGGATGAAGGTTGCAGATCAGATCTTGTCTTTTTCGAATGAACCAAGAGATCTGGCAGGAGGGGGAAGGCTGGCTTAAATACCCCCTCCCTAGATCTGGCCGTTGAGCAACTTTGGGGGCGGATCCCCCCACTAGGGGCGGATTATCCGGCCCCCTGGGAAAACTCTGCCCCAAGGGCGGATTTTCCAGGAGAAACTTCGCCCCCTCTCTAGGGCTGGCGCCCGCGTGACTTGGTGAGGATCTTGGGAGGGCGGATAATCCGGCCCCCTCCTGGGGAGGATTATCCGGCCTATCCGGAAAGTCCGGCCAACACTCCGCCCCCTCTTTGGGGCTTGCGCCTTTGTGGTAAGCAAGGGAGGGCGGACTATCTGGCCCCCCTGAGGGGCAGATTATCCGGCGAGGCCGGAAAATCCGGCCAAAACTCCGCCCTCCTTCTGGGGCTTGCGCTTGCTTGGGAAGAGGGAGGGGCGGATTATCCGCCCCCAAAGGCAGATACTTTTCCCATTTTCCTAGAGAGAGCTGCTGATAGGGCAAAGGTGTCTGATCTTTCGATGAGATGGTGATAGTCGATTTGTGTGGAGTTCGGGCTTGACGAGCCGACTACACGTGCGAGCACGAGCGCCAATGCAATCGCTAGGCCAATCTCCTGGAGGTTACCGATCCCGCGGAAACACGATCAGCCTGACCAGCGAGGGTCTTAATTCCTACTTGAAATCGAGAACAAGTAAGAACTAATATTGCAATCAAGATATTGCAGATTAAGATGAAAGATTTATTGAAAAGGTGGGATCCTGTATAGGTGCGAAGTACAAGAGGCCTCTGCGACGCTCGAGCCTTGGCGAAGTTGCTATGATGGCTAACTTATTGTCTAAACAAAATCCGAGTCAATGGTGACGGCTATGGGGAGTATTTAAGGAGGAAAAGGTGGGGTTTCGGCCAGTCATAGAAGTGGTGGCAGAATCCAACCCTAGAAGTCATTTTCTCCTCAAATATGGACTCTAAAAAGTGGCCAATTAAAATCCTGTGAAAATTACATGGGCCTGACCCAAAATAAAGGTGTCTCAGCACCATATTAAGCTATGGAAGAATTTGTGAAGTATTAATCTTGAATATTTCGTCCAATCCTTCTTTCTTCATTATGGTGGCCTCAAAGTTCTGAAATCTTGATCCGTGGCCTTCTCTTGAATCATCTCATGTTTGTTGCCATCTCCATGCATGGCCATGCTCCAATGCTTGTCCCTCTCATCCATGCTTGGCCCATAATTCCTAAGAGTAATAAATACATCTGATTTAGGCAGCATCATATTCTCATGTATGTGAGGAATAGTTCCAAGAAACGAAAGTACCTGATAGTTAAGTTGTTTGGCACGAGATCTTGTGATAGGTCCTTGTATGTGTGTAGTTGTAGGTACAACGGTTGTATCTGTAGGGGTTCGTAGCATGAAAAACAAAAAATTTCTACCGCATGCACACAAACAAGCCAAGATCTATCTACTAGATTGTAGCAACGAGTCGATAGAGGAACTCACCCTTGAAGATTCCAAAGCGGTTAACGAGAGCAGATTCTCGTGGGTGATGTAGTCGTACTCTTGCCGATCTCAAGATCGCGTAGACGATCCTTCCGGCGCTGCTTTCCGGCAGCGCTTCCGCAGTCGGTCACACGTTCGGTACTCGATGAAGACCTTCCTCTCCCTTGTTCCAGCAGGCAGCGGAGGTTGTAGCACTCTCCTCGCGATTCCGGCAACACGACGGCGTGGTACCGGAGGTAGAGGGGAGATCTCGCAGAGCTTCGCCTTAAGCCGAAGCGAGTATGGTGGACTATGAGAGAGGCCTTAGCGATATAGGGTTTAGAGGCACCAAGGGATTTAGAGCAACCAGCAGCTAGGGATTAGCTAGACGGCGGTTTAGAGGAGCTCTAGGGCAGCTGCATCTAGAGGGGGGCGGCGGATGACCTAGGGTTTAGAGGGGCGCCGGCTGAGGGACAAGGTGTGCTAGGAGGGGAGCCCTTCCCCTCCTCTTATTGGAGGGAGGCGCCGTCCAAGGTGAGGGGAATCCCTCCCCAACTCGGATCCCAAGTGGGCCGGCGGTGGAGGAGGGACTCCTCCCCAACTCGGTTTCCACCTCCCTCTCCACTTCCCAAAAATAGCCGTTTGACTTTCAAATTGGCGTTTGACTTTTTCAAACTAGGATTTGATTAAACCCTTTATTTTGTTCAGCGATGACACCTAGTACATGATGCAATCATACCAACTTGATATAACACATTCATGTACCCTTCCCCTCTGGAGTGCCGGACATTCCGGAACCTTCTAGAACATTCCCGATGAAAACACCGGAACCATTCCCCAACTCCGAAACAGGACTTTCCTTATATGAATCCTATTCTCCGGACCATTTCGGATCTCCTCGTGATATACCGGATCCCATCCGAGACTCCGAACAACATTCGGTCTCTTACTCATCATTCCATAACTATTCAACAAAATCGAATCCTTAAGTGTGTCTCCCTACGGTTCGTGAATTATGCGGACATGACCGAGACACTTCTACGATCAATAACCAATAGAGGAATCTGGAAATTCATATGGCTCCCACATATTTCTATGATTACTTTGCGATCGAATGAACCACTTACATACGATACCAATTTCCCTTTGTCTCACGATAGTTTACTTATCCGAGGTTTTGATCGTCGGTATCTCTGCATACCTAGTTCAACCTCGTTACCGATAAGTACTCTTTTCTCGTTCCCGTGATATGTGATCCCTTGTGAGCCAGTCACATGCTTGCAAGCTAATTGGATGACATTCCACCGAGAGGGCCCAGAGTATAACTATCCGTCATATGGATGGACAAATCCCACTCTTGATCCATGTGTCTCAACCCATACTTTCTGAACACTCAATGCCATCTTTATAGCCACCCAGTTATGGTGTGGTGTTTGATGTCATCAAAGCATCCTTCTGGTGATGGTGATAAGCATGATCTCATGGTCGAAGGAATCAGGTTACTATGTATCAGAAAGCTTATAGCAAATGAACTATATTAAATGACTTGATATTTATGCTACGCTTATCTATAGGAGTATGTCCATCACATCATTCTCCTAATGATATGACCCTGTTGTTAATAACATCTCTATGTTCATGATCAGGAAACCATGATCATATATTAACCAACAAGCTAGTTAACAAGAGGCTTTACTAGGGACTCTTTTATGTTTACAAATCACACAAGTATTAATGTTTCCTGTTAATACAATTATAGCATGGTATGTAAACATTTATCATAAGTATGAAGATATGATAATAACCACTTTATTATTGCCTCTTGGGCATATCTCCAACAGTCTCCCACTTGCACTAGAGTTAATAATCTAGTTTCAAACCTTTGTGTATTCAACACCTATGGCTTTCCGGTGTTGTATGTACACGAGTGCTAGTGGTCAACTGATCTCCGGATCTGACACTTTCAGGTCCGTGTGTAATTGCATGTCTTTGCGTCTCTACGCATCACTCATTCTCTAATGAGATGGCTTTGTATAATTTTGGTCCTTTGGTGAGACCTTTAGTTCTTTGGGGTTAAAACATGTTGATAATATTGTCGTACAATATATCTTCATAGTATTATCCCGCTGTGAACTACACCTAGTTTGATAACAAACTAATTGACACAAATGCCCTCTTTAGCTGCTATTATAGCATTCATATACTTAGCCTTTTGTTGTAACATCTGTCACAATGTCTTAACTTTGGAACTCATCCAAATCCATTATGGAACTTACTTTCCATTATATTGTGCCACCGTTAGTTTAGATTGAGATAAACTTAATTTGTACTTTGTGACAAAACTAGTATCAATGTAATTCATTTACAATGAACTAACCATCTATTTGTCATTTCTACAAAATAATATATTCTTAGTTCTTTTACAAGATCATAAGAATATCTTTACTATCGTCCAATGATTATCTTATGAATCATTCTGGTATATGCTCATAACATTTAGTGCATAGGATATATCTGGATTTGTACATATCACAGTATGATTGATATAAATACTATTTGTGATTTCATACATCAAGTATCAATCTATACTTGAATCTTTGTTTCACTTACCCAGTGTCAATACACTTGAATATATCATCAATATTGAAATCATTCAATCCTTTCTGTGTGACAAGAACCTTTCTTGTAGTTTCTATATTGAACTCATTCAATACATCATCTATGTACTTTCGGCACAACCATATTAGCATCTATTGATGCCAAATATTTAGGTTTTGCCTAAGACTTTCATCGGGATGAAATTCTTAATATGTGTTAATAAAAGATACATCATTTCCAATCAACAATATGTCTTCCACATAATGTATTAGAAACATGTCTTAGCGCTCCCACTTAATTTCTTGCAAATGCAAGCATCTTCATCATCTCTGACGAATTTAAACTCCTTTAACAGTTTCATCATGGTGAAGATTCCAACTCCGCGATGCTTACTTCAACCATTGAAGTTTGCATATGCTTTTAGCATCCTTTGAATTAACAAAACCCTATGGACCGCGTTATGCACATGTCCTAGGTAACAATTCTATTAGAAGAACTTATTTTGTTTATTCAATTACCACATAACAAAATTATATGTAGTGGTTGCTACATTAATCCGTCTAGACTAAATATTGCTATGAAAGATCAAATCTTGTCATAGTCAACCTTTGAACATTGTTGTGAACTCTTTCCCAACATGTCGACTATTTCATAGATGTGCAACATCCATGTCTATTTCTTTATAGATCCAAACACAACTGTAAGGTCTTACACCTTTCTCGAGGGTACTTCAAGTTCAAAACTTGATTTCTCGTGTATGGAACTATCACGGATTTTATGGCTTCAAGCCATTTTACGGAGTCAGGGTCCATCATCGCTTCTTTGCATGTATTACGTTCATTATTCTCAAATAATGATTCAACCCTCAAATCTTGGTATTTGATTGTTTACTCGACCTACTTGGTTCAATAGAAACTTTGTCCTTCGTAACCACAACCTTTGAGGCACGTGAGCCATGAGCATTGTTGCTGCCTCCGGAAAATTTTTCGGCGCTGTGCAACTTTGCACATATAGCTAAGGTTCTTTAAACCTTATTAAAGTTCTATTGTCCTCCCACTTATCTTTTCACGAAAATTCCTTCTCAAAGAAACTTGACGTTCTAAGTGACAAACACTTTTGTCTCCGGTGTTATGGAGGAATACTTAACAGTTATACAAAGACAGGTTCATCCGACTTTGGTTGCAAACATCTTTCTTATGCATAGCATACCAATGTTTAAGAAAGGACTACTTGGGTTTTATCCCAAACCATAACTCTATATGGTGTCATTTCAACGGATTATGATGGAGCTCTTTTCAGTGGAAAAACGGTAGTCTATAAAGCTTTTAATATTTAAAATATAATGGCATTTTATGAATTACACCTTCGATCTTACCATGTCAAACAAGGTTTAATTACATATCTCGAACGCTCCATACTCTTATGGTGTTTCGGGACATGCAAATCCACGGAACGATTCCTTAAATCTTAGGTATTATGCTAAACTTGTAACTCAAATATCTTCCTTTATGATCTTATCATAAACTATTTATATTCTTGTTTCAATGATTTTGCACTTCATCTTGAAAGTCTTTGAACTTTTCAAATGTTTCATACTTCATCCTTATTAAGTAAATATTCATATATTCACTCAAATTTTCGGAGAAAGCATATGAAGTTGAAATCCATCGCTCTTGACTACACATAATGGACTTCGTACAACAATATGTACAAGTTCCAATAAGCTAGTCATTCGTTCCCTTTTTGGCCTATGAACGAAGTTTTAATTATCTCTAGGAAAGTTTCACAAGCGTCATGTGATCAAAAATCAAAAGACTCCAAAATTCCATCCACATGGAGTTTCTTCATGTTTTCTTTCCAATATAATTTAAACGGCGATGTCACTTCCTAAGTGATCTTTCAATCAATTTGTCTTTCGACATTTTTAACACTATTTTTATGGATGTGATTTCTCCAACGAGATTTGTGAATCATCCATCTTTTATGGATTACGGAAATTAATTGAACAACCCTTTTGTTCTCATAATACCTGATAAAACAAATCTTGAAGGCAAGCTTTGATGTTTAACGAGCAACACAATAACCCTTTATTTGTTCTCGATGAACATCATCACATATTCTTTTGCTAGTTACTTAGGCCATTGTAGTTCATGAATTGTGTTGTTTCGTATGACGATTCACACCAATAAATTCAGTATCAAATACTTAAGAACCACATTGTTTAATAAGCAAAGAATATAGCCATAGCATGTATATCATCTATATACTTAAACTGAACAATTCTAGTTTTTTCTTTTCTGCCATATATTTATGAGATTCTCTTTCAGTATTTCCTTTTATGTTTGAAAGAATCTATCAACATCAATAGTGGAGTCATACATATGACACATAGTCCAAATAGTGTATAATTAAATACCAATGTCTTTGGACTTGCACTTTGAAGTAGATCACCATCATCAAATGTTTGGTGTGCTTTCAAATTCCATTTTTTATTAATCTCTTGGTGTGGTAAATATTTTACCTACATCAAATATTCACCCTTATCATGGAATTATTCATGATCAAGCTACTTTTAGCTTATAAAGATGAATCGCGAGTATAATGTTGCTCTCCAAAACCTTTTGGTGGATTAGGACAACTAGTGTCTCCAACCCTTTGCAAATTCTCATCAAATATGAGAACATGACCTTTGCCATATTATACTCTATCATGTTGTAACCAAAACTTCGTTTCAGATATCACAATATCTTCCACACATCATGGTTTCTGAAACAACTCTTTCAGACCCTAGATAACCTTGATATTAAGACAATTCTTTGAATATCAAGAATCATGGAGACAAACATGATACTCATACACTAACACTTGGAATTGTCACTCTTGATTTAATAACAATTATTAAACTTGATGAAGTAACCGGAACTTTACTGAAAGTTTGCAATAGGACTTTTAAACTTTAGATTAACACTTCAAAACAATACGATACCAGTTCGTAAAGTAACTAACCAGAATTCTATAGTTCTATCATCTCAATTCAAACTAAACGCAAGGTGGTAAACGGATGCCGATGACTACAACAACTATGCAAATTCACTTTGAGTTAATTTATGATAAATAGTGTTCAACTTTTAATTATATTGCTGTTGAAATCCCACTCAAAACAATATCCCTCACATTGTTTTAGTGATCACACGAACCAAATCCACCACATCAAAACCGATCATCACGAGAGTTGATGTAGCTTCAATGGCGAACAATCATCATGTTCATCATATCTACTATATGACTCATGCTTTACCTTTCGGTGATCCGTGTTTCGAGACCATGTATGTACATGCTAGGCTCGTCAAGATTAAACCTTAGCTTCCGCATGAGCAAATCTGGCTTGCTCACGTTGTATACACTCGCAAAATCTAACACACCCGATCATCACGTGGTGCTTCGAAACAACGAGCTTTAGCAACGGTGCTTACTAAGGATGAACACTTTAAAACTTGAAATTGTGTGCTTGAGGGATCATATTATAATGCTACCGTCGTGAACTAAGCAATACAAGATGCATAAAAGGATTAACATCACATGCAATTCATAATATGTGATATGATATGGCCTTTCTTCTTGTGCTTCCGATCTCCATCTTCAAGCACGAACATGATCTCCATCATCACCTTGTGGCGTCAAGGTCAATGGCGCCGCTTCATGGTTGTCTTCCACCAGCATCAACTATTACAACTACTTTGAATAGACACGCGGGCCTTAACAGAATTTAAAGACAACCATATGGCTCCTGCCGGTTGCCAACTTACAATAAGGAACATTGCATACATCATATATAATCACAATCATGTCCATATCACATCACAGCACACCCCTGCAAAACAAAGTTAGACGCCTCTAATTTTCTTTGCATGTTTTACGTGGTTTGGGACTTTCAATAAGTGTCGTTCTAACTTACGAACAAGAACCACAACATTGATACTAGTATTGTCAATCACTGTTGTAAATTGAATCTTAACTATGTTGGGAGAAACAGGCACCCGCAAAGCCACTTATGCAATACAAGTTGCATGTCAAGCGTGGAGCAAGTCTCATGAACGATGTCATGTAAGGTTAGCCCGGGCCGCTTCATCCCACCATCCCGCAAGATGCAAAGTACACAAGAAGCAATCGACAACAAAAGCATCAACGCCCACAATGACCATTGTGTTCTACTCGTGCAACAGATCTACATATAGACACGGCTCTGATACCACTGTAGGGGTTCGTAGCATGAAAAACAAAAAATTTCTACCGCATGCACACAAACAAGCCAAGATCTATCTACTAGATTGTAGCAACGAGTCGATAGAGGAACTCACCCTTGAAGATTCCAAAGCGGTTAACGAGAGCAGATTCTCATGGGTGATGTAGTCGTACTCTTGCCGATCTCAAGATCGTGTAGACGATCCTTCCGGCGCTGCGTTCCGGCAGCGCTTCCGCAGTCGGTCACACGTTCGGTACTCGATGAAGACCTTCCTCTCCCTTGTTCCAGCAGGCAGCGGAGGTTGTAGCACTCTCCTCGCGATTCCGGCAGCACGGCGGCGTGGTACCGGAGGTAGAGGGGAGATCTCGCAGGGCTTCGCCTTAAGCCGGAGCGAGTATGGTGGACTATGAGAGAGGCCTTGGCGATCTAGGGTTTAGAGGCACCAAGGGATTTAGAGAAACCAGCAGCTAGGGATTAGCTAGACGGCGGTTTATAGGAGCTCTAGGGCAGCCGCATCTAGAGGGGGGGCGGCGGCTGGCCTAGGGTTTAGAGGGGCGCCGGCTGAGGGACAAGGTGTGCTAGGAGGGGAGCCCTGCCCCTCCTCTTATTGGAGGGAGGCGCCGGCCAAGGGGAGGGGAATCCCTCCCCAACTCGGATCCCAAGTGGGCCGGCGGTGGAGGAGGGACTCCTCCCCAACTCGGTTTCCACCTCCCTCTCCACTTCCCAAAAATAGCCGTTTGACTTTCAAATTGGAGTTTGACTTTTTCAAACTAGGATTTGATTAAACCCTTTATTTTGTTCAGCGATGACACCTAGTACATGATGCAATCATACCAACTTGATATAACACATCCATGTACCCTTCCCCTCCGGAGTGCCGGACATTCCGGAACCTTCTAGAACATTCCCGATGAAAACACCGGAACCATTCCCCAACTCCGAAACAGGACTTTCCTTATATGAATCCTACTCTCCGGACCATTCCGGATCTTCTCGTGATATCCCGGATCCCATCCGAGACTCCGAACAACATTCAGTCTCTTACTCATCATTCCATAACTACTCAACAACATCGAATCCTTAAGTGTGTCTCCCTACGGTTCGTGAATTATGCGGACATGACCGAGACACTTCTCCGATCAATAACCAATAGAGGAATTTGGAAATTCATATGGCTCCCACATATTTCTACGATTACTTTGCGATCGAATGAACCACTTACATACAATACCAATTTCCCTTTGTCTCACGATAGTTTACTTATCCGAGGTTTTGATCGTCGGTATCTCTGCATACCTAGTTCAACCTCGTTACCGATAAGTACTCTTTTCTCGTTCCCGTGATATGTGATCCCTTGTGATCCAGTCACATGCTTGCAAGCTAATTGGATGACATTCCACCGAGAGGGCCCAGAGTATATCTATCCGTCATATGTATGGACAAATCCCACTCTTGATCCATGTGTCTCAACCCATACTTTCTGAACACTCAATGCCATCTTTATAGCCACCCAGTTACGGTGTGGTGTTTGATGTCATCAAAGCATCCTTCCGGTGATGGTGATAAGCATGATCTCATGGTCGAAGGAATCAGGTTACTATGTATCAGAAAGCTTATAGCAAATGAACTATATTAAATGACTTGATCTTTATGCTACGCTTATCTATAGGAGTATGTCCATCACATCATTCTCCTAATGATATGACCGTGTTGTTAATAACATCTCTATGTTCATGATCAGGAAACCATGATCATATATTAACCAACAAGCTAGTTTAACAAGAGGCTTTACTAGGGACTCTTTTATGTTTACAAATCACACAAGTATTAATGTTTCCTGTCAATACAATTATAGCATGGTATGTAAACGTTTATCATAAGTATGAAGATATGATAATAACCACTTTATTATTGCCTCTTGGGCATATCTCCAACAGTATCAATAGATGGGATATCCACATCATGCTCCCCTTCTTCAATTGAAGTCGTCTTCGACGCAATCTCATCTTCCTCACCAAAGTAAGGCTTCAAATCTGCAATGTTAAATGTAGGACTGACCGTACCAAAGTCTGCAGGCAACTCAATTTATATGCATTATCGTTTATTTTCTCTAACACCTTAAAGGGACCAGCAGTGCGCGGCATTAACTTAGACTTGCGTAAATCAGCAAAAACGATCTTTACGCAAATGTAACCAAACAAGATCTCCAACATCAAACACAACATACTTTCTCCCCAGCAAGTTTATACTTAGCATTCATGTGTTCTATGTTATCTTTAGTAGTTTTATGCATGTTTAATATCATTTCAGCGCCTTGTGTAGCATCCAAGTTATTTTGCACCGAAGAAGATAAATGCAATAAATTAATAGGTGCACGAGGAACAAAACCATACACGATCTCAAACGGGCACATCTTTGTGGTAGAATGCAGCGAACGATTATAAGCAAATTCTATATGAGGTAAACACTCTTCCCACAATTTTAAGTTCTTCTTTAAAACAGCCCGCAACATAGTAGACAAAGTTCTATTTACTACTTCAGTTTGTCCATCAGTTTGGGGATGACATGTAGTACTAAACAGCAATTTAGTCCCCAACTTAGCCCATAAACATCTCCAAAAGTGGCTAAGAAACTTAGTATCATGATCAGAAACAATAGTATTTGGCACACCATGTAAACGAACAATTTCACGAAAGAACAACTCAGAAATATGCGCATCATCATACGTTTTATGACAAGGAATAAAGTGTGCCATCTTAGAAAACCGATCCACAACAACAAAAATACTATCCCTCCCCTTCTGTGTACGTGGTAATCCCAAAACAAAGTCCATATCCTCCCAAGGAACACTAGGAACAGGAAGAGGCATATATAAACCATGTGGATTAAGGCGAGACTTAGCTTTTTGACAAGTAGTGTAGCGTGCCACAAATCTCTCAATATCTCGACGCATGCGTGGCCAAAAGAAGTGTGCAGCAAGAACATCCTCCGTTTTCTTGACACCAAAGTGTCCCATCAATCCTCCTCCATGCGCCTCCTGTAACAACAAAAGACGAACATAACTATCTGGAATGCATAGTTTGTTAGCACGGAACACAAATCCATCGTTGAAGACGAACTTGTTCCATGTTCTACCATCTCTACAATTCTGCAACACATCTTTAAATTCAGCATCATGCACATATTGTTCCTTAATAGTTTCCAATCCAAATATTTTGTAGTCAAGTTGAGATAACAAAGTATAACAGCGCGATAAAGCATCATCAATAATATTATCTTTACCCTTTTTGTGTTTGATAACATAAGTAAAAGACTCAATAAATTCAACCCACTTTGCATGACGATGATTCAACTTAGCTTGACTACGAATATGCTTCAAAGATTCATGATCAGAATGTATAACAAATTCTTTAGGCCATAAATAATGTTGCCAAGTTTCTAATGTCCGAACCAACGCATATAATTCTTTATCATAAGTAAAATAGTTCAGACTAGCCCACTCAATTTTTCACTAAAATATGCAACAGGTTTTCCCTCTTGTAATAACACACCTCCCAAACCAATTCCACTAGCATCACATTCAAGCTCAAAAGCTTTGTAAAATCAGTAAGTTGGAGTAAGGGAGCATGTGTTAGCTTATCTTTCAATATGACGAAGGCCTGTTGTTGTGCATCGCCCCAAACAAAGGGCACATCCTTCTTGGTAAGTCCATTCAGCGGCGCGGCAATTGATCCAAAGTCTTTGACAAAGCGCCTATAAAACCAGCGAGGCCAAGAAAACTCCTCACTTGTGTGACCGTCTTGGGCTGTTACCAATTCTCAATAGCTTCAATCTTGGCTGGATCCACTTCAATACTCTGTGATGTAACAACATAGCCAAGAAACGCAACTTGATTGGTGCAAAAGGTGCACTTCTAAAGATTACCAAACAAACGTGCATCACGTAAAGCATTGAAAACAGCACGTAAATGGTCCAAATGATCCTCTAAAGATTTGCTATAAATCAGAATATCATCAAAGTAGACTACCACAAAACGTCCAATGAAAGCACGTAAAACTTTGTTCATTAATCTCATGAAAGTACTGGGTGCATTAGTTAAACCAAACGGCATCACTAACCACTCATATAAACCGAACTTAGTTTTAAATGCTGTTTTTCATTCATCTTCCAATTTCATACGAATCTGGTGGTAACCACTACGCAAATCAACTCTAGAAAACATGGTAGAGCCACTCAATTCATCAAGCATGTCATCCAAACGTGGAATAGGATGACGATATCAAATAGTAATATTATTGATAGCTCTACAATCAGTACACATACGTGAAGAACCATCTTTCTTAGGTACCAAAATAATAGGAACAGCACAGGGGCTAAGGGACTCACGAATATGATCTCTGTCGAGTAGTTCCTGAATTTGGCGTTGTATCTCCTCTGTATCCTCTGGATTGGTTCTATATGGCGCGCGGTTGGTCAACGTAGCACCAGGAATTAGATCAATTTGGTGCTCAATTCCTCTAATAGGAGGTAGTCCTGGTGGCAGCTCAGCGGGGAAGACGTCCTCATATTCCTGCAAAAGGTTAGCAATAGCGGGTGGCAAAGAAGGAGGCATATCCTCAAATGAAAACAAAACCTCTTTGCAGACAATTGCATAACATTGAGTATTGCTTACATCTAGTTCAGCAATATCAATTTTATTGGCAAGCATACATGGACTCTTCAAACGAATTTCAGTAGCATGTGTAGAATCAGATTTAGTGTTCTTTGGTGGTACAAAATCTGCAGCAACAATCCGATTCTCACTTTTATTTTTCTCCTTAGTTTTAGCTCTACTATCTCTAGCAAGATCATCTTTTAAAATCTGTTCGGGAGTAATAGGTTTTATTCCAATTTTCTTTCCATCATGCATAAGAGAATAGTGATTAGTTTTGCCATTATGAACAGATTCTCTATCAAATTGCCATGGTCTACCAAGTAACAAAGAACAAGCTTGCATAGGTACAACATCACAATCAACAAAATCAGAATATGTACCAATAGTAAAATGCACGCGTACCGTTCTTGTTACCTTGATCTTGCGAGAACTCTCAAACCATTGAATGTAATATGAATGTGTGTGTTGTCTTGTTGGAAGTGCAAGCTTCTCTACCATGTCAACACTAGCCAGATTATTACAACTCCCTCCATCAATGATGATCCGTATAGCTCTTTCCTTGACAACACCACGTGTTTGGAACAGGTTGTGGCGTTGATCTTGCTCAGATTTGCTCAATTACACACTCAACACACGTTGTGTAATTAAGCTCTTGTATTGATCAGCAGTTTCAGCTCCCATTACCTCTGTCTCTTCATCAGAATCACAATTGTCTCCATCTCGAGCCGAAATAAGGGATAATGTATCTTCATCAAAGTCACTCGCTGAATCATATTGACCATCATCACGCACCATCATAACACGTTGTGTTGTGCACTATCTCTCAATATGACCAAAACCCCAGCACTTGCGGCATTGTATATCATTTGTTTTACCCGTGGAGGCCATAGAAGAGGCACTACGAGCAGGAGCATTGGATGACGGTGGAGGGGCAGCTGGAAATCTTGTGGTGGCCTTGGATGTGGTAGTAGCTGGTGGAGAATCACGAGAAGGAGGCGCTGATTGTCGGGATGTCCAAGTGGATGTGCGACCTACAGAATTATTAGTCCTCCTCCATGGTGTTTGGCGATCCTGCACTTCACGTTCATCTTTGCAAGCAAGATGAAATAAACCAGTGATAGAATTATATTCCTTATAGTCTAATATGTGTTGAATATCCTTGTTTAATCCACCAAATAAACGTACAAGCATTTGTTCAGTAGATTCAACAAGACCACATCGAACCATCCCCGTTTGCAATTCCTGATAATACTCATCTACAGAATTTTTCCCTTGTTCCAAACGTGTCATATTCTTTAGTAAATCATGTTGATAAGTGGGAGGCACAAAACGAACACGCATAGCAGTTTTTAAAGCAGTCCAAGTACTAGGAATAGTAGTAGGATTTAAACGACAATACTCAGACCACCAAAGAGAAGCAAATTTAGTAAATTCACATGTAGCAGCACTAACACACATATTCTCAGGATATTTTTAACATGCAAAACATTGTCTACTTCCATCTCCCATGTAAGATATGCATCAAGATTATATTTACCCTCAAAAGATGGAGTATTTAATTTAAGCTTTGCAACATGATCATCATCACGTACCTATGGTCGAACGTTGCGGTAGTAATGTCAGGGATGGCCATCAGGGTGTGAAGGTTGTTCAACCTCCTCGTCAAACAGATCGTCGTCGTCGAGGTTGTAGTAGTACCCGTCGTCTGTCCCCAATGTCGCAGCAGCAACAGCTGCGGTGGAAGTCTGAGGTGCCTCAGCTGCAGCGGTAGCCGGCTGAGGTGCGGCGGCAGCCGAACCAGCAGTACGACCCGTGATCGGAATGCGCCGTGCGCCATGCCGAGGTGCCAATGGGGCGGGTGCGGGTGCGGGTGCCGGCAATCTGTCCAACACCTCCTTGAACCGAGCATCAAGCTTGTCGTTGAAGGATTTCTCGAGTCCATCGATCTTGTCCATGGCGTTGGTGAGCTTGGTGTCAAACTCCCCTAGTCGTGCATCCACATCTTCAGCGCGACTGACCAAGAACTCGGAGAAGCGGGCATGTAGTTCTTGGTTCGTCATTGTTGCAGGGTTACGCGAAGTATCTGCCATGGTTAGTCCTTTAAAAAGCACATGTATATATGCCTATAACTACGGAAATATGGAGGAAGGCACGCGTAATCCGTCAAGCAATATACGAAGCTCTTACAAGTTCTTACCAAACAGCAGGAAAAGGCGATATGCAACCGCGAGGATCAGTGGGTCCAGAGATTGAACCGAGCGATTACCAGGAGTCGAGACACCGCACGTGGAGAAATATGTGGAGCTCTAGGAAGGCTTAGCAAAGGGGTTAGCAATTATGAAAACATCAATGCAAATGTTGAAAGAATGCTCAATGACGGTACTGTGCTGGTCCTAGGCTAGACCGTACTAGATACGCGAGCCTAGAGCACCAACGATGTCACGACGCGACACAACAAGCAATGTATGATGATATGGTACCCTGAAAAGCGAACCAAGATGTCGAAAATCACTATGATGGTGAGTGTCTAGAACTGATCTACGGGGTCTAAAAACAGGTTAGCCCCACTTTTTTTTCAAAAATTTTCTATTATGCTCCGGAAAGCGCGCAGGCGCCAAAAAATATCGGCCGATAGAGAAAAATGATCCCCGGGGCCGAAAACCAGTATAGCCAAAAAAAATCGGAGGCGGTTCCAGACTTTTTTTGCTCTCCTGGACTTACGACCAAACTCTGAGCTCGACACAGATTTTAGCTTAACACAGAAACAACAAAGAAGGAAAGTAAAAAGAAATAACTAGGAAATAATAACTCAACTCGGACTCGTGCCGCGGCAGGAAAGGTGATCGAATCCGTGTCGTGGTAGGAAGGCGGTGGTGGAGTTTTAGGGTTTATGGTGGCTGGGTGTATGGCGGCGGAATATGGTGGCGGTGATCTGCGAGGGTGGTGGTGACTACTGTGAACAGAACTCGAAACTCTAAGGGACGAGACACTAAGACCAGCAACTCGACGCGACGATGCAGACACAAATTCAACAATGCAAAAGTGAAAAGATAATGCGAGGCGTAGATTGGTGATGGGATGGATCTAAACTCTAACTTTGTTTTTGGCTAGGTAAAACAGATCTAATCTACGAAAACAGTAAAATCTCACCGAGCAACCTGAAATCTGATACCACTTGATAGAGCAAAGGTGTTCGATCTTTCGATGAGATGGTGATAGTCGATTTGGGTGGAGTTCGGGTTTGACGATCCGACTACACATGCGAGCACGAGCGCCAATGCAATCGCTAGGCCAATCTCCTGGAGGTTACCGATCCTGCGGGAACACGATCAGCCTGACCAGCGAGGGTCTTAATTCCTATCTGAAATCGAGAACAAGTAAGAACTAATATTGCAATCAAGATATTGCGGATTAAGATGAAAGCTTTATTGAAAAGGTGGGATCCTGTATAGGTGCGAAGTACAAGAGGCCTCTGCGACACTCGAGCCTTGGCGAAGTTGCTATGATGGCTAACTTATTGTCTAAACAAAATCCGAGTCTATGTTGACGGCTATGGGGAGTATTTAAGGAGGAAAAGGTCGGGTTTCGGCCAGCCATAGAAGTGGTGGCCGAATCCAACCCTAGAAGTTCTTTTCTCCTCAAATACGGACTCTAAAAAGTGGCTAATTAAAATCCTGTGAAAATTACATGGGTCTGGCCCAAAATAAAGGTGTCGCAACACCATATTAAGCCATGGACAAATTTGTGAAGTAATAATCTTGAATATTTCGTCCAAGCCTTCTTTCTTCATTATGGTGGCCTCAAAGTTCTGAAATCTTCATCCGTGGCCTTCTCTTGAATCATCTCATGTTTGTTGCCATCTCCATGCATGGCCATGCTCCAATGCTTGTCCCTCTCATCCATGCTTGGCCCATCATTCCTAAGAGTAATAAATACATCTGATTTAGGCAGCATCATATTCTCATGTATGTGAGGAATAGTTCCAAAAAACGAAAGTACCTGATAGTTAAGTTGTTTGGCACGAGATCTTGTGATAGGTCCTTGTATGTGTGTAGATGTAGGTACAACGGTTGTATCAATAGATGTGATGTCCACATCAGCTGCAACACTTCAACACACATTAAATAATCCTTGATATTGTTATCTAACACACAAAACACTAGGAATTAAGAAATGTTCTTTCAGAGTTTGGCATACCTGGGTCGGCCGGTACTACTGGCCCACCCGGGCGGTACTACCGGGCCGGCCGGTAGTGCCGGATTTGACTACCTAGCGAGGTAGAAGATAATGGGCGCGCTTAGGTGCGGGCGGTACTACCGCTCGTCCTAGAAAACAGAATTTTCTTTTTCTTTTATAAATCAAATATGAGGCAGATTCAAACGACTATAACTTTTGATTGGTAACTCCGATCGACCCGATTCCAATTGCATAGAAAAGAGGACGACATGAGCTTCCCTATAAATTCTCCAAACTACTATATTCTACGACATGCTAATTACGCATTCCACAAACTTGATTCACATACACAATAATGCAACTAATACTTGAACAAAGCTAACTTGGAATCAAGCCCATAACCAAGCACACATGGCATTTTTTTCCATATAGCTAGGGTTTGCTTTCTGACCAGTATAAACTTAGCAAACCCTTATCTAAGCACAAACTCAATGCACACATACATGTAGTATTTCAAGTCAAAATAACCATTACCTACAAAAAATATCACAATTCTAGGATTAAATAAATTTGATAGAAAATGTGATGTAATTTAACATTTTAATAGGAGGATTGGATTTGGGAGAGGGTGCCTGGATGAACCTTGGCTGTTCGGGGATTTGCGCTTCCTTTTCTCATATTGTTTGCTTGTTTTTGTCGTCTGTAATCTGCCAATCAGTACTATGTAACCTTGTCTGTTAGGAGCTTTATTAATTTAAAGCCAGGGCTCTTTGAGCCTTCATTCTAAGAGTATCTAGATGAAGACTTCACATGGTCTAAATCAAATGTTGTTTCATTTTTTTTGGAAAAGAGTATATATTAGTATCAAGAGATATCAATTACACCCAGCCTCTATAACAACGCATGCCCTAGCGTCCTCTCGGATACACATAGCCTAGAATAAAAGAAGAAAAATTACAAAAAAGAAAAGTCCCACTATAGAGAACGATTCCTCTAAGCAACGACACTAACATCACCAGAACAACACAAGTAGTCCAACCACTCCAGTAGTGACGCTTTCAAGAAGGAAACAGTACACAAGTGCCGTTGTCACCCAATCAAAGACCATATGTTTTTCACCCTGAAGAAAGTCCTCACTCGCAAAACAATGCCTTTAACAAGGCCATTGCCAGACACAACCAATTAAGGCCAGATCTTGGATTCTGAGAACTCCTTCTGTGTTGTCTCCCCCACAAGCAGTCGCTGCTGCGAGTCACAGATCACGCAGCCAGTTTCTCGTTGCCACAAAGACTCAAATCACCATCGCTGCTCTCATGATCCTGCTTTCCTGACATTATCCGCTTCTGACTTCACCATAGATTGTCGAAGACATGACACATGATGATAACAAACAGCAGAGCTTCAAAACGCTCCCGCTGAAACCAAACAGCTAGAAAAAACATGGGTAGGCACGACCGAATACCTTCCGATCCAGCAATCTCCAGGCATATGCGCCCATGGGAGTTCGCCGACGGATCCTTCCGGAACTCGACACTCCGTCTAGATCACCAAGGGCAGACATCAGTAGATCTTCGTCTTGGCGCGGGAGAAACCCTAGGACCGCCACCATTATTCGCGAGACTTGTAGGCCCCCATGCCGCTAGCCTCCTCCAGCACAAAGGCAGTGCAAGGAAGCAACTGAAGGCTGGGATGTCGAAGGGATCGAGAACCCCTGCAGCCGCAGCCCAACCTGGGCTTCTCCATCCCTGGAAAGGAACAAAAGGACAAAATCGCACGCGCCGAAGATCTACGCTATTGCCGGCGGCCACACTGGCGACGCCCCACCGCCTCCATGTCGCCGCCCCTACGCTGGAGTTCTCAAGCCCCAACCCGCCCAGGCCTGCCGCCCCGCAGCCTCAATCAACGCCACGCCACCTCCCGCGCGATGCGACCGAGCGCCCATTTCCGCCACCATCATTCTGACAGGGTGGGTGCCGCCACCACCGCCAGCGCCGGCGGCGGCCTCTTCTTCTAGATCGGTCGGGACCGGAAGATGGGATGGCGGAGCCTCCGGAGCCGCCTGGGAGGGAGGCGACCCGGGAGGGTTTTCTCTCGTGAGATCTATTTTCTCTCGTCAAAATATTGTTTCATGTATGTGTTGAACTGCATCCAAACATACGTAAGCTAGACCAAAGATGTTGAAGAGTTGCATCAGCGACCCACCTCAACAGTATCGAACATGTTGTGTCTAGAAGTAGTCAGTTTGTAAAAGGCAAGCTTCCATTTGGCATAAAAAGACATGAGGAAAACATGAAAACCACTAATCAAAACAGACCCGAGGCCACCAATTCAATCCCATTGTTGGCCGCAAACACCGACACAGATATAGAACAGGGACCTTTATTCCGCACAGCACCTCCATCTTAGGCTTCGCTTGGTTCGCTGGATTTTAGGCAGAAATAGACGTAAGTTTTATGAACCAATTGAGGTCCGGCTAAAATCAAATCCTTCGCACCCTCCATAATATTTGGATCTCCCGTAACTGAAACTCCTGTAACTGAAACAGTAAAACAAGCGGGGCCTTAAGAGAATCCCTCCAAAATTCGGGGGATTTGCACATTTGCCACACTTTTCTTTGCACTTTGCATATTTGTCATTTTCTGTGTCACTGACATGTGGTGGTCATGTGGCAAATATGCAAATTTCAAATAAAAAGTGTGGCAAATGTGAAAAAATTCCCCCAAGAAGGGCCTCTCCCTTCGTCCGTCTCACTCCTGGGTCCTGACAGAGAGACATCGACAGATCACTCTGGTCCAGCCATAGCTCAGATCTGTGTCTCAATCTGCCATCATTTCCGAACAGATCACTCTGGTCCAACGCCATCAAACAATCTCTAAGCTAGGCCAAACATTAAAAACAAGCATATCAGCAACACAAGACCCATAACCATTGTCTTGAACTATTCTCTTTCATTTTTCATTCTTTTTTGGGGGGTAGCGGCAGGAAAGCAGAAGCCATCGCCTTCCCTGGAGCCAACTTACAACAACACCAACGCAGACAACAGCTGCCCTATCAACCATCTACCCAACACTATTAACCGGGTGACATCATCCATCCATCCATCCCGAGACAAAGAAGAAAATAACACATGTACAAAAGGATCAGAGAGAGAGAGAGAGAGAGAGAGAGAGAGAGAGAGAGAGAGAGAGAGAGAGAGAGAGAACAGAAACGGGGGGCTGAAATGCTATCTACTGCCTTGATCCTATCGACAAAAAGGGATGCTATCCGCATCAGCTCACGCCCGAAAACACAAGGTCTCGTCACCGCTCCTCCTCCCACAGGTCTCCTCTGCCGTCCCCCGCCCGGGACGAGCCACCGCTGGACGACGCCTTGATAGCGTCGGCGATCATGAGGGCGACCGAGGCCTTGTGGGCCGCGAGGTCTGCCTTGTGCATCAGGCAGTGGGCCCTCTCCCTCTTGAGCCTGGCCATCGCCACTGCGTGCTGCGCAGCGCTCGTCGCGTCACGCAGCTTGAGCTCCTCCACGTGGCTCTGGGGCGGCCCTGGGAACACGTGCTTCGAGTTCTGGTACTCGTGCATCACAGTGTTCCAGTGATCAGGCGCACCTGCCCGCTTTATTTTATGGTTGCGGAAGGACGGGGATGCTTGGTGATCCTCGGAGAATGCAATGCTTGCATTCCTTTTCACGCTGTTGGTCCTGATGAACCTTGGAGTAGAACCTCTCTCCGGAGCATCGAATGAGCGGGGGGATTCTGTCCTCGTACAGAACCTGGGAGAGTACCCTGTTGGTGAATGGAGAGAACCACCGTCATAGGATTCAAATGTCCTCCCATCCCCAACATATTCACCATGTCTCCGGCCTGATACTTTTGACAGAAACATGAAGCTGTATCAGCAAACAGACGGGGGAAAACATTAGCCAATCATTTGACTATAGAACATCAAGGATGTGTACCTTGTCTGTGAAAGCCATCCTGCTCTCTTGAAAAGCTGTGGGACCCCGAGTACATGAGCTTCTTATGTGATCGCTGCTTTGGTCCCTTGGAACCCTTGGATGGTATCTGAAGCTGCCGTTCACGAGGTTTCAAACAGAAGGCAAACATTGCAGGTTTTGGGGGCAACCTCCTTTGTTGGTACCCATTTGATGGTATTCTGTGTACTGCTGATTCCCATTCCTCTAGCTGCTGCGCATAAATCTTCCACATAACAGGCTGAAAATGATAGAAAGCAAATTCAGAGGGAGCAACACATTCAACTCTCAACATTATAAGATAAGAACATGATAGCTGAAAAGGCAAGTCAATCATTTCCTCGAAAGCATCAGCATAATTACGCATCTGTAAAATGAAGATAAAGAAGTCTACAAAAAATAAAAGTGCCTAACCATGACCAGGCACTTGCTTTAGACACTTATTTAGAGCCCTGTCTGGAAGAGGAACTCCATATCTAGTCACACTACAGAAAAGAAGCTACTCCATCTGGTTCGGTTTATAGGTCCTGCGCATATTCCTAGATCGCCAATTTTACTAACATAATATGAATTGTATAACACAAAAATTATATCATTTGAAAACACAACTTCTGAAGTTTCTAATGATATATTTTATGTAATAAATATCTTCTATTACGTTAGTCAAATTGACGATCTAGGGATACGCGCAGGACTATAAACTGAACCAGGGGGAGTACCTAAAAGCACAGGAGGATATTGTATAGTACCTAAAGAGTCAGAACAATATTCACGGACAAGTCAACTAAACCATTAAAAGTGCCTAAAACTATTTGAACTCATATGAAATGTTTTAGCGCAAAGCTCCACCATTTGCATAGCTGAAATAAATAAACTTAAACAAAACTACATAAGCATAAGAAACTAAGCTTTCCTAAGTTTTAGGAAGTAGGTAGGATCATGAAGGAGATAAGGCATATTATTACTAAACATCCTGAGGAAAATACTCGCTCTCTGTATTTTCCATAAACCATCAACATGACCAAGCAAACCTTTTGCTCATGTACAAGAAAGCAAGACAAAAGAAATATGACAGCATATGTTCACCTGAAAGTGTCGAACGAGTGGAATTCCCTTCTTCTGCCTCTTGTCATGCCAATGATCATGTATCACTTCAATGATTCCCAGTGGTACATCATCCATATCTAGTTCCTTAATCTGATCAATGGTGAGCTCATTACAGTTATGGGTATGTGCAAATTTCTCGAATTTGTCCATGACCTTCTCAAACATATCCTCTGTCAACTCACCGACAGTGCTGTCTTTGCTACGTTGAGACTTCCTCCAGCCTGATATCCAGTCTTCATCATCACTGTCCATGTCATATATCACACAGGATTCATCAAGAGCCATTTCAACATCTGGTCCAATATGGCAGACATAATCTTGTGGGCGCACAAACGATACAGCCCCATTATCATCATGACCTTCAACCAAGCGAACACCTGGGATCGGAATGTTTTTAACAGATGCAGCTCTTATGTTATGACTATAGCATTCCTCATGCATTTGTTTGAAAATAACCCACTGGCTTCTCTCAGGAAATTCAAGGCACCATTCAGGTCCCCCTTTCCACAACATAGCATGTGTATAGCGGTTTGTAGCCCCAGGCTGCAAGACTTGATTAACCTTGTGAGAATACTTGGTTCCTTCAGCAAGCCTCACACAAATACTCCGATCACTCTGTCCATCAGTGTCAATTTTAATCTGAGTATCATACTCCCTCCATCCTCTATCGCCAACTGTTACCAGGATATTTGCAACGCAAGTCAGCGACTCTGGGCTGCTCTCCCCACTTCTAGTATTATCAGGAAGCCTCTTTGCACCATTTGTCTTAGCGCTGTTGTGAGTTTGTATCTTGCGGAAATGTGGTTTGTGTTTTAGTCCAAGCTCATCACTTCTAGGAGAACCTGAGTATGAAGCAGGGGTTCGTGGTTTCTTAGAACCATCTTCCAGCCATAATTTTGACCCATCTCCGAAAGTGCGTGATATGGATGTAAACCGGTTCCGATGGTAGGTCGTCCTTGGGGCAGTTGGTGTAACACGACCAATCGGATATTCATTCAACTCCTGAACCAAGTTAGATACAGGCTCTGTAGCTTTGCCATCTTTGCTAAGTAACTCATCATCTAGAGGATCAGATGTCTTATCTTGAGGAATATCTAGGGAAGGGTACCTCTGTTTAGACTTCCCTCGGGAGTTAATAACATTATGACTGGAAGAACACAGTTCACCACCATGATTGGAATTGTCGCCAGCTACATAAGGCCCATTTTGATCTGGAGACCTTTCGCTTGTCACGTTGATACCACCATCACTGCTGTCATGACAATCCAGACTCACAGTGCAATCAGCAGTATCATGCTTCCCGCTAGCAGAGTTAGAATGATTTATGAAACCAACGGTATCCACATCCAAGGGACCAGCCTGATTGACCAAATCAGATGTATGTTGTGAAATAGACTGCTGATCCTCTTCTGAAGAAATTTCAGAAGGAACAGCCTGGTGAACTAAATCATTGGAAGTCAAATTGCTTTCAATAAGCAACTTTAGGTGATGACATAGCAGTAGTGAAGGTGCAGTTGGATCCATATGCTCTTTAGTAAATCGACTCTGATCATCAAGACAAAGTACCACAGGATCAACATCTGGATAATTTGATTCTGAAAGGAACCGAGAGCCCTGAACATCGAGCGATAAACTCTGGAAACGGAAAAAGTAGTCAGAAATAAGTTGATTTAGTAATGGCTCTAGACAGATTTTCAGCACAAAATGCTTTGGACTAATGCATTCGATTATTAAAAAAAATATGCAGACAGAAGATCAAAGACATCAGTTAAACTGAATATCTCCATTAAACAATACACTATTGTCAGTGTACATGATAAATGTAATGAAAATCATGTGAGTCATAGACAAAACTAGCAAACTAGAACTGCATACCAAAAGATTAGGATTCTTGTGCTTAGACAAAAAATTGTATGCGCAAATATCAACAAACATGCTTACTGCAGAAGCCAGATTTTCAAACATGTGGGCTGTTGTCTACCTTCACATATTACATTGACAGTTACTGCAAAAAAGGCTAAAAAGTTGTGAAACAACATGCACAAATACTATACTAGGAAGTGTACTAAACACCTGGCAAATGGCCATATGACCTTTCACAAGTATATGAAACAACACAAATATATTTACACCAACAAAAGGCTTTAGGATAAATAGCATTGACCATATCAACGGTTGTAAAGCTTAAAAGGGCACAGAAAATTGTGGCAATATTCAATCTTGAGTTTAAGTAAGAAGAACTGATAGATGGATAAAAAATATCAAACCATGAAGAACACACAATAATTCCAGTCAAGGGACAGAAAAAGTATGCAAATATCCTCACAAAAGGGAACTCCAATGTTGCCGGCAACCATGAGGTTTTAATGCAAATTAAATTAGAAAACTAGCATGTATTGTGCTTCCGAGCAGCATTTGCTGAAGGAAGACAATAAGCTTGACATTTTGGCATATCCTGTAATTCCAGTTGACAGCACATGATACCGGATATAGGTTTCTACCAGAGATAATATGGCTTGTACCACAGTGATTAGTACAATAACTACCAAGTCTCAAATAAATGCCTAATAGGGTCACAGCTGACTACTACCTCTAATTATTAATCAGCATATTCTCCACAAAGTGCAAACCATAGGTAATACGTTACCTGTTTATGTTTCTAAAATAAAATCATGGGCATGCAATATTCAGAATCAATCAATCCAAAAATGATTTTGAAATGCCAAATCAATCTGAACAGATAAGGTGAGTTGTGTACCTTCGGAAAGAGATTCATTGAAGTCTCGACTTGGTCAGTTCCATCAGTGAGTTGCTTGATGTTAGCGTATGTGCAATCAGCTTTAGACAGCTCCCTTTTCAAAGAGTGGCATGGAAGCTTTGCTTGCAGGTTCTTCCATTGTGACTTGCCTATCCCAAAGAAGCTGGACAGCACAAACAATACTCGCTTCCTACCATCCAAACCAGATATCTGGAATCTGACCGAGGTGCATGGTGTTTTTGATTCCTTAAAAGTACTCTGCCTAAAACACTGATTGAAGCTTCTGACAAGTGAACAGAAAAGAGATACTGCTGATCTTAAGCAAGTCTGAAGAAGCAAATGTTTCAAACCTAAAGCACTATCAACAAAAAGTATGTCCAGACATACAGCAGGCCATAAGGTAATCAATGAACCATGCTGAGGGCGAAAGAGAGAACTGCAGATACAAACACTGCAGGCTTCAGAAACTAACTTGTAAACAGATTTCAGGGGCAGGCTTAATACCAACATGACATATTTCACCGGAGTACCAGTTTCAGTATCAGCCTCCCTGCTAATAACTGAAGCAAGAACTGCTGCAGAACTTGCTCTACTTTTAGGATTTAAATCATGTTCTGAATTGTTGACAAAACCATTCCTTAGTCTGCAAACTCTCTTTCTAGAATAAACAAGGTGAAATCTCCTATCCGCAGATCTGTTCTCATCATCATGAACTTCTGCATCCCCATTTGCAAATAAACTACCACCAGGTATAGCATCATCAGACTGCAACATTCCCTGATTGGCATTGAAAGAGTTTGATACCACAGGAACAATATTTGATTGACCGTGATCTGGCTCGTCAATGTTAGTGGATGTAGCAGGCCTTGCTTGGTTTGATCTAGCCACCCATGAGATGATGGGCTCTGACTCTGAGCTTCCTGGACTGTTTCTACCCACGTCTTCTCTCTTGTCGTCCTCATAGTTCACCTTATATGCTCTATGATTAGATCTGGTTCGACCTTCGCGTGGCAAAAAAAGGAGCTTGATTCTCTCGTTTTGAAGATTGATCCATTCTACGTCCTTATCATCATACTTGACATGATGCAACCCTTTCACAGGGTCATATTCCTTGACCAGGCCGAAATACCAAGTCTCATCAAGAGGCCAAAACACTCTGATCCGCTCTGTTACGACGCGGAATGGATCAAGATCACGAGGGTTGACTTCATAAAAATGACGCCGTGGACGGCGCTTAGTGGATGGCGCTTTACCTTTACCTTGACGCTTCCGTAGCAACCTAGAAGGGCCTGCTACATCCTTGCCTCTTCTGTATGAACCCTTGAAGCGGTTAGGATGCTGAAAAGAAGACTCCTTTGATGATCTATCCGGTGATTTCGTTCTCTTCCTCAACGGTTCAGCATGTCTATTATCTGATAGAGAACAGAGCATCATAGCAGCATTTTCTTCCAAGGTAGCATCTGCATCTTGGTCTTGTTGCACATGCCCAGAGTTTGCATTGTCACCAAGAACAGGATTAGATTGTTCACCTGAAAGATGAGACTGCCTTTCAACTGAGAGAACGTCTCCTTGTGCATGCCCAGAGCTTTCCTTGTCAACATGAACAGGATTAGATGGTTCACCTGAGAGATGAGTCTGCTTTTCAACTGAGAGACTGTTCTCGGAACTAGACTTTGTTCTGCAGTCCTGATCATTCTCGGTATTCAAGCGGCTGACAGGGTCATCACCACCAACTCTGTTCTCCTTAAGCACCCACGATTTCCTCTTCTTTTTCCTCCTCATGAAATGGGTGGCCTTAGAAATGCCATTGGACTGAAGAACATTATGCACTCCAGCCTCATTCTCAATACTGCCATTCTGGGGAAGCCTCCTCAACTTCAAGACACCACGAGGCCGACCGAACAATGCACCAGAAGTAACAGAATGCTCTGATCTGCCATTCTTTCTCCTCGACAATGAGAGCCGGTGACAGTCATGGACGCTATCCGCACTCCAAGTGGTATCACTCGAATCGGATTCTGCTGCCTCCGGACCATTGGCTCCCACTCCACCACAGCTCAAGCTACCACGCTTCCTCCTGTTGCTCCGTGCCGACAAAGTGCTACACGAAGTGGCCTCCTTTTGACGAGCATCCGGCGTGCTTGGGCCCGACCCGGATCTCTCAGACAAGGTCTCGTCTCCATCCAAAACCAGTAGCACTGGCTCTGCTGCAGGGAGGGGCTTAACCTGGGGCATGGGGGTTCAGTTGAACCCCCAACAATTTTTTCCTTTGAAAATAAGCTTCTCCCCGCCTGGGCACCGAGTCCCAGATCGATCTTGGGCGCCGGATGACAGGAACCTAACCGAAAATTGCACGGATGGATCAGATTAACGTTCCACAAGGCAGGAAGCAGATCGGCAACTAACGGAATGGGAATAAAAGAGTGATTTTTTTCTCGGCTGCTCACTGCCACAGAGAAACGATGATCGAGAAACGGAGTCCTAGGACAATCCGCCCAGGCAAAAAAACTAGGGTTTGTTACCAGAGGCGGAGGAGGCCGATCCACGCCAGTCGAGTGACCTCAGGGGCTTCCCAACGTGCCCCGTCGCCGCCGGGGTGATGGATCGCGGTGGATTGATGGACGAGGGATGGGAATTTCGGGTGGAATTGGAGGAACCGGAGGGGAGAGAGAGGCGAGAGGAGGAAGAAGAAGGGGACATTGGGGAACGGGGAAATTTCCGAATCCGTCCCTGTATTAAAAGGATCGTGGGACAGGGCAAGGCGGGTCACGTCACCGGGTTTCTCGCGCCGTCAGATTGTGATCGGACGGATGGGATAAGACGAGGAGGGGAGTGCGGCCCCGAAAAATAAAAAGGCGTCGCCTCTCTCTTCGCCTTTGCGGTTGTCCTTCATCGGTCGTCGCTGCTCCGCCTCTCGCTCCTCCTCCACACGCCGGCGACGCCGCTGCCCGCCGGCGAAGCCCAGTGATGCAGTCTCTGACGCCCCTATCCTCCTCTAGGCTCGTTCAGGTGCTGTTTGCTCGTCCTACTCCCCTCACCCCCAGCCCCCCAGCCCCACCCCCACCCCCACACACCAACCTCCTCCCCACTTCAGACCTGCCGCTCTGGCCTCTCACCGTCCCATGTCCACCGCGGGGTCAATGATCTCGGACATCTATAAGTGTCATCCGGTCCTGGTACCTGGCTCCGTCGCCATCGATCCCGTCGGCTGCCGCCACCGGCATCGTGCACGGCAGCGACATGGGGGCTGCCAGGATGCAGCAGGAAGAGACACTATCAAGGGTTCTGGCAAGACCAGGCACTGGTTGCCGGCAGGTACTGTCATTTTTGGCCAGTTCTACTCCTTGTGGATGAATTTTTTAGACCTTGGGTTAACTTCCTAGGGCCTAACATATCAAATTGATGGCTAACCTACCAGGTTTTACAATGGCAAGCGTCTATTTGTAATTGTCTAGAGAAGATAAATTTGGCTTCACATATGTCTTGATTATGCAAGTAAATTTATGATGATGACAAAAACATGTCTGCTTGGAATTTGATCTCAAAGCAAAAGTGGTAGTTTGGCAAAGCTAGTGTCCATGAATCTTTCAGAGAATTTGGAATATCAGTTATGTGCATTACATATATCTCTGCTTTCTTCACTGCAGCTGCAGCTACAAACCATTAATCAGTACGTTTTCGTACCTATTTCAGAATGTATGGCCTTGATTACCTACATTGGCATTCGTTGTTTCTGAAATAGATTTTAATTATCCCCTATGTCTACTGCTTAACACTAATATAGTTGCGAGAATACCACAGAAAAGATAACAAATGCTTGCTTACGACACTACTTTCTCCTGTGTTTATGGCCACAAAAGCCACAGTTGAACTTACCCTTGTTGGTTGGATCCCAATTCTTGCCATACTTCCATCCAGCATCATTCGAGTTACCTTCAGTTCCAGCGTTCCATTGGACCTCGATGCCGCCACGGCGGCTGCCTCCCCATCAATGTCCATGGTACCTACAAATTGCAACAAAGGCTTAGCAGCAGCCCCCCACACAATGCAGTTGCAGCAGCCAGTAGCACACACATCATAATCATATCATAGCAGCAGAACACACACACAGCAAGCAGCAGCAAGCACACATCCACGCACACAGCCACAGATGCGCTCGCATACACAACATAGCAGAGAAGCAGCACACGACCATTCTCAGTCTCACTGCCTCTCTGCCTCACACACGTGCGCAGCCAACACAGCGCAGCAGCACATCTCCATTCCAAATCGAAAGAGACGGGAGGAGAGGAGTAGGGGATACCTGAGGGCGGTGAGGTTAGGTCGGCGATGTCCAGACGTCCTGGTGGAGGAGTTCGAGCCCGGCGGAGAGGGGCGAGGACGAGCGGAGAAGAGGGGAGGTAGATCTGGCGGCCGGTGCACGAGGAGGAGCCAAGGAGAGAGGGGATCGACCCTGGCGGCTGGCGCATGAGGAGGGAGGAGGTCACGCCGCCAGGTGAGTTCCCCCTCTCTGTGGTTCTGTGTCTAAAAAATACCCTAGCCCGATATTGCCCGTTTCCTTCTATTTATTCCCCTCCCGCCCGCAACGTCACAACGCTTTCTTCCCCGTGTCCACGTGTATGCTTCCCGCTTAAGCGCTCCGCCTAGTGCCGCCTCGCTGGAACTCGCCCGCTCAAGCCGGAGGCACAAGTGCTCTGCCTCGCTCAAAATTCCGCTTAAGTGTGTGTGAGGGTTGCGGAAAAATTCCATTAGTGTACTTTCTCTCAATACCATTCCTTATTTTTAAAATTTTCATATCAGTGTATCACCACCCATATCATGTATTCAGGAAGCTTAGGAGATAAGCCCAGTCTCATTAGCTTATGTAACTGAACTATCGCAAGAAAAAATGTAGAGGAAATGCTTACTGGTGACATGGCTATGAGTTAAGTTTATCTAGAGCTTGAGTATCATGCATCCAACAACACAATGATTTAAGTTATCGGACATGAAAATGATTAGGTAGGGTTTATGTTATTTTCCTTTTTTTCAAATTGAATTATGTACACCAATTCAATTATTTCTTATAGAGGAATTGGTTATTGTTAAGCATTACTTGCTCGATCAAGATGGCTGGTGGATAGTATAATGTGCAATTGTTGACTTTCTACTCTGTATTTCTTGCTTCCTATTTTACAATGTAACTCAGCAGCTCCAAAGGTAGAGGCATTTGCCTGTGTTTATCCCTGTTCTGTGCACCTGTTTAATGTCCATGAGTTTCTTGGTTTAAGTCTGCAAGTTGTCATTCAAATCATATTTGCAACCATTGGGCTTTCATGCAGCTCTCATGCATTCTTTTTCTTAGAGTACTTCTTTTGTTTACTTGAGTTATGATTATGATGTGATGTTTTTGCTCTATGAAGGTCAATGGATCGTCAGTAAGAATTATGTTTGTTTACCTCAATTATGGTAATTATGGTAAGAGATGGTACTCGCAATTATGGTTAGTATCTACTACTGCTTTCCACTGATACACCTTGCACATTTTTTTGGAAATTGCAGACTCGCAGCTGCATGCCAAACACCTACTTCAGCCTTTTTAGGACACAGTTCCATTCCTTCAATGGTTGGTGCCTCCATTACTATTTAATTATTTTTCTCCGATACTTATCTGCATGTAGTACTCATTGAACTTGAAAAGTTAGACACCTTTAGCTTTTTTTCAAGGGAAGTAGACACCTTTAGCTCATCATATAATGGTGTACTGAGCATTTTCAGATGTGTCTTATGTGATAGTAAACAAAATGTCATCCATTTTATTAGTTATAATCACTTGAACACAATGGCTGACTGAGGCAGCGGAACCAAATTGTTGGTAGTATGTTAAGTCCAAACGTTCTATACCTGGGCATTGAAGGAAATGATATTTTCCCAAGTAGATATAGACATGCACTGTTACTGCTACAGTTTTTGCAATTCCTATCTTTCTGAAGTCTGGTAGCTTGTAATAATATTGGGATTATGAATCATTCCACTGTTTTCTGATTAGAGCTGGGTGTTCAAAGCACCACCACGATTGATTGATTTATTTTCTGGGGAATTAGGTATTTTGTAGTGTATATTATTCGGAGGAGATAGTTTTCCAGCTTAATTAATTTGGTTTGAGTTCAGCATTCATACTCATCGTCTGTTCTGTCGTTCCTTAGGTGCAGCTTCCGACTAGATTAGCAAACAGGTGGTCCATGTGGGGAAGGAAGGAAGGCAGAAAGTGGAGGGTGCAGGGATGAGAGAACAGAAAAAACTACCGGTGCTATCTAATCACCGGCTCCAACCAGATGACAGATAGGAAGAGAAAAAATAAGCAGAGGACTCCAACCAGCTGTGAAATCAGAGGCAAGCAAAAAATGCGCAGCTAGTAGTAGTGTTGACGAGAGAGAAAAAGGTGAGAACTGGGAGGTACACCAGGAGTGCGGGGCCTGGCACAGCTTTCCTTTCTCTTCTTTTACAGGACATGCGGACGTGTCAAACCATTATTGAAGCTTCGAGTCAGTAAAAGGAAGGTAATAGTATTTGTTGCATTGTATTTAACTTTGGCCAAAATCATTGCCGGATTTTTGTTTAATACAAGACATCCATAACATTACATGTCAGCCTATTGTCCAAATGAAAATACTAGGAATTTTTCCATCTATCTTGTTACAATCTATGAATACATATGATGAAAGAATAAGAAAGACACATATCCAACTATTTCTTGGCCCTTCCCTATGACAAACTCATCACTATTGACTGTCGCTAAAAAAGCACTTTATCACATCTAACCAATTATCTGTATCTGATCTATTGGATGCACGGCGTGATTGGCCATCATGTATGTTTAGGCCATCAGCTACCGATGAATCCAAGCCGATGGAGAATGAAGGCCAGGATCAGCAAGAGAATAGCGATGATGAAGCCTTTCCTGGCTATGAGCCAGTTCTTTGTCTTGTTTGCGATTTCTACTCCTCGCTGTGCTCTGTGCATCCATTTCATCATCCTGTCTAAATCTTGTAGAGATAATGAAGATATAGCTTGTTGGGCTTTCGCAGCATCCTCCTCCGACGGCTTTATACCAAACGGCTCGCTCATGTTTGCTAGTATATCAGGACTCATCTTTTTCATCATGGATTCAAGCATCTGCCACGTTGCAGGGTCTTCCATGAAATTTCTCATGACGTCCTGCATATCAGTTGTAGAAGGTGGAGAAGCGAATGGCGGCTGGTCCATCCTTTGGTCTGTTTCATCAGGGTTCTCCACAACATTTTGCGGAGATGAAGGCTGGAAGTCATCTTCTTCTACAATTTCTTCAATAACAACTCCCTTTTGCAGGTTTGCTCCTCCCCCTTCGATTGCAAGTTTCTCTTCGGCGTCTCTCATAACCTCAGCAATAGTTTCATCGTCCGGAGAGATCTCATGGGCTTTACTCAGGTCAGCGACAGCGGCTTCCAGGTATCCTAGTTCTTTGTACGCCTGCCCCCTTCGGTAGTATGCTTTAACATTGCTCGAGTCATAGCTCAGAACCTCTGAACCTTCATCGACGCACTCCTCAAACTTGGCTGATTTCAGGTAGCAAGACATCAGATTAAGGGCACAATGCAGCTGCAGCGTCTGCCCAGCTGCTGACGGTATGCTCTTCAGGTTATCCTTGGCGAGCTTGTACTTGGCTGCGGCGTCGGCATACTGCCCTCGGACATGGAGCTCGTTTCCCTGCTGCTTTAGCATCTTGGCACCGGATATCGCGTATGACATCTGCGCATCGGCCTGGGCCTTCATAGCGGCGAAATCCTCAGGCTTAGCGTTGGCGATATTTTCAGTCATGCGAAGTATTTCCTCTGGCCTCGTCTGACTCAGCTGCTGCGCGGCTCGTTTGAAGTCCTCGGTTCTCATGTTTTTCATGGTCTCGGATGCTAGGTTTACCAGGTTGGGGTTGGACATGACCTGCTGCTGCATCTTGGCCAAGTCGCCGGGGGACATGCGGCGCATCTGCTCCTCCGCCAGCCTCATCATCTCCGGATTCATCATGGCAACCCTGCTGATAGAGTCGGGGCGAATCGAAGACGCCGGTGGATCGAGACGAAGAAGAAAGCAGTAGCTCGCGGAAATAGGGAATTAGCTCTCGTGTGTGTGTCTCGCTTGTTTCTTTCCGTCGCTTTTCTCGTGTGTGTCTCTCGCCTGAACCTCCGCGTTGTATATATTGACGTATTGGCGAGGGTGTAGAAAACGGACACGGAGTCCAATCCGAAATCGGCTCCTTTGCAGTGGCCGTTGTTTTTCTTTGGTTTTGGGCTCCGAATCGGATGGAGACCAAACGGCCGAATACCGGCTTGTGCCACTCGGACAACAAAAAACAGGTATTGCAATTTTTCTTTTTAAAAAAAAAATTCAATATAAGAGTAAACAAGCCGTCTTATTAAAAACCTTCCGGTCCCTTCATTAAAAACCTTCCGGTCCCCTTATATATCCTGATAAAAAAAGAGTGCATCGGAAACTTGTTGTGACGAGTTTACATGAATGATTACAACATCTTAACTGAGATCAGCTCCCTCACATAGTCCGGAGCATCAATGCTAAGAGACCCATTAAACCCAGCTTTACCTAACTGTGCTAGCACATGCGCTGCACCATTGCACACGCGATCCACTTTCGAGATGACAATATCGCAGAAGACCTTGAGCAATTCTCTAACTTCTAAAATGAGAGCTCAGCTGGATGATTGTTTTTCAGAATCAGACGTAAATAAATTAACAGCACACAAGCAATCGGACTCCAAGATTGCCGGCCAATGTCGGAGATGCATTGTCGTAGCCCATCAAGACATGCAAGTATTTCTGCTTCCTCTACGCTACAACAGTACGGAATACATTTCCGCTCTGTCAAAAGTACCTTTCCGCTATGATCTCGAATGACGATTCCTATAGCTTTGAAACGGCATCCCACCAGGCGTCAACGTTTGCTTTGATTTTCCCCTCACTCGGCGGCTTCCAGGAGGAGACTTGCAGAAGCTTATCATCGCCTCCCGGAGACATAGCTGCAAAGGACGACTGATTGTTCACCAAAAGTTGGACCGATGTTGTAATAGATGCCTTCCCGTCTCCATGGATGACATTGTTCCGGTGATGCCATGCACGCCAAAATAAGAAGATAATCCTTGCACGTACATCAGCCACCCGAATTACTTAACAGATGTAATAGCCAATTACGACCAGCTTGCAAGAAAGCTGTCTCTGGCGGCAAAGTCCAGTGGCTCCGAAGTTCATCACGAAGAGCTTTGGCAAGGGTACACCGAATACACGTGCATGTGAAATCTATACAGATCTGTGACACCTATTATAAAACGGAGATAGTCCCATACAAGTTATGTCGTGCTCAAAAGCTCAAGAACCCCGACGACTAATAGTAGAAAGACTCTACTTTAGAGAAATAAATGGTTTTCTACAGGCATGTTACTGTTCAAAACATAACAACCTCGGATCAAACCTGGGTTACATACATGGACACTTCTTAGGCTTTCGCTGCGCTATAAAACACAACCATCCATGAGTGATACAAGTTCTGAACCAAAGCAAAAAACCGCTGGGGCAACATCACAATATGGCCCAAAGAAAAAACACAGCCATCCATGAGTGATACAAGTTTTGAACCAAAGAAAAAACTGTCGGGGAAACATCAGAATATAGCCCAAAGTAAAAAACACAACCATCCATGAGTGATACAAGTTCTGAACCAAAGAAAAAAACTATTGGGGCAACATCACAATATGTCCCAAAGTAACAACAGCTACCACGGGAGCACAAAGATACAATATGGCTCAAAGTAACAACAGCTACCACGGGAGCACAAAGATACAAACACCCAAGGGGGAGCTCAGCAGACAACGACAAATATTAGTGACATGCCGCCACCAGCAAGGCCTGGAGAATGATGTCGCTCATGTCTCGCAGGCTAGTAAGCGGCATCTTGTAGAAAAGCAAGAAATTTAAAGATCACATTATAAGCACGTCGTGGGAACTCTCGCTCGATAACCATCTTGTTACTTATATTCCATAAGGTCTAGGTCATCATTATGAACACTAACTAGAAGAGGCGACACCCCTTACCAGTACGGTTCATCTCAGTTTCAATGAACTCGCCGAGGTCATGAGCCTGCCATGTAGGACCTAGGGCCTCGCGCACAAAGCTCCATAGAAACTGGGCAGCGAGGTAGGAGAACATTATGTGGCTTTCCGTTTCTAGGGTCCCACACAAGGGATATATGCCATATCTAGGTCTGTGTCACTTAGCCAGCTCCACCCGTGAGGGCAGACAATCTCATAGAAATTGCCACACAAAGTTTTTTTATTAAGAGATAGTGGCGCTTTATAGAGGAGAGTTGTCCACGGGAGTACTTGGCCTTGGAAGAGGGCCCAGTACGCCAAACTAACGAAGAAAGTCCCTGATGGGGACAGTCACCAGGAAACGTCGTCAGGTGCATTCGAGAGAGACTACGGGAGTGACGCCCACATGGTCTCAAAGTTCGCAGCCTTGGCCATGCTAAAGGTTCCCCGGAGCAGGGTTCCAGGTCCCCTCCTGGTATACTGAGGCCACACGAAGGAATAGATTATCGCACAAACATGGAGGGGAAATCAGTCCCTAAGAGGGCTTGTAGTAAGCCATGTGTCAAGCCAGAACATGATTGCTTCACCACTACTAGTAGTGAAGGAGATCCCTAAGCAGATTTCATGATTAATGTCCTAGATAGATATCTAGAACTAGGAACCATCTCGACGCTCATACGCCAAGGGGAGATGTCCCCGGAGGTATTTAGCTTTGATAAGCTATAGCCAAAGACCTCCATCCCCGGCGAGGATAGGCCACACCCACTTTAGCATAATAGAAATATTGAAGCGATGTGAGTCTAAAATACCTATACCCCCAAGATCCTTGTGGTGCAAATGTCAGCCCACTTAACCATGTGGTATTTCTGGCTCTTGTCCCTAGCTAACAAGAAGAACTACGATAACTCCTTATCGAAGTCACCATGGGCTCCTTCTAGCAGAAGGTACATTCCCATAATATACATGGGGAGGCTCGATAAGCAACCAAGACAGTCGTTCTACCCTTAGAAGTGAGGCATGCCTGCCAAGGCTTGGCCTTGGATCTCACTCACGCCACAAGGGGGCAAGATCCCTGATCAAGACTTGAGTATCACGAGTAGGCATTCCTATGTAGGGGGAACGTCGGACAACCTACAGTTTAGGTTGTCGGCAATCGGCTGCTTCTCCTTATCAGAGTAATCTAGTATCATCGCCTCACTCTTGTTGAAGTTCATCTTAAGACATGACATGGACGCAAAGCACAGGAGCAGGAACTTGAGATTGATGATATCAAGTTCTGAGCCCTGAAGTATGATCATAGTGTCCTCTGCCCTGAAGTATTCCCTACCACACCAGAGATGTGACTGACGATTTTGGCTCGTTCCAAAATATTCGCAAGGGCATCCACTACGGAGTTAAAGAGGAGGGAGGATATGGGATCCCCCTCCCTCACACCATATGACGGTCTAAAGTATGGGCCGACCTCCCCATTGATGTTGATCTTCGTGTTGCCGCGCATGACAAATTTCAGGATCCAGCAAATCACTTTGTCATCAAATCCCCTCCTCTCCAACACATGTCAGGATGAAGGTCTAGTCTAGAAAGTCATAGTCCTTCTAGACATTGATCTTCAGGAATACACCCTTCTAGCGTCGTGCCTCCACCTCATGAATAATCTCATGTAGTTCTAGTACTCCATCATGAATGAGGCGGCCTTTCAAAAAGGAGAACTAGAGGGGGTGGGTGAGTCGCTCCATCACAGGAGTGATCCTAGTTGTTGATAACCCCCAAGTGCAGGGGGCCACCGTAGTACAATTCGATAAGTATTTGAGTGTCAAACCCATGAGGAGCTGAAGGTAAACTATCTATTCTCTAAATCCCTATAACCCACTTATATGGCCTTTTATGCAAAGCTAGGATCTAAAGTGTGTGTGGTTGTTTTTGGTATTAACTAGAAAACAATAAAGTAGTTGAAATAAATACTATAAGTAAAATAATGCAAATGAAGTGCAACTAGTGGAGTGAATGTGGATAATCTGTGGAGCAAATGTTTAGGCAAATTGTTATTTCATTCATTTGGTTGTCACAATTACTGAAACACATATATAGTATTTTTATTGTTTCTTCTAGGAGGAGCCATAACTAGGTGTAGCCATAGATATGAGCAAATACACCACTAGTGATTAATTTCAAGGCCAATTAAGAACAAACAAGAGAATATTAAGACATAAAGTCCAACCACCGCATTTAGATCTAAGATCCCCATGATAATATCCCTGTTGATTAACCATGAATTAATACTACATATATTTCTAATACTTGGGATTCAACTTCTGTCAAACTCCGTCTATCCTTCATCCTATCAACATGCAATGGCGACAACCTTGTGCATCCCCCAACATATGTGTGAACTCATATATTAGTGCCTCAAGATCATCATAGAAGATAACATATACTTGTATGCAACCAAAACAAACTACATCACAATTTCTATAACAATTCACTACTCAAACATCAACACAGTCATACAATAGATCATGGAAAATAATATATTGCATCATACATCATGTTTTCCAAGAGATTACAGTGGGGAATGATGGGATCTTGCAGTAGGTGGTGATGGAGATGAGTCTCCTCATGGGGAGAGGAGGCCATGGCATGGTGGAGGGCGATGCCCCGGCGTGGAGAAGAGGCGGCGCCCTGGCGGCTCCATAGGGCGGCGCCGGCCCTAGGGCATGGAGGCCCCTTACCCCTTGTTCTTCCTTTGACATGGTGATGATCTTGAATAGGTTCTCCCCCTCCTTGGGGGCTGCCAAGGAGAGGGAATTTCGTGGCTATGGGTGGATGTCTCCAAAATAGGGTTTCCTCTCAATATATAGTGGTGAAGATGCAATCTTGGTCATAGAATAGATGCCCCTTGGATCCAAGGGCTCTTGGGCATCTCTAGAACCTTCCTAGGAGTCCCTTATGTCCCTAATGAGTCCATAAAGTTGTGGTTGAGCCAAAATTATCGAAGATGGAAGGAGTTTGAGTTAACCACGTCACATATTTTTGGAGTCCCGAAAGTGCTTCTGTCCATCACAGTAATATGATATAAAAATGCATGCAGACTCCGATTGGGGCAAATTTTATGTATAAATTATTGTGCATAAAATTCCCCACAACTTTCCTTTCTACACGTTTTCCATTAGACGTCATCTTCGGGGTCGTTTCTAGCAATCTTTGAAAAGAGTTCTACAGGGACAGATTCCAGGAATTTCCAGATTTCTCCATAATGCGCGATTTCCTTCCATATTTGTGTATTTACTACACAACAAAGTGTAAAACAAGAACTTGTGCACTTTTTCAACTATTAGTAGGTTAGTCCCAATAAATATAATAATGTTGCAAAATAATAATGATTTTGAAGCAATAAACGATAAAGTTCATGGATGCATTTTACATTCATGAGTTATGCAAACCTTCACAGACCCTTTAGATGACATTGATCACTGTAATTGGTCTAAATTGGTGGATATTTGTGTCCCCCATAACTTTTTGGATCAATGTAATCACACCAAAGTTCAGAAGGGATGTCACCAAAGTTCCAGTCTAAAATTCCTGGAACATAGGCATTACCGCTTGAAGGTGCTCCTAGAATTTCTGGAACAAGACAACTGGGAGGCCATCTGGCCCTAGGGCTGAGATGGTCTTAATATCCTTATTCACGTTGGCTACTTCTTCTACAATGAATTGAAGGGTAAATGCCATTTTATCGTCAACGGTAACCCTAGCTCTAGAGGGCCAAAGGTCGACTGCTAGCGAGACCCCTGATCAAGGTCCCATCGAGAAGGAATGTGCTGAGGTATTTTACGATGGTAGATTTATGTTCGGAGGGGTCATGCTTGAAGATCGGGATGATATCACAATGAGGTAGAGATTTATACAGGTTCAGGCCCCGGACGAACAATGTCTGGTAAAAACCCTACTCCTGTTTGGTGGTGTTTGGATTATCATAGTGTGCTCGGATGAGATTGAGATACAACTCAATATCACCTATGGTGGTAGAAGATGACCAGAGATGATCTCTAGAGTGTTCTAAGGTGTGTCTAAAATGTTCCTCAATTCGGCAACCTCCCTCCCCTCTGTATTGATGGCGCCCAGTGTTGGGAGCGCTTCGTTGGAAACCCCAAGAGCAAGGTGTGATGAGCATAAAAGCCAGTGTTCCCTCAATAGAGACTGAGGTTATCGAACTAGAAGGAGGAATGAAACGTCTCAAAGGTGTTGCAAGCAACGTGGAAACCTGCACAACACAAACTCAAGACTTTGTCCCAACGAACAGTGAGGTTGTCAAGCTCACCGGTTTGCTGTAACAAAGGATTAACTATATGGTGTGGAAGGTAATGATGGTTTGCAGCAAGTAAACATTAATAGTGGAAGATGTATCAATGGTAAAGATTGGACTGGGGTCCATAGTTCACTAGAGGTGCTCTCCATAGATAAACAACATGGCATGAAGGGTAAACAAATTACAGCAAGGCAATTGACAGGAACTGAGCAGGGCATAACAATGCAATACTAGACAAAAAGATCCTGTGAGATTCGATTGGGCAATACAACAAGATACATAGACCGCCATCCAACTGCATCTATGACTAGAAATCCACCTTCAGGCTATTATCCGAACCCCCTCCAGTATTAAGTTGCAAGCAACAGACAACTGCTTTAAGCAAAGTGTGTAAGGTAAACAATCCACTTGTTCCATGAACAAGAGACCGTTTTTTTCTCCCTAGTGGCAACAACACATCTACAACCGAAGAGATTTCTGTCACTTCCCTTGGAAACTAGAGGCATGAACCCACTATCGAGCATAAATACCCCCTCTTGGAGTCACTAGCCACTACTTGGCCAAGATAGCTACTAACAACGGAGAGCATGCAAGATCACAAACAACACAGACATGATAGAATCAAATATACAAAACCATTAATCAATCTGACATAGTAATCTCAATATCCATCGGATCCCCGCAAACACAACATGCATGACTACAAATAGATTAGATCTTGATCATGAACGGAGCTCACAAGATCTATATATGAAAGCACAAGGAGGAGATACAACCATCTAGCAACTACATGGACCCGTAGTCCAAGGTGGAACTACTCACGCTTCATACCGGAGAAGAAGGCCTCCGGGATGATATCCCCTCCGGCAGGGTGCCGGGAAGAACTTCAGATCCCCCGATCTAGGGACGATGGTGGCGGCGGCTACAGATGGTTTCGTGGAGTTTTGATCGGGTGCCTAGGGTTTCTGCATCGGGGGCTTCTTATAGGCGAAGAGGGAGGCCGAGGGGGTGCCCGAGGCGACTGCACCCCCCCAAGCGCGGGTTGGGACCACCCGCGCGGCCAGGGGGTGTGGCCCCCTCGAGGCCCTCCTCCGTCTCTCCTCTGGACTCCGTGTTGCCCATGGTAAAATATTGGCTTTGGATTTTGTCCCGTCCAATTCCGAGAATATTGATTTTCTGCCTTTCTGGAACCAAAAACAGAAGAAAATAGGCAACTGGCACTGTGGCAACTTGTTAATAGGTTAGTACCAGAAAACATATAAAAACATCTCAAAGTGTAGACAAAGCAAATCAAAGTAGATACTAAACAAGCATGGAACATCAAAAATTATAGATAACGTTTCCGACGTATCAAGCATCCCCAAGCTTAACTCCTGCTAGTCCTCGAGTAGGTAAGTGATAAAAGAATAATTTTTGAGGTGACATGCACCTTCACAATAAAGATCAAACCATTTGCAAGAATTGAAAGCTGGGATCAAAGAACTCTAAACATGTGCATGAAATATGGAGTTCTAACAGTAAGACAAAGTAACTATGCATGCAACATGTAAGGCTACAAACAAAGATCATGAATAACATGCATTGAAAAACATTTGTTTGTTTCACATACAGAAAGCATGGCATAGTGGCAATCAGCTTGTCCCTCATAGAGTAGCAAATAGATGCATAGGACACCTTCAAAGTTCATAAGAGTGACTAGATACAAATAGCACAAGAACAAGCAATATCAATAATATGCATCAAATAATAAGTTTTGGGACACTGCACATAGAACTAAGAATGACAACTATGCTCTCTTAATGGTGCATAAAGGTAGAAGGTGGAGACTCAACATAATAGTGGAAGAAAGGCCCTTCATAAAGGGAAGCAGGGATTTCAAGTTTCAAAAAGAGCTTCCAAAAATTATGGTACTTGTTAGATTTCAGCCCTCATGGCCCCTATCATAAGCATCTTGAAGTGATTAAGGTTAAAGTGAACAAACTATGGAGTATATGCTTGACAAAGTATAAGTTGGCAATCTCATGTCCCTTGAATATGAGGGCCACACCTCATGCTACTCAACTTCAGTCACCTGTAAGTTCTTGTCATAGTAAGTACATGCGTATCATAGAGAACCGCCAACGGGGTACCCTTGCACATGGTACAGGAGCTTTCCCATAACCAAAATGACAAGGCAAGCAGACAATGAGCATCTCAGTGATCTTTTTATTTACTATGTGCATAGCTTTTTATTGAGGATGCTTCACAGATAGCTCATTATGGTGATGCTGCAAGTTTCCACCATGATTAGGCATGGCTTAGGCTAGCGGCCCAGGCGTTTGTCTAACACAAAATACATAACTCCATGGACTTATAAACTCCCTTTTTATTTCACACCGGTGACATCCATAGACAAAAGAGCATGATATCAACTATGTACAAAGTACAAGTGCAATGTTGAAAACGTTCCCCATGACAGCATGGTTCTGCTAATTCCAACGTATAAGTGCAAGCATATACAACATAGACGACACAATGGTTCAAGTTTATTAGGGGCAAGGAATATAAAGTGTGCCATCAAGTTCGTGAGGGCTTTAATCACTAAGTTTTCACATAACAAAATACTTTTTAAAATAGAAGATAGCTAAAAACAAGAATGTACTTGGAATGGTGTAACACACCATGCATAGGAATTTATAGTGGACACTTTGGAATAACTGGGTTTCTTGTGAGTTGTAAGCATGAGTAGATCTTACTCATACAAGTGGAGGCTAGCAAAAGTCTGGGAGCAACCAACTAAGAGAGCAATAATGGCCATAATCATGCAAAGTGATAAAACATTACTAATCAAAACATAGAGTGGTACTACTAGTCAAGTACTAAATGATCATAGAGGCTATGGTGACTTGTTCATAGTCATAACATGGTGTGAGCATGTGCCAAGTCAACCCAAACAAAACATCAAAGCAGAATACCACAATACTATGCTTGTGTATGCTAAAACAACACATGATTCTTTCAAGGCATACTAAGAAATCCCAGTGACTTGGATCAAAACATGCTACAACAATAATCACTAAGCATAAGGTCAAAACAACACCTAGCATGGCATGCTAAAGTCTAAGTCACAGTCAATGCAAGCTCCTCTTGCACTTTCAAGCAAGAACTTACTACTCCTTTCCAACACCAATAGACTTATTTGAAACAACACAGCGAGAACGGGGGTCCAAACTACTTTATTCAAGCAAACTAAACAAACTAATCAAAGCAAACAAAAACTAAGACGCTCCAAGAACAACACAAAAGTGCATGAAACAATAAAAACAAAGTGTCTAGACAGACCTGAGCTTTTTATTGATGAAGAAGGGGATGCCTTGGGCATCCCCAAGCTTTGACGCTTGTACTTCTTGGATATTTCTTGGGGTGACACCATGGTGGAATCCCCAAGCTTGAGATTTTGTCCATTCTTCATCTCATTACATCATTCTCTCTCTACACCTAAAATTTTTTCCTTCATACAAAACTTCACACAATCTTCATTAGCAACATTAGTGTCTTCAAAAGATAATAGACCCTTGGGATTAGCTTTGGAACAGCAAGACTTTCACTAAAACCACAAGATACTGAAGCAACTTCCTTTAAAAATCTCAATTCCCCAAAAGAGAACTCAAAAAGAAATCAATAAGAATCAAATGCAAATAATGGCAGAAATCTGTCAAAATAGACCAGCAGGCAGAAACCGATTTTTCCGAAGACCTTCTATTTCTCAAATCAAAAAGTATTGAACTAGAAAGTTAGCTAACATACTGGGGGATTTATTCGTAAATTTGCAGCTCAATACGACTTACAGAGACTCCTCACGGATTTTTATGGTGGAGGACAGAAATCTGTTTTGGGATAGCAACTTCCCAAATCTTACTTCCCTCTCATTAGAGGTCATTCTTGGCACAAAAAGCAAACACAAAGGATAAGGAGAGGTCATTGCTGAAGTAATAACTTCCAAGACTCAAGGAAACTCTTGGGTTATCTCCCAACAAGTACTTTTCTTTAACACCTTTAAGTTAGGCACAAGAAGCAAGAAAATCAAGTATTTTCAAATGAGGAAGCATTAACATCAAACCTTGCTTTCAAAGGAGGAGCAAAAATCAACTTCTATCTCATCGTGGGAAGTGTTCAATACCTTTCTTGAATGGAAAATGATATTTAATGGTGCCTTCTTTCATATCAATGATGGCACCAAGAGTTCTAAAAAAAGGTCTTCCCAAAGTAATAGGACAAGAAGCATTGTATTCAACATCCAAAACATAGAAATCCACACGGACATAAGCATTGTTAACCATAATGAGAACATCATTAATACTTCCCATGAGTTTCTTCTTAGCATTATCATTAAGTGGTACATCCAAATAACAATCTTCCAAAGGTGGCAAATCAAGCATTTCATAAATCTTCCTATGCATAATAGAGACACTAGAACCAAGATCACATGAAGCTTTGAGATCAAAGTCATTCACTTGCATATTAATAATGGGTTCCCAACTATCTTCTACTTTCCTAGGAATAGAAGCTTTGTGTTTTAAACTGCCTTCCTTAATCTTAACAAGAGCATCTGTAATGTGTTTGGTGAAAGCAACATGCATATCACTAGCATCAGGACTTCTAGCAAGCTTTTTCAAGAACATAATCACTTCAGAAATATTGTAACCATCTATATCAAAATCAAACTTAGCATCACTAGTAGTAGACTCATTAGGCTTAGGCATTGTAGGAGGGGGAATAGGGACTTCTTGTGGTTTAGTGGTGATGGTGCACACACTATTGTTTCTATCAATTTTAGCTTCTTTTCCCACTTAGCATGAAGTTGAGCTAACAGTCTAACATTTTCATCAATAGTAACTTGTATGGCATGAGTAGCAGCAAAAGTACTTTCCATGGTTTCAGGTTTAGCAGCCATTTTATTAATCAAGGAGGATTGTGCTTCAGACAAAGAGAAAATATTTTTCTCAGCACTCAAATTTTTTGACTATAAACTAGGAATTTCTCTATTCAGATTCTCAAGCTGATGACTAATATTTTTCAAGATAATAGATTGTTCTTCCATAGTTTTAGTGAATATATTATTTTTCTCATATTGCATCTGCATAAAGTATTTAGTGCATCTTTCAACTTATAGAATCCTATCTTCACTAGGCATTCCAGATCTACCATAATAAGTATTTCCATTATTTGGAGGATAAGGCCTATAGTTATTACCACCAAAATTATTCCTATAGGCATTGTTGTTGAAATTGTTGTTTAAATGAAGTTCACATCAACTTGCTCTTCTTGAGCAACCGAAGAGGCTAAGGGAACATTATTAGGATCTAAAGGAGCTTTCCCATTAACAAGCATAACCATAATAATATAAATCTTATCATTCAAAGAGGAGGTTTCTTCAACAAAATTACCTTCTTACCATGTGGAGCTCTTTCAGTGTGCCATTTAGAGTAGTTAACCATCATATTATCAAGGATTTTTGTTGCAGCACCCAAAGTGATGCCCATAAAAGTACCTCCAGTAGCTGAATCCAACAGGTTTCTTGAAGAGAAGTTCAAACCTGCATAAAAAGTCTGGATAATCATCCAAGCAGTGAGTCCATGAGTGGGACAGTTCTTAACCAAAGATTTCATTCTTTCCCAAGCCTGAGCAACATGTTCATTATCAAGTTGTTTAAATTTCATAATATCACTTCTCATAGATATAATCTTAGCAGGAGGGTAGTACTTTCCAATGAAAGCATATTTGCACATAATCCAAGAATCAATACTATTTCTAGGCAAAGATAGCAATCATTCTTTAGCTTTTCCTCTCAAGGAGAAAGGAAACAGCTTGAGCTTAATAGTATCTCCATCTACATCCTTATACTTTTGCATCTCACAAAGTTCAACAAAGCTATTAACATGGGCAGCAGCATCATCAGAACTAGCAGCAGAAAATTTCTCTCTCATCACAAGATTCAACAAAGCAGGCTTAATTTCATAAAAGGTAGCATCAGGAGCAGGTGGATCAATAGGAGTGCTTAGGAAATTATTGTTGTTTGTGCTAGTGAAGTCACACAACTTGGTGTTCTCAGCAGAGTTCATTTTGGCAAAGGTGGGGTAAGCTAAAAACAGCAGCAGCAGCTAGAGCAGGAGCTAATCTTTTGTGTTTTTGAATAGAGAAAGCAAACCAAACTAAACTATTTTTTGGAGTTTTTGATAAAAAGAGGCAAACAAAACCAAGCAAAAGAAACTAAGAAAACTAAAAACAAAGTAAACAGAAAGGAAGTGGAGGACTCCCCTTGTGAAGACATCCTTAACCTCCCCGGCAACGGCGCGAGAAAACTTGATGGCGCCCGGTGTTGGGAGCGTTCCGTTGGAAACCCCAAGAGCAAGGTGTGATGAGCAAAGCAGCAAGTCTTCCCTCAGTAGAGACTGAGGTTATCGAACCAGAAGGAGGAAGGAAACATCTCAAAGGTGTTGCAAGCAACATGGAAACCTGCACAACACAAACTCAAGACTTTGTCCGAACGAACAGTGAGGTTGTCAAGCTCACCGGTTTGCTATAACAAAGGATTAACTGTATGGTGTGGAAGGTAATGATGGTTTGCAGCAAGTAAACAGTAACAATGGAAGATGTATCAATGGTAAATATTGGACCGGGATCCATAGTTCACTAGAGGTGCTCTCCTTAGATAAACAACATGGCATGAAGGGTAAACAAATTACAGCAGGGCAATTGACAGGAACTAAGCAAGGCATAACAATGCAATACTAGACAAAAAGATCCTATGAGATTCGATTGGGCAATACAACAAGATACATAGACCGCCATCCAACTGCATCTATGACTAGAAGTCCACCTTCAGGTTATCATCCAAACCCCCTCCAGTATTAAGTTGCAAGCAACAGACAACTGCTTTAAGAAAAGTGTGTAAGGTAAACAATCCACTTGTTCCATGAACAAGAGACCATTGTTTTCTCCCTAGTGGCAACAACACATCTACAACCGAAGAGATTACTGTCACTTCCCTTGGAAACTAGAGGCATGAACCCACTATCGAGCATAAATACCCCCTCTTGGAGTCACTAGAAACTACTTGGCCAAGATAGCTACTAACAGCGGACATGATAGAATCAAATATACAAAACCATTAATCAATCTGACATAGTAACCTCAATATCCATCGGATCCCCGCAAACACAACATGCATGATTACAAATAGATTAGATTTTGATCATGAACGGAGCTCACAAGAACTATACATGAAATCACAAGGAAGAGATACAACCATCTAGCTACTACATGGACCCGTAGTCTAAGGTGGAACTACTCATGCTTCATACCGGAGGAGAAGGCCTCCGGGATGATCTCCCCTTCGGCAGGGTGCCGGGAGTAACTTCAGATCCCTCCGATCTAGGGATGATGGTGGCGGCGGCTACAAATGGTTTCATGGAGTTTTGATCGGGTGACTAGGGTTTCTGCATCGGGGGCTTCTTATAGGCGAAGAGGGAGGCTAAGGGGGTGCCCGAGGCGGCTGCACCCCCCAGGCGCGGGGTGGGCCCACCCGCGCGGCTAGGGTGTGTGGCCCCCTCGAGGCCCTCCTTCGTCTCTCCTCTAGACTCTGTGTTGCCCACGGTAAAATATTGACTTTGGCTTTTGTCCTGTCCAATTCCGACAATATTTATTTTCTGCCTTTCTGGAACCCAAAACAGAAGAAAATAGGCAACTGACACTGTGGAAACTTGTTAATAGGTTAGTATCAGAAAACATATAAAAACACCTCAAAGTGTAGACAAAGCAAAGCAAAATAGATACTAAACAAGCATGGAACATCGAAAATTATAGATACGTTTCCGACGTATCACGTATATACACAGACGGGTAGGGTTAGAGAGTGCCAAAATGGGTTACAAGTGGTGGTGCCTATACAAAACCCTAACAAATATACGTATATCCGACCTTGCTGGCGTAATCATGATATCCCTAAGAATCCCTCGACGATACGCCCTGGCTTGGCCACCAATAAATCTTCATTCGGGCCTCCGCCTGACTCCCGAGCCTTCATTTTAGGCCATCATGGTTCCTAGTGGGCCCCTTTTGGTTGTCTGGACCTACCTGGTACTAATGAACCCATCAGTAGCCTCCGAGTCCTTTGTGGTCGGAGGGAATGAAACTTAAAGTCCTAGTCGGAGATGCCGAATGGAGGTCGCGAAGGAGTTCTTGAATCCGTAGGTTTTAGTCTTGACGACGCGTTTGCCCTTCATGATGGTTCACTTATGTCCCTTTCGGTCTCACATGCGATGTTCCTCTAAGGGGGCAGAGGTCACCCAAGATTTTTTTGTTGGTCAATCAACTAGTCTGGTTTTGCTGAATGCAAAATCCTTGTGGAATTCAAACGCTAGCCCTCTGAGGGGACAAAGGTCACACAAGATTATTTTGTCAGTCAATCGACTAGTATGGTTTTGCCGAACACAGAATCCCTATGGCCAACACTAGTACTCTGAGGGGGCAGAGTGAATGACATATGCCCTAGTGGCCAATAAATAAAACGTTTTGTTGTTATATCTCTGAATGCTCATAATAAATTTTTGTATCATGCTATAATTGTATTAAGCGAAAACATTAACTTAGGTGTGGTATATAAACAACCAAGTCTCTAGTATCCTCTAGTACTAGTTTATTGGGCAGATGATGATCGAGGTTTCCCGATTATGGACTTGACGAAAAACAGTCAACTGACAACGAGGTCACTTATGAAGTGATGGACACACCCGACCGTAGAATTGCAACATGATCCAATCAAAATGTTAAACATTGAGATATCTAGCAAATCATAGTAACTTAATCCTTCGATCGTGAGATCATGTTTAATCACTATCTCCCGCGGCTTGATTACATCAACCACCATGTACCTAACTGGGTGGCCATAAAGGTGTGCATTGGATATTCCGGAGGAATAGTTGAGGCGTATGATCGCGATAGGGATTTGCCTATTCAATTGATGGATATATACTCTGGACCCACTCGGTGAAACCACATCAATAAGCTTGCAAGCATGTGACTAGGTCACGGGGATGTGATATCACGGGAACGAGTAAACATGTTTGTCAGTAACAAGATCGAACTGTATATGGATATGTGAGATCAGGTCTTGGACAAACCAGATATCGTTGTGCAAAGTGAATAAGACCCAACATTTAAAAGGTTCAAGCGAACAACCATATTCGTAGAATATGAAGGGACCTACATGTGTTTCAAGATACCGTTGGTGATCAATTATATTGATCGGGGAATAGTCCCCTTCGCACCTGAACATTCCCGAACCGTAAGGGTATCACGCTTAAGGGTAGTCTACGCTGCAGGTTGATCTACTACCGATAGAGAAAGTGGAATAGAGAATCGGAAATGTTCCAAAGAAAAACCATAATGTTTTAAAGTCGTTCAAAAGGAGTTTGAATAAGAGGAATTAAATAATATGTATTTAATATTTAATTATGAATTAATATTAAATATATATAAAATAAAAGGAAAACCCCCACATGGGCCCTCCTTAGGAGGGAGGAGGCCCAATAAGGGGGACGCGGCCAACCCTAGGTGGGCTAGGGCGCACGGGTGGGCTCCCCACCGCCACCTAGTGGGCTAGGGCGCACGCGTGTGGGGCCCACCCCACTACCAGCGAGCTCCCTCCTCCCACCTTCCCTTGTTTAGTCCTACCCCGGGACTTGGGAGGTGGGGAGTGCTCAGTTTTCTTATATATATAGGGGTGCCCTCCACCCCAATTCCTCATTCCACAATTGGCATTAGCCATTCTCTCTCTCCCCCTTTCTCCCTTTCTCTCTACCTCCCTGTATGTTCCCAAGTAATGAACGTGCTACGAGGAAGAGAGTTCTCCACCCAGCGCACACTGATGTGCTGCTCGAATCGGTCTGGATCTTCTTCTTCCGCTGCCTTGCTGTACCGAGGCCCGGGAGATGTCTTTTACACCATACACGTGTAAAACTCGATGAGCCACTACCACTAGTGGTGTTGGAAGCTTGAAGCCTTCTAGACCCTGAGGTCTGCAACACTCGGTGTTATCAGCAACGTTTGTGCGGGAACATAATCACGCGTCCGGTCTTCAAAGGTATGAATATCGTATCCCGCTCGTTACTGTACTTCTCCATAGATAGATTTTGGGTTGGTGCGTTCTCGTAGTAGGAAAAAAATTCTGCCACGACACGGCCTAGTAGGCTATTTGGCACGCGTAGCCCGTCCTCGCGCCACAAGAAACCTTATGGGAATATTTGACACAAGCGGCCTAGCTTATAGGTCACCCTGGTAGTGACACAATGCTAGTGAGTCTAATTAAAGATGGTGGCAATTTCCTAGGCAAAACCTCGTGCCACGCGGAGTCTTCTAGGTACGCTAGGGATTCTTTTGTGGAACAACAAGAGCCTTAAGACAATGTCATGGAACTTCCAGCTGAACCCATCCCCTCTCTCGGGTGGTCGTTTCCGCGCCAATACCTACCTACTCCACCACCGTCGCCGGCAATCCAAGAGTTTGAGGCCCTACGCATAGTGGTGGCGGAGAGCACGAGGCTTCTAGAGATTTCTCTTGCATGGTGGAGTACTAGTTATGCGCAAAGCAATTGGTTCTTTTCCAATTTTAGATCCATAATTCTCTCTATCCATACGCGCTAGTAATTTCCCTTCTGTAATAGCAGCCAGGTTAGTTGATGTTTTCTAGGAAACAACACGGGAGAAAGGCTCGTGCTCCTTCTAGAACCCTTGAGAGTCGCTCCCATCTTTCCACCGCCGCCCCTCTCCTTCTCCCTCTCCGGCGTCCTAGGTGGCCGACGAGGGGATGGATCTAGTGGCTGGCTTCCCCCTGTACATACTAGTAGTAGGCTTAGTGTCTAGGTTTGCCTCTATGGCGTCTAACGATGTGGTGTTTGAGGGTAGGACGGAGGATCTTGGCTGCCAGATCCTCCACGCTTGTGAGCTCTCTCTTCCTCGCTTCTCGCTGCTGGTGGCAGGTGGTGGTGCTTGGGAGGACGAGGGACTTGCGCATCCCTCTAAATAGGGTGTGCATCGGGGAGGAGAGTAAGCCCTTTGTCTAGGCTTGGCTTTGCGGGATGAGCTTCTCCTCTGAGTTAGAGCTTCCATGGAGGAAGCCATCCTCACGACAAGTTCTTCCGCATCTCCTCTATTGAAGGCCTTTTGCGATGTCTTGGGCACTTGCTGCTGCAGCTTGCCGCTTTGCTCTCTCTATCGGCGAGGTGCGGAGAGTGAGAATATTGCTGCTGATGTTCGTGGGAGGCCTGAGAGGTTGCAGGGAGATGGCAAATGCGACCGCGTTCATCTTATTCTGTTGCATCGACCTCCTTTTGTTGTTGAAGCTTTGGCCCCTTCAAACTTGATTGTCCAACATGCTCATGGGTGGCTTCGGTGGTACTCGGGTCTGTGTGGCTTTGCCAGAAATTTCAACGCCCCCACCTCTTCAACCTCAAGTGGGAGTCCCTTCTACCTTGCTTGGAAGCAAGGACGCAGCTGGCGATGGTGGCAATTGCATCGACGACGAGGTCAAAGAAGGCACTAGGACTCGATTGCTTTTTTTCTTATTTTTTGTGGTCCTTTTTGCAATCTGGAAGGACACTATTGTACTTTTAACTTTTCTTAAGGTCCTTTCTGTGGCATTGTACTTCCTTTGTACAAAAATAAGTGACTTGACATTGTGTAGATTCGCACATTAAAACATGTCTAGATACATGCAAATCTAGACAAAGTCAAGTCACTTATTTCTAAATGAAGGAACTTTTGTTAAATTAATGCCAGTTGTGGGACCTTCGGGTCCCTTCCCCTTGTTCAAAAAAAATCTGATGTTTCCTTGAATGTCACAAAATTGTGTATATTCAGGGATAAAAACTGTGTAATTAACACCCTATGAATCAATATTCAGGGATAAAAACTGTATATCATGTATAATTTAAGCTGAGGTAGGTTCGTCTTCAGATTTTTCCGTTCACTATTTTTTCCGGTTTTGCCCCTATATGTTTGCCTAATTTACACCCCTGCCACCGCCAAGTGACACGTCCGGTGAAAGAAAAAAGAAAAAGGACTCAAAACTCCTCTCGATGGTCAACTCACGCGACCCACACATCCCGCGATCCCCTTCTGCCTCCAGCGCCGCCCCTGCTAGCGTGCGCCGCCGCCATGTCCCCATCGCCAAGCTCCGTCGCCAGCAGTTCTAATATATTACAAGCTGCCCTCCTCTTCGATCGTTGATGTTCCTCTCCCCGCCGCCTCGCTCATGGACGCCCTCGCGAGCCCGACGCCAGCACGCCCCTGCAGCTCGTCCTGCCTCAGCTGGAGCTCACTTTCGCCGTCGGAGGACCACCATTCCACGCCGTGGACCTGGACTCTTCTGTTGCCCCCCAATTCCTCGCCAATTTGTTGAGCTCCATCCTAGGACTCTTCCGTCAAGGCAGAAGGTCTCTAACCTCCAACCCATCTTCCCCGATCTGGGTCTAGCATAAAATCCATTCGAGGTAGCCGCGGAGGCCGCACGACTCCCCCACCCGGCGCTGCCGGCCGGGATTGGAGCGTCGCCGCCGAGTTCGGTCGCCAGTTGTCGGTCCACTGCCTACACCGGCCGGGATTGGAGCAGTCTTTTTTTTTGAACGGGCGGATTGGAGCAGTCGATATGGTGTTGTGCATCGCGTAGCAATCTTCCCCGGCCAACCATCTTGGCTGTGTGAGTGGGGGTAGAAAACAAGAGGAAAAAGAGCTCGGCGGAGGAGGTGGAGCTGCATCGCTCCAATCTTCCCGGGCCAACCATCTCAACTGTGTCGATTGGGGGTAGAAAACAAGAGAAAAAAAGAGCTCGGCGGAGGTGGAGCTGCATCGCTCCGTCCGGTCAGCGCCGTTGGCTTGGAGGAGGTAGCCGGGGTGGTCCAGCTCTGTTTGTTGCTTGGATATGCAGGGATTTAGGGACAGACAGGAGCAGGGGCAGCAGATGGAGAGAGTGGATAGAAGATGGCGTCCGGTGCTACGGCAATGGCGGCCAGAAGTCTCTTGCCTATACCATCTTCTGGTTTCTGCATTCAGCCGATTCTGATTTTCTATTAATTATTAGTTGTTAGTTAGCTATAAGTACTAGCGTAGATCTGAGCAACGGTAGCAAAGGGGATTTTTTGGTGTATGGGAGAGAATAGGAGCGTTGACTGTGTGGGCGACATCGCAACAAATCGGATTATTTCTTTTTTCTTTATTATTACTCCTCTCCCTAGGACTAGGACCTGGAGCACTCCGATTTTTTTCATTTGTTTGTACTAGCAACCAGCAATGTTGGCTACATCTTAGTTCTTAGACTTTTAGGCTTAGCCAGGTAGGCCAAAGTAATCTAATTTACCAAAATGTCCAATAATTGTAAATAGATGTATTTTCTCTATTTAAAAATATAAGATATTTTTTATTTTTCCTGAAACACATGTATCTAAAATAATAAAATAATGTGTAGATTCGGAACAAAATGAGTAAATCTACACACTAAAAATTATCTAGATACAAGTGTTTTAGAAAATGGCTAAAACATCTTATATTCCGAAACAGGGAGAGTAGTACTTAGTATATAGGATATGGCCGATACAAGTTTTGTATGTGGCACCAGATGCGGGGTCCATGAGTTCTTTTCCATCTAGACCTGGTCTCGATGGGATGAGTTCACTTACAATTAAGATGGTGGATGGACCGAAAACAACGAGTTAATAGTGGCAGCTGGGCCGACGACAGCGATGAGATCATCTTGGATAGAGTGATCGACATCATCAAGTCAATGCTGAAGGCATGCGTAGATGTCGGTGGCGAGATGGACAAACCAGATGAGGACACCGACATGAAAGTAATATTATAGAGGGAGCTCCAAGGCGAGAGGAAGAACTTGCCCTTCTACAAACTCAATGACAATATGATCAAGGACATTAAGAAGTACTTTACTATCCATTGCCTGACATATGGGCTCCCGCCATATACCCAATACCACCACACTCAGGGTACATGGCGAAAAAAACTAGATAGAGTCGTCTTAAGTGTGAGAAGATAACCGCCAAGAAAGAATCGACATCTTTAACGCTAACATTATAGGAGTCATACTTCAATGCTTCTAAAACGATATCTAGGTTTTATTCCCGATGCAACGCACGGGCATTCCGCTAGTATTGTTAAATCAAAAGCAAAGGAGCGGACAAACGAGCCTCGGAAACCTGCAACAGCTTTTCTTTCTATACTTCTACAAGACGTGCGGACGTGTCAAACCAGCATTGAAGCTTCGGGTCAGTAAAAGACAAGTATAGTATTTAGGCTGGTCATAGTGGAGGTAACTTTATTAGTAACTAAGAGTCTAAGTCAACATTTTTGCTTATGTGACAATAATTTAATGAAGAAAGATAGATTGAGCAACTAAATATGTTACTGTAACATCACACATATCAAGACAAAGTGTGGACAATCTAATTAATATGACATTGCATGTTACCACAACTAAGTTACTTTTCACTATGAAGGTAGTAACTATGCATCATCATATTTTATTTTAGCCAAAATCGGTATCATATTTTCTTAACACAAGACATCCATAACATGTCAGCCTATTGTCCAAATGACAATACTAGGAATTTTTCCGTCTATTTTGTTACAATCTATAAACACCTATGATGAAAGAAAAAGAAAGGCACAGATCCAACTATTTCTTGGCCCTTCCCAGTGACAATCATTTGCGCACTGTTGATTCTCGCTTAGAAAAAAAAAGCACCGTATCGCAACTAACCAATTATCTGTATCTGATCTATGGGGATGCATGGCATGATTGGCCATGATGGATGTTTAGGCCATCAGCTACCGATGAATCCAAGCCGATGGAGGATGAAGGCCAGGATCAACATGAGAATAGCGATGATCAAGCCTTTCCTGTCTATGAGCCAGTTCTTTGTCTTGTTTGCGATTTCTACTCCTCGTTGTGCTCTGCCCATCCACTTCATCATCCTGTCTAAATCTTGTAGAGATAATGAAGAGATAGCTTGTTGGGCTTTCGCAGCATCCTCCTCCGACGGCTTTATACCAAACGGCTCGCCCATGTTTGCTAGTATATCAGGACTTATCTTTTTCATCATGGATTCAAGCATCTGCCGCATTGCAGGGTCTTCCATGAAATTTCTCATGACGTCCTGCATATCAGTTGTAGAAGGTGGAGAAGCAAGTGGCAGCTGGTCCATCCTTTGGTCTGTTTCATCAGGGTTCTCCACAACATTTTGCGGAGATGAAGGCTGGAAGTCATCTTCTTCTACAATTTCTTCAATAACAACTCCCTTTTGCAGGTTTGCTCCTCCCCCTTCGATTGCAAGTTTCTCTTCGGCGTCTCTCAGAACCTCAGCAATAGTTTCATCGTCGTGAGAGATCTCATGGGCTTTACTCAGGTCAGCGAAGCGGCTTCCAGGTATCCTAGTTCTCTGTACGCCTGCCCCCTTCGGTAGTACGCTTTAACATTGCTCGAGTCATAGCTCAGAACCTCTGAACCTTCATCGACGCACTCCTCAAACTTGGCTGATTTCAAGTAGCAAGACATCAGATTAAGCGCACACTGCAGCTGCAGCGTCTGCCCAGCCGCTGACGGTATGCTCTTCAGGTTATCCTTGGCGAGCTTGTACTTGGCTGCGGCGTCGGCGTACTGCCCTCGGACATGGAGCTCGTTTCCCTGCTGCTTTAGCATCTTGGCACCGGATATCGCGTACGACATCTGAGCGTCGGCTTGGGCCTTCATGGCGGAGAAATCCTCAGGCTTGGCTTTGGCGATGTTTTCAGTCATACGGAGTATTTCCTCTGGCCTCGTCTGGTTCAGCTGCTGCGCGGCTCGTTTGAAGTCCTCGGTTCTCATGTTTTTCATGGTCTCGGATGCTAGGTTTACCAGGTTGGGGTTGGACATCACCTGCTGCTGCATCTTGGCCAAGTCGCCGGGGGACACGCGGCGCATCTGCTCCTCCGCCAGCCTCATCATCTCCGGATTCATCATGGCGACGCCCAGTGCCGCCGATAGAGTCGGGGCGAATCGAAGACGCGGTGGATCGAGACGAAGAAGAAAGCAGCAACCCGGTAGCTCGCGTATTTCGGGAATTAGCTCTCGTGTGTGTCTCGCTTGTTTCTCTCCGTTGATTTTTTTGGCGGTTGATTCCTGAACCTCTGCGATGTATATATTGACGTGTTGGCGAGGGTGTACCAAACGGATAGTCGGATACGGAGTCCAATCCAAAATCGGCTCCTTTGCAGTGGGGCTCCGAGTCGGATGGAGACCAAACGGCCGAATACCGGCTCGCTGGTGCCACTTGGACAACAAAAACAAAACAAAAGCATATTCCGGAAATAGGTATTGCAAGATTTTCTAAAGAAAAAAGGATGGACGCGATTACATTTGAATCTAGCCAAATCTATAACACTTATTTTCAAACAGTGGTAGTACCATACTACAAGTTATGTCGCACTCAGGGCATGCATAATAGTTCTATCTTAGTTTTATCTTATCAATGCCACGTGGAATAATTACTGAGTTGGGGGAAAGAAAAATAAAATAAAAATTTGTCTTCTCTTAGTCATCTCTTTGCAATAATATGTCTCATCACAAATTTAAGGATATTTGTCGCTAGAAATAAGATTAAAAAATGACTATCAAAATGACATGGTATATATATAATAAGACTGTCTTATCAACCATTGTACATGCCCTCACAAGCTCAAAAGCTCAAGAACCCCAACGGTCGACAATAGAAAGACACTACTTCCTACTCCCTCCGTTCAGAAATATAAGACATTTTAGCTTTGTAAAATAAATATACCTCACTAGTGCAGAGCCCCCCTTTAACTCCGGTTGGGAGGGCCCTCTAACAGCGGTTCCCCAACCGCTGTTGAGGGTTCGGTGTTAGAGGGGGGGCCCCTTTAACACCGGTTCTTATACGAACCAGTGTTAAAGGGTGGCGCACGTGGGGCTGCCGTAGGCCTCAGGCCCCCCCCCTTTAACACCGGTTCGTATCTGGAACCGGTGTTAAAGGTTCTTCTGCCGCGGCAGAGATTTAGGCCGTTTTCCTGCCGCGGCAGAACTCTGCCGCGGCAGGAAAACGGCCTAAATCTCTGCCGCGGCAGACTTCTGCCTCTGCCCCGTTCTGGGCGTATTTCTGCGGGAGGGGGGGAGCGAGGGGAAATCGATCGGGAGCGGTATACTTATAAATCGTCATCGGTACATACGAGTACATGAATAATTAAGCAACTATTATTATACACAAACATCGTCATCGGCACATACATCGTCATCGGCACATACATCGTCATCGTTCATTTTGGTGGATATCTAAAGAGTTCTCCGCCAGGGGTGACGACCTCATCAAGTATGAACCCCGCCAATTCCTCTTGAATGGCTCGTATGCGTTCAAATGGTAGGAGTTGGTCCCGCATCCGTTCGATCTGAATATATATGAAGAATGGGCCGTCAATATATATATAAGAATAAAACTCAACACAATTGATGGTAATAAAATAATGTTGTGGACTTTGTTTACTTACTCTAAGTTGTTCTAGTGCGGCTTGGCCTGTCGCACATATCGTGTTGCGAATGAATTCGCAAACATAGTACCCACATAAGTTATTGCCGTGTCCCTGATGCGCGCACTTTACGAGAATAGAGAGTTCAATCAAAATAATAATCAATAAAGCATGATATAATGGAATTGGAAGCTAGCTAGTATTACTTACATTTTGGTCTACAAATTTTAGTTCTTCTGACCATTCACCCACGGCCCTGCCCGTGAACATTTTCCAAACCCTGTCCGACAAAGAAAATGGATAAAGGAGTAATTAATTACTTATTGTCACGAAAGTTGCCGATCTAGTGCGATAATATGATTGAAATTACCTCTGGAGCATCTCTCTAAAGTCTGCCCATAGCTCTTTTTCTTTTCGTAACGAGTCCATGACAAGGACTTTTCCTGAGTCGGGTTGAATGACTAGCAGAATAAAGTGGAACCTACGCACACATAACTCATCATCAGTTACACTTAACATCGAGTAAGCCGAAACAGAATGTGTACAAGAGAGAGGGTAACAGTACTCACGAGAAGTTGTAAGGCAATAGTATTTCCCTTTTGGTTTGTTGTCTCAGTAAAGACTTTAGCAAGTAATCTTCTGTTTGCCCGGGTTTGTCTCTTACCACTTCTTCGTGAACTCTATTTGGGTCAACGAACCCAATGTCAAAAGGGCCTCCTTTCATGCATTCCATAACCTTTTTCCTGCATAATAGTATATACATATATGGTGAGCATATATATATACATGCAATTAATGAAGTGAATGAGATGAGATAAAAATTACAGAAATAGTACTTACACACAATAAAGGCTGATGGCAGATTTGTCGAGTTCCTTCTGATTGAATAGAAAATGCAAGTCTTGAATGTTGAAGTCGATCGCGTCGTCTCCGCACAAGAAAATCTGATCTCTTATATGCGCCGTGATCCATTCTTCTTTTCTCGTCTTGCAGAAATGAAGGTACCACTTGTGCAATTATCGCATCTTTGTTGGTAGATTCTTGAGCTCCTCTTTCTTGACTAGATTCTTCCCATACTTCCATGGCTGTATGGGGTTGACATCGCATTTGGGCAAGTTGTCTCCCATGACGTTCAAGTATGCAATGTAAGTCATCCCCATCTCATTGGCCTTTCTTTGTAGCTCTGCCTCGTAATCATCTACGGGAGGAGCGTCCCGTTTGTCAAACATTTGGAGCGGGGCGCATGATTGGTTTTCCTGCTCTCCGAGCATGGGAACTGTTTTCTGGGGTGCCTCACGACTCTACTTTCAGTCTCCCTACGGCGCCTTGCATCCGCCTTCAAAATCTGGTGCTCGTAGTCCGGCACAAGTGGGGTTTCAGGTTTCAAAAGATTTTTGTAAAACTTCTCCACCACCGCCGGATCTATTTTCTCCTTTGGCTCGGCCCGTCTAGGTGCAAAGAATTTCTTGACCTGTTCTCCCGAGATCCTATTGGTCTCCTCGTCGCTGCGATTCCACGGTAAAACCGGCAATGGCTTGGCGGAAGGCTGCGAGACGTAGTTTTTTTAACTCTTTGGCGTACGGTTTCCTGCGGATTTCTTTGTGGCAGTGCTACTGATGCTCCTCGTGGCAGTGCTCTTCCGCTTACGCTGAGGAGATGGCTGAAGCACCGGAGATGGCTGCCGCGCAGGAGATGGCTGACGGGCCGGAGATGGCTGCCACGCAGGAGATGGCTGACGGGCCGGAGATGGCTGCCGCGCAGGAGATAGCTGAAGCGGCTCAGACTGCTGACGCTGCGGAGACGGCGGGGGTGCCAGTGACCTCCAATTTGGAAGCACAATGTGTTCCTTCTTCCAAAGAATGGTTGTTTTCACTACAAATTTGAGTTGAGTTTCCCCTTCACCTATAGCATGGTCAAGCTGTGCTTCCTCATATTCCTTCACAACCTCATCCACCCCGACAATAGCATAGCCATCTGGAATCGGTCGGCAGTGGTAAGTTCCACCAGCTACAGGAGGTAAGGCATAGCCGACAGCCACCTTAATGGATAAGCCCATTAATCTCACATGCAGCTCAGCGTGTTCGCTCTCCGTGATCTCATCAACGGGGTATCGAGGACCCGTCATTTCAAGCGTGGGCTGCACGTTCTCCGTGGAAGCCACACTGCTTTTCCGTGCAGAGTCTGGGCCGCGGGCAGCTTCCAATGCAGGCTCTTCATGCCGCTGAGATGGGCCGGTAGCTTGATGGCTCTATTGTGCATTCACTTGTGTCTTCAGCGCCGCAAGTACATGTTCTATCTGTGTCATCCGCTCTGTACGCTCTTTTTCTTTTCTGCCGCGCCATCTGTAAGAGTCGCTCCAGTCGGCAAACCCATCCTTCCACGTCATACCCCCTATGCCTCGTGCATGTTCAGGGTGTTCTTTTTTACCGATGGCGCGTGTGAGCTGGTCATTCTCTCTGTCGGGATGGAAGGTCCTGGCGGATGTTTCCTCGTATGCCGTGATGAGTTCAGTGACGGGTTTGGCAAGGATGGTTGGGAAGATACACAATCCTGTTTCTGGGTCCAACCTTGCCCCGATTCCGTAGAACCAAGTCTTTGCACGTAGGTCCCACCCATCTGTCTGGGGTGTGATCCCTCTCTCGCGCAGGGCCCTCTCAGCTTCCTCCCACTTAGGCCTCTGAGATATGTAGCCACCTGACCCCGTCCTCTGGTGATATTCCTTCTTCAGGGCATTAAGCGTATTGGTTTCTGACCTCTTTTTAGCTATACCACTTTTTTTATATGTCTCAAATTCGGGCCAGTGAGGTCTTATCTTCGCATAATATGCGTCTTCGAAATCTGGAGTCTCGCCAGATTTGACAAATTTGTTCAATTTTGTCTTCCAGTTGCGGAAATCCTCAGCCATCTTCTTTAGAGTCCACTCTTTGACCTTTTTCTTTATAACCGGGTTGTTTTCATCCTCCTCTGGCGGAAGGGTGAAATTTACCAACAACGAATTCCAAAGCGTTTCTTTGGATCTGTCATCGACAAAGGTACCGTCGCCCTTCTTTGGCTTATTCCAATTTTCAATTATGATTGGGATTTGGTCCCTAACAAGAACTCCAGCCTGACGTACAAATTTGTCTGCGGCCTTCTTGGGCTCCATCGGCCTGCCATCAACACGGACTGCTTCGATCGTGAACTTTGCACGATCTTTCAACCGCTGGCTCGCGCCTCGCTTGCTCTTTTTCGTAGAAGAAGATGGTTGCTGGCTGGTCGATCCAGAGGGCTAAAAGAAGAAAGAAGCGTTAATTAATACATGTAGAAGAAGATTGTTGGTGGAAGTCAGCTGAGGCTTAATCAATGCATATACCTCGCCGGACTTTGTAACCATTAAATTGCGTTCACCGGAGTCTTCATCTTCTCCATGACTAGTACTTGAGCTGTCGTCGTCATGTCCCTCCAAGTTCAGATATTGTGAGGTGTCCTCATCAATAATGTTCTCCATTATTTCTTCTTCTTCAAGGTTTCTACTAAGTGGATCCATAGTTTCTAAAACAATAATATTATCTAGAGTAAGAGTGTAAACATTCAAGTGGACTTGGATTCATACACAAATATACATATTATTCATACCAAAATACACAAATAAATACACAAATGAGTCAGAGGTCCAATTTGTATACAAGTTTTAATCTATGCATGTAGTACAATTTATCGAGCAAACAAGTTTTAATCAGGATGAGTCAGCAATCACACACGTGGCAGACACGTGGCGCTCACCGGTGGGGTGACGTTGGTCTCGTCGGGCGGCGGTGCCAGCGGCGGGCTCGTCGGGCGGCGGGCGGCGTCGGCGTGGCCTACGAGCTCCGAAGCGGCGGCGAGACGCTCCTGCACGGGGAAGAGAGCGAGGTGGTCAGGGCTCCTCGAAATAGGCTTGCGCCCCGCTATATTAATATAGCAATCACAAGATACAACGACAATGTTGGAGCAACAGAAAAGGGGAAGGTGAAATAAGTTATGGGTCCCAAATTGTCTAAAGGGGTCCCACAGTACTTTACATATTTGATAAAAGTCCCTTGTATTTTTGAAAAAATCAAAACAGAATTTGAAATGAAAATATAAATAGAAAATACAAAAGAGAAATAAAAAAACAGAATTGTCTAAAGGCAGGCCCAGCTTCCCCTTCCCTCTGCCTGCCGCACATCGCAGCTCCCGCGGCCCAGCAGCAGCCCACCCAGCCCGGTACCACTTCATCCCTCTCTTCGTCGTCTTCCTCCGCCCAGGCGCACTGCACGGTGTCGCCGGCGCCGCCGTTGATCTCCGCCGCCTGCGCTCCGCCGTCCGTCGCGCTGCAGGAGAGGAAAAGGACGCCCCGCCGACGCCCTTGCTACCCTATCCACTCCTCCCCCTCCCCAGAGACCTCTCTCTCTTCTCCCTCGCGCGTTCGCCATCGCCATCGCCATTACCTCCGTTCCCAAGCTCCCTCGTCCTTGTCGATGTCACTCACGCGTCAAGGGTGAGCTCACGGTCCTCTAGGACCTCTCCAATCCTCCCGTCTCTCTCTTGTTCGAGCTCGCGCCGAGAGCCTCCCATTGCCGCCGTCGGCCGTCGTGCACACGGACGAAGCCCCACCGTGTTAGAGGGAGGGGAAGGATGCGGGAAAGAGAGGTCGGGGGCGGCGGACCTCGAGCTCCGAAGCGGCGGCGGCGAGACGGCGGGTCGGGGGCGGCGGACCTCGAGCTCCGAAGCGGCGGCGGCGAGACGGCGGGTCGGGGGCGGCGAGACGGAGGACCTCGATCGATCTGGCTCAGTGGGGGGAAGAAAGGAAGGGGAAGGGGAAGGTGAAATAAATACACACCCCCCTTTAACACCGGTTCGTGGCTGGAACCGGTGTTAAAGGGGGGGGGGGCGTTTCCCGTGCGCATTTAATACCCCCCCTTTAACACCGGTTCGTGGCAGGAACCGGTGTTAAAGGGGGGGTGGTGGTGCGCGCGGGAAACGAAATAAATGCCCCCCCTTTAACACCAGTTCCTGCCACGAACCGGTGTTAAAGGGGGGTGGGTGCGCGCGGGAAACGAAATAAATGCCCCCCCTTTAACACCGGTTCCTGTCTGGAACCGGTGTTAAAGGGGGGCATTTATTTCATGCATTAAAGGGGCTTTTTTAATTCAAAAAATATGATATGAATTTAGAAAATTCATATCTTTTTCATTTCAACTCAGAAAAATATGAATAATATATCATAATTTTCAGAAAAATAATATCTATCCATTCATGTAAATCATTTTATATTTACTTTACATGAAATTTTTTAAAATAATTAAAACACTTATTTCATGCATTAAAGGGGCTTTTTTAATTCAAAAAATATGATATGAATTTAGAAAATTCATATCTTTTTCATTTCAACTCAGAAAAATATGAATAATATATCATAATTTTCAGAAAAATAATATCTATCCATTCATGTAAATGATTTTTATTAGATAAAATCATATTTTAATGCCGCATCTTTTGTATTAACATTTTTGAATTGATTGGATATTTAAATGTCGCATCTTTTGTATACACTTGAATCTCACCAAGCCTCTCTCAACTTGCATTGTTTTTTGATCAATGTGTTGGTGGTTTTTTAAATTAGCCATTTGGTGGTTGCTTCACAAAACCGTCCGTTTTTTATGCTTGGAAAATGGAAAATGCCTTTTTGTTGCGATAAAAAGGAAAACTCCTCTTGCAAACTATGCCTTGATTCAAGCCATAACATTGGTCATTTGACCCGTATGAGATAGGTCATTTTGAGACAGTTACATCAAGCCGAACTGGAACTGAAAATTAAGATATATAAAAGAACTGAAAATTAAGATACATAAAAGAACTGAAAATTAAGATACATGGCCAGATTAAGTAACAATCGGCCGAACTGGAACTGAAAATTAAGATACATAAAAGAACTGGAAATTAAGATACATGGCCAGATTAAGTAACAATCGGCCGAACTTGTTTCGGAATGTTGGAGTGATTCAGTCATGCTCCTGCCTACACCTGTAATACTCGCCACTGTAGTCGTCGTACTCGCCGCCGCCGTCATCTCTATCGTCGTCGGGGTCGCCGTAATTGAACCTCTGGAGAGTACGCGTGGGCTGGACTTGAGGGTAGCGCGTGGGCTGGACTTGAGGGTAGCGCAGACGGGGGTTAGAGTCGGCGGCAGTGTCATAGGCCATGACGCTCTGGAGAGTCCGACCGCGCCGCCATAGCCGACGGCCGGCCTCGTTGAAGTTAGGAGGAGGTGGGCCGTCCTCCTAGTGCCTAGCGAGCGCCCTCTCATGCCGATCCACGAAGAAGGCTTCCCAAGTAGGGAAATAGTCGGGATGCCATCTGGGATTCCTCCGCTGCTCCGGCGTGAGCTCGAAGTAGTAGTGGTTCGTGATGGCCATCCGGCGCGCCACACCTAGAGGGACAGGAGGAACCGGCACGCCTCCGACGCTCAGCATCCAGCCGACGGGGACACAGTAGCCCGGCGGGCAGGGGTAGTTCGAGGCGCAAAGCGCCTCCGCCTCCCTGGGGGTTAGTGCTACGGTGGAAGCCATGGGAAAGAGTGATGAGGTTGCAGATATGAGTCTAGAGATGTGCAATGACAATGGAGGCCAACCCCCTACATATATATATAGTGAACTAGCGGGAAGAACTGGCGGGAAGAAAAATGGCGGGAAGAAAAATGGCGGGAAGAAAAATGACGGGAAAAATGGCGGGATGAACCTTTAGTCCCGGTTGGAGACACCAACCGGGACTAAAGATGAACCTTTAGTCCCGGTTGGAGACACCAACCGGGACAAAACACGAGTCAGCACTAATAATAGGGGTGAGTGCATGTCGACATTATGTCGTGCGGCGTGTACCTTGTCCCGGATGGTGTCACCAACCGGGACTAAAGATGAACCTTTAGTCCCGGTTGGAGACACCAACCGGGACTAATAATAGGGGTGAGTGTCGACATTATTTTGTAAGTGTCAACACTATGTCGAGATTCTTGTACTATAAATAGGCATCCTTGTGAGTCCAGTCCTCCAGCCAGTTTGAGGCAGGGACACCACTACGGCCAGTTTCAGGGAGATGCCGACGGAGCCCAGTCCTCCGGCATCTCCGAGAAACTGGTCATAGAGGCACTCCCTAATATGTGAAAGTAGTTAGCTCCCTGGTGTATTGATCTAGTTAGAGAAGTTACAAAGCTGCAAGATGGTTTTCGAGAGCAGGGACACCACTACGGCCAGTTTCAGGGAGATGCCGACGGAGCCTAGTCCTCCGGCATCTCCAAGAAACTGGTCATAGAGGCACTCCCTAATATGTGACCGCGCGCGTTTGGAGATCAGATCTTAATGGTAAGTACGAATCGGGACAACTTCTTCTCATAGTCCCGGTCCATCCACAAAACATGACTAACACTCAAGACATGTATTAATATTAAAAACATGCACTAGAGTTACATAATATGAGCATGAACTTCTTGGCATATGCCCTTCCTTATGATCGCTTCAGACGTAACCATGGAGCATCTTCTTTACTTAACGGAATGCTTGGGTCAGTTTTCACTGTGAAGGGCGGAATTTCATCAAACTTATTATAATCTTCTGACATGTCTGTCTTGTCCTCGATTCCCACGATGTTTCTTTTCCCTGAAAGAACTATGTGACGCTTTGGCTCATCATATGATGTATTCGTTTGCATATTTTTTCTTTTTTTTGGTCTGGAGAACATGTCCTTCACATAGAAAACCTGAGCCACATCATTGGCTAGGACGAATGGTTCGTCTAAGTTCTTCATAAGATTGTTGAGATCCACCGTTGTCATTCCGTACTTCTTGTCTACCTCAACCCCTCCTCCTGTTAGCTTGACCCATTTGCATCGAAACAAGGGGACCTTAAAATTAGGTCCATAGTCAAGTTCCCATATCTCCTCTATGAACCCATAATACGTGGTCTTTTGCCCATTGTCTTCTGCTGCATCGAAGCGGACACCACTGTTTTGGTTGGTGCTCTTTTTATCTTGGCCTATCGTGTAAAATGTATTCCCATTTATCTCGTACCCTTGGAAAGTACATACAGTCGAAGACGGTGTCCTGGCCAACAAGTACAGTTGATCCCCAACAGTGGTGTTATTCGTGAGAAGTCTTTGCAGCCAGCCGCCAAAACTCGCCATGTGTTCACTTATAATCCATTCATCAGACTGCCCCGGGTGTTTGAGGCGTATTAAATTCTTGTGTTCATTGATATACGGGGCAACCAAGATAGATCTTTGTAAAACCGTGTAGTGTGCTTGATTGAGAGAATGCCCGTCCCTACATATCATTGCTTTACATCCTAGGGTGCCTTTTCCACGCAGTCTCCCCTCATGTCGTGATTCTGGAACACCAATCGCCTTAAGGTCAGGAATAAAATCAACACAGAACTCAATGACCTCCTCTGTTACATAGCCCTTGGAGATGCTTCCTTCTGGCCTAGCACGGTTATGAACATATTTCTTTAAGACTCCCATGTACCTCTCAAAGGGGAACATATTGTGTAGAAATACAGGACCGAGAATGGCAATCTCTTCTACTAGGTGAACCAGGAGATGCGTCATAATATTGAAGAAGGATGGTGGGAACACCAACTCAAAGCTGACAAGACATTGGGCCACATCTGTTTGTAACCCTGGTAGGCTTTCTGGATCGATTACCTTCTGAGATATTGCATTGAGGAATGCACATAGCTTCACAATGGGTACTCGAACATTTTCAGGTAGAAGCCCCCTCAATGCAATCGGAAGCAATTGTGTCATAATCACGTGGCAGTCATGAGACTTCAGGTTTTGGAATTTTTTCTCTGCCATATTTATTATTCCCTTTATATTCGACGAGAAGCCAGACGGGACCTTGATACTGCTCAGACATTCAAAAAAGATTTCCTTCTCTGCTTTGGTAAGAGCGTAGCTGGCAGGAGTTAAGTGGCATCGTTTACCCTTCTCGTTCTCAGGATGCATAGGCTCTTCAGGGGCCTTCAGACGTTGCTGGTCCTGTCGTGCTTCCGGTGTATCTTTTGTCTTCCCATACACTCCTAGAAAGCCTAGCAGGTTCACGCAAACATTCTTCGTCACGTGCATCACGTCGATTGAAGAGCGGACCTCTAAGACTTTCCAATAGGGTAGGTCCCAAAATATAGATTGCTTCTTCCACATGGGCGCATGTCCGGCATCGTCATTCGGAACAGATAGACTGCCAGGACCTTTTCCAAAGATTACTTCTAGGTCCTTGACCATACCAAATACCTCCTCACCGGTACGGAGGACAGGCTTCCTCCGGGGTTCTGCCAGACGTTTGAAATGCTTGCCTTTCTTTCTTACTGGATGCAGGTTCGGAAGAAATCGGCGATACCCTAGGTACACAACCTTCTTACATTTATCCAAATATACACTTTCAGTATCATCTAAACAGTGTGTGCATGCATTGTATCCCTTGTTTGTCTGCCCTGAAATGTTACTAAGAGCAGGCCAATCATTGATGGTTACGAAAAGCAATGCTCGTAGGTCAAATGGCTCCCCTTTGTTCTCATCCCACATACGTACACATGGTTTGGCCCACAGCTGTAAAAGTTCTTCAACTAATGGCCTTAGGTACACATCAATGTCGTTGCCGGGTTGCCTCGGGCCTTGGATGAGCACTGGCATCATAATGAACTTCCTCTTCATACACAACCAAGGAGGAAGGTTATAGATACATAGGGTCACAGGCCAGGTGCTGTGACTACAGCTCTGCTCACCAAAAGGGTTCATGCCGTCTGTACTTAGACCAAACCTTAAGTTCCTTGCGTCACGTGCAAAGTCCGGGTACTCTCGCTCGACTTTTCTCCACTGTGACCCATCAGCGGGGTGTCTCAACATCGCGTCTTTCTTACGGTCTTCCATGTGCCATCGCAACAACTTGGCATGCTCTTTATTTCTGAAGAGACGTTTTAACCGTGGTATTATAGGAGCATACCACATAACCTTGGTGGGAACCTTCTTACTAGGGGCCTCGCCCTCAACATCGCCAGGATCGTCTCGTCTGATCTTATACCGCAGTGCAGTGCATACCGGGCATGCATCCAAATTCTCGTACTTCTCACCGCGGTAGAGGATGCAGTCATTAATGCAGGCATGTATCTTCTGCACGTCTAATCCTAGAGGGCAGACAACCTTCTTTGCTTGGTATGTACTGTCAGGCAACTCATTATTTCTTGGAAGAAGATTCTTCATTTTTACCAACAACTTTGAAAATGCGCTGTCAGTCACACCATTCTCTGCCTTCCATTGCAGCAAATCCAGTGTGTCACCTAGCTTTTTGTGGCCATCTTCGCAAGTTGGATACAACAATGTTTTGTGATCCTTTAACATCTGCTCCAGCTTCTCCTTCTCCTTTTCAGTTTCACATTCTTCCTTTGCATCAGTAATGGCCCGACCAAGATCGTCATCAGCGGGCCCATCTGCTCCCTCTTGATCTTCATTATCTACCTCCGTTGCATTATCATCATATTCAGGATACATATTATGATAGTTTTCATCATCCTCTTCTTCTTCGTTGTCTTCCATCACAACCCCTTTTTCTCCGTGCTTGGTCCAACAATTATAGCTGGGCATGAAACCAGATCGAAGCAGGTGGGCGTGAATGGTTCTGGTATTTGAGTAGTCTTTCTTGTTCTGACAGTGAACACACGGACAGCACATAAAACCATTGTGACCATGGTTTGCATTAGCCACAACGATGAAATTTTGGAGGCCCGTAATGTACTCGGAAGTGCGGCGGTCACCGTACATCCATTGCCGATTCATCTGCATTAATATGTAGTATATATCAAAAAATAATAGGGAGATGACCATTTATATATATAGTACATCAATGACACATGAAACTATAGTTTCCGACCTCGACCGAGACGGAAAGAGCAACAAGAAAGCTTATTTTGAGCTCTCGGGCATTTCACCGAACACCTCTAGTGCATATGAAAAAAACACAAACTAGCACTCTTCACACCCTCTTGCTAGGCTCCAAAATGTGAAAGAATGGAAGAGTGGGGTGTGTGTGGGCTGGGGTGGTGTCTTATATAGCCCCCCCTTTAACACCGGTTCGTGCCACGAACCGGTGTTAAAGGGGGGGGGGGGGGTGCGCGGGCCACTGGTGCAGGGACCTTTAACACCGGTTCGTGCCACGAACCGGTGTTAAAGGGGGGGCTCCTTTAATGCCGCAGAGGCCACGCTGGTACGGCCCCCCTTTAACACCGGTTCGTAGAAGAACCGGTGTTAAAGCCCATTTTCGGGATCAACAAAAGCCCTCGTTTCCACTAGTGCCTGCACGTCTTTTAATGTATAGGTTCACTTCGAACCTCTACAAACCAATACACCAAAATACCTCTAAATACATTAAATTCACAAAGCTAAAATGAACGGAGGGAGTAGAAGACATGTTAGACCATACACTATATACGCTTAAAGCGGTTTAAATATCCCCATGGTTCGATTCAACAAATAAAAGCAACTCATATTTTTAGTTCTGTTCATAGTGCAAAACATGGCAAGATGGTCCACACTACATAAAAAGGGAGGAGAGAGAAATACCATGTGGGCACCGTCATCACTCATGCACGCCCACAATGTGATTGACATGGGATGGATTTTCAAGGTGAAGAAGGATCCTACCAGGAACATGTATTACAAAAATAAAACCCCACGTCCGTCGTCCGATACTCTTTTTGGTGGTACAAGCAAAAAGTATCTTTAAAAGTTGGTTACACGGTAGATGAGCATTAGCGGCACCAACTTTCTACGGTACAATGTTTATAGCCGCTATTGTCTAATTTGCGGCTCCTATATGCCCTATATGCCCTGTTTTATCCATATTTGTCGGGTCTCCCACCGATTTTCCTTTTCTCACCCCGCTTTTCATTATTACCACCACTCTTTTCGCTAGTCTTGCTCAGATTTTGAATGGTCCCGCCTAAAATTAGACCGTCACGCCCCTCCTTAGGCAAATATTTCCCTTTCCACTTTCTAAAATCCCCACTCCCTTCTGCACACTAAAACCTTGGCACCGTCGCCACCCACTGATTACGCCATCGAGGCCGGGCGACGACAACTCAAATTGACTCCCTTCAGCCGTACCCCTCCGCCGACCTCCGTCCCTATGTCGTGCATCACCGACGCCGCATATGTCATTGGTAAGTCTTTCGCGCATTCTCTGCTTTGTTTCCATGGTCCCTCTTCTGTTTAGTACCTCCATTTGTCCGTTGAACATGACTCTCTCCCCATAGTTTTCCCATGTGTTAGATGGCATGAGGAGGGAAGATAAGGGATTTTTCGGAGGACCAAGAAGCCCCGGCTACAATACCATATTATGAAAAGCGAAGATTGAAAACCATAGAAGTGAACAATGTAAAATTGTGGCAAAAATATTTTGCACACAGGTTCCTTATATGACCACCCTCTCACGAAGAACTAGTTGTTCTTGGAGAGAACAATGTTAGAGATGAGGTGTGTATACTTGCCTTATTGCAGTTCTACCATTAGTGATTTACCCTTAAATTCTATTTCTATCATTACTAATTACCCTTAAATTTCACTTGTAGCCTACCACACCAGATGAGCCCGAAGATAAACGGGAAGATCCTTCGTTTGAAGAAGGACAATGAGTTGAAAAAGAGCATGAAGAGGTAGAAGAAGACGAATAATAGGATAGGACCAGGATGATGACAACATCGGGAATGAAGTGGCACTAATAACGATAAAGATGAAGAGACATGGGTAGACACAGACGACGAGGCAAAGGAAGGTACATAGTGCAATCTGAATCTTAGTGCATAATGCTACCTGAATTTTAGTGCGTAATACTAAATGAATTTTAGTGCATATTGCTAAATGATTTTTAGTGCATAGTGTTAACTAAATATTTGTGCATAATACTAACTGAATTTTAGTGTGAAAACTGAGCTACATATACACATAACATAGCTTCATAACCCGAGTTTCATGCTTGCATCCTTAATACATGTAGTGCGAGTGATGAATGAGATCGAGAAGGTGAGGGGTCCTACAAAGATGAGACCAATAACAAGGAGTAATGGAAGATTCAAAATGTATGTGAAATTCAACATTTTAGGCTAGCCTTGTGGGCTTGCTATGACCAAGTTTTCTAACTATGTTGCCTACCTGGCCAAAAAATAGGTGACACATCCTTCAGGTTTACATACCGGACAAAAGCTAATCATAAGAAGTTGTGAGAGATAATCAAGCTTTTCCATGTTAACCCTTCTTGCTGTGTTATATCAGTCTTATTTATCCTGACACATGTTTCTTAATGCAGAAATATTTTGATATTGATATTTTGTGTAAAGATTGGACGATGAGGTCAGCTAAAAAGAAATTGCATGATTTCAAAAGTATGTTGAATAAGATATTTCAAACCTGTCTTGACTATTCAGAAGAACATTGCAAATGATTATGGAGATAGAATGGCCAAACTGGTTGGGCAGTTGTAACTACCTCGGTGAATTACGCTCCTAGTTACAAGCCTGGATGAGCGGAAATGGTTAAAATAGTACGGTGGGGCCCAAATGCCACTCACAGGTAGACCTTTCGGCCGTCCTAACCATTTCCAAACATCGGAACAAGAACGGGCGGCGTAATCGGCAGGCGAAGGGATCAACTACATACACAAATGAGTATGTATGCAAGCCACCATACAACAGTTCTCAGAGCCATTCCATCTAAAAGAAATAGAAATATTGCAACGCCATACGGCAAGATCCAAAAATCCTAGATATATATAATAGTTTAGGATATCTCCTGATACATCAAACATCAGAGTATCAGGCGGAAGCGGAAAACAAGATCCGAGTACGAATAAGAAGCAAATCGGCATAAGATGCCCCATAAATAAACACATTCCGCCCACAGATCTCACGGATCCCCGTTCCCGGAATCTCTACACCGAATGATCGTTGCCCTCATCGTCCGTATCCTCCACCCAGTATCCATCTTGTGAGTGCACCTGTTCATCTGAATCAAATAATTTATCGTGTGAGACCCTAGGGGTACTCAGCAAGTCTTTATGCCTCTAAAGGGGACACAACCTGGGGTGACGCAATTGCAGCAAAAGATAAACCCTAACAATTCTATAGATACTCGCTAACCATCCGCCTAACCATAGATAGACGGATGTCCGTGAATTAAGAACAACAGTTATAACAGTAATATTAACAGATCCATCCTCCTCCTCGCTTACCAACGAGGAAGCGGGCGAACACCCCCCCATCCGTTGGCAGTTTTATTATCCATTCCATGCGTGTTACACTATTTACTAGTCAGTTACTTAGTCAAATTAAAAGCGGTACTTTAGTTATACTTGTCTATGATCGAGAAACTGTGCTCCAAGTCGTCCATAACCGCGGACACGGCTTTCAGAAAGTTTTACCCTGCAGGGGTGCACAAATAGCAACACACACTCGATCAACCTCGGAAAAACCAAATCAAAACCCAACGAGGCTTTCACGACAAAGCAATCACAAGATTCAGAAATATTTCAGGGGGCCACCCCATTAAGCTACCCGCAATGAAGTTAGCCGACTCCGAAACGGACTCAAGGTTTGCGCCAATGGCTGTAAACGACTGGGAACCCGAAAGTGTGACTGGGCTTGTCGATACCGCGAAAACACTCCGCTTACCTAAACAGTACAGGTGCTCCTCGCACAATTTAAATTAAGTAGTAAAGCATGGCATAAGTACAGAATAGTAATAAAGCCCCAAACTACTTTGTGGCCCCAAGAAATAAGAATGAATCAATCTCTGGCTCAGGGGGGTCCCATAAGCCTCCCGGATGTGGATAGCGCGAATATTCAAGGAACAGGAATCAAGTACTCGGGGTCCTACGGGACACAAGTGAGCATGAAAACCAAATAGCAGATATTGCTCACCGGTGCCACTTTCATTAGTTATCCCATTACTACTCAGGTTCAGTTGTATAGGTACCTCGTTATCCAACAGACACTCACATACCCTACACATGCTGTTCTACGACCCGCATGGCTCAAACAACTCCTGTAGTAATGGCTCATGGGATGGAGGAACAAGCTTCGGTGGGGTTTACAAGGAAAGGCTATGCAGTACTTGGGATTCAGTTTAATGCAATTGCGACTCAATGATGCAAGAATAAGATAGAGGCAATAGGTACTAATGTATGCAAGCATGTGGTAGTGCTTGCCTGGCAGCTCAGTTGAAGCGAGAGAAGGATCTGGGTAGTGCTCCTAGGTTTCTTGATATATCCCCTGCTCAGCGTCTATTCGAAGAAGAGCCAAACAAACAAGGGCCAACATAAATAAAGTGCACAAGCATATGAATAAAATGCGACAAGCAAACAATCATGCCATGATGAATGATGCACAAATTGCATGGCAATAAAGTAGCATGGCAAGGGTGAGGTGTGGAATACAAGAATAAAGCCTTTTATTGAGTTTTAATCATATTTTATACTTCAATTAAGTTGCTGTATACTTTATATTTATATGATGCATGCTGCAATTCAGAACATGGAATGCATAAACAGAAAGGTCTCGTCGAGCTGATCATTTTAGACATATCATTTGTCAAATTTGGAGTTATAAAACAAAAGTTATTAAATAATTAAGGCAAAAAGGCATTTTATTGTAATTTTAAACAACTTGAAATTTAAAGTGTTCAAAATATATTTTGAAGGGCATATTTGAAATCCTCACATTTTTCTAATTTGAAAACATATATTATTTGTATTATTTGGAATTATGAATTTAAATTTATGTTAAAGTCAAATTGAGTCAAATGGAGTCAGAGTCAAAGGTTTGACTAGTTTGAATTAGTTCTGAAAATATTTGACTAAAGATTTGAATTAACATTCAAAAACAAAACATATTTCATATAGAGTTTGAATTCAAATTCCAAAACATTTGAAAGTTATGAATTAGTTTATATTTAAACAGAATATAAACAAGTTGAATTTGAATTCAGAAAAGGTTCTCTGGAATTTTGTTACTCGCTGGATTTCTACCCAAGGAGGATGACAGGCGGGCCAGGGGCAGAGCAGGGGCCACGCACGCGCACGACTATCGGGCGCTGACACGTGGTGGATCCGGAGGAGTGCGGGTTGAGGAGTTCAGATCTGCGGGGTGCTATTCGGAAAGTTTCCACAGCGACTGGTTGGTGGGCTCGGCGGACCGCGGGTTGAGGCGGGAAAAAGGCCAGGGGTTTCTTTGCAAAATGACGGCAGCTGCTGCTGTTTGCTGACGGACGCGGTGCTGCCGGCGGCGAAAGTCTGGCCGTCTTCCAGCGACGATGGCGACGCGTACGCTGGACGAAACGCGACGACCCAAAAACGAAAAACGAAGATGGATCCACGGGCTACAACTTTCGTTCACGGATCTAGCACGGAGGAGGTCTACAGCGCGCGGGGCAGGGTGAGGAACAGAGGCGGACGGATGCTGCGGCTGCTGCTGTCTGCCCGAGCGCGACGCGCGGCGGTGCACGAAGGCTGCTCGACGGAGCGCGGCGGCGCTACGGTGCAAGAGAGGGCAGGGGTCCATGTCTAGGAGATGCAGGGGCTCACCAGGAGTGCGTCGGTGACGTTGATGGAGCTAGAGGTGGATCGGATCGGAGCAGAGGCTGGGGTCCCGCGAGCTTCTGATCCGGTGGCCGCGGCGTGTCCAGGGAGCTCCAGAGGACTCCGGCGAGGCTTGGCCGGTGCAGGGTGAGGTAGAGGAAGCAGACGAAGCCCCTCGTGCTCCTTGTATAGCTTGGTGCGCTCGGGATCGTCGGCTAGCAAGGCAGGCCGGAGCTAGGGTTTAGAGGAAGCATGGCCATGGCAAGGATGGTGGGGGAGGAAGAAGGGAGGATGGTGCCTGGGGAGTGCTGTGGTTGCTAGGCAGAGGAGGGGTAGATAAGAACGAGCAGGGAAGGCACATGGGGGGGTCAGCTTTATGCAAAAAGAGAAGGAGGAGGCTTCGGGTTAGGTAGGGATAGGGTTTGGAGAGAGGGGGTTATGGCTCGGGTTAGGGCTTGGAGAGAGGCAGCTAGGTGGGTCCAGGGTGGTCAGGTGGGGATTGCAGGGCAGAGAGAGGAGAAAGGCCGAGAGAGAGAGGGTGGGAACTAGGGTTAGCTAGAGGGGGCTCGGGTTAGGGTTTGAGAGGAACTAGGGTAGATCATGGGGTGGTGGCTCGGGTTAGAGAGGAGAGGTGAGGTGAGAGAGAGATGAGGGAGGGGACCTAGGGTTTAAAGAGAGGGATTAGGTGGAGGGTTTTTCTTTTGTCAAGATCAAGCAAGAACATGCCAAGCTCAAACAAGATCTAGAAAAGAAAAGGAGAGGGTGAGATAAAAGGTGGTGAGGTAAGATGGAGATGGTTATAGGTTTTTGGATGCTTGCATGCTTCAAGCAAGATCAAGCATAAGAGGGGTAGAGGGAGATATGGGGAAGATCCACTCAAAAAGACCAAATAAAAACAAAAGGGGCAAAAATATGGAGATGGTTGCATGGCCCATGCAAGTGCATTAAATGCCATGTCTTAATCTTGTGAAAACAAAATAATTAATCATGGCATTTATACATATGCATTCCAAAAATATGGGGTAAGGGCCAAGCTAAGGATTTACATGAAGGTTCCAAGTGGAGTAGATGGAGATGATCATATTTGAATACAAATGGGACATGCTAGTGTGTAGGTGCCACTAGGTATTTAGTAAGCCCAAAAATATCCCAACATGATAATAACCCCAAAACAACCCATATGGAAGCTAGGTAAAAGGTTCCACTCACAAGGCATGCAAAGGTGGCCATTTGGCTCTCATAAACCAATAATGTGGAAACACTATGGTGCCTATATGAGAGCATGTGGAGATAGACATGGATCCATCCCAACCCACATGAGCTAGAGGTAAAACCAAATAAAGTGCAAAGCTCATATTTAGTTGGATGGTGGAATTATAAGATGGTGGCAGAGAAAGATGATGGAGTTGAATAAAAGATATGCCCCCAACTCAACTTGGGCATCTAAACAATATATCAAGAACCAAATACAATATCAAGAGGCAAATACAATTTACAATGCATATGAGAGAAGAACCAAAACAAAAGGGTTTTATATGATGCTCAAATGCAAGGTGGCATGATGACATGAGCATGATATAATGATGATGCAACAATTATATATATGAAGTAGCCATTATATTACTAGACCAAGTAGCATTACAGTTGTTAGACAATTGGGATGCTACAACTCTCCCCTACTAATTAGGAATCTCGCCCCGAGATTCTAGGAAGAAGAAGACTCAAAGAGGGTAGGATAGTTGGCACGGAGCTCATCTTCACGTTCCCAAGTGGCTTCGTCAACGGAATGGTGCGACCACTGCACCTTGCAGAACTTGATGGACTTGTTGCGAGTCCTTCTTTCTGCGATCTCAAGGATTTTTGTGGGGTGTTCTTGATAAGACAGGTCTTCTTGGAGATTAATTAGCTCATGATCCACGGTCCTGCCGGGATCCTTGAAGAACTTCTTGAGTTGAGAGATGTGGAAAACATGATGGACCTTGAGTTTTTCCAGGAGCTCAAGAGCGTAAGCAACTTCTCCTCTTCTTCCACGAATTTTTAATGGACCGATGTATCTAGGAGCCATCTTTCCTTTGATACCAAAACGGTGCGTGCCTTTCATGGGAGTGACACGAAGGTAAACGAGATCACCAGGGACATACTCCATGTCCGTGTGCTTTCTGTCATAATTGCTCTTCTGGCGACTTTGAGCAATCTTCAGATTTTCAAGAATGATGTGCACCTTCTCCTCCGCTTGAGTTACAATGTCAGGGCCAAACCATATTCTTTCTCCTGCACCCGACCAACCAATCGGAGTTCTGCATTTGCGGCCATAGAGAGCCTCAAATGGTGCCATCTTTAGGCTTTTCTGGAAGTTGTTGTTGTAAGAGAATTCAGCATAAGGAAGACATTCTTCCCACTTCATGCCAAAAGAGATGACACAAGCACGAAGCATATCCTCCAGAATCTGATTGATCCTTTCAACTTGTCCTTGCGACTGAGGGTGGTAAGCTGTGCTGAAGTTCAACTTTGTTCCCAAAGCATTTTGGAAACTTTCCCAGAACTTGGAAGTGAAGATGCTCCGACGGTCTGAACTGATCTCAAGCGGAACCCCATACAGAGAGACAATTCTGTTGATATAGAGCTCAGCCAACTGAATTGCAGAAATTGTTTCCTTGACGGGAAAGAAGTGAGACACTTTAGAAAGCCTGTCAATGACAACAAAGATTGCATTGTTGCCCTTCTGCGACCTTGGAAAACCAGTGATGAAGTCCATCTCTACTTTCTCCCATTTCCATTCCGGGGGTTTCAATGGCTGTAGAAGACCGGAAGGTTTCTGATGGACAGCTTTAACTCTGCGGAAGACATCACACTCCGAGACATACTTGGCACAATATCGTTTCAAACCCGGCCACCAATATTGTGTTTTCAAGTCCATGTACATCTTTGTGCTGCCGGGGTGGATAGAAAGAACAGATTCATGCGCCTCCTTGAGAACTTGCTCTCTCAAACCCGGGTAGTTCGGAACAAACATCCGGTGTTCAAAGAAAAGCGTGCCTTGATCATCGACGTGGAAGGACTCATACTTCGGAAGCTGAAGTTTTGAGATGATCTTTCTGGTGTGCGGATCACCAAGCTGAAAGGAGCGAACCTTTTCTTCCAAGAGAGGAGTATCCAGAAGGTTCAGGAGATACCCTTATTCCACAATTTCAAGGTTGAGCTGACGGAATTCCTCGCACAGGAGAGGCTGTTGTTCTTCCATCATGGGGTTGTTGACATAAGCTTTGCGGCTGAGAGCATCGGCCATGACATTAGCTTTGCCCGGAGTGTAGTTGATGGTCAAATCAAAATCATTGATTGCTTCAATCCACCTCCTCTGCCGAAGGTTGAGATCAGGCTGAGTGAAGATATACTTCAGACTCTTGTGATCAGAAAAGATTTCACAACGGTTGCCCAGTAAGTAATGCCTCCATAGTTTCAAAGCAAAGACAACTGCTGCGAGCTCGAGGTCATGTGTAGGATAGTTGATCTCATGCGTCTTCAACTGTCGAGAGGCATAAGCAACAACTTGTTTTTCTTGCATAAGGACCGCACCCAATCCTTGCAAAGAGGCGTCACAGAATATCTGGAAAGGCTTAGATGTATCCGGAGGAACCAAGACTGGTGTGGAAGTGAGCTTCTCTTTTGAGTGTGTCAAAGCTTGCTTGACATGCAGGATTCCAAAGGTATTTCTTGCCTTTCTTGAGGATATCGGTAAGAGGCTTCGCTATCTTCGAAAAGTTCTGAACGAAGCGATGGCAATAACTAGCCAAACCAAGGAAACTCCGCACTTCTTTGACATTAACAGGAGGAAGCCATTCAACAATTGTCTTCACAGTTTCCGGGTTGACGGCAATGCCCTTGGCAGAGATGACGTGACCAAGATAGGTTACTTGAGGCAGCCAAAACTCACACTTTGATAACTTTGCATACAAGCGGTTCTCACGAAGCTTGTTTAGGACACACCAAAGGTGTTCTTCATGTTCTTCCTTTGACTTAGAATAGACTAGGATGTCATCCAGATAGACCACAACGAACTTATCGAGATACTCCATGAAAACCGAGTTCATAAGCCTCGAGAAGGTGGCAGGTGCGTTGGTGAGACCGAAGGACATGACCGTGTACTCATACAGGCCATAGCGGGTGGTGAAAGCTATTTTAGGAACATCTTCCTTGCGAATCTTGATTTGGTGATAATCACTTCTCAAGTCAAGCTTAGAGAACACCACAGCTCCAGCTAGCTGATCGAAGAGATCATTAATCCGCGGAAGGGGATATTTATTCTTGATGGTTTTAGCATTGAGAGCCCGATAGTCAACACAAAGTCTATCAGTCCTGTCTCGCTTCTTCACAAAAATTGTTGGGCTACCCCAAGAAGAAGTACGGTGTTGAATGAAACCCAATTTCTCTTGTTCATCAAGCTGTCGTTTGAGTTCAGCCAACTCAGCAGGACCCATTTTATAAGGCCGCTTGGAGATAGGAGTCGTTCCAAGTTCAAGCTCAATTACAAACTCAACCTCGCGATCCGGAGGCATACCCGGCAACTCTTCAGGAAAGACATCTGGGAACTCACAGACCACCGGAACACTCTGAATAGCTTCCATAGCATCATCATTCAGAGCCGCCAAAGAGAAAAGCTGGATAGCAGGAGTCAGACTTGGAGAATAGACTATATGGCCTTCAGGAATCTTCAGAGAAACCGAGCGTTCAGCACAATCAATCACTGCTGCATTTGCTGTCAACCAATCCATGCCCAAGATGACATCAATGTCAGAATTGCCCAGAACAATTAAGGATGCCGAGAATGAAGAGCCACCAATCTCAATTTGATTGCCATGGCTGATTTTTGAAGCTGCCATTGTTGCTCCAGGAGAAAGGACCATTAACCGCTTAAGGAGAGGATCCAACGCTAACCCATTCTCATTTGCAAACTTGTTAGAAACAAAAGAATGCGATGCACCAGAATCAAACAAAACTCGTGCAGGGACTGAGTTAACGGGAAGCATACCCATCACAACTCCAGGTGCATGCTCAGCTTGAGCGGCGTTGACACAGTTGGCACGAGCTACAGTAGACCCGGGCTTGGTGTTGATGTTGAGAGCCCGAGGTGGTGGTGCACGAACCAAGGAGAGCTTGCCGCAGATCTTGGAGGTGGTGGAGGAAGAGCTTTGTTTTTATCGGACAGTTCCAGTTTTGATGCCCAGTGTCTCCACAAGTGTAACAAGCACCAGGTGGACGTGGAGCAACGTAGCCAGGGACTCCGCCAGGCGCTCCAGGGTAGTGGTGGTTGTAGCCCCTAGGAGCAGCAGTGAGGAAGTTTGGTGGCCTTGCCGCGTAGCTTGAAGGTCTTGGTGGAGCCGGGAGCGACGGTGGGGTGTTAGGAACCCAAACACGACGCTTAGAAGGAGTTGACATAGCTGAAGAGCTTGCTGCATCGCGGTTGTGTTTCTTTGACTCCTCAAACACTTGCTTACTTGCTTCTTCCTGCAGAGCTGTATGCTGAAGTTCCAGAAAAGACGCCGGCCTTGCATGTGTGATTGCATATTTAATCGATGCGTTGAGCCCTTGCCGGAACCTCTTTTGCTTCTTCTTGTCATCAGAGATCTCATCGCCACCATAACGAGAAAGGTTCATGAAGTTCCTGATGTAGGTATTAACATTATCATTGCCCTGCTTGAGGTTGAGAAACACTTCCTTCATCCTCTCCATGACAATTTCTGACAGATACTACTCTTTGAAGGCTCCAGTGAACTGTTCCCAAGTAGGCTGAAAACCAATGCAGTTTGCCTTCAGGTAATTCTCCCACCAGAGAGCTGCATCTCCCTTCAGAAGGTGAGTAGCACATTTTACCCATTCTTGCTCAGGAACATCAGCAGTCTCTAGTAGCCTTGACATCTCACGCAACCAATCATCAGCATCAAGTGGTTGATCGGACACATCAAATTGGCGTGGGTTGAACTTCAGGAAGCTTTTGATGTATCCTCGCTTGGGAGGTGGAGGTAGCGGAGCAAACTCATTCCTCCTGACACTTTCTTCGAAACGCTGCTGGTTCTGCTGCATTGCTGCCAAGGCATTGGCGATGCTTGACGACGCGGCCCCCAGTTCAGGTGGTATGTCCTCCTCAGAACGGCGTGGTGGTGCCATCCTGTTATTGATATAAAACACAAGTCAGTACTATAATGGAGAATAATAATAATCCAAAATAGTACCAAGATGGAATTAACCAAGATTAAAGGATACAATTTACTAAGATGATATTAAAATATCAACAAAGTTCAAAGCACCTAGAAGATATTAAGCATATCGCACACGACTGAAAAGGAGTGTGGTACACAAATATATCAAAGAAATTTTTTCCGCAAATTTCGGCATTAAAATACCAATAGATGCGCAAAAACACTTAATGAATCAAGATTAGTGACTCTACCAATTCAATATACAAGAGCGAATGATAAAAGTAGTGGTATGGTCGCGACTCCATCCCGCACTCAAATCATTACTCCGCACATGAATAAGTAAAACACATATCCCAACACCTTCTTCTCAAGATGAACCTAAAGATTAGCAACTACGGAAACGAACACCCCAAACAAGATAACGTTGGATAACAAAGAGTAAGACAGATCGCGGCGGTATACAGCGAATCAGATAGATCGCGTCGGTTTGCAAAAGCCTGTCGGTATGGAATGTACCAACAGTTGATAACCAAAAGGCCGATTGTGATAACAACTTGGATGCAACAGATAGACAAGGAATTACACACACACACACACACACACAACCTATGGTACTACGGAAACCCAGAACACGTGAATCCTAGTTTGAACTTTAAGAAGAGGATTGAAAACGTTACACTTCCTTACCAGAAAAGGGTGGGTGGGTGGGTAAGAAGAAAAGTGAAAGCAGTCCTACTCTCGCGTTTTGTTTTTCCCTAGTATACATAGCTACCAAAAATATTTGCTAGACTGACAACGACCATTTGGCTGAGACCCTGAAGGGCGGGATGGCTCTGATACCAATTGTAACTACCTCGGTGAATTACGCTCCTAGTTACAAGCCTGGATGAGCGGAAATGGTTAAAATAGTACGGTGGGGCCCAAATGCCACTCACAGGTAGACCTTTCGGCCGTCCTAACCATTTCCAAACATTGGAACAAGAACGGGCGGCGTAATCGGCAGGCGAAGGGATCAACTACATACACAAATGAGTATGTATGCAAGCCACCATACAACAATTCTCAGAGCCATTCCATCTAAAAGAAATAGAAATATTGCAACGCCATACGGCAAGATCCAAAAATCCTAGATAGATATAATAGTTAAGGATATCTCCTCATACATCAAACATCAGAGTATCAGGCGGAAGCGGAAAATAAGATCCGAGTACGGATAAGAAGCAAATCGGCATAAGATGCCCCATAAATAAACACATTCCGCCCACAGATCTCACGGATCCCCGTTCCCAGAATCTCTACACCGAATGATCGTTGCCCTCATCGTCCGTCTCCTCCACCCAGTATCCATCTTGTGAGTGCACTTGTTCATCTGAATCAAATAATTTATCGTGTGAGACCCTAGGGGTACTCAGCAAGTCTTTATGCCTCTAAAGGGGACACAACCTGGGGTGACGCAATTGCAGCAAAAGATAAACCCTAACAATTCTATAGATACTCGCTAACCATCCGCCTAACCATAGATAGACGGATGTCCGTGAATTAAGAACAACAGTTATAACAGTAATATTAACAGATCCATCCTCCTCCTCGCTTACCAACGAGGAAGCGGACGAACATCCCCCCATCCGTTGGCAGTTTTATTATCCATTCCATGGGTGTTGCACTATTTACTAGTCAGTTACTTAGTCAAATTAAAAGCGGTACTTTAGTTATACTTGTCTATGATCGAGAAACTGTGCTCCAAGTCGTCCATAACCGCGGACACGGCTTTCAGAAAGTTTTACCCTGCAGGGGTGCACAAATAGCAACACACACTCGATCAACCTCGGAAAAACCAAATCAAAACCCAACGAGGCTTTCACGACAAATCAATCACAAGATTCAGAAATATTTCAGGGGGCCACCCCATTAAGCTACCCGCAATGAAGTTAGCCGACTCCGAGACGGACTCAAGGTTTGCGCCAATGGATGTAAACGACTAGGAACCCGAAAGTGTGACTGGGCTTGTCGATACCGCGAAAACACTCCGCTTACCTAAACAGTACAGGTGCTCCTCGCACAATTTAAATTAAGCAGTAAAGCATGGCATAAGTACAGAATAGTAATAAAGCCCCAAACTACTTTGTGGCCCCAAGAAATAAGAATGAATCAAGCTCTGGCACAGGGGGGTCCCATAAGCCTCCCGGATGTGGATAGCGCGAATATTCAAGGAACAGGAATCAAGTACTCGGGGTCCTACGGGACACAAGTGAGCATGAAAAACCAAATAGCAGATATTGCTCACCGGTGCCACTTTCATTAGTTATCCCATTACTACTCAGGTTAAGTTTTATAGGTACCTCGTTATCCAACAGACACTCACATACCCTACACATGTTGTTCTACGACCCGCATGGCTCAAACAACTCCTGTAGTAATGGCTCATGGGATGGAGGAACAAGCTTCGGTGGGGTTTACAAGGAAAGGCTATGCAGTACTTGGGATTCAGTTTAATGCAATCGCGACTCAATGATGAAAGAATAAGATAGAGGCAATAGGTACTAATGTATGCAAGCATGTGGTAGTGCTTGCCTGGCAGCTCAGTTGAAGCGAGAGAAGGATCTGGGTAGTGCTCCTGGGTTTCTTGATATATCCCCTGCTCAGCGTCTATTCGAAGAAGAGCCAAACAAACAAGGGCCAACATAAATAAAGTGCACAAGCATATGAATAAAATGCGACAAGCAAACAATCATGCCATGATGAATGATGCACAAATTGCATGGCAATAAAGTAGCATGGCAAGGGTGAGGTGTGGAATACAAGAATAAAGCCTTTTATTGAGTTTTAATCATATTTTATACTTCAATTAAGTTGCTGTATACTTTATATTTATATGATGCATGCTGCAATTCAGAACATGGAATGCATAAACAGAAAGGTCTCGTCGAGCTGATCATTTTAGACATATCATTTGTCAAATTTGGAGTTATAAAACAAAAGTTATTAAATAATTAAGGCAAAAGGGCATTTTATTGTAATTTTAAACAACTTGAAATTTAAAGTGTTCAAAATATATTTTGAAGGGCATATTTGAAATCCTCACATTTTTCTGATTTGAAAACATATATTATTTGTATTATTTGTAATTATGAATTTAAATTTATGTTAAAGTCAAATTGAGTCAAAGTCAAAGGTTTGACTAGTTTGAATTAGTTCTGAAAATATTTGACTAAAGATTTGAATTAACATTCAAAAACAAAACATATTTCATATAGAGTTTGAATTCAAATTCCAAAACATTTGAAAGTTATGAATTAGTTTATATTTAAACAGAATATAAACAAATTGAATTTGAATTCAGAAAAGGTTCTCTGGAATTTTGTTACTCGCTGGATTTCTACCCAAGGAGGATGACAGGCGGGCCAGGGGCAGAGCAGGGGCCACGCACGCGCACGGCTATCGGGCGCTGACACGTGGTGGATCCGGAGGAGTGCGGGTTGAGGAGTTCAGATCTGCGGGGTGCTATTCGCAAAGTTTCCACAGCGACTGGTTGGTGGGCTCGGCGGACCGCGGGTTGAGGCGGGAAAAAGTCCAGGGGTTTCTTTGCAAAACGACGGCGGCTGCTGCTGTCTGCTGACGGACGCGGTGCTGTCGGCGGCGAAAGTCTGGCCGTCTTCCGGTGATGATGGCGACGCGTACGCTGGACGAAACGCGATGACCCAAAAACGAAAAACGAAGATGGATCCACGGGCTACAACTTTCGTTCAGGGATCTAGCACGGAGGAGGTCTACAGTGCGCGGGGCAGGGTGAGGAACAGAGGCGGACGGATGTTGCGGCTGCTGCTGTCTGCCCGAGCGCGACGCGCGGCGGTGCACGAAGGCTGCTCGACGGAGCGCGGCGGCGCTACGGTGCAAGAGAGGGCAGGGGTCCATGTCTAGGAGATGCAGGGGCTCACCAGGAGTGCGTCGGTGACGTTGATGGAGCTAGAGGTGGATCGGATCGGAGCAGAGGCTGGGGTCCCGCGAGCTTCTGATCCGGTGGCCGCGGCGTGTCCAGGGAGCTCCAGAGGACTCCGGCGAGGCTTGGCCGGTGCAGGGTGAGGTAGAGGAAGCAGACGAAGCCCCTCGTGCTCCTTGTATAGCTTGGTGCGCTCGGGATCGTCGGCTAGCAAGGCAGGCCGGAGCTAGGGTTTAGAGGAAGCATGGCCATGGCAAGGATGGTGGGGGAGGAAGAAGAAGGGAGGATGGTGCCTGGGGAGTGCTGTGGTTGCTAGGCAGAGGAGGGGTAGATAAGAACGAGCAGGGAAGGCACATGGGGGGGTCAGCTTTATGCAAAAAGAGAAGGAGGAGGCTTCGGGTTAGGTAGGGCTAGGGTTTGGAGAGAGGGGGTTATGGCTCGGGTTAGGGCTTGGAGAGAGGCAGCTAGGTGGGTCCAGGGTGGTCAGGTGGGGATTGCAGGGCAGAGAGAGGAGGAAGGCCGAGAGAGAGAGGGTGGGAACTAGGGTTAGCTAGAGGGGGCTCGGGTTAGGGTTTGAGAGGAACTAGGGTAGATCATGGGGTGGTGGCTCGGGTTAGAGAGGAGAGGTGAGGTGAGAGAGAGATGAGGGAGGGGACCTAGGGTTTAAAGAGAGGGATTAGGTGGAGGGTTTTTCTTTTGTCAAGATCAAGCAAGAACATGCCAAGCTCAAACAAGATCTAGACAAGAAAAGGAGAGGGTGAGATAAAAGGTGGTGAGGTAAGATGGAGATGGTTATAGGTTTTTGGATGCTTGCATGCTTCAAGCAAGATCAAGCATAAGAGGGGTAGAGGGAGATATGGGGAAGATCCACTCAAAAAGACCAAATAAAAACAAAAGGGGCAAAAATATGGAGATGGTTGCATGGCCCATGCAAGTGCATTAAATGCCATGTCTTAATCTTGTGAAAACAAAATAATTAATCATGGCATTTATACATATGCATTCCAAAAATATGGGGTAAGGGCCAAGCTAAGGATTTACATGAAGGTTCCAAGTGGAGTAGATGGAGATGATCATATTTGAATACAAATGGGACATGCTAGTGTGTAGGTGCCACTAGGTATTTAGTAAGCCCAAAAATATCCCAACATGATAATAACCCCAAAACAACCCATATGGAAGCTAGGTAAAAGGTTCCACTCACAAGGCATGCAAAGGTGGCCATGTGGCTCTCATAAACCAATAATGTGGAAACACTATGGTGCCTATATGAGAGCATGTGGAGATAGACATGGATCCATCCCAACCCACATGAGCTAGAGGTAAAACCAAATAAAGTGCAAAGCTCATATTTAGTTGGATGGTGGAATTATAAGATGGTGGCAGAGAAAGGTGATGGAGTTGAATAAAAGATATGCCCCCAACTCAACTTGGGCATCTAAACAATATATCAAGAACCAAATACAATATCAAGAGGCAAATACAATTTACAATGCATATGAGAGAAGAACCAAAACAAAAGGGTTTTATATGATGCTCAAATGCAAGGTGGCATGATGACATGAGCATGATATAATGATGATGCAACAATTATATATATGAAGTAGCCATTATATTACTAGACCAAGTAGCATTACAGTTGTTAGACAATTGGGATGCTACAGCAGTGCCGTGTGAGTATTGGTTTGGATTCCACCAAGAAAAAAGCTCAAAAAATACAAAAAACCATGCTAATCAAACAAATATTTGTCATACTTATAAGTCAAGGAGTTTTTCCACGATAAGGTACATAGGGGTGAGTACCATATAAGTTGTCTATGTATACTTGGTACCTATTTTATAAATTTTTACACAGGTTTTTTTGCTTGATATCTTTTTTCTAAATGTGTACATCTTTGATTAGGAGAAAGCTCATAATCGTCCAATTACAAGAGCTGAAATGTATAGAGTCACACACAACCAAAGACAATGTACCTATTGATGAAGTGGTTGAGAGAAATATTGTAAGTTATTATTTACTATCTTCGAACATATGATGTATATATGTGATGCTTAATGCTAGTGCTAATGCTACAAACAATATTTTAGGCCAATATGCAAAAGAACTCCTACCTGATCTAGACCTTGAGTACATAGATATTGAAGAAGGTGATCTTTATGATCATTCTTTTCCAAAAGATATATGAGGCAGAGTTCATGGATTGGTGTTGCTACCTCATGCCTGCAAGACATGTGAGATTGCAAAAACATATTTGAGGTATATAGAAATAACAGAGGATAATTGTAAGCTTAGGGTGTCGAATTTCGTCCTTATCGCTAGGTTGGATGCCCAGGAGGAAAGAATGAATGCAATGAAGAGAAAGTTGGATATTCAAGAAATTTATACTAACCAATCTTGCATAGAAGGGAAGAACACTAGTCAACTAGAAGCTAGTGTGTAATCACCTCTTTTAAGAATGTCTCAAGATCTGTAGCCTATCCCAGATGTGGCACTTTCTGATGCCATAGATCTTAGAATTCCTAAAGTGCACTCACTCTATGCTACCTCCTCGTGGTGTTGTAATTACTCTCCCATCAAGTGTTAGAAGTGTTGAAGTTGTTCCGCATTCTGTGCTAGCTCGTCCTGTGGTAGCTACTAGAAGAATGCAAACTCCTCCTCCTCCTATATTGTAGACTCCTATTGATGATGTGCTTACTCCAACAAAAGTTGGCCCTGATCTAAATCTAGTTGATGATGTGCTAACTGGATCAGTTGTTGATACTAATAAAGTGCTAACTCTATATGGTGTTGCTACTAGTACACCTACAAATGGTGTCGATGCTGCTATAACGACACCCCTACATATGTTGTTGATGCTGCTATAACTACACCTCCAAATGTTGCTAATGCTGCTATAAGTACCTCTCCAAATGCTGTTGAGGCTACCCCCACACTGTTCTTGCTTCGAAGGGATCTATAGTTTCATATGTTGGTGGAAATAGTTCCAAGAATAATAAATCAAGAGATCGTTCTAGGACTCTAGTTTTATGCGATTGTCGCAGTTGGTCATTGCACATTTCATTACTTATTTCATCCAATTATAGTGTTAAGTATTACAATTGTTTATATCTACACTTCTATAGTCTGAGAACCGACATGAAGAGGAAGTTCTCAAGTATTTGAGTTCAACAAACTACGCAACTCAGGTATGTCTTCTACATGTCATTTAGAATGTATGTTAGCTTATTGGAATGCATATATTATTGGTGTTACTAAGGGAAATATTCTCTAGAGAAAAATAATAATATAGATTATTATCATATTTCATAAAGTTTATGATTAAGTTTTATGTCATGCTATAACCACCAGGACCCGGAGTATCAAGTTTCTCAAGATCCAGTGGAGCAATCACACTGAAGAAGAAGCTACCTAGGAGCAAGAAGATTACATCAAGACGGAGTTTCCTGACGGTGCTCGACGTGGCACTTTGTTGGTGACCCCAAGCGTAGGGTGTGAAGAGCACAACAACAAGTTTTCCCTCAGTTGAGACCAAGGTTATCGAACCAGAAGGAGGAAGGAAACGTCATACAGGTATTGCAAACAACGTGGAGACCTACACAACACAAACTCAAGACTTTGCCCCAACGAACAGTGAGGTTGTCAATATCACCGGTTTACTGTAACAAAGGATTAAACGTATGGTGTGGAAGGTAATGGTGGTTTGCAGCAAGTAAACAAGTAACAATGGAAGATGTATCAATGGTAAAGATTGGACCGGGGTCCATAGTTCACTAGAGGTGCTCTCCTTAGATAAACAACATGGCATGAAGGGTAAACAAATTACAGCGTGGCAATTGACAGGAACTGAGTAAGGCATAACAATACAATTACTAGTCAGAAAGATCCTATGATATTCGATTGGGCAATACAACAAGATACATAGACCGCCATCCAACTGCATCTATGACTAGAAGTCCACCTTCAGGTTATCATCCGAACCCCCTCTTGGGTTCGTCATCAACATGGATGCGGGGAAGGTGCTAAAGATGCATAAGAGTAAGATGCTCTATGGCCCGCGTCAAGCACCGTGAGCGTGGAATGCCAAGTTCGATGCCACACTCATATCTCCCAGATTTACACGCTGCTCCCTAGAACATTGGAGTATATAGCCGAAGTGATTGTGCCAACCTGCTGCTCGTGGGTGTCTATGTAGACGACCTGGTGATCACAGGAGCAAGCACTATCGACATCGACAACTTCAAGATGCAGATGAAGACCATGTTCTAATTAAAAGATTGACTTAGGACTCATGGGTTACTATTTGGACATCGAGGTACAACAACTAGATAGGGAGATCTCTCTCTCTCAAAGTGCCTACACCATCTAGATTCTAGAGCGCGCTGGCCTAAGCTCCTGCAATCCTTGTCGCACACCCTTGGAGCACCACCTATAGATGATCAAGGTGGAAGGGGAGAGATCATTGATGTCACCATACAAGAGCAGTCTTCGATACCTGGTAAAGATGCGCCTAGACATTTGTAACATCCCAAAAATATTGATCAAGATTATCAGAATTCCAATCACCAAAATTAGGGTTAACAAAAACTTTTGTTAATTAAAATCATATGAATGCATGTGTGTAGGTGATAATTATATGAATGCATGAATGGACTTGTGTGATTGTTGTAAATAGCAAGGAATGGTTTAAAGATGAAAACAACATCATCTAAATCAAAAGCAGAAACAAATCAAGAGAAATTCAAAAACAAACAAAATGAGCTAATGGTCATTTTTGCCAATCTTGCTCACTAGACCACTTTGAGTGTTTCTAGTCCAAGATTTCAAACAGAAACAATTCCATTTATTTTCACCCCTTTCTAGACCAAGTAAAAGTGAACCCAAGCCCACTTTGAAAACTCACAGAAACATTTGGCAACTTGATTCAAATGATAATTCAAAATTGAATCTATAGCATATGTGAAGATCACCAATTCTCAAAAACCAACCAAACCAGTGCACCTTGACAAAACCAACTAACCAGAGACTACCTAGCATATGACTAGGACACTCACCAAATTTCACTCAAAAATTCAAATTCAAATATCTTTCGGCCATTTCATCAAACACCTTGCAAACACAAATCAAACAAACATCAAACACTATAGTGAGCAGTGTTTGTGCCTAACTTGTCTCCCCTCTAGCTCACAGCACCCTCTCAGTAGATGATCAAACTAATTTAACCAGCCCTAGCTCACTGTAAGCATGACATTGTCCTCAATGGTGAGCATGTCGAGCCCCAAATGGCCACCCTATTATCGACAGCAAGCTAGAAGCTTCCCTAGCCTCACCAACCTTGTTTGGGACACGAGCCAGCGTCCACCGCCACCCCCTGTCCAATGTCCAAGAATTGCCAGTCCCTGGACCACTCAGCTCGAGCGCGCCCAGCTTCTCTGCAAGCATGCCTAGAGTGTGCCAGAGCGCTGCACTCGACACGCGAGCACAGACCGCGCGCCACCCTCGCCGCTTGCGTGCGTGATCACCACCACCCCAGAAACTGTCAGGACATGCCCGTTCGCCGCCGCGCGACCAGGACAACCCTTGCGCCATTAATTTTCCCCTCGACCCGCCCAGAGCATCGCAGCGTTCCGACCAATTTGCACCGCCCCACGCCTCGCCACCATGCGTTAGGGTTCAGTCTCGCCAGTGTTGCCCGACGAAGACGACAAGCCCCAGTAGTTCGATTAGATGTTGATCGCACGGTCTAGATTGCCCCGTACCCCTTCGCAACCCCCTGTCTCGCTGACTGGTGGAGACATCCACTTAAACCCACCCGCGCGTGCGCTGTGCGTCGTGGGCCATCCCAGTTAACTTCCCGCGTTACCCAGTAGTTTGAATTTAGGTTTTTCCATTTAGTTTCAAACATAATTATGTCTCTAGATTCAAAAATCAACCTAGATCGATTCACTGAACCAAATTGTATGAAACTAATTTTGCTAGAAAGGTACTAAAATTCTTAATCCAAGCCCGTTGGATTAAAATCATTTGGAGTTGTAGATCACCTATAGTAAAAATAACAAGGCAGAGACTTTTATGCATTCAAACATTTTTCAAAATTCAACCACAAAAGCTTTTGAGTTGATTCCAACTCTCAAAAATCACATTTAACCAGACCTTTCTGAATATATAAAAATATCTAGGTTTACTTGCAGAAATAATGAACAAATAATAAAAGAATGCCCCATAGGCATTTCTAGTCATTTTAATTAATTAAAATAAAAAGGTTAAATCTTATTAAATTGTGACACCACTTTAAATCACATTCCCAAGTACTGAAATATGTGGTGATGACATGTGTCAACATGATCCCATGTTTTAGTTGGAGAATATTAAATCTTAAGTAGTTTTTCAATAAGTAGAAATTACTTTTCTAAAATAAAAGAAATAAAACTATTGTCTTAATCTTTGTGATGTTTGTGATGATGCAAGATCATCTAGTGAAAACCTTGGTGTGATAAATAGAACTAGTTAAGTATTGTTTGGTGATTGTGTACCTCGTATTTATTTATAGACGCTAGTACCGACCAAGGATACGAGGAGGAAGGAGGATACTACGAGGAAGAAGCAGAGGAGAACTTCAACCACTGCACTGCACAAGGAAAGCTACTAACTTAGCAAGCTAAGCTAAACCATGCAAGTTTTACTTGCAAGATTAACCTACAAGATAACCTATGCAATGCATTAGGCATGCCTTTGATATACCACTTTATGTTACCCAATCCCAGTTTTACTTGCAAGCTTAGTATTTTATTTCTTTATCAAAACTTTCTATTTGAGTTTACTTAGTGAATTGTAGATGTTAGGAAGATGTTTAAAGGTAGCATAAAGAGCATAAAACTTGGCCTAAGTTAGATAAATCTTGATGTCATCCTGAGGCATGAGATTGAACTTAGATAAGTGACACTTGCTTATCACCCCTCATTAGTTTTACCCACGCTTGTAGTTGCTAGTGCTAAGCATAAAACTTGATCACTTCTTTAGATGGGAATACTTGGTGAAAATGGTTATAAAAACCTTAGAATGATGAGTCATTCTACTGAAATGTTTTGACATGTGTTCTTGAAGACCAGATGATTTTAATGATAAAAATATTGAGGCATGAGGCTTAGCCCTTTATAAAACTGATGGTTGTCTGGATGCGATACCATTTCAATTTTATCGTACAACCACAATACCCGAAATTGGGTAGGGCTTGACCAGAAGTTTATATACCTTAGTATGGGTTTCCTTGCAGCCAAGGTTTGAGCAGAGGCTACCTTGTGAAGATTGACCACCTATGCAGTTCCCAAGATGACAGATGGTCATGGTTCACTACAACATAAACCCACATATGCCAACGCATCCCTTCCAACGGTAGAAAACATACGTTGTAGTTTATTCCGTGTGGAAACTCCCACCTCTCCAGTCTCCACGCCCTTCTGCAAAACAGAAAAAAAGATCCTCAGGTCGGAAAAAAAATCCCCACATGGAATTTCAGGAGATAAGACATGGCCTATAACTCCCCCGTACTAATCTCATCTGAAAAAACTTCCCTCATAGTATATCATTCCGCCTCCAGGACGCTGCGCCTCCCGTCAACGCAACCATGCCGCCGCCTTGGATAGCATGAGCCTGCGACGTTGCCGCTGCTGACTCGTGGATGATGTCGAAAGGAAACTGATGATGATGATGCTTCGCCTACCACTGTTGATTTTGTTCCAAGAATCGCGATCTCACTGTATAGGATCTCTGGTAATTTCGCGATATGGATCTTTAACTTTTTTCTCAAAATCTGCAGGCTCGCTTGACCCGTTCTTCACTTTTCTACAGATCGGTGCTTCTTAGTTACTCCCTCCGTTTTAAAATATAAGATGTTTTAGATTTGTGAAGAAAATGAATTTAGACTTTAGAGTGAATCTATACACTAAAAGAAGTCTAGATTTATTTTCTTCACAAACTTAAACATCTTATATTTTGAAACGAAGGGAGTACGTTTGTTTCCGATTCTTGTGATGGTTTTCGCTCCTCAACTGCCGCCACAGCGCCGGCATACCCTAAAATATTCAGCAGCCAGGCCACCGAAAAGGTCTCCACTCCCAAATATTGTTATATGCATATTTCCCTCTCTGCTGAAATTGCTGTGTACGTGTGGTTCAACGATGCAGATTGTTACTTCTATAATTATTTTGGCAGCTTGGTCTTCTTATGGTGGGCGTACGATGTGTTAACCTCGCTCTACCTATATATACTGATATGCAGCTGTGTGAATAGCCTGTGTTCACTGTGGTCGTATCTTTAGATGGATCTCTCTAAGTGTGGTTACGTGCAGTACTAGCTTATGGTATTACTTGGCAAACCATAATTGTGCTTTTTCTTGAGAAATCTTTTTATCAATTTTTATAGTATTCCCTTCGACCGATATTAGTTGATAGATTCGTCTAGATATGAATATATCTAGTCAAGTTTTAGTGCTAGATACATCCTTATCTATAAATATTTGTGTCAACTAATATAGGTTGGAGGGAGTAGCAAAATGTCATGTGTAGCTAGCAGAAATTATGGAATTAGTTTGCTTGGCAATTGTGTGCGATTTTTTTTGTTCTTTTAGCTTTCTGTGTCAATGGTATACAGTTTCGGAAAACAGCAGGGCACGTATAGCTAGTGCAGAACTGCAGAAACATGGACGACTGTGCGATTCAAACATGTGCCAACATGTGTGTGTTTATGTAAGTAATACTGACTGCTGCATTTTTTTTGCCTCTCTTTTATCACCTACATTATTCATGTAGTGAGGATTATTTGAAGAGACTAGCTATGTGTCCTAATTATTTCTTTGATGTACCATCATCTTCACGCAAGTTTCAAATTATAGAACTTACTTCATTAGAGGATGCATATTCTATCTGTATCAATTCAGATAGAAAAGATTGAATAACACATGAAAACCCAAGATGCTAAAATGCTAGAACTAAATAAGAAGATAGAAAACTCCGAAAGACCGCTAAATTCAAAGAACTTCTCCCTAATTCCATAAATATACTACTCCCTCCGACCCATATTAGTTGACTTGGATTTGTCAAAATTTGGATGAACCTATATACTAAATAGTGTCTAGATTCAAATCTAAAGAAATCCGAGTCAACTAATATGGGTCGGAGGGAGTAGCATTTTTTTGATATTATAGGGTTCTTTGTGTCAAATATCCACACCAAGTTATGCAGCTCTAGGAAGGTTTAAAAAAATTAGTAGTTATTTAAGTAAACATGATCTTACTCTTATTTTTGTTTTCAGTCAGCCAAGATTATATAGTGATCGTCAATCAATAACTTGGTACCGTTGTGAAACAGAATAATCAATTGGTAGTGCTTGGCTGTATTAATTATTTCTTCTTTGTATTTTATAGAAAAAAATATATCCATCTCTTGCGCTACACAACAGAACAAGGACAATTTTCTCTCTTTTATTAACATGCAACCATGAAACTGGCGTCCTGCTATATATAAAATATGTAATAGGTTAGATCTATATATTTTATAAGACCTCAAAAAATAAGAACCGATCTCAAATATAAAATCGAGGATGCTAAGTAGCACATGGAACTGAATTCTTGGTAGTACGTGTTGATGCTACATTAGAAAATTTTGATTAGGTGATATGACCACTCGAAAAGGTCAAAATTATCTGTCATGCGGGAGCAAGATTTCTTTCAACCTTTGTATGTTGTTGCTCCACATTAGATTTACGAACTTATTAACTTGATTTCTTTTCTACTACTGCGTTGTTAAGAAATATCCTTTTGTGGTTCCAGATTGCCGAGACAAATGGATGATGCGCTCTGATGTTGATAGCAAGGATGAGGATGCTGCTACTCCTAAATAGTTTTACATTGTGTATTAGAATGCTATCTTCATAGTCAATGTTTCTATCGAACATATGTTCTCTGGATCATGTTATTTGTAACATAACAAAGTTTATTTAATATATTATGTCTTTCTGTTCACTATAAAGCAGCTCATGTGTACTATCGGCAATGACCAAATAATCTTTGTTGGCAATATGTAAATGTTTGTAATTCCTCATGAGATGTAACAATCGTTCTAAGCAATCTAGTGATATGTACGTCGACGTCCATTTAAATCATATTCCTGTAGGGTAACCACCAGCACATGTGATATGTTGTTAGGCTCTAACTATATACGTTGGTATCTTACAACACTTATTTGCATAGGTTACCAACGCATGTATATGTGTTGTTGTAGAGTCTTGCAACGCCACCAACGGCAACACATTCTAGATCCGCTGGAGTAGGCCCTAGCAACACTAATATAGACATTTGGCAACACATCAGTGCGTGGCTGAAGGGGGTACCTGTTGTAGTGGTTGGGAAGCCAAACTCATAGGAGAGATGCCTATACTAGGGCGTGTAATTGAAAGGTTAGGATTGATTATCTGCATACTGAGTATGGTGAATTCAGGATTGTTCCTGATGGATGTATCGAATATTGTGGTGAAAGTGTACCACCTCTGCAGAGTGTCAAACTATTCAAATAGCCGCATCCGCGGTTATGGACAGTTGGAGTGGCCATACTATTTCGTCGTCAGTTGTTTTCAAAATGACTTGTGAAATAAATCATGACTTTGAATTGACCACAATAGGGTTGTGATATGAAACTCAAGTTCCCACTTAGGTGTTATAAAAATTTCAACTGGCTTTCTTTGCTTCTGAACTCAGTTAAGGTAAATCTGCCTTTTTGCAAAACAACCTAGAGCTTAGTATTCCTACTCAAAACCACCTCACTTGTTAGTCTTAGTTTGCGAGTACTTAAAGAGTACTCATGGCTTTGTTCCTGGCTATTCCCGTGGCCATAATATGAAGAGGACTATCAGGAGGATGGACCGCAGGAAGGTTACGACAACTAGGATCATCTCCCATCGTCAGCATTGCCTGTGACCATGGAGCTTCGCCCACGCTACCGTTATTATTACATTATTCCGCTGCTATGATTGTATTAAGACTGGATCATGTGATCCTTTATTTGTTGTAAGACCTTATGTATGGTTTGTAATGGATGATGTACTGTGATATCCAATCTGTTATGTCTCGCAAAAATGGTCATCCTGGGATTGCGATGTATGGCATAACAGGCATCTGGGATTAAAAATCCGGGTGTTGACAACATTGCCCATGTTGTGGTGTCGTGATCCGGCACTTGGAGGCGCCAAGCAAGGCGCACTGGCCTGCGGTCAAAAAGATATTGTGTTATGTTAACATGCCGTTGGACTATGACTACAAGTTCAAAGGATGAGGAGATACGCGCTGATTGGCTACATCAACAGTGATCATGCCGGCGACATCAATGATCAGAAACGCACGACTGACATCGTCTTCTTCCTCGATGAAAACCCAATCTCTTGGGTTTCATTGAAGCAGGGTGTGGTGGCCGTATCATCATGTGAAGCTGAGTGCATTGCAGCAGCAGGAGCGAGCCAAGATGTTTGACTAAAGAGGCTCATCAGCGAGCTCAATGGTGCCGAGCAGCCAAAGTTCAAGCTCATGGTGAATAAAAAATCGGCCATTGCCCTGTGCAAGAATCCAGTGCACCATGAACAACTTCCAGGATATCCTAACAAAGACTTTGGTGAGAACCAAATTCATGGAGTTGCGTCCGAAGGTTGGAATTCAGAAGATCATCGTTTGACCGCAAGGTTGGAATTCAGAAGATCATCGTTTGACCGCAAGGTTGGAATTCAGAAGATCATCGTTCGACAGCCATATACGGTTGTTATGGTAGTTTAGATAGAGTTAGGATCTGTTTACGTACAATCCTAACTTGACTTGTACTCCAAGATAATTCCCTGTACGCCTATATATACTCGCTCATGAGGCTCAATAATACATTCATCATATTCCTCCAAACTCATACTCTTTCATGGTATCAGCCTAACCAGTCCAAACCCTAGTCGTACGCTTCCACCGCGCCGACCCTGGGGGATCGATCTCCATGATATCCGTCGGGGGACCGATCCGCCGCAGGGTTTGCCCGCCGATCTGTGATCGGCTGCCCTGGTGAGTCTTTTCCGATCTCTAGATCAGTTTTTTCTCCACCAGTCGCTTGGCCGCTCTTCTTTTTGGTTTACCTATCATATATCAGATTGAGTCTCATCGCCATCGTCATCGCCGTGCCTCTACTCTGACCATCGGCATCGACGAACTACCTCGGCCGGCTGGTACGCCTTCCTCGGTAGGTTGCTGTGTTCGTCCCCCTCGGATTGTCTTCATCTTCATCGCCCGGGACTTCACCGACAACGCTGCCATCATCTCTGATCTATGCGTCGTCCATTCTATGGCGTATACGGCGCACCGTCGGTCTGGTCAACCGATCCGCACCCGTCTGCGCCAAGCACGTTCCTGAGCACGCGCCTACCACCGATCAAGCTACGGGCTGCCGCTGCATCGCCCCGTCGGGCCGCAGCGTCGCCTTGGTCCTTGCTAACTGGCTGCAAACGCGCCTCACAAGCGTGTACGCGCTGGTGGCTCCAGCTGCTGCATCGACTCGCGCCATGTAGCTATGCCGCCCCCTCGGATCATAGCATCGCTGCACGCGGTGTACATCGCCGTCCCCACGCAATGATGCCCCAGTCTCTCTCCGTGCTAGCTACCATGGTGCGGGTCGCTTACGTCCGTGTATGGTCTTATTCATGCCAGGTTCTTCTTTGCCTACAACGAGTACTGCCGTCAGGCCTCTCTAGGCGTCCAGCATTGCCACTCTGGGTTGTTGTCTTCTACATGTTCGTCCACAACAACCTCTTCGCCATCGTCATCTTTTCCCCTACGACATTGGCGCACAGTTTCATGATGGTCCCTGCTCTTGCGTGCCCAGTTTTGGCAAAACCGGTGTGTGCCTTCGTCCCCGACGCATCCCCGAGCCTGGAAATATCGAATCAAGGCCTCGTCTTCGTCGGCCTTGACAAAGTCTTCTTCTACATCGAAAACTTCCTCTACGATTGTATTGACCATGTCACCGACAAGTTCTTCTTTGCATACTCGGTTCTGGCAAAACCGGAGTGTGCGTTCTTCCCCGACGTGTGCCTAGTTCTGGCAAAACTATGGCGGCACCTCATCCTCGATGGCTCGGACTGCATCGACTTCGTTATCGACACCCCTCGGCAAGCTGTCGTTGCGGTGACCCAGCATACCACTACATGATGTAGTACACTATAGTCGTTGACATAACACCAATGAAACACCGTTCACTAGTATTACATCCCTCAGAGTAGTACAACAGAAAAATATCAAGTCCAAGACATGACTATAGGTTACAACTCAACTCTTTACACAAGATCCAGAGAACACTCTAGGTTAAAGAGAGAGAAAGAAACTTCTTACAAAGAAGAATCAGAAATAAACGACTCAAAAACTATCATACTATTAAGACTAGTATTTTAACTATGGTCTGGCATTGCTGCTATTGCAATACACTACAGAAGTAGGTTCTATGGCTAGAGATTCTATTCTTATCTAATCCCCAACTTCGTCTTCACTTGAGTGGATATATATGTTGACCTCCTTGGCTTCATTGAAGAGATTTAGCTTTTGATGATGATTCCTGGAGCATGACTTGATGTAGACGTCGTCTTAATGGCTTCAGAATCTAGAAAGGGTTAAGAAGATACTTTGAGTATGAGCGTACTCAGCAAATTCACTAGAAAAGGAGTGTTTGATGCACTATATCTATAGCCACAGGCCATAGGTCGTAGGCCATGAAAGTTTTCGTAAACATTTATTCAAAGGTTGCTTTTATTCTGAAAAGCTATGTCCGTAAGCCTTCACGGGTTTACCAGAACTTTCATGGAGTTCCTTTCCCGCCACGTTCGCAGCTCCTTCCCGGAACAGGGAGTAACAAGTTACAGTTCTTACACTCTGCAGAGGTGCGTCACTTTATCCATGAGAGACCTTAGGTTTTGTTGCACGGCCAGGAGTATGTCCCCGTTCAAACTTCCTTGGTTTGAGGCCCAACCTAAGATCCAAGCCAATCACTGCCTTCTCCACGACCTCGCATGTCTCCTTGGTGTACACCATGCCCATCTATTGAATTACGGCAATGGTTTGTACAGACCGTTCAGATGCCGGAACTATCATGGGACATTGAGGGCTCCCACCCATATGTTGCATATCCTCTACGAATTACCATAAATAATATGCACGCTACGAGTGATAACAGCCACGACCCGCACATCCAGCTCCATGCGAGAGGGAAAAGATACAGCTGACTTCTTCGTCCCATTCCAAATCTCATGGTCAACGCGTAATATACGGCGCAAGAATCACTGGCGACATTGGTTGTTAAGTCCTAGATAATATGTTCCTTTACCACCGGAACTCTTATAGTAGGTTATTACCTCATGGCAAATAACCTATAGTCACATTATTATGATAATAGTGTTTTCTGTCCTTTTTCAAATGCAGGTGATGAAAACACTGGATTTGCAAAATACTTTACATAAAATAATCAAAGGACATGAGCAAGTGTGAACTTTCCTTTTGTGATTGCAAGATTATGCACTCACGGTCTTCAAGACAATATAAAAGATCCAATAGTTGAAATCTGCATCATTGGTCCGGTAAGGACTAACGTTTAAAGAAGCAATATGCTTTTATGCATAATTAATGCTATGCATTTTATAAAACTCCCAAAGTGAATCCCCAATACTTTGAGTGAAGTGAATTCAAGTGATTCTTTTAAGAGTTGGTTTATCTTCAAATTTTACTTTATAAGTAATGATCTTTATAAGGAACCTAAGTGATAATAATCCAAAATATGTAAGTAAAGTATAAGATGATGTGATTATGGTGAATTGTCATGTGGTGACTATGATAAAAATCCTTGGGTTTGAGTTGTTAAGAGTTGAAGAACTTGTTATAAGATTGTTATTTGATGTGGCAAAAAGAATAACATTTGAAGAAAAGATTTCCTTTATAATGTTTAAGCAATCTTCATTGTTAATAAAATGTGATCAATGCCTTCTGGTATTTGATTGATTAGTTTGGACTTGAGATGCATTATGTCTTAATTGAAATGGACCAAAGTTAACTATTAAAACATAAGTAGTGTATTAGACCTGATGTTCATAAGCTTTGAGACTAAAATTAACTTTAAAAGGGTAAGTAAACTTAAGATGTAATATGTTTTAATTATTCCCAAGTTTTAGATTTATGATAGGTATAACTAAAGGTGTGGGATTATTCACTTTCTAGTAAAGTGAATGATTAGATTAAATTTGTTTTGCTATTATGAAAGGAATATGTATTTATTTAATGGAATCATAATTAGATGGTCTTAGTAATTTGTTAGAATTTAAAGTTATGTTAATAGTGGTTAAGATATAATGATTATTCACCATATTATATAAATGGGTGATACCCAATGTTTATTTAAAAGGATTTTTAATAAGATTTTTAAAGGAATATTTTAAAGTTAAAAGTTATACTTAAATTCGATTATGAATTTAAGTTATGGGTTTGGAATTAGTACTAAGACACTAATTGCTCAAGGTTTTATAAGAATTGTGATAATTTCTTACTTAAGAATTGTTTTTAAAGAATTCACAAAATAGGTATTAGGTAAGGATTTATTATTTAAAATATTAAAGACTTTCCTAATAATATATTTAATATTTTTTTAGTGTAATATATTTATTCAAGACCTTAAAAATGAATTTTATTTATTTTTAAGTATTATCCTTATTTTTATAAAATTCATCAAAGAATTAAGTGTCTTTATATATTTGCTTTATGTTTTGTTTTTAAAACTCTAAGTGACTATTTTTATAAAATAATAGAGTTATTTTGATACACAAAAATGATTATTTATTTATTTTTAGGGTTTTTGTTTTATTTTATAAAATTTCATTTAATATTTAATGGTGTTAATAATTATTTTACTTTAAATTTATTTTAAACACTTAAAATTATATTTTTATTATGTAGATATTATTTTTGTGGTCATTTTGATATATCATATGTATTTTTAGGATTTTTCTATAATTTTCTATAGCTAAAAATGTTTGGAGGTTATTTTAGTAATTCATTTATTTTATTTTATTTCTAAACCTAATCAACTTGGGCCGTTTGGTTGGGTATGTGGGCTGGCCTGGCCCAACTGGACCATGGCAGGCCTATCACCCCCGGCCACCCCTCACCACACACACACCCTCGTACACGCACGCACCGCACGCACACATCGTCCCCCTCCTAGCCCCTTGCGATGTCGTTACCGCCGCCGGCGCCGCCGATTGCCTCGCCGGCACCTCCCAGCGCTGCTATGCCTCTCTCTCTCCTCCGATTCCCCTCTACTGAGGTGCCCGGTACCCGCGTGCCATCACCCTGGGAGAAACCCTAGCCTCCCTAGGATCTTCTTAGCCAACTCCGGATCCTCAGTATCAATGCACGTTGGCGAGGCCTTGCTCTGGTTCTTCTCACCACCCCCACATCGCCCCCCCACACAGTACGACTTCTAATGCTCGCCTACTCATCAAACCCTAGCCCATTAGGATCGACTACTGGCACTGCCCCTTCACATCTACACCCTCTGCTGCTCCTGCCATGGCTGGCCGTGGTCTCCCTCACCTTGGTGAGGTAGTAGACTATGGCTGGCCCCTACTGCATCAAGCTCGACGGCTTTCTTCACGACCCTAACTACCATTGTGAGTTATCTCTTTTCTCCCTCTCATTTAATTTTAGTCATGTGTTCATTGATGGATGGATATAAGTGATGTAGTGAGGATTATGTTATCAGTAGCTACAAGATTAATTGGTTGTTAAAATATGCTGCCTTTGTTCTAAGGCACATGACTGAACTAAGATACAATACTACTAATATTGGTATAGATATAGGTTTGGCAATTATAGAAGTGGTTTGTGGTGAGAATCTATGACTATGTGTACTGCTAATGATCTTCTAATTGAGTTAGGTGTGTTAGATGGTTGCAGCTTGTCATAGTTTTATGATAGTGATTATCCAGTACTAAGCCAAAGTGATGTTCTGTTAGTACTGTCTAGGTTGTGATGATTGATGGCCTGGCCAATGAGCCATCATGTTCTTCTGTGGGGTTTTTTGATTGAGATAAAGGTTCAGGTGTTGCTAGCTTGATATAATTAGTTAATTACTTGTAAACCATCATCTCTAGTTTGTTTCTAATCTATTTAGGACTGTATGTTCTAATAGATATAGAGGAATATACCTTGGGTATGTAGTACTGATTGTAATTTCATGGTTTGCTTCTAGAACACTAATAAGATCATACTCTTGTTTATGTAAATATTCTAGTATGTATATTGTAGAATAATTATAGCTATGTTGGCTAGCTATATTTTATTTCAGGACAGATTCCTCTAAGTTTCTGGTGATTAGAAATAGAATTCCTGATATATACATGTTATTTAGAAAATTACATATGTGTAGGCTGGTAATATTTCTAAGTAGATGGTTTGGTGTTCTAGATGATCTTTGATCATCTGAAGATATGAGATCTCTTCAATAGCAGGGATATGCCTTTGATTGTAAATATTTGATGGTTCTGGATGATTGTGCTTTCTTATGCAATTTCTTATGTGTTGGATTAATCTTATTGGATGACCTTGAAAAGATCAACTATTATACTTGTATCTAAGCTTTGCCAATGATGCAAAGGCTGAGGCACAGCTCTAGATAAGGACAGATATTGTGCTATGGTTTTCATTTCTTGATGATGATTTTGCATAGCACCTCTATGCATGACTGAGAGAAATTCTCTATTTTCTATACTTTATTACCTCCTTTACCTGCCCTTTTATCTAAAACAGATAAGAACAGATATGTTATGCACCATATCCTCCAAGGCTCTTATTTTTTTCCTACCTTGAGCTTCCTGAAGCTTGTTCTTCTAAGTTTGTGCTCTTGGACTCTTAATTTCCTACTTGTCATTGGCTTGATGATCTGCTGCTGATAAGCCTCTGGGAATCCTTTCCTCACCTTAACCTTCTTGTTGACCAGCTCCTCACCTTCCTCTATTCTTCCTCTAATGATGGTGCTAGCTATTCTTTATGGATAGATGTTGTATATAGCTGCTGGACAGCTATTGGTGGGATGTTCTAGCTAGTTTGTATGGTTGTGGCGATGGAAATAGTTTGTCATAAACTGGGATGAGCTAGATGAACTATGGTGGTGCTCTAAAGTGAGGATGTGGATGTTATGAAACTGGTGAGGTGCTTGGGTGGTGTTCTTGGTTAAGTGTGGTGGAAATGGAATAGCTAGCTTTGCTACTACGGCTGGTCTCTTCCTTTCTATAGCTGGTGCTCTCCCTGAGGTGTCGACAACACATCAACTGCATGTGATGTGTAAGCTGCTGCAACTAGGCCCCACTGGGTGCAAGTTTCCATACATGGAGACTTGGTGCTATGGATTGGTTCAAATGAGTGATGGTATTATCCTAGTTTGGCTAACTCTGTACTGGACGGTGAAACTTGTCCCAGGCCAATGATGCATAGTTCTGAGGACAAATTCTTTGACTAAGAACAAATACTAAGCATTCCTTTTTTCCTTTTAACTCAATGATAAACCTGGCATATCAATTGTATGCCCTTCTGAGAGTAATCCAATACACTGACCACCTCTCTGTCTTGTATTTGCATTGTTTTCTTTTTGTCTTATTGTGCAGGAATCAAAATAGGAAGGATTGGAGAAAAGAAGATTAGATGATAAAGAGATCTAGCTAGACTTTTAGTTCTAATTTTTCTTTTACTTGTAGTAATCTTTCTCTTTCATTTGAACATTTGTAAAAATTATAATATTTGTATAAAGTTATTCTTTTCTATTTCATTTATTAATTGTATTATTCCATATATGTTGTAATAAAGTAAATCTTTTTTTGCAAATTTCAATTTTTCTTTTACAAGACTTGTTACTTATTTGTAATTTACATTTTTATTCAAAAGGGTGAAGACACTGTAATATGGTATGATGTAAATAAGAGTACCTTTCTTTGTATTTTCCTATTCTTTTATTTAACTATTTATGTAAGTTCCTTCTTAAATGTAAACATTGTAATATTATTTATATGATAAGAAAGTAAATGTTTTCTCCATTATTGAATCTTGGACATAATTGTCTGTATCTTATTTACGAACACTAGTTCAATTCTTTATTTGAAATAGCATTCTATTAGGGAATTACTTAATATTCATTTTCATTTTCTTAGTTCTATCTATATCATTTGGTTAATCAAATTGGAATTATTTTCCTTATAAGTAAATGACTCGACAAAAGTCATGTCGGAATCGATAGCACTTGCACTGACATTTCCCTCAGCCCTTTTTATTTTTCGTGAAAATTTCCCAGATTTTCTTATGCATGAATACAATACACACACATGTGTCTTCTCTAATTCTAGGTGTTAATCCTGGGATGTTACAGTCGTGGCCCCTCGGCAAGCCTCCATGGACCCTCGAAAAGCCCCCTCGGCAAGCCTCCGCAGCCCTCGTCAAGCCTACGCTTACCCTCGGCAAGCTGCCGCTGCCCCACGACGACTGCATCGACGCGTCTCTGTCATCCTCCCCGCGCACTATGCGCATGCGGCTTCATGTGCGGCTACCGCGACACCGGCATTTCCGGCCCCGATGTCGACCACGGCGCCCCCTCGCAACGGCTACCCTGACCTCGGCACTGCCTCAAGTTCTCGGTTCCCTCGACATCTGTACAGGGGCTACCACCTCGCTTGAGCACCTCATCAGCTTCATCTACATTCCAAGCGTTTGCACTGCGACACGCCGTCTACGACACTCCTGTTGCTACTGTGGGAGGATATCAACCTACTGCATTTTACTTCAGTTTCTCTCCAGTCTGATCGTCCACGACGTTCCTGTTGTTTACGACGCTACCGCTATGACTGCGGGAGGAGTGTTAGAGTATTAGACATATACGGTTGTTATGGTAATTTAGATAGAGTTAGAATATGTTTATGTACAATTCTAACTTGACTTGTACTTCAAGATAATCTTCTGCACGTTTATATATACTCGTCCATGAGCCTCAATAATACATCTATCATATTTCGCTAAACTCATACTCTTTTACAAACTCCGTGAGAATCAAACTGAAGCTATCGTAGTTTACTGTAGCTTTTCAGCTGTCGTCAACAACGGTTCAGTTTCAGGTGTACTCCCTCTGTTAGGGATTGCAAGGCTTATAGGACACTTTGCTAGGATTAAGAAAGTCAATAACTACCCCTCTTAATTAGTTCATGCACCAATAGTTATACTCCCTCCGTTTCAGGCTTAAGGCGTCCTCGTTTTGTGTGTTTTTTGTTTGACCAAGAATTACTCTAAATACGTAAAGAGTTTTGGTATAAAACTAGTACCACTGAAAAGTATTTTTCAATACGAATCCAACGGTACTAATTATGTACAATATAATTAAGATTTTATTGCTCAATTCTTTTGGTCAAACTTTGCTTTGGAAAGCGTGTGCGCCTTAATCCTTGAAACGGAGGTAGTACATGCATAAAAGAAGATAGAGAAAAAGGAAAACATACATTAGAGGAGAGAGACTAATAAATGGGAGAGGACTTATAATTTCTAACATTTTTAAAAACTTTTAGGCCTTATAATTCCTAACAGAGGGAGTAGCTAGGATTGATTCCAGTTAGCTATTCGTTGTGTTCGTCAGAGAAACACCGAGAGAGCAATCGAAACACGTCACAAGCCGGAGCCTCAAAGGCGTCGAGAGCGCTGGCACAGGGGCCCGAGCTCGACGAAGACCGGCTGGAGGAATAGCCCCAGGACGTCCTCATCCCGAGCACGAGGAGGTCATCTGCTTCCGGTTGGACCGTCGCCACCTGCAAATAAGACATGACGCAACCAATACGAATCGCGAGCCCAAGTTCGTTTCTTTAGACCATGCACTATGTGAGCCTAAAGCGGTTCAAAGGACTCTTTGAATCGGTTCTATACATAGTGGAGTATCGACTCATTGTATCTGACACAAGAAGCGAATCAACTTGTTGGTTCGACTCATGCTGATAAAAAATGAATTTCCTGCATGCATGGTTAGTCCCTACCGAGAGATTGGGAGGAGAGAGAAGGGCTTTTTTATCTGACAAGGCCCCATGATGGCAGTTTGATACGGCTTGATACATAGCATGCATTTGGCTACCCCATGATGGCAGTTTGTTGCGGCTTGATACATAGCATGCATTTGGCTACCGATTTAAATCTGATACACATTGAGTCGAACCTACATAGTGTATGGCCTTAGAGTCAGAGAATCAGATGTCTGAATTGATGATTATCTTCTGGACTTGAATTGGAGATTGATTTTTTCTGGGGAGGTAATTATTTATTCAACCGCATTTCTGGTCCGCGATTTTAGCATCTAATTGTTGCGCCCGCATATTTTTTTTCCTGTGGGAAGGCGCCCTCTTCCGATATTGCCTCCTCGTGCATAAATATCGCCCCAGGACTACTTGTTTTGCAGCCACGGAAAGAGGAATCCAGGGCGTGGCAACGAATTACGATGGCCCGGACAAAGATGGGCGGGATGGCGATGCGGCGGCGTTCGCCGCCGCCGCCGCCTAGGCGCCGGATCCTCGTCGTATCTCTTCCTACAGGGGTCGACCGTAAGGAGACCACTGCCGAACCTGCACCAGGATCAACGACGCGGGCGCGCCGCCGCCGCATCGCCGCTGCTGCCGCCGCACTCCCAAACGACATCCTAGGGTGGGAGATCTTTGTCCGCCTTCCGGCCAAGGACGTCCTTCGCTGCCGTGCGGTGTGCCGCTCCTGGCGCCGCCTCACCTCAGCCCCCGATTTCCTCCTCGCCCACCACGGGCGCCAGCCGTCGCTCCCCCTCCTCACGCTCTACGGCGCAAAAAGCACCAACAACGATGGCTTGCCATTGCCGATCATCAAGCACGGCCACCCCCTCCTCGGGCTTGACGACTACGCCGGCTTCAAGCTGCACGCCTCCCGTGACGGGCTCCTCCTGTTCTCCCTCACCGACGGCCGATTCAGCATCTGTAACCCGATCACCCGCCAGAGGGCTCCACTCTCATGCCTCACTGCCGCAGGACAAATCAACATCGTCGCGCTGTACCTGCATAGCCCATCCGGCGAGTACCGCGTCCTATACTGGAAAGGGAGACAACATTACCACCCCAAAGCTGCCTACTACTACATCCTAACGGTGCGTCGCCGGCGGTCGCCGAGGCGCATTGGAGTTCCTTCATATATCCCTAGCATGGAGGAAGTTACGGTGTCCTGGCACGACGGAAGGACTACTCCTAATTCGGCCCCGCCCGTCGTTCACCGCAACTGTCTTCACTGGGACACCGGCCGCGACGCCGGCATACTGGTTTTTGACACGGTACTTGAATCGTTCAGGCTCATGCGCCGCCCGGCCTCTGCTACCAGACTATGCACTTGTTTGTGCGACATGGAAGGTTTGATTGGCTTTAGCTGCTATGGTCATGGTGGGAGGGGAATCGTCAAAATCTGGGTGTTAGAGGACTACGACAGAGAGGTTTGGTCATCACTTTTCCTTAAAAAACAGCTATCTGTTTTGCAATTGAAAAACGGTCAGTTTTTCAACCGTTGATCTCTGTCCGAATCTCCACGTCTCTCTTTTCTTTTTCTCCACCGCTTGAGTGTCTTTTTATTTTTGAATTTTCTTTTCCGCTCGATCCGGGGAAAGCCCACAGCTCTGTGCATTCGTGTTCCTCCAGAGAAAAGGAGAGGCGTGAGGCATGGCGGCGATGTCAGCGGCGACGTCGCTTCTAGCTCAACCGTTGCCGGAGGGGGCGGCGGTTCGCGAGGCCGTGATTCATCCGGTGGAGGGAGGCGCCCCTGCGGAGCCGCCTATAGCTGGATTGGAGAGAGCAGCAGGTCGCGCCCCTCTTCGTCGACCAGAAAAGAGATCTTCGATTCGGCAGCGGGGAACGCAAGCACGCTACTGCCGTGATGGGTATTCATCCAGCCTCCTCCCTGCTAATACCATCTATTGTAGTTTTGCTCTGATTTTTTAGATCTCAGTCTGTCTGTCGATTTGGAATGGGGATTTTTCCTAGGACGCTGCTGCTATTTTGTGGGGCACGACATGTGAGGGATTTTGTGGCTATAGCTAGTGCGTGTTTCCTTTTTCCCCTGAATTTGTGGCTGTAGCTAGTGCGTGGAGCACGACATGTGAGGGATTTTGTGGCTGTAGCTAGTGCGTGTGTTATTTTCCCTGAATTTGTGGCTGTAGCAGTGCGTGTTCTGATTTGTAGCTAGTTTCAATGGTGCAGGTAGATAGGTTCAGTGCCATGGGTCGCTATTTGGCTCCTCTGTTATTGGGATTTTAGGTAGACGGCCAGTACAACTCATGTCTAGATACACACACTTCTCATTTGAGCTTTTTTCCATGTCAAATACTATATTATAGTACCATAAGTTTGGGTATCGTTTTAGCAAGTTTATACCTCAATACCAGTATCTGAAAATGCAGTAACCCATACACTGAATTTCATAACTGCTGTAGTCTTTTGCTCTGTGTAGGCTTGTGTTGATTATGCGGTGGGAGTACCTGTTTTTTTTGTAGGGATTGCGGCAGATGTAGTTGGAGAGATCATTTTTTGGTGTTAGGGAATTTGTCCTCATTTGGTTCAGTTTTTCTGATGTTATTTTTGTTTGAGCTCGCTGTTAGTGTAGCTTATTGGATGTATTGAACAACTAAATGTTTTTCAATTTAAAATGCAGTAGCTGTTTTTTACAGCTATTGATTAACTTAGCTGTTGTTTACATCCATACACCACTTTTTTTCGCAAGGATGTTGAGTACATTAGGATTTTAGTTTATTTGATAGCAAATACAGTATGATTTTGCCCTCTGTTATGATTGGTAGTAAAGTGATTGTATTTTTGATGTTAGAATTCTTGACAAAGAAGAACATGCGAGAGATAGGTTGGAGGATTTTTTTACATTTGCTCTGTTCGGCTTGTTTGTTTTTAGAGTTGTGGCCTCGTTTTTGTACGAACAACATGTACACTCACCGCACCTAATATGCTGCTTATGAGATAGCCTAACTCACACTAGCACATACCACGTTCACGTTGCCCCACTATTATATGCATGTCCAGCATCAGTTTTATGATTTATGGTAATACTTTTGATATTGATGGACGATATTTTTGAGTGAGATATGTTCTATTTTCAGTGATATCTGCCTTGTCTCTGACTCTCTGTTGAGGCCATGTAGCAGCACACTTTGAAACATGATTATTTCAAAATACTAGTTAGACGGAGTAGGGATGTGGCTGTTCATATTCATTCCTGTGAAAAGGTTTATATATAGGCTATTTTGAACATTTTCCATTCACTTTATCATGTTTCTTAGTTCATATCCAGGCTGTGCTAATGTTTTTGGTTACATGTTTTTGATTGACTAGGTTAGTTGTTCTGAGTTGTATGTTCGTAGTTATGCTTTTGTTGATCATATGATGTCTCTTTCAGTTTGATAACTTTTTGTATAAGGTTTTGATGGAGTGGTCACATGGTCTGATTTGCTAGATTCAGTATGAGATATCTGATCACGTGTCTTTTTTCAGTGATCATAACACGAGGAGGTTTGGTGATGGTTTATCAATAGGAAGTTCAAGACTATGTCGTTCGCCAGATTATGAACCTGATTGTGAAGTATCTTATATTGACAGTCTTGATCATGGCTTTTCATCAAGTGACAAAGTACCATATTCTATCCTCTTTTTCGCTTTTTCGCGTTATTTTTTTCTTCTCTTTTCTGTAGGTGGTATGTCATAACTTCTTTTCCCTTCCATATCAGGAGAATGCAAGACCGGGCCGAAAAAGACATTTAGATGATGCTTTATTTGAGTTCTTCCGTAAAGAGGTTAGTTGCTCCAAACAATTGTTTTTTGGAAATTATTAGCTCGATTTTGCTTATCCTTTATATTTTTTGTGTGTATTTTTTTGATTATCCTATTTTTTTGATATTTTTATTAGGCTATCAAATCTCTGAAGAATAATTTCTCAAATTTCTGCTGTCACTCTGATCTATCGGCGCAGGTTGGATTTGCTTTTGCTTTTTTATATATGCTTGAATTCATATTTGTGTATTATGGCATGTTCCTAATAGTCATAGATTTTTTGGGTCGTATGTTGTTGTGTTTTTTTTCAGAATAAAAGGATCAAGGGGCATGTTATTGACAGGGATGATTTTACTTGTTACTCTATCAAGTACTACTGGGATGTTCTTAATTCTTTGTCAAATCGTCGAAAGGAAGTTATAAGGAATTTTGGTTTTGGCTGTCCTTTGTTCTTTGAGAAATCCGAAATTCCTTCAGATTTTGTTCGTTGGCTTGCTACCTGCTTAGATCCTATTTCATCCCAGATTATTGTTGATGATTGCAAGTTTATCCCAATATCCAAGGAATTTGTCCATCATGTCATCGGACTGCCAAACAGTGGCTCTGTCCCTATCCCAGATAGCGAAGACGGGGCTAAATTCATCATGTCTATGTTTGGGTTGAGAGAGCTTCCACACATCACTTTTTTTGGCAACAAGTTGAAATCTAAAGAAGTATTAACTGAGAAAGAGATATTCGTTTGCTTCATGGTTGTCGCATTAAATTGCTTCCTTCTTCCTACCATGGATGAGTATCCAAACACAGACTACATGTCCATTCTTGATGAACCATCTTCTGCCATTGGTGTTGACTTTTGTTTGCTCGTGTATGAACATCTTATTTCTAGAGTTTCAAAATTCAATAGAATTTGTAAATTGAATGGAAGGAAGCCAAAATCTTTTGAGTTCTGCTACTACGCTCTTGCAGTGAGATTCTTTCTTATCATTCTTTCATCTTACCTTCTGTATTTAGTTTTTATTTTTAATCAGCGGCAAACTAATGGTTGCATTATATTCTGGTTCAGGTGTATTATCTGGATTCCTTGGATTTTGGTGTTAGAATGCTCGATCAGAGTGTACCTAGGATTTCTGTCTGGAAAGGGAATTTGATCAAGTTCTTTTCTGAACTAGACTACAAGAAGAAGAATATTTTTGGGAAGAGGCAGTTGAAGAAAAACCTTGCACATTGCTACAGAGAGGTTCTGTTTCCATTTGTTTTGCTCGTTAACCTATTATGTAAGATCATTTCAACTTCAAGGCATCACTTATTTCCATTTTATTTATAGTTTGGAGATGTTGGAGATTGCAAAAGCGAAAATGATGCTTCAGCTGAGCAGTTTGATTCATGTTTTTCTGGGGGGTTTAAGCTTAGTTTGCACAAAAGGTTTGGAAAATCACTTGATGTCAAGGTATTGTATCTTTTCCTTTTTATCTTATTATCCAAGCTCATTTGCCTTACATGACTTAATTTATTGATTTATCTATAGATTATTGATGGCGTTGCTGAATCTATTCAGTCTGCTCATTTTGCAAATGTACAATCTGTTCAGAAGTGTGAATTGATGGTCAATAATGTGCTGAATGTTTTGATGGTTTCTAAATCTTTTGATAATGCTCCAAGTGATCCCACCAATGTGCTAGGTATTATTGCTTAGTTCCTTACTTTTGCTTATGCCATGTCATTTATCTATGTACTTTTTAGTATGTTTCATTCCCTATTTGTGTCTGTTTTTTCTACGATAGGTCAAGATAAGTGCATTTTTGATCATGATGTAACCGAGGTTGGTGCAAGCACGTTTCTTGTAAAGTACATTTTTCATTTTCTTTTATACATTTTCTTCGAGGTTGGTGAAGTAGAGTTTTTATTTTTAGTCTCATTACATGCATGTGTTTATTCTTGTGCACATCAGAGTGATATTGCAAGCAAATTGGATTTCATTAGTCCGAATGCTTTCTTGAAAGTATCAGGTAGTAGCAAACTTGGGGGGAAATTTGTTAATAATCCTGGTATGCCCCTCTTTTTGTATAGTTTAGCTTTACGAAAATTATTTATTTATTTAGTTCACCTTTATATACATAGTTCCAATTTTTACTGAAATTTATGTCTGCAGCAACCCCTGATTATGTGTCATCCAAGGCTACTGAGCTTGGTACTTTCAATACAGGTAGGTGAAAGCATATTGTTGTTGCCTTTTCTTTTCTGTATTTTTTTGCATGCTAGTTTGGTTATGTGATATTTTGTGCTTCTTTATTTTTCCTAAAATAACCGTGTCCTCTTTTTTATAACTCATTGGTGTGTATTCATTATTTTTTTTGCATTAGCTCCTGCAATTGAACCAATGGTTAAAGTTAGATCCAGATTACCACAGTTATTACCTGAAGAGCAAGGTTTTCCATTGTTGAACACTTATCCAGCTGGTGTGAAAGATACCAGGTCTTCCTTATACATGAGCTCTCCTATTTCTCGGATCAATTTCTCCCCAAATCTAAGTACTAAGGTGACTAGTAAATTTTTGTTTTCCTGTAACCATCTTTATGTTATGACCATATCCATTGCTTCTTTTTTAGCATCATTTGATTTTAATTTTTTGCCATAGGATCCCAAAGCTCCTTGTACTTTCCAAAGTAGGAAATTTATCAAAACATCAATTCGGTAGAATCTTAAATGTTAATGGATCTAAAGGAGCCCCTATCCCTGTTGCAGATTGCTCTCTAAAACCTCAGCTGGTATAGTTTTCTGTTTGTGCTTATTGTGTATTGTTCATTTTGTTTAGTCTCATACTTGTAATATATTTTTGCTCCTACTTTCATATAAACTTCACCTATTTTGAGCCATATAGTATCTTTTTATATTTTGCCACAAATTGTTCAGACTCCAGACAGATTACTGGGGCAAGTAGTTTCAGTTTTAGACAAGCCGAGTTAGCTAAGAAAGGGGATGAACTGTATAACAGTGTTGTTCTGTTGGGAAAGAAAGGAAGCAAATCTAACAACGACAAGAGTGAAGACAATTTTATTGATTTGTCCCAACATGCTTTTGAAGATAGGATTGTGAAAGATAATTTAGTTATTCTACAGCCTAAAAATTCTTTGGTTCTTCCCTTGGTTCAGAATGGTCGTTTCCCTGTGTCAGATCTTGATATTAAGAACTATTACGCAATCGTAGATTTGGCATACACCCAAGGAATTCAAAAGTATAGTTTCTCATATACCTCACTCTTTTTTGTATGTTCTCTACTTTTTGTTTCTTTTGTGTATGGTTCGTTGATACTTTTTTTGTCATTTTTGTAGGTCGTATGCTGTGAAGTACCCCAAGGTTCATTGCAGTTACATATCCTTAGGCCAATCACTAATGGTCTCTGGTCATGTTGATAATTTCTTGATTCCAGTTTTCTGTCGAAAACTTTTCGAGGATAACCACCCATCTAAATCTGGGAGGCACCACTTCTTCTCCCTTGTTGGTGTTAGTTCTTATCTTTTTTCTATTACTTTTCTTTTTTTTTGCTTTTTGTGTACCAAATATGCATTGTATTCATTTCTTGTTTAACTTTTTTTTCTTTTTCATAGGAGTGTATCCTGGAATATGAAAATGATGAACATTATTCATTTGTTTCCAAGGCCTTCTTAGGTGCTTCCTCAGCTAGCAAAGGCAAGCGTTTGGAACTATCTGACAGGGTATGAGTCTCAGACATTTTATCTTTTGTTTATGTTTTTGCTTTTTACTTCACTTTTCTGCATTTTGTTTGTCTTATCTATTTTTTTCTATTTTTTGTAGTTGTTTTTCCCGATCTGCCGGATGCGGCATTGGTTTACCTTTTGTGTTGATTTCAAGTATAGAGATTTCATCTTTCTCGATTCTCTTTATAACAAGGATGATGACTTCCATACTTCGATAAAGAAACGTCTTGTAAGCTTGAATGTAGCCATGTATATACATGTATTTTAATCTATTTTTTGTTTTATATTAAAGTTAGATATGTTTGTGTTTCCTCTAGATCAACAATTTCACCAAACTTTGGAAGCTAATTTTCAATAGCGAAGACAATATTTTCAGAAACTTTGGAGTCCTTTATGCCAATGTCCCTAAGCAAAACAATCCGTAAGTTAGTTAGTTATTTATCAGCAGTTTTTAATATAGTTTCTTTTCTGTATTTGTTTTTTTATTTTTTACATTTTCTCCACTTTCGTGTTCACAGTGATGACTGTGGTGTTTTCACAATGAAGTTCATGGAAGTTTTTAAGCCTGATTTGGATATGCGTCGTTTCTTTAGCACTGTTGATATTGTGAATATCAGAATTCACCTTGCAAACAAGCTTTATTTCTGCCCAAGGAATCAAGCAGACAAGTCTCTGGTTCTTAATTACGGTAGTTAGGTATTTTCTTAGAATCTAAATAATTTCTTATTCTTTGTTATTGTGTTATAGCTTGCAGTTTTTAATTTTCTTTTGTTCATATATATTTTGTCAGATGCTCGATTATGGTACTGGACATATTGATGTGTTGATGCGAAGCGTTCATCTCCATGAGTAGTGTTCTGCCTGTTTGTTGCAATCTAAACTTTTCTGTATGGTTGTTACGCGTCTATGTGCGTATCCCGCTAGCTGATGCTTTTTGTGGTGAAGATGATTCCACATATTTTGTTTTTCCTCGTAAGCAATATCATGTAGAATGGACCTCCATTGTATTCATCAATAAGTAGGAAGCCATTTAGAAATAATATGGACCATCGTACTGTTTACATATATTTCTGGTACGATATATATATCATATTGTGTATATTGTATATGGAGTGATGTTATATTTTTCCTAAGCTTTTCTTCATTAGTAAGCTTTCCTTTCTTTCTTTCATTTTCTGATTTAATCTTCCTTTCAATTGTTTAGTTTGTTATTTTTTATGTAGCATCTTTTAGTCTTATATTCTATCATATATTGTTTATTTTTTCCAGCAATTAGCTATTTGTCATCATTCGTTCATTGTTTTTCTTATTCTTTAGTATCTTAGTTTATTTATCTTTCGTATTTTCATTTTCTTAGTATTCCTTATCAGCCATTTTAGTATGCAGTCTATTTTCTTTAGTCTTTATGTATTAAGTAGTTCAGTATTTTAGTCATGATTTCCTCTATTTCTCTCTTTCTTGAATTCATCTGTTCTTCGGTTTTTCATTCAAGTTTAGTCTTCTCACTCTTGTTCTTGCTTTAGTTAACTGAGTTGCTTTGTTTTCTGTTTGTTTAAGTTCTATTAATTCTTCATTTGTTCATTATCTTGTTCTTCATTATTTCAGTATGCATTTTTAGTTTTTCATTCTTTCTTATCTTTTGTTTATCTTAGTGTAATCATTCTCATCCTCAGTTTTGTTCTTCTTCCTTTTTATTAGTTTTCTCAGTTTTGTTTTGCATTCTCAGTTTTTCATTCTTTCTTCTCTTTTGATTATCTGCTTTTCTCTTCGCATTCTCTTGTTCTTCATCATTTCAGTTTCTACTCTCAGTTTATCATTCATTTTTTACTTCTCAGTTACTCTTTTGTTATTCGGTGTTATCATTCTCATTATCTTGTTTTTCATTATTTCAGTTTGCACTCTCAGTTCTTCATTCTTTCTTCTCTTTTGTTTATCTTAGTTCCTCTTTTGTTATTTGTTGTTATCATTCTCATTCTTATTTTTGTTCTTCTTCCATTTTATCAGTTATCTTAGTATTGTTCCTCGAACTATATTGTTCTCTAGTGTTGCTATTTTCTACTTTTCTTTTATTCGTCAATCCTTAGGTACTTTTACATATGTTTCTCTTTTACTTCTGTAGTTTCTCACCATGTCCTCATTTGTGCATCCTTTTGCTTGGTCATTGTTATCTCTTTTTGTCGTTTTTATTTCTCTTAGTTTCTTCATTTATTTGTGGGGAAGGTTTTTTGTGGGTAACTCCGCCTATCCAAGAAGATTTTAAATTTGGATAGCCGGTTCCAAGCCCGGGTAAAGGAGGAGGATCCAGTTACTTTTCTTTTCGTCGTTGTTTTAGTATTGAAACTATGGTGATTTAGCATGTAGTTTTATGATCTTGAGTATCATCTTTTCAATTTCACGCAACCTCATGTTATAAGCTGCTACGAGTTTTATCCACCGGTTTTCATTTTCCACGCTATGTTTTCCGCTTCAAGTTTTTCGCATCTACATGACATAGGACAAGCATGAAATGTTTGGTGTAGTATTTTAAAACAATTCTCTAAATCATCAATATTTGTTTTTCAACAAACCTCTTTTTTCAAGTGATGTAAATATATAGCATCCATGGTTTTAAAATAAATGTTCTCGCTGATATATAATATAGATCATCAGGTTGGAATATTTTCCACTATATGTGGGCATCTTTGTAGCACAATATAACATGCCTGGATAAAAGTCTACCAATACATGCACCTTTTGTAGCATTTGCTCATTATTACACTTAATTTGGGGCTAGAACAAATATTTTTTGTTTTTGACAACTACATTGTTTTCGCAGACGCTCCTTCGCTGCAATGATTTGGGATACTTTCTTTTTGAAATTCCTGATTTGTTTCCACGGCCTCCTTGGCTTTCTTCCCTTTCTTTGCTGATTTTTTTGTTGGAGACTCTGTTCCTGCAATCAAAAGAGACATAATTTGTAGTTAAATATGCCTTGCTATGATATTTTTTCGTAATGGAGTTTTTTGGTTAAGAATGGTGGTCGCTACCTCCTCCTGTAGGTTTCGATTTTCTAGTTCTTTTGGGTTTCTGCAAGTTGTAGACTAGGTGCTTGTTTGTGCAGTTTTTCTTCGTGTGTGTAGTGCTACCATAATGGCTGCATTTATAAAACTTATTTGACTTTATCTTCTCCTTTATTGTCAACATCCTTGGGCGCCCTTTTGTGTGAGCATGATCGGGGTTTAGGATTTCAATAGTTGAACTGGTGCCCTCTTGCAGTGATGCATTAAACAAGTTTGATATTGTCCTTGTTGACCTTTGCTGAGCAATTGGTTGGGTCTCAGCAGTATCTTCAGCAGTCCTGTCCATAGCATCCATGTGGTCCTCTATTCTTTGCGCTTGTTCAAGCAAATATTGACATTTCTCCCTGCTCTTTGATCCTTTCGAAGCTGTTTGAGTCAGTCTCCTTGATAGCAAGTTGTATCTGAGGCAGTCATTGTCAATTTCCTGCGGGGCGGGGGTGTAGTAGGTCAGTTTCTTGTCTCTTTTTCTCCATCTTTCAATTATGTACTTATCTGGTGGATGTCCGGCCAACCCCGTCCAGCGGGGCGATCCATCTGTCCACGATTGGCAAATAAGCCTCATCCGTCTCCCGTCTTTCTTTCCTGACAGTTCTGCGCGTTTCCCGCCGCGTCTAGGCGCAACCTTAAAAATGGGAGACCAATCGAGATATGTTCAACCAGACACACAACCACGAACCACCATGCCTGGCCGTCTGTGTCGCCATGCTAGCCTCCGTGTCAACCCCGACATCCACAGAGAGGAGCAACCTGAGCGCCCGCTGCCGTCATGGTGGTCGAACCCGCCGGAGGCACCGGATGTGTCGTCGCCTCCGATTTCGGGGCACCCGTAGATATACACTATCCCACTGCGGTCGCGGCGCACTCACTACGACTACAACAAAACCACCAGCGCGTCTTTCTTGTGGGAGGTTATGGAGCGTGTCTTTCGGCCGGAACACCGATGGCGTCTAGCGCTCACAGAAGAGCACGATGAGTGATGCATGTAAAATGCATCCATGAACTTTGTCGTTTATTGCTTCAAAATCATTATTATTTTACAACATTATTATATTTATTGAGACTAACCTAATGATATTTGAAAAGGTACACAAGTTCTTGGTTTACACTTTGTTATGTAGGAAATACACAAATATGGAAGAAAATCGCTCATTATGGTGAAATCTAGAAATTCTTGGAATCTATCCATGCAGAACTCTTTTGGAAGATCGCCAGAAACAACCCCGAAGATGACAGCCAATGGAAAAAGTGTAGAAACAAAAGTTGTGCGATTTTATGCGCAACAATGTAGACATAAAATTCGTCCCAATCAGAGTCCGTATGCATTTTTTGTAGCCATATTACTGCAGAGGATAGAAATAGTTCTGGGACCCCAAAAATATGTGACATGGTTGACTCAAACTCCTTCCATATTTGATAATTGCAGCCCAACCACAAATTGATGGACTCATTAAGTACAGAAGGGACTCTTAGGAAGGCTCTAGAGATGCTCAAGAGCCCTTGGATCCAAAGGGCATCCATCCTATGGCCAAGATTGCATCTCCACCACTATATATTGAGAGGAAACCCTACTTTTGGAGGCATCCATCCATAGCCATGAAATCCCTACTCCTTGGCCGCCCCCAAGGAGGGGGAGAAGCTCCTCCACACCAGCACCATCTCCAAGGAAGAATAATGGGACAAGGGGCAGTGCTCCCAAGGGAAGTCGCCGCCATAGGAGGGCGTCGGGGCCTCCCTGCCACCGATGCCGCCTCTCCCCCTTGCGGAGGCTCATCTCCATCACCATCTACTTCAAGATCCCATCATCCCACCATAATCTCTTGGCAAACATGATGTATGTTGTAATATATTATTTTGCAATGATTTATTATATGAATATGTTGATGTTTGAGAAGTGAATTGTTATGGCAATTATGATCTAATTTGTTTTGGTTGCATACAAGTATATGTTTTTCTATGATGATGTTGATGCACTAACATGTGAGTGCACATATGTTGGAGGATTCAAAAGCTTGTCATTGTTTCATGTTGATAGGATGAGGGATAAACGGAGTTTGACAGAAGCCGAATCTCAAGTCTTAGAAATATATGTAGTATTAATTCATGGTTAATCAACGAGGGTATTATCATGGGGACCTTAGATCTAAATGCGATGGTTCGACTTTATGTCTTAATATTCTCTTGTTTGTTATTAATTGGCCTTGGATCAATCACTAGTGGTGTATTTGCTCGCATCTATGGCTACACCTAGTTATGGCTCCTCCTTGAAGAAACAATAAAAAGACTATATATGTGCTTCACTAATTATGACAACCAAATGAATAAAATAGCAATTTTCCTAAACATTTTATCCCATAGATTATCCACATCCACTCCACTGGCTCCACTTCATTTGCATTATTTTACTTATAGTATTTATTTCAACTAATTTACTATTTTCTAGTTAATACTAAAAACAACTACATTGTCGTGATGGTGTCATGGCAGATGCCTAGGGTAGGATTTAGTTGGGGCCGTATGGACGCATGAGGAATCCTAGGAGGGAGAGTGCAGTGATTTTGCACATGAAGAACAATTGAAGAACTCGATGGCAATCGATAAGCCAAGGTCTAGAATTCTTATTCCTTCGGTGTATGGTGGTTACAAGTACTCCTTGAGTTATTTCCCAAGTACCTATTAGGAAATAGAGGAAGAATAAGAAGTATCCAGCCTTGTGGCAATAGTTGTCCTTCTCCCCTAACCCTATCTATACCCCTCTTTATAGAGTAGATGAGAGTATCTAGGTTACAATTTGGGTTCTAAGGTTTATAGAATGGGCTTCTACTTTACCCAATGGGTCGGGTTAGAGGGCATGTCCTCTGGTCCAGGACCCGGTCAGCAAAGTGGTGCATCCCAGCGGTACCACAGTACACTGGCGCCATTCCTTTGGACGTCACTTGGCGCTTTTGGTGTCACCCGACACTTTAGGCGTCAGCTGACAACACTCTCGTCAGCGATCGGCTTTGGCCCACTTGGTATAGTGGCCCCGTAGCACCGCTAGGGCCATGCGCCAGCCTGTTTGGTGATGCATGGAGCCAAAAGCGTACGCAGGAAGGAGCGTCTCTCCCTTCATGACTCGACTCTGCCTCGATGACTCGGCCCCAGGGCACCTGAAGGTAAGAACCACACATATTTGTGTGCCTACATACTTTATATTTCGGCTGGGCCTTGCCGTTATAACTCAACTTTCATTTACTTGGCCTATGTCGTCCCAACTTGGACAAGACCAGTCCGAGCCATCTTTAACTTTGTACCTCTCTTGACCCTACCGGGGTTATCCCCTGACATTAGTCCATGAAGCTGGCGAGGTCTAGCCATTTCAACTGATATGCCTCGGCAGGTTCCTTTAGTGAATCTAGAACATCTTATTTCCATATGACATATAATAAGCTGGCTTAAATATTTGTATCCTACATTGGTACTTGCCAATATCTTTCCGAGTCATATCCTATCTCTCTGTGCTGAATCTTGTCCAATCTCGGGTCTTCCTTACTTTCCTCGGGCTCTCCGGTGCTTTTCGGGTTCCCTTTATATTATTTTGTCCTGGGCGGCGCGTAATCATCACACTTTGCCACATTTTCTTCCAAAAATCTGATGTGTCACACCGTTACTGCCGCATACTGACAACTGTCACTATGGCGGCCACATCACGCAGCGACCTAGTTAACGCATTGATCGATCCGTCGCACCGTGTGAGAGGTTGACGTGCACGTGGTGCCACCTGATGCAGCAGTTGCTCATGTACACGGCCACAGTGTGGCCCGCGCGCGCAACCGACCCCACTACGGCAGTTTTCACCGCGCCCTTAAGTAGGGGAGAGAAACCCCCATTGCCTCTTCAGTTTCCCCCTTTTCTTCTTTCTTGTGCCGCTTCTCTGCGCCCTTGTTCTTGCTCTTCGCCTCCACTTCCTCTAGCTTTATCCCCCCGCCATTCTTCTCCTTAGGCGACATGCGGCTACCCCGCACTAGCTCTTGCGGCGCTGCAACGGGGCCGTGGCAATCCAAGCCGCTTCTAGAGGAGGAGGCGCACGAAGAACTGGAGGAAGCCATGGACCCCCGCCATGGACGAGGACACCGGCGAGCGTGGCTCGTGGGAGGACTGGGAGGTCTCCGTCGAAAAGCTCCAGTGGCTCTTCTCGTCACGGCGGATCCCGTTATAAGTTATATGCCGCCACACCATCGGTGAGCTTGCCCCGAACCCTCTCCCAGGAGAATATGTTGTGTTCATGTCTCAGTTCGAACGTGGCTTTGCTCTTTGGTTGAGTAATTTTGCCAAGCAATTCTTCGAATATTTCCATATGCAACCGCATCACCTTCCTGCAAACGCCATGGGTTCGTTGTCTTGTTTTATCTAGGTCGTGGAGGGTTATCTCGGCCTCTGGCCTACTGTTCAGCTTTGGTCCAAGTACTTCCAGTTCCAAATCCAAGTCATTCCAGAGCTGGATGTTCCTTCGGGTGAGAAACGGCCAACTCAATGTGGAGCCTCTAGTATCACCCCTAGGCAGAAATCCATTTCCCCCGAGTGCAAGTCCTAGATTCCTGCAAGAAGTGGCCGAGAACGTTTTTCTATGTCAAAAACACCACCGACCATGATTTGATTCGGCTACCTTCCTTCGATGTCAACGTGCCTGACAAGCACAACTAGAGGTTTTACCCGAAAGGGAAAAACCCGGCCGTTAATGAGGCCCACGCTATTCTACATAAGTTGGTGGTGGAGGGTGTGGAGCCGAGACTTACGGGGGAAGATCTCATGCGCACTTTCATCAGTCGCCGAATCAGCCCCCTCCAGCTTCGCCCCCACAAGATAGTTTTCATGAGCGGTCGCTTTAAACCGACGCGCCACTCGACCTATGCTCTCACCAAGGCGTAGGTCACCAAACAAGTCAACTCCATCTTAAAATTGATGATGGCATTTGACGAGGAATGCGGCATTGTCCCCTACGATCGCACCAACCCCGCTCCCTGGGTAAGCTTCCGAATTATTTATCGACCAATTTTCTTCACTTGGTTTCCATTTAATTGACTAGGATTGTTTGTTCTTTGCAAAAGTTTACTGAAGACAAACATATGACAACACGAACCTGACTCTTGACTTTGATGAGGACCGAGATACCCCCGACTCGGAGGAGTTTGATTCAGAGGTTTTCATGCCTATCCCGCACGCCGGCATTGGGCCTTCTCTGGGTAAGACTCCTATTCGTGAGCCTGTAAGGGAGTGGACGGATGATGGTGATGATGAATGTAAGATTTTGGAGGTACTTGATCCTCATCATATATCTTTTGCTCATCTCGCTGCTTCTGCATCTGCTAATGTAGCCGGTCAGGTGCACGAGGATGCGCCCGTCGCCGTGGGAGGCCGGGCCAAACCCAATAAGGGGGCGCAACTACTGAAGCTGATCCTACCAAGACCTCCAAGAAACGCAAAGTCATGAGGAGATCCTACCATACTCGTGTAGTTGTCGGGTAAGTTCCCTTGGCCAACATTTATCCTCTTGTATTTTCTATTTCTCTCTTTCTTTGATCTCATATAAGTATATATTTTCTATTCCGCAGTTCTGCCGTGATCGCGCCTCATTCGGCAAGTTGCATCAACATTGCCTCCGAGATTCCCCTCCCCCCTCCTACTTAGGCTGAGACTCATGTTCTGAGTCCAACCCGGGACTCTCCTTCTATGCCGGATGTTCCAGCATCCCAGCCTACAGTGAGTCCCAAGACTCGGAGGGAGGGGGATCCAGGAGAGAAAGCACCAGCTCTCGTGAAGGAAAAGAGACTCGGCGCCAGCAGCACCAGCGCCGGGTAAATTGATGCTGAAAGTTTAGTCGTCCAGCCAGAGCAGCAACATCAGAGAAATAAGAAAACCCCTCAGCCTTCTCAGCAGCAGCAACCATCTCACTCGGATCCATCAAACCAGCCATAGAAGAAACAGCAAACTCCACCGGCCCAGCAACCCAACAAGAGCCAGTCTCATTCGGCTCAGCCGAGTCAATCGAATACCACAGCATCAAAGCCAGTAGCATCAAGGCAGCAAAAACTTAGCTTTGGCCAGGCCAGGTCTTAGTCGTAGTCGAAGAAGTAGCCAACAACAAAGACATCCTGTTGGGGGGGATGACCCCAGGTAGGGTCAAGATAAGGTAAAAGGTGAAGCCCACCGAGATATTGACCGGGTGAAAGAATGACCCAGCCGAGTTATACAAGGGCCGACCGAATAAGGACCGGATTACCCCGAGTTAAATATATAAGGCTTGACTCGACCCACATATAGGATATGTCGACGGGATATCTACCAGGTGATCTATTTGCAGGTGTGAGCATGGCCGAGTTATCTTGTACGAGGCCGAGTCATGAGGAAGCTTGCTCAAGAAGGAGAGAGCTAGTACTGAAGTCAACACAACGTTCTGTCTCTCCCTCAGGAATCTATGCAGTGCCAAGCGCTACAGACAAGGGTCAGAGGGACAGGAGGGCAGAAAAAGCGTCATGGAGGTGACAGTCCCAGAGTCCAACGATCACATGTCGTGGGCTCTGGGTTATTGTTGTCAATAGAAGGGCGAAAAAAGAGGTGCACCAAATTACCTCTTTGAGAGAAGCATATTCAGGGAATAAGCCCTAATGTAACCCTGCCACCCCTTTATAAGGTGAGCCAGGGCCTCCTATTAGGAGGATCAATTCCTTTTACACTTAGAGAGTACATGTCTTCTTCCTCCTCTCTCCGATACATCTCAAGGATCAAGTGTAAACCATTGTTGTTCCAAGGAAAGAACTTGAGAGCATCTTGTGTGTGTAGAAACCACTGCATTATCCCTTCCTGGATCCCACTAGTACACATTGGCCCCCAACTTAAGGCTACCCATGGCATCTACCGCGCCGCCACCATGAAAGTTGGCGCCCATCATGGAGGCCAATAGCGGTGCTAGCTGGAGTCAAGATCCGGACAAGAAACCCCGTTGTCACCGGAGAGCGCATCGTCTCCGGGCTAGTTTAGTGATTCGACTCGCTGGACTACGTCAGCGACAACACGCACCACTTCACCAGGCGCTCTCCTCACGCAACGGTGTCTTCATCAACCTAGGCGCGCAAAAGATATATGGTGTCGACATCTCCTCCGTTTATTTACATCGATTCATCCTCGTAGGAGAGCCTCCCCTCAGTGCTGCAAGCAGTCCGCGTATCACTCGCCCCTCAGGCAGCGTCGAGGTGATGATGATGACGCCTACTGCTAGCGCCGGAGTAGGCATATCCGGCGATGGAATATCCGATAGATCCGGATAACGTCACCCCCAAATCAACAAGCTCAAGGTTTACTCCTCTGGAAAGACCAGAAAACATACTGTAGGCATCTATAGATAGCTTAACCACTCCTGTAGCCCCTATTGTAGATCCGGCTCACACACATACCGAGCTGGAGCAAACTCGGCAGAAGGTTCTAGCAGGAGCTAAAAAAGTAGCAGCACTTCAGCAATCACTGAACATTACCTTGTGTGAATACACTAAGGCAAATAAGCTAAATACTAGCCCATTTGGAATGGATGGTGTAAGGATAAGGGGGGTCTCCTTAGTGATATTGACAAGGAACACGTGCCTAGACCATGTGACTCGGCTGACACAGGGTTGTTGAGGTATAACACACCAGTGAAAAACCTCAGATCTGCGGATGCAACAGCTTCCGAGATACCTTCTTTATCCCGTGAAGCCAGACAGAGGCAACAAGATAGAGTCAATGAGCTGGTGCGCATAGCAAACTAGCAGAATGAGGAGATACTCAAGAACAACCCGGCAAGGCTTGGAGCCTCCCGAGACATTTATTCAGTTGGTGGTGCCCCGACAGTATCAGCATCGACGACATCATCACCCGATGGAGGCCCAACAAAAGATAAGACGGTGACCTCTGGTAGGAGGAACAAGCAGCTGGTGCCATATGACCTGGCAGCGGCAGAAAAAGCACATGTAAACAGAGGCAATGAAAGCCGAGGTAATGGTGGGAATAGAAACCATGGTAATGGCAATGGTAACCAAGGGAATAACGGGCAAGGTAACCCCAGTCGGCGTAACTCGGCTGGAGGAGGGAAACATCCTCTGTAGCAGCGCCAGCCGAGGTATGAACCTCGACAAGAACGGGATGCGGGACTAGTTCCGCAAAACTCGGAGCAAAATAGATACAACGATGGTTATTCGGAAATGGAGAATGCCGGATATGACAGACCTAATCACCATGTGATAGGAGAAAGAGTAGGAAATAGAAACTTGCAACTGGATGATGCAAGATTGAAATTGGACAGAATATACAGATCCGAGTTGTTGGAAGAGCAAGGTCTTCCAGGTCCAGCATGCTTTGGACCTTGGATTATGAAGGAGCCACATGTGCCTAATTTCTAGTTACCAAGAGGAACAAAAACATATAATGGAAGCAAAAAAAACCACAAGATTGGTTGATTGATTATGCTACAGAAGTGCAAATTGCAGAAGGCAACCTTAGATGGGCAGTGAGATATGTGCCACAGATGTTGGATGGACCAACAAGAGTTTGGTTGAACAACTTACCAGCATGAAGTATCAATTGTGGCTAGATTTTGAGGATATGTTTGTTAGTAACTTTACCCAGCACATACAAGAGACTGAATAAACCTCAGCATCTTGCAATGTGCAAATAGAGGCCGAATGAAACATATAAGGAATTTCTGACTCGGTGGTGTAACCTGACGAACTCATGTGAAGGGGTGATTGACTCACAAGCAATTCCTTGGTTCACACAAGGGTGCATATATGAAAGTGTGTTGTGGGAAAGGCTGCAGAGAGATATGCCAACCACATTGGCCGAGACAATCAGGATAGCTGACTCATATGCTCTGGGTGATCCGACTAGCTAGAGCTTATGCTGGTAGATCAAAACGAACAGCATGAGCATTACGCCCGTGGTGGAGCCAGGTCATCTGGAGGAATGATTTCCGAGGTAAAATGAGAGATGATAAGTCAGATTATTGGTATAACTCGAACCACGTTATGGCTGTAACTCAAGATCATCAAGGAGCTGGGAGTAGATAGTGACAAAAGAACAGTAGCCAACAATGGACACCAAAAAATGATGGAAAAGCAATGGAGTAATGAACAGAAAAAACAATGGCAAGAGAGGTCGAAGTACACATACGAGTCAATGTTGGACCAGCCCTGCAAATTTCACACACCTAACCCGGCTAAGCCGGCTAATCATACAACTCGACAGTGTGCTTGGATGAAAATGACAATGGGGAACATGGGTCCACCACAAATCCCTCAACAACCATAACTAACTATAGGAAATGCCTTGCAGATGATGTTACCTCCACCACTGACGAGGTATGAGAATCATGATAGAAGGGAAACAGTGCACCAAGTAGCGAATCAGAACCAGGAGAACCGTGGAGACCCCGGCCATGGAGGCAGGAATGAGTACAAAGAACATCACCAGGCATACTGTGTGTTCACCACAGAGCAGAAGGATAAGAAAAGTGTCCAGCGTCGACTTATGGAAGTAAATGCAGTTATGCCGACAGTGCCGAGATACATGTATTGGTCAGACCAAGAAATCACTTGGAGTATCAAAGAACACCCCAAGATCATGCTGAACCCTGGGTCATATGCCTTAGTGCTTGATCCAACGTTCGTTGGGACAAATATAAATGTGAAGTTCTCCAAGGTGCTCATTGATAATGGGAGTAGTATCAACATAATATACAAGGATACAATGCACAAATTGGGTATCTGAAGAACATGTTCTAGTCAACTAAGATAACTTTCCATGACATTATGCCAGGATTATCATGTGAACCCATTGGCAAGGTCTGAATAGATGTGTTATTCGGCACAAGGGAGAATTGCAGGACAAAAAACTTAGAGTTCGAGGTTGTGGACCTGGAGAGTTGCCATCATGCATTACTTGGCAGACCTGCACTGTCAAAGTTTATGTCTAGTACACATATCAGTTACTTGAATATGAAAATGCCAGGACCACATGGTATAATTACCATTACTGGATACTACATGAGATCAATAGAATGTGCCTTGGCTGGATCAAATCTGTCCGAGTCATTGTTGATTGCAAGGGAAAAAGGAGAATTCAAAAAGTAGCAGCTTTGGCTCAGTCGGCATAGCTGAACATGCCGGCACTAGCTAACCCGCATGGAAGTGTGTCGTTCCAACCAACTAAGGATACCAAAAAGATTCAGATTGATGATCATTTACCAGAGTGTAATGTTACCATTAGGGCAGGGCTGGATGAAAAATTGGAAAGCGCGCTCATCATCTTCCTTCGCGAGAATGAGGACATTTTTGCTTGGTCCACACAGGATCTGCAAGGTGTGCCGAGGGAGCTGGTTGAGCAGTCTTTATATGTGAGGCCTGATGCAAGACCGGTGAAGCAACCTCTTCGCCGCTTCACCGAGGACAGGAGAAAAATCATTTGGGATGAGATAGTTCGGCTCCTTGCAGACGGGTTTATCATGGAAGTACTTCATTCGGATTGGCTCTCTAATCCGGTGTTGGTTGAGAAAAATAAATATGATCCTAATGCAGCTGTGGTGTGGCGTATGTGTATTGATTACACGAACCTGAACAAGGCGTGTCCAAAGGATCCATTTCCTTTTCCAAGGATAGATCATATCATTGATTCGACCGCTGGTTGTGAGCTGTTATCATTTGTAGACGCGTACTCTGGTTTCCACCAGATACTGTTAAATCCAGTCGATCAAATAAAGACTGCATTTATCACCCCGTACGGGGCTTATTGCTACCGCACTATGCCATTCGACTTACGTAATGCATGGGCGACATACCAGAGATGTATGCAAAAATGCTTACATGATCAAATTCGTAAAAATGTCCAAGTATATGTAGATGATGTGTTAATAAAAACCAAAGAGATCCACACGGTCCTAAATGATATCCGACAGATATTCGCAAATCTATGGAGATTCCGAATGAAGCTTAACCTAGAAAAATGCACCTTTGGTATCGCAACCGGAAAATTACTTGGTTTCCTCGTGTCAAGCCGAGGTATCGAAGCAACTCTGATTAAAATTCGAGCTATTGAGCGTATGGATCTGCCAAAGTGCCTGAAAGATGTCCAGAAGTTTACAGCCTTCCTGGCATCATTGAGTCGGTTCGTAAGTCGGCTTGGAGAAAAGGCACTACCCTTGTATCAATTAATGAAAAATCCGGATAAGTTCATCTAGACACCACAGGCAGATAACGCTTTTCATGAATTAAAGAAAATGTTATCCTATGCACCTGTGTTAGCTTCACCACTTTCAAAAGAGCTGATGTTTCTCTACATAGCAACGACTAACCGAGTTATAAGTGTTGTAGTAGTGGTGGACATGACGAAGAGGGTAATTCAGTGCAGAGGCCAGTCTATTACCTCAGCGAGGTATTATCAGCTTCAAAACAAAATTACCCACATTATCAAAAAATGGCTTACGGTGTATATATGTCGGCAAAACAGCTTAAGCACTACTTTGAGGAACACCCAATAAAGGTATACGTGACGCACCAATAGCCAAGATAATGGGCAATAAAGATGTGAGCAGCCAAATAGCCAAATGGGCAATTGAGCTAGCCCCATATGCTCCACAATTTGATAGACGATATGCAATCAAGTCTCAGGCACTGGCCGACTTTTTTGCCGATTGGACTAAAATGCAATTAAGCCTCCTTTTCCTGATTCGAACTATTGGAGAATGCACTTTGATGGATCAAAGATAAAAACCGGGTTAGGAGCTGGGATAGTGCTCACCTCACCTTAAAAAGACCAGCTAAAAATATGTGTTGTAAATACATTTTGCTGCATCAAACAATGTGGCCGAGTATGAGGTAGTTGTTCATGGCTTAAAGGTGGCAAACGACATTGGAATAAGTCGAATTCAGTGCTTTGGTGATTCGGACCTTGTGGTACAAAAAGTGTCGGGCCATTGGGGTGCACTTGATGCAAACATGGGATTATACATATTTCATGTGCAAAAGATAAGTGGCTGCTTTGAGGGATGTGAATTTCACCATATACCTCGGGTGGAAAATTATGTGGCTGGCACTTTTTTCAAAACTAGGCTCATCCAGGCAATCTATTCCACCTGGCATAACACTTCAACACCTCAAAAAACCATCAATCATTCCATCACCAGAATCTGACTCAATTCGTATCCCGGTCAAACCAGGATCCGAGGTTGTCCCAATGGACACAGATGGGAGGAATGAATTAAGTAACCCAGGGACTGCCTTGCAGAACCCAGGGACTTGTCAGAATAATTCGCCAGAGGTTATGTAGGCTGAGGCAATGGAAATTGATGAAATAATTGCCCCGACACGTGAAGTACAAGAATGTGTACGGCCAATCTTTATGTTTCTAAAAGATGAAACTTTGCCGGATGACGAAGTCCTCGCCAGGCAAATTGTGAGATGGGAAAAAGCCTACACTATAATAAATAAAGATCTATACAAAAGAATTGTCACAAGTGTCTTTTAGAGATGCGTTGATCCGGAAGAAGGACAATAGATCCTCTTAGATATCCACCAAGGTGAATATGGGCATCATGCCTTATCTAGAGCCTTGGTAGCCAAAGATTTTCAACATGGCTTTTATTGGCCCAATGCACTACAAGATGCATAAGAACTAGTGAGAGAATGCAATGGCTACCAAAGATATGCAACCAAAATTCATATGCCATCATCCGAGTTAAAAACTGTACCTATAACTTGTCCATTTTCCATTTGGTGCTTTGATATGGTTGGTCCATTTAATCCGGCTCGAGGCGGTACAACCCACATCTTGGTCATGGTAGACAAATTCACAAAGTGGATTGAGGTTAAGCCAATAAGAAAATGTGATGGGCCCACATATGTAAAATTCCTCAAAGATATAATCTTGAGATATGGGTATCCACACAGTATAATCACTGATAATGGCACAAATTTTGCAGAAGGAGCATTTTCTCGTTTCTGCCAAGACAAGAAGATAAGGCTTGATGTTGCATCAGTTGCACACCCCGCATCGAACCTGCAAATAGAAAGATCCAACGGACTAGTATTGTCCGGGATAAAACCCTGGCTCATTGAGCCGCTGCAAAGATCAGCGGGGTGTTGGATCGAGGAGCTCTCGGCCGTGTTATGGAGCCTAAGGACAACTCTGAATCGATCAACAGATATACACCATTTTTTCTGGTATATGGGGCAGAAGTTGTATTACCAGCCGATATAGCGCATGATTCGTCTAGAGTCACCGAATACACATACGCCGAAGTGAATGAAATAACCCAGCAAGATGATGTTGATCTATTTGAAGAGGCAAGCGAATTAGCATTGTCTAGGTCTGCCATATATCAACAAGATCTCGGACGTTATCATAGCAAAGAAGTGAACCGTCGAGTTTTTCGAGAAGGGGACCTGGTACTCTGGCTGGTGCAACGCACAACCGGCATGCATAAGCTATCACCTCCATTGTAAGGTCCATTTATAGTGAGCAAAGCTTTGCACAATGATATGTATTATCTCATAGATGCTCAACCACGGGAGAATAATAAGGCGGGCATGTTAGGAGAAGAATAAAAAAGGCCAAGGAATGTAGCTCTACTTCGTCCATTTTACACTTAGCTAAAGTGTATGTATTCCGAACTCTCATATGTCGGACTATATGCCAGCAATGAGCTAATGAATGAAACCTCAACACCCCGAGCTATAACTCGGGGACTGCCTTAATGAAATTATATTTTATGTATTTACTTATATATGTCGGCTGGCTTAGATTTTTAGTCCTTAGGCCGGGTTAGTAATGTTTTGACAACAAAGGAAAACTCTTCGACTTACTTCTATCCAAAGAATAGGCTTTACGGCAAGTAAGAGAAAAGTCGGCGAATGTCGAACACATGAAAAACGACTAAGTGAGGAAAAATACGCGAGTCGACTCATGTTTTATGTTTTATTTTTTACTAACCCCTCTATTTTTTTACTTATCTTGCAAAGTTATTTTTTAGTGTATCCTCCAAATTTCTATGTATTGTTAGTTCGGAATGTTTATCTCGGACCCGTAAGTCTAACGTCGAAAAATGGTAGACGTGGGCTGAATAACAGAATTGAGAGAACAAGAAACATGAAACTCGAGGGCTACGCGCTGAAGTGTTTAATATTTACAAACTAGATAGTAGCAAAATAACTTGAACTATATCTTACATCATGAACCCGACATACCGGGGACTTAATAAAATTTTATGTTTTTGAGCTCAGGGATCAACAAACGCCGAATCACCGGTAGTCGGAGGGGGAGCAGGAGACTCTAAGGCCAGGGTCTTCGAGGGATGAACCTCGGCCTCAATATAAGTATCCTCGGATTCCCCATGAGAAGTACCGGTCTCCTTGGAAGGAGTCTTAGTTTCGGCTTCATTATCCGAGTTCTCCGCATGCTCGTCCGAGCTTCTCGCTTCTTCTTCCATACCTTCTTCATCACCAGTGTCTTCCTCGGCCTCCTCGTCATCTTCTACCTCGGCATCCTCTTCTACATAATCCAAGAGGAAGCTCGGCCCTTCATTCCAGCCATGAACATTGGCATACTGGATAAGTTAATAGGCCTGAGCTTGCCGACGTGCAATATGATATAGATCAGAGGTCTAGGCCGAACCAGTGCGTAGGTTCTGCAAAATGTCCGGGCAGATACCTTCATACCATGAAAGTACAAAGGTCAGAGCCATATCAACACCGGCTCGCGCTGCGGATTCTCTCCAAAAGTTGAGCTGCGTATCGTAGTCCATCAGTTTCTCGGCGAGTGCTTCAACATGCTGCAATTTCGGCTCATTCGGTCAGAGGACATTGAGAACCCCTATCGCTGCATCAACGAGGTCCACACCAAATACCTTCATTGGTTTAGTAGCAGCTCCGAGACTGACATGATAATCCTCAATTTAGTAAGCATGCTCCGGATCATTGGTTTCACCTCGGCGAAGCCGAGCTTTCACCACGCATTCAGCACTCCGGGTATTGCACTCCTGAAAGTTATCTGAAAAAGAAATAAAAATACAAGTCAGTAAAATATGATCAGGATAATTCGAACGAGAACAACAAGATAACCAAAAGAGACTTACTATGGCTAAACGAGGTTATCTTGCCAAGGTCGGACATCCAGCTGGTTTGTTTCCTATCCAGGCGTGCAAGTTCATCCTGGCAAGTTCATCCTCAACCTCTGCATGAAGTCGAGCTATTTCATCGTCCTTGTCCTTGATCTTGGCCGAATGATTCCCTGCTTGTTCGAGAAATGCAGCATCATATCAGGCATAGAAATACACTATTGATGAGATTCTGCAAAGCTTTTTAGTTTGACTAAGCCGAGGTAAAAAACATGAGGCACTTCACAATAACAAAAATGCGATGAATGAAATGCCGAAGTAAAACGTCGAGTTACCTTCCATCTTGGTGAATTTCTCAGTAAGTACCTTGTTCCGAGTATCAATTGGCTGTCCAAGGGCGAATCAAAAGTTAGCTCGGCTGAATGACCCAAAAGGAAATGTTGGAAAAGATGGGACAACAAACTTACCATTTTTCTGCAGAATGGGCACCACTTTCTTGTACTTGGTTTGTAGTCCCCTATGGGAAAAGAACAGCTTATGGAACTTGGCAGTACGCCGGTTATGGGCAATCTGAGAAATCAAAGCATTAGTTAATGAGGAAGATAATACTTAAAACTAAAGATCCGAGTCAAATAAAACTTGACCCAGATCTAGGTGGCTAGATATTCAAAGCAACACCGCAATATCCGAGCCAAGAAAATATTGACCCAGATCTAGGTGGCTGGATATTCGAAGCTAAGATTGAATATTCAAAGCAACACTGCAAGATCCGAGCCAAGCAAAGTTTGACCCAGATCTAGGTGGCTGGATATTCGAAGCTAAGATTTAATATTCAAAGCAACACCACAAGATCCGAGCCAAGAAAAGCTTGACCCGGGTTTAGGTGGCTGGATATTCGAAGCTAAACTAAGTATCCGAGTCAAGTAAAACTTAACCTGGATCTAGGTGGCTGGATATTAAAGCTAAACTAAAGATCCGAACCAAGTAAAATTTGACCCGGATCTAAGTGGCTGGATATTCAAAGCTAAACTCAAGATCCGAAACAAGTAAAAATTGATCCGGTTCTAGGTGGCTGGATATTCAAAGTTAAACTCAAGATCCAAACCAAGTAAAACTTGATTTAGATCTAGGTGGCTGGATATTTAAAGCCTAAGACAAATTTTTCCTAAGTTAAAATGATTCGCTTATGCACCCCGGCTACACTAAAGCGCTTGATAAGGAGAGCATCCAGCCGAATGATTGCTCATTCCCTTAGAGGCTCGGGGACTAGTGGTTATATGCTACATTATGCGATAATATTGTAACACCCTCGCCTGATAAGGCTGAGTTCATGTGTATAGTGCCAATCCCTGGATCGGTTCACTGGCACACATAGTACAAAATGATACCAAATATAACTGTACATCATAAATATAACGAATATGATCCAAAATTTACATTATTTATTCAAGTACATAGCAAAAACATATACAAGTTAGATCTCCATCCTTCAAATGTGCCACATGCGAACAATCGTTGAGTGGAGTCTCGCGACCTATAATGATCACTCAGAAACGGAACAACCTGCAACATGAAACGTTGGAACCACGAAAGGTGAATACTTTAAATGTATTGGCAAGTAGAACTAATGAGTACAAAGGATCTAGCAACTACATGCATATTTGGTGATGGGGATGTGCCTACCGGGGTATACCCAGCAGGACGTTTCCGACTGGCCCAAGACCTGGCGAGTGGGCCTGCAGAACGGCGACTGGATCAAGGCCCGGCATGGATCCAAGCGACTGGAAGCTGAAGGCCCAGGCGAGTAGATAGGCCGAGTCGTATTAGGTTAAACGAGTATCAAAGCCTTAACTGATTCGGTTGAGATATGTAAACCCTAGGGGAGGTGAGCCTATATAAACCTCCCTGTAGGGCGTGTAGAGATACGTTCCATCATACACCCAAGCGACTCGCCGCCTAGCCGCCGAGCTCGCCCATTGTACCACCTTCATAATACAATCTAGCAGGAGTAGGTCTTTACCCTCCGGGGGGCCGAACCTGGGTAAAACCCTGTGTCTTTGCCCTCATCTCGCACCGCAGATGGCTGGCCGCCCTTGCCCCTCGTTCTACTACTCGCTGCCGATTGCAGCATGTGCCGTGACCATTCCCACGACAGTGGCGCCCACCGTGGGGCCTGGCCGGTCTGGCCGGTGTTCTGCGGCGAGATCCAATCTGACCATTAACGAGACGGTCGCCACCGGCCGCATGATAGCGATCGGCGAGATGCTCCAAATCTTGCCGAGAAGCTACGTCCCGGCGGCGCAACCCGTCACGCACAGCGTGATCCTGCCGGTTGGCACGATCAGCCTCTTCGTCGGCCTCACCGACGTCATCGTCTCGGAGGATTCGGCTCGCATCCACGAGTCGCCGCCACGCAATCGGCTCTCCTAGAGCCAGATCCGCACGATCCATCGCCTCGCCTCCGAGTACAATTCGGCGCACAGCGACGTGGCCGAAAACTCAGCGGCCGCAGAAGACGCGGCCCTCAACGACGATGCCAACTCGGCGACCCCGGCGTCACTCGCCGGGTCCATTACCGCGGCTTCACCCGCGGGCTCCATCACCCAGGTCTCCAACGTGGGAGACTTCGAGGACCCCTCCATCCTCGGGATCTTCGAATTCGACTCCGGATCGGCGAACTCTGCCGACCTCCGCGACGGAACCGGTCGCCACGCCGCGACCTACATGGCGACCGACACTGAACTGCCGGAGGACCCATTCTCCACCCCAATCCCTCCTAACGCCATGGCAACAAAGGTCGAGGAACTCCGCCTGAAACTGGCGGAGGCGGTGCGCAAGGAACAAGCCGAGCGCGAAAAATTTCGCCTCGAGCAGGTGACGGCGCAGGAACTATCGCGCTACCACCAGCAGCGGATCAGGTCACGCCTGAACCCCACCGTTCAGGGGCGTGCCCTGAACTTCGACGACAAAAACGACCCGGCCCGCGTGGCCGAGTGCGCGATCTGCGAGAATGCGCCACCAGGAGGAAGCGCCCGACCCCCGCTAGGGTCGACGGCTATGGGCGCCCCACCTCCACCCAACCGCACACCTCCCAGGGACCAGCCGCGGATAGTAGTCTCCTCACGGGAGCGAGACGCAAACGGCCTCCCACTATTCTCCACCCCGATGGACAACCTCGTGGCAGGTCGAGCAGCAGCCGACAACATCACGGCCACGGGCGACGGCGCCCTACAGACCCAGTACGTCAGGGCCCTGCTCGCAAAGGCCGTCGAGCAGCAAAACACGGGCGCTGACTCGCAGGGTCGAGTATACTCGCGTTCTTCGGGAAGCAGAGCAGCCTCAAGCGCAAACACCCTCAACTTCCTGCCACCGGAGCCACTGCAGCTCCAACACCGACCCGCGAACGCGGCACTCTCCACCAACGACCCCAGGACAGCGACCAACTTCGTCGCCGCCAACGGGCAATCAACAACCAAATCTGGCGCACACGCCAGCCCGACGACCTGCGACACACCCTAACCAATCGCCGCGACGGCGAGCCCATGGGGTCGCTCAGTCGACTCGGCCCCAAGTGCTTCAGACCAATGATCCGAGGCGAGAAGTACCCGCCAAACTTCAAGGCGCCGAAGGAGATAGAAAAGTACGACCCCTCGTACGACCCCACCGTTTGGCTCGATACATACCTCATGGCGATGGGGATCGCGGGCCACACCGACCTGCTAGCCGCCCGTTACCTCCCCCTGATGATGGAGGGGACGTGCAGGCAGTGGATCAACACCCTCCCCCAGGACAGTATCGATTCCTGGGAGGAGATGCGCGACGCCTTCGTCAGGCACTTCGAGTGCTCTTACACCCGCGCCACCACCATCGAGGACCTGGAGCGATGCGTCCAGGGACCCCGCGAGTCGACCCGCAACTGGGTCCAACGGTGGCAAGAACTCTGGTACAACGCGGTCGGTATCCACCCGGACACCGCGATCCACTGCTTCAAGACGTCGTGCCGCTACGAGCCCCTGGTCGCCAAGCTCAAGGGACACTCTCGCACACTCGACAACATCCCGGACCTCCTCGAGATCGCCAAATGGTACACGGAGGAATATCCAAACCAGGAAACTGACGACGAGTCAGTTGGTCAACACTGCACGAGCAGCAACGACAGCGGACGACGGTCCGACCTATGCTACAGCAACACTCACCTCACCGGCAAGCGCCGCAGTGACGGGCGAGTCGACTTTGTCGCCAACGCCGGGCACACACAACGCGAGCCCAAGAGCTTCCGCCGCGATGGAGGACAACGCCGCGATGGCGGCAACTACAAGGCCAAGCCAAGGTTCGACCCCGCGGCACTCCTTAACCAACCGTGTGAATTTCATAGCAGGGAAGGGAAGCCCGCAACGCACACCACCGCCGACTGCCACACCCTCAGGGAGATCGAGAAGGCACGGCGAGCACGGGAGGACCCCGACAACGACCCGCCAAACGGCGGAAAATTCGGCAAAGTGGCCGGCTCGCTCCATACCTTCACGGGATTCAACACGAAGCGCGAGAAGAAGGTAATCGCCCGTGCCGTCACCGTCAACGCGGTGGCCTAGGTGGACGTTCCCCAGTTCCTCAACTGGTCGGAGCAGCCCATCACCTGGAGTCGACAAGACCACTCGCCACGCATCGAGTACCCAGGTCGAGTCGCCCTGGTGGTCAAGCCTAAGGTCGGCGACTACTGGCTCCCCAAGACATTGATGGACGACGACAACTCCATCAACATCCTGTACCTGGACACCTTTAGGCGGTTGCGGCTCCCGCAGTCGATGATCGAAACAACCCACATCATGTTCCATGGCATCGTCCCCTGTCGGAAGGCGTACCCGATCGGCAAGGTCACGCTGCCAGTCACCTTCAGCACACCAGCAAACTTCCGCACCGAGCAGATCGTCTTCGAGCTCGTGCCCTTCGATAGCCCCTACCATTGCGTCCTAGGGCGCCAGGCGTTCGCCAAGTTCATGGCAGCGCCCCACTACGCGTACAACGCGATGAAGCCCCCCGGCCCGTGCGGCGTCATCACCATCAACGGCGACCCCGACATGGCCGCCGAGTGCGAGGCCAAAGGAGCCGAGCTCGCCGACGCCGTCATGGCGGCGGAGACCAACCACGCCGATGAGCTCGCCAAGTACGCGAGCGGGGTCAACAACGACGACCCCACCATACTCAAGAAGCCCAAGTCAGAGGGCGCAAACACTTCAACCTTCGAGGCAACGACGCACACCCGCACCGTCGAGCTGGTCCCAGGCGACTCCAGCCAGATGGTGACGATCGGGACGTGCATGAGCCTAGCATAGGAAGGCGCGCTCATCGAGTTCCTCCGTGAGAACAGGGACATCTTTGCATGGAAGCCCTCTGACATGCTTGGTGTCCCTAGGGAGCTCGCTGAGCACAAGCTAAACGCCGACCCCAAAGTGTGACCCGTCAAACAGTCGCTGCGGCCCTTCAATAAAGAGCGCCGCCGAGCAATCGCCGAGGAGGTGCAGCGTCTACTCGCTGCAGGCTTCATCCGGCCAATCAAATACTCCAAGTGGCTGGCAAACCCAGTCCTGGTCGAGAAGAAGAACGGGACCTGGAGGATGTGTATCGACTACACAAACTTCAACAGCGCCTGCCCAAAGGAGCAGTTCGTCCTCCCGCGGATCGACCAGATAATCGATTCAACCGTGGGCTCGGAGTCGCTATGTTTCCTCGACGCCTATTCTGGGTACAATCAGATCAAAATGGCGGTCGAGGACGTGGAGAAGACGACGTTCATCACGCCATTCGGATCCTTCTGCTACACCGCCATGACCTTCGGTCTCAAGAACGCCGGGGCGACCTACCAGCGGTGCATGCAAGAGTGCCTCGCGAGCCAAATTGGCCGCAACATCCACGTCTACATCGACGACGTGGTCGTAAAGTCCGCTCGCCAGGGTGACCTACTCGCTGACCTGGCGGAAACATTCGCCAACCTGCGAAAATACAAGATAAAGCTTAACCCAGGCAAATGCACCTTCGGTGTACCAGCAGGACAACTACTGGGATACGTCGTCTCCAAACGAGGGATCGAGGCGAACCCCACGAAATCGACACAATCGCCCGGCTCGGCAAACCTGAGTGCCTGCGTGACGTCCAGAAACTGGCCGGGCGAGTAGCGGCTCTCAGTCGATTCATCCCCCGCCTGGGCGAAAAGGCGATGTCCCTATACCGCCTGATGCGCAAGAACCCCACCTTCCACTGGGACAAGGAGGCGGATGACACGCTCCGCGATCTCAAAAAGGTGCTACTCGCCGCCCCCGCCGACAAAGAACCCATGATGGTTTACGTCGCGGCTTCCGAGCGCGTCGTCAGCGCCGTGATGGACGTCGAGCGACCGGAGGAGGGAAAGGAGCGCCCAGTACAGCGACCGGTGTACTACATCAGCGAGGTCCTGACCGAGTCGCGCCAACGGTACCCCCAGTACCAAAAGCTGGTATACGCGGTCTTCAGAGCTCAGCGGCGCCTGCCGCACTACTTCCAGGAGCACCCGGTCACGGTCGTCTCCTCAGCACCACTGCAAGACATCATCCGCAACCGCGAGGCGACCGGGCGGGTCGCCAAGTGGGCCGTCGAGATCGGCGTCCACAACATCAAATACTAGCCACGAAAAGCGATCAAGTCGCAGGCCCTAGCGGACTTCATCGCCGACTGGGAAGAGGCCCAGCAGCCAGAGAAGCTGCCATACCTCCATTACTGGAGCCTGCACTTCGACGGCTCCAAGAACGCGGACGGCGCAGGCGCAGGGATCGTGCTAACTTCACCGAAGGGCGACAAGCTCCGCTACATCCTCTGCCTTGACTTCACACCCTGCACCAACAACATGGCCGAGTATGAGGCCTTACTCCACGGCATGCGAGCTGCCAAGGAGATGAATGTCAACCGCCTACGCTGCTACGGAGATTCCGACCTCGTCGCGGGGCAAGTCGCTGGCACCTGCGACGCCGTCTCCCCCACCATGGCGGCGTACCGCCAAGCAGTGGACAAGCCGGGCGGACACTTCACAGTCTACTCCGTCGAGTGGATCGACAGGCGGAAGAACGAGGAGGCCGATGCCCTCTCTCGCATCGGGTCGGCTCGACTCGCACCACCCTTCGGCGTCTTCCTCGACACAATAACCAAGCCATCAGTCTCTCCCCCGAGGGAGATCGACATCAGAGTCCCGTTACAGCCGGAGGCAGCCCTGGTTGCACTCGTCACCGAGCCAGACGACTGGACCAAGCCCTACATCGCCTACCTGGAAGCCGACACCTTGCCGGCAGACGATACGGACGCCCGGATGATCGCTCGTCGATGCAAGTCCTACACTATCATCGACGGCGAGCTCCACAAGCGCAGTGTCACCGGCGTGTTCCAACGCTGCGTCCAACCCGCCGAAGGGCGCAAGATCCTCCACGATATCCACTCCGGTGACTGCGGCCACCACGCCGGCGCCCGCTCTCTGGTCGCCAAGGCTATGCGACATGGCTTCTACTGGCCCACCGCACACACCGATGCTGTCGACATCGTCCAGCGCTGCGCCGGGTGCCAGAAGTACGCTAACCAGACGCACGTGCCGAGCTCAGCGCTCAAAACAATCCCCATCACCTGGCCATTCGCTGTGTGGGGCATGGACATGGTAGGCCCCTTCAAGAAGGCTCCCTCCGGCTACACCCACCTGCTGGTCGCGGTCGACAAATTCACAAAGTGGGTGGAGGCCAAGCCAGTTCGGAAATGTGACAGGAAGACCGCCACTAAATTCCTACGCGAGCTCATATATCGCTACGGGTTCCCAAACAGCATCATCACGGACAACGGCACCAACTTCGCCAAAGGAGCCATGGCCGAATTCTGGGAGGAGCACCACATCCGGCTCGACCTCGCATCGGTCGCCCACCCGGAATCCACGACCAGGCGGAACGGGCCAACCAAAGTATCCTCCACGGCCTAAAGCCGCGACTCCAAGTACCACTCGAGCGCACCGTCGGGTGCTGGGTCGAGGAGCTACCCTCCATCATCTGGGGCATCCGCACCTCGGTCAACAGGTCGACAGGATTCACCCCCTTCTTCATGGTATACGGCGCCGAGGCAGTCATGCCCACCGACCTCGAGCACGACTCGCCACGGGTCGTCCACTACATGGAGGCTGCAAACGAACTCGCCCGCCAAGACGGAGTCGATCAGCTCGACGAGGCACATGACCTCGCTCGGTCACGCACCACCATCTACCAGCAGGGACTCCGCCGTTACCACAGCCGGCGGGTGAAAACTCGCACCTTCCAGGAAGGCGACCTGGTGTTGCGCCTCATCCAGGACAAGAAGGCCATGCACAAGCTCTCCCCTCCGTGGGAGGGACCATTCGCCATCGGGCGAGTACTTGGCAATGACGCCTACTACCTCATCGACGTCCGCGGGGACGGCGAACTCGACGTCAAGCGACCATGGAATGTAAACCTCCTATGGAAGTTCTACCCCTAGAACCCCACATATGTACTCTCCAGTCGCTATGAAATAAAAAAAAATCGGTTACTGCAAATTGCGACTACTCTCCATATCTTGTGCCACTCGCACTCGTAATAACAGCGCCCAGCTAATCGCAGAAGTCAACCTTTGGTACAGCGATCGGCACGGCCAAGTAGTGCGGTGCAAGAGCACTGAGTAACCTCAGGTCTTGCATCATCCATGAAAAACGCCTACCCGGAGCACCATTGGAGTCGCCTAGCCCGACTGGCTTTATGAGCCAAGACAACTGCCTTCGCTTCTTACAGCGACCATGGTCCTCCACATCCTCGGCATAGCGACTCGAACGGCTAAGTACCACGCTCGGGGACTGGCGACCAGTTCATCGCGAGCGGCTCGGGAAAACGCCAAGTAAGAGAGCATGCCCAGGACTCGCCACGCGACTGACCCAACAGGCCAGGCAGGAGTGATGCGCCCAAACCAACGCGCCAAGTCCTCAACCACCCTCGAGTCGCGCCTGGAACAACCAACTACCACGCTCGGGGACTCGGCCACCCGACCCCGTTCGCGCAAGGGAAAACGGTGAAGTATAGAGTGTTCAAGGGAGTCGCCCTGCGACTGGCTCTTCGAGTTCGGGCGAGTAGACCACAATAACAAAACATTCAAAAACAACAAACATATCATACACGAGGTAAACCCCACAAAAGGGCGGACGCGCTCGGGGACTCGTTCAAACCACAATCACAAAACACATGACAAATTCCAACACAGACACGATGTCTCATTCAAAAGCATGTCGCATTGTCTCACATTACAAAATATGCCCGTACGGCTGACCTGCTACTAACGCCTCAGGGCAAACTACCCTATTCTGCAGGCTTCGACGACGACTCGCCAGCGCCCCAGCGACTACGAATGAACGGCGTGTATGGGTTTGACGGGTATGTTGTCAGCTCACCCGCCATCGCCGCGCGGAAAGACTGCTCGACCTTGAAATCCCGGTGCGGAGGCTCGGGGTCGTTGGGCGCGACGACCGTCTCCTGGTACGGAAGGAGGTCGCCCATTGCCCAGACACGCTCCGAGTACACCGCGGCGCGGTCCGTCAACTTGAGCACCTCGGTAAGCTCCACCGCGCCAGTCGACGAAGGGTAGCCGCTCGTCACGTCGTCGAGGTCGAAGTCCTCTGGGAAGTGAGCAAGTCCAAGGCTCAGCTCCATTGCCGCTCCGCGTCGAAACGCCGACCGCGTCATAAATTCAACCACCGAGGGCGCCTTCTCCAAGTACTTCCACACCTCGACGAGGTCGCTGGGAATCACCTCCGTGGGTGATATCTACTGGAGGTAAGCTCGGATGCATGTTGCCGACAGCGTCGCCGAGTCAACGAGCGTGCCCACACACTGCCGCGCGTCGAACGAGCTCGCCTCTTCCGCGCTATCAATGATGCGACCTGCGAGTAGAAGACAACAGTGAGTACGTTGGACATCACAAAAAGCACAAGCTACTGGCAGAGGCAAATGCACTTACCAATCAGCGGGAGGGTGAGGTCCGTGATGAAGCGTTGAAGCGCAGTATGATCGTCCTGAAGCCTAGCAACAAGGGCGTCTGACACTTTACGATCTTCTTCGGCGGCTGTAACGGCGGCCTTGGCTCGTCCATCAGCCGAGCTCGCTTCTTCCTTCGCTTCCCGCAGCTCGCGTTCGAGGTCGGCGATCCGCTTTTTAGCCGAGCTCAAAGCCGATTGCGCCGCCGCCAATTCACCCGCGGGGACAAGTCCCTGGCGAGCTTCCTCCGCCTTCGCGGCAACTGCCTGAAGACCCCTATTAACCTCTTGGACGGCTGCCAGTTCCTTCTCCGCGCGGTGCTTCGCTGCCAATCGGTCAGCTGATTCACGTTGCAGACCCTGCACATCGTTCAAACAGTTAGTTAAAGCAATATCCTAAGCGCCCACCCGCTGAAATTCAGCGAGTGCGCACTCGGGGACTGGCAATCAAAAACTTCCTAAGTGTCCACCCGCTGAAATTCAGCGAGTGCGCACTCAGGGACTGGCAATCAAAAACTTCCTAAGTGTCCACCCGCTGAAATTCAGCGAGTGCGCACTCGGGGACTGGCAATCAAAAACTTCCTAAGTGTCCACCCGCTGAAACTCAGCGAGTGCGCACTCGGGGACTGGCAATCAAAAAACTTCTTAAGTGCCCACCCGCTGAAATTCAGCGAGTGCGCACTCGGGGACTGGTAATCAAAAACTTCATAAGTACCCACCCGCTGAAATTCAGCGAGTGCGCACTCGGGGACTGGACGCGCAAAATAAAAAATGATATGCTAAAAGGATCAGACCGCTGCAAAACACCGACCTGATCCTCGGGGACTGGACATACCTGGATGGCTGCGCCAAGCATGCCATGAAGTTGTATCGCGTCCACGGAAGCGAGGATGGCTGGCGTGTACCCACGACGCTGGTCGACTTCCGCATCGGCGACCCCAGGTGCATGGCTCGAGGGTGAAGTTCCACTCGCCGCGGCCGCTTTGGCCATGAAGCGCGGGAATGTCGCGATGGAGGCACCCGCCCCAAAGGAGGTCGGCTCGGCCGTTCCAGGCGAGGGAGCGCCCTCCTTTGTGGATGCGGCCGCCTCTGTTACGGGCTCCGTTGGCGCGACCGCCGTATCGTCAGAAATCGTGACGACGTCATCACCCTTGGCCTTATTTCTGCCATCCGTAGGGACGACGACCTCGTCCGCCTTCCTCTTACGGGAAGGATCCTCCTCGCTGGCGATGGACGGCACCTTAGCCACGGTCGGGTGGCCCATCCTCTTCACTCCGGTCCTGTACATCAATCGTGTAAGCAGAGATAATTCAAGCTGTTACGGAAGACAAAGGAGGGTGAGGGTACTCACTTGGCGACTGGAATAAAGCGGAGCCCCGTGCGGAGGCCGGCCGACTTCTCCAGTTCAGGGCCCAGTTGGCGACTGAGCCCCATCTCCAAGACGTCGCGTGCCCAAGACACGGACGGCTTCTTCGTTGTTGAGGCCGCAACCGGAGCCTCTGGGATATCTTCGCATGGAGCCTCCCTGCGAGGCGAAGCCGCTGCAGCCGGAGCATCCCCCAGCCCAGAGACTGGGGAGAATGGCGGAGGCATCGAAGCCAGTGGCACCTCGACGGTGGCCGTGTCCAGCACGGCTGTCGTCGGCGGCGCCTCGTCCTTGGCCGGGCTGGGGGCGTCAGAACTACTCGCGGAGTGCGGCGGCGAGGCCGGCTTCGTCGGCTTCGTCTTCCACTTCGGAGGGGCCTTTGCCTCCTTCTCTTTCTTCTTCTTCTTCGACGGAGTGGCCTGGCGGCGCGAGGTGGTCTCCGAAAGTTCGTCGTCATCATCGTGACGCTCGGGGCTTTTACTCGCCTCAAGCTCACGCTGTCGCTGCCCGCGGGTCTTGCGAACCAGCGGAGCAACCTCCTCCTCGGACTCGTCGTCGTACTTGATCTCGTCGCTCCCGGAATCACCTTTGGTGGGAGGCGACTCGCCCATGTCCTGGGCGGACGAGCTCGAATTCTCGTCGTCCGAAGGCGGGAGCCATCCTTCCACTACTTGGAACAGCTGCAAAGGACGCAAGATGAAATTAGAATTACCTCGACTGCAAAAACTGCCACTGCGAATGAAGCGAGGTGATTACCGTTGGGGCTGGACGCTTTGCGGTGTAAGGGGCGACCCCAGCTTGTGCGTCCAGGTACACCGCCTGGGTGATCTTATTCAGTGCTGGGATGTAGTCCTCCAGGTTCCACTCGGCGAGGCAGGCCTTCGTCGAGTCTTCCCGACCCGTGTACTTGTACATATAATGGTCGCGTCGAGCCAAAGGGATGAGCCGCCGCCCGAGCCAGCAGTTGTATATGTTGATCGTCTGGAGTCCCTTCTTCTTCAGACCACGGATGGTCTGGAGCATTTCGTCAACGACCATCCGCTGGTCGTTGGGGAGCTTGCCGACTTGGAGACGACGCGGCTCGGACCGGTTGGCGGAGTACCGCGGGATCGCCGTCTCGCCCTCCGGGGTCGCCTCGTCAACATAGAACCACGACTTCTTCCAGTCGCTTGCTGCCTTGGCGGGCAGCATCAAGTCGAAAAATGAAGCCTTCGACTTCAGCTGGAAGGTTAGGCCGCCCGCGGTAAGCATTGGGCCGCCCGCTTCCTCGCGGCTGATCCGTCCGTGGAACAGATCTTGCCATAGAGGGAAGTAGTGCCGGCAGCCCAAGTAGCACTCGCAGAACGCCACAAAGATGGCGAGCTGCTCGATGCTGTGGGGACCCAGATTCGATGGCTGAATCCCGTAGTAGGCACAGAAGCGCCGGAAGAACAGGGACGTGGGGAACCCTAGCCCCCGTTCAAGATGGCTGGTGAAGCAGAGGAATTCCCTCTCTCGCGGGTTCGGGGTCACCTCTCCGGCCGCAGGGATGCGCCAGCAGCCGGCTCGCAAGATCCCGGCCTCCTCAAAGGAAGCCAGTTGCGCCCTCGTGCATTTAGATCTACCCGAAGGCTCGGTGGAGACGGCCATGGCGGAGAGATTTGTTGGGGGTCGGAGGATTTCTGGTCGGCTGGGTCGCGATGCGAAGGGAGGCGAAAGTGCACGTAGTCGGAGGAAATGGTGAGAAGGTGGTTCTCTGGTCGCCTGCCATTCCCCTTATATAGCGGTTGTTACCCGCCAAATCATGGAGCCGTTACTGCACGGTGATTACGCCGGAAGTTACCGTTGGATTACCCCAACGGCTAGTTTGACCACGTTTAACGGTCCAACTTCAGCCACTCGGCTCGCTGACCCATTCACTATGACAGTGTTTCGCCGACTCGACTCGCCAAAGCTGCGATCAGAATGACTAGTTTTTTCCTTTATACAGGAGCCCGCCAACGATTCGAATGGATGTCTACTCAGCGGCCGTATACTCCGACTGCCAGCAGCCACCTACGCCTAATCGACGACGGCCTCGGGGATTACTATGGGGATGTGCCTACCGGGGTATACCCAGTTGGACGTTTCCGACTGGCCCAAGACCTGGCGAGTGGGCCTGCAGAACGGCGACTGGATCAAGGCCCGGCATGGATCCAAGCGACTGGAAGCTGAAGGCCCAGGCGAGTAGATAGGCCCAGTCGGATTAGGTTAAACGAGTATCAAAGCCTTAACTGATTCGGTTGAGATATGTAAACCCTAGGGGAGGTGAGCCTATATAAACCTCCCTGTAGGGCGTGTAGAGATACGTTCCATCATACACCCAAGCGACTCGCCGCCTAGCCGCCGAGCTCGCCCATTGTACCACCTTCATAATACAATCTAGCAGGAATAGGTCTTTACCCTCCGGGGGCCGAACCTGGGTAAAACCCTCTGTCTTTGCCCTCATCTCGCACCGCAGATGGCTGGCCGCCCTTGCCCCTCGTTCTACTACTCGCTGCCGATTGCAGCATCTGCCGTGACCATTCCCACGACATTTGGCTAAGTCGAGTTCAGGCTCATTTGCATAAAATCAATACAACTTTTCCCTACTTTTAAATTAGCTTTATTTCTTCAAAACAATCTTCTAAGAACATACCAGCGTAAACCCATGTAGAAACAAGACAGTTCAGCTTTCGTATGCTCCTAAACCCATGTTCACCCATCAAGTTTTAGTAATCAAAAAATTAGGATGAGTGAGATCTTCTAAACAGTTCTAGGCCCAGTTGCTCATAGTTGTCCATAACCGGGGACACGGTTAAGTACTTAGTTTAGACATCCTACATGGGTTGTACACTTTACCCGCATGACCCAGTCAACCCGTTCTTACCATTACATTCATTTTGTGCCATGGTAGGGAGAAAACCAAGACGAAACCTTTCAGAAGAAGAACCCTGAGCCCTCGGTATGGACCCATACCAACCTACATCCCCTACATCTGCTAGTCACGTCGGGTCAGGTTCCCACAACCTACTAAGTCAAGACCATAATGACATACGGCTATACTGGAAGCTACTACACAAGAAACATGTCCAATCTCTGAAGCCTAGGTGTGATTTCCATAATAAATCATCCAAAAACATCAATCCATCACACCCAGGAGATTCATTAAATTCCAGTTGTTTTCATTATAACAAAACATAACTTTTCCATAACATAATCAATCATGAATTTTATTTTGCGCATCTAATAAGCATGGCTAAGCAACTACAATACGATGGCTCAAAGGAATCAAGTCATAGAGATATGACAATCATGCCTGGGTGTCATAGCATAGCATAGCATAGTAGTAAAAAGACCTACACATGCGTCACTACTGAAAATCATACTACATGCATAGGAAAAATAATAGAACATTTATGATAGCTCTACTTGCCTTTGCTGAAGAAGATGTAGTCGTTTAGATAATCCTCGCAATAGTGAATATTGCACTCGTCACAATCACAAACGTTGCACTCCTCACAATCTATCGATTAAAACAAGTGCACAACAAACACACCATTCAAAACAATGCAATTATGCACAATACAATAAAACAATGATGAACAAATGCATGCATGATGATTCAATATGTCACAATGGTTTTAATTAGTTCTCTAAACAATATTAGAATACATGATGCATGCAGGAGATCATTTGATGCAATAGGGTATTTGGTATTAAATCTTGATTGCCAATATAGAGGTTTTAATAGTTCTGTTAAAACTTCGGCTCTAGTTGTTGTATTAAATTTGGTTCTGGAGTGTACTGGATAGGGGGCATTAATATGAACCAGTAGGCGTTGGATTCACCCTAATTGGAGTTGTAGATATGTTTCTATGATTTAAATAGTGTTTAATAGAATTTAATTCATTAAATTGTTTACATGGTCTAAAATTAGAACTAAAACCATATATGTAATCTACACGAGATTGTGATTCCAGGGACATCTTATTTGTATTTTATGATCTACAGATAATTTACTATGATTTATTTGATCCAAAATGTCCATTAAACCAATTAAACAATTACAGTAAAACTATACTATAAAAGTTGTATCTATCGGCATATTAATATTGTTCATGTTTTTATGAATCCATACATATATTATATATAATTTTTGGACATGTAGATATTTTTATATGGATTTTGAAACATATGATAATTTTCTGCTATTTATAAAATTGGATTTTCGAATTACAAGTCTGTAGGCCACGTGGCAGCTTCTGATTTGCTCTTACCCCTTCAGTTAAATGACTCGACCACAACCACAGGATCTGGATCTGACGGTGCAGAGGATGCGGCTCGGTGGCGGCTGGCCTTGGCTCGGTGTAACATCCCAGCATTAGAGCTTAGAAATAAGCTGAAGCCAGATGTGTGCATTGCATTCATGCATAGGAATAATTTTCGCGCTTCTGAACAAAACTTGTCAAAGTGATTGAAGCTTCTCTCAACTTGATGGAATTGAAGTAGATCATCAAGTTGACTGTGATAAGTTTCAATATGATCTTTGCTAAAACCTTATTAGGGTAAACATGATTTGATCTAACGGTAGATCAAATATAATAAAATTAAACGATTACATATGTAATGATTGTAATTAGATCCCTAGGTGATCACATCCTAGTATTCATTACAATAACTCATGAGTACCAAGTAACAAGAATGTAATAACTAACTATTGACCTATTCAATCTTATTTTATTTCTACCATGAGAAACATGGTAACACTTCACCCAAACTCTTTAGTAGGAAAGAAACCAAGTCAAGATCATTCACCATATACCTTTCTTTTCATATCAATCTTTACTATATCTATTGAATCTTATCTTAATATCTGTTGTTCATCAATGTTGAGTAATCAACTATTGATTCACCAATCCTTAACCTATCAATTCTTGATATTTTTTAACTCTTGTTATTATCTTAGCATTCACTTAAAATCATTTAGAGAAGGAGGTTAGGCAAGGTAAGTGGTAAAGCTAGATTTAAATATCATCTATAGGATGGGAGTGTTGGAAGAGAATTAAATCAATAGGATTATTGATGGAGTTAACTCACTCCTGAGATGATAGAAGAGTATTTGAGGTAAAGATTACAAGGATTAATATTGAAGATAGTTAATAGGAGTAATCTTATGGGATCAAGTATGTATAGTCAAAGAATAATATCTCTTAACCCAATAGAGATATTAAGAAGATGATTCGAATACAACTGTAATGTTTTATTGGTGAAGCCTTGACTAGGTCATTAGAAACCTAAACCATAAAGGATCAAAGTATTATAATGATCATGGTTTAGTCACCAAGATTGAATGCTTATATCTAGTATAAGTAACATTAATGGTAAAACATGATTGAACTTTACTATAAGATACTGAAGTGGAGTAGATATAAAATAGTATGACTAAGTTAAAACTAGAGTAGCATGGAGTTATTGAAGTAGTGTTATTCCTCTTAAAAGGATGGTAAGCTTTTGAGGAAAGTAGGATTTGATATCTATCTAATTATAAAAGAATCTATTAGAGTAAATATTGGTAATGGATGATTAAGGAAGGGTGTTAATAGAGTTAGAAGTAACCATCTCTTGGATGGGGAATTATCAGAAGTAGAGTAGTTGATATAACCAAGTATGGATAGGTGAAGATTATGAAAAGATTTAGTGTCAAGCTCATTAGATTTATCAATGGGGTTAGAAGAATAAAAGGTGGATAAGAATATTCTTGTGTAGAAAAGCTCATCATGTTAACAAATGATGATGGACATAGAGAAGTAGTATATCTAGGAAAGGAATTCCTTAATTAGATGTCCAGAATCATGAATTATGGAAGATAGGAATTCTTGGTAAACACTAAACCCTAAATCCGTAATCAAGCTTAACATCCATTTCATCTGTTGGATAAATCATTTTATCTTCACAATGTTTTATAGGAATATTTCCCCATAGCAAATCATTTAAGCACATCTCTGTCATTTCCAAATATCATAACCATATGTGCTTAGGAGTTATCTTTATCAATTATTTTCCGTAAGACATTCTAGTTAATAAATTTGTATTTTAAAAGGTAATATCATTAAAGATCAAAAACAAGAAGAAAATATGCTTAGCCATAAACTAGTATCAACAAAAGAATATAAGTATATTAATAACCCTAAACCCTAGGGTTAGCACTTACAATTCAAACCCTAACTTCTAAGTTAATTATAATGGAATATATACATTGCTATTTCCTAAATTTATGAGAGTAATATTAACCATATTAATTCTTTTGTATCTCATACAACAAATAATTATATAGGATCATAATATAATAATTTCCCTCCAAACTATAAGATAACTAGAATTTAATTCTATCATTAAATAAAAATATATCATAATTTAAATCCATGGTTTATTCTGGATATAAAATAAATAAATATAACATTATTTAATAAAAGCTCACAAAATGCTAGGAAATACCTCTTAATAATGTTACAATTAATTAGCAAATAAAGCCTATAAATAAATTCAAATCAAAGATGCAAATTCAAATCTGGAAACAAAATAGAATTTAGAAAAGGAAAGAACCAGGAAAAAAACAGAAGGAGATCAGATCTGGCCCATGGCCCAACTTCCTTCTCTTTATCCACTACTCACGAGCAGCCCATAGTAGCCCACCTTAGCCCAGTAACCAGTCCGGCTTATCTCACTCTGTGACTAACAAGTGGGACACTACCAGGGACCACGGGTTTGTTTCGATGAAGCTTAGGGGGTTTTCTGCAAAATGATCATTGTCGTCATCCTCATGCACACAGGCACCTGCATGCGTACCGTCGATGTTGTCCGCCGCCGTCATCAAAATCCAACCGCCGTGCTGCTCGCCGCCAACCCCGAGGGGTGTAGATAAGACCGCCATGTCCTCCTCTATCCTCTCATACCTATCTCATCTCCTCTCGCTCTCTCTCTCTCTCTCTCTCTCGCATAGGACCCAAAACCCTAGCTCACTGGGGTCGCTTGCCATCGCCTTTTGATACCACCCCAAGACCAACTGGTGATACCACAAGCTCCACCGTAGTGGACTTCGTCTGCTCAGAGGAGGAATCAAGCTTGGGAGGACGCAATCATGTGCATCGAACGTGTATGTCCGCTGCTCGCCATTAAGCATGGCGACGCCGTCTAATCTTGCCTCTCTTTGCCGTCGTCACTACAAGCATCCTGGTGAGCCACCGGTTCTTCCAGTACATTTGATCCTCTGTATTTTGCTCTAGTTCGCTTCCCCCACAAGCACCCGACATCGCCGCCATTGTTCATCGTCGTTGTCCAACTTCCGGCGACCATTAACTAGCGACACCGCCATTGTTAGGTTCCCCGTTGTGCCCTCTTTCCAACAAGCCTAGCCACTGCCCCGCGCGTGCACCAAATCGCAAGATCAACCATCGATCTGAGAGGATCAAGCTCCGGTGACGTCATGCTCAGATCATCCCCTGCCTACTCAGCTAGTTTGACTTAGTCTATGCACGCGTGGCTGACGATGTGGCCATAGGCCCACTGGTCAGTGACCTAGGGTAGTTTTGGCTGTGGTGTAAAAAGTTATTTTCTGTTTAGGAAATAAATAAGTGATATAAACCCAAATTTAAATATTCCAGAAATAAAATAAAATCAATAAATCTTATTAAATCAATAACTTTTATTTTATAATTCAGAAAATATGTGTAATATATGAATTTTTTTAATAAAATAAAATCTATAACATTAAACTACTATTAAACATTATTATGTAACAATTGAATTAATTATTATTTAATAAAGATTTTAGAAGTATTAATACTTTGTAAATTCATACTTAATATTTCTAAATGTTAAAAAATATAGATAAAATACCAAAAATCTTAGAAAAATAAGAACTATAATTTAAAACTATAATCATACATTATTATTTCACTTAGTTAAATATTTATGATTTATTTAGTATTTATAAAATAATAAATCTTGTAAAAATCATATCTTATTATTTATAAATCATAAACAATAAATGTAATATACCAAAATGATCACAAAAATAATACCTACATGTTAAAAATCTAATATTCCACTTTTGAGGTAAATAAAAAATTAAAACACTTTAGCAAGTTAAATTTAAACCAGTTCCTTAGTTGTTAATTTATATAAGGATAAAAAAATTTGTTAAGATTTCTAAAATTAGTCAATTGAGTCTAATAAATAGAATTAGTCTTAAATATTGATAATATTAAGTCAAAATGGTTCAACACATTGTAAATACAATTTTATTGAATTATCCTTCAACCATAAGTATAGATTATTTTCTAAAAAGATTCTTATCCATTAATAAAATCCTCAAAGAATAATTTGTGACTAAATTAAATATTTTCCATTTACTTCAACCACAAGTTTACGAAAATATCAAAATGCTATAGTGAATCCATAAGTACTCAAGTAGTATTATTTCCTTGTTTATAAATTATAACCACTGATCTATAAAAAGGTAAATGATTTTATTCCATTATAAAATCAAGAAACCACTACAACAAGCAAAAGTATAACCATTCTTAAGTAACCTTAAGGAAACATTATAAAGTACACAAGGTACAAATATCATAAGCATTACACCTTAAATCCATCCATTTTTTTAAAGTTAACTTTAGTCTTCAAGACTTTAATTATAAGGATAAAGTCTTGGTTATGTGTTTTATAGTTAACTTTGGTCTGTTATAATCAAGTTATAAGCATCTCAAGTCCAGACTATTCAAGCAAGTATAAATAATATCAATCATAGTCTATCAATCATATACTAAAAACTATTAGAAATTATTTAGACCTTAGAAAAGGAATCTTTTCTTCAAAAGTTATTCGGTTTGCCACTTCAATCAACAAACCTTATAATAATATCTCCAACTCTTAACAAATTAATTAGAAAACTCTCATCAATGTCAAGAAATGACGATTAATCGTAATCACCTTACTTTATATTTTACTTATATACTTAGGATTGATCACACTTCAGTTCTTTATAAGTGACAATACTTGTAAAGTAAAATTTGAAGATAAAAAATTATAGTGTAAACAATCTTGAGTAACATTCTATATATGTGTATCTTATTGTTGGATAAATACGTGTTGTTCACCCACACTCACAAGCCTTAATAAGAAGCACAAGTGTGAAACTTAATCTAAAAGGGCAACACATTCCAAGGAAACCCTTTCCAAGATCCAAACCCTAGAACAACGTTATCCCCGGGATCCGCGTTTATAAAGTGCATCACATTACTTATGCATAAGAGCATCCTGCTTCTTTAAACATTAGTCCTTATCGGACCAATGATGCTGATTTCAGATATTGGATCTTATATTGTCTTGAAGACTGTGAGTGCATAATCTTGCAATCATAAAAGGCAAGTTCACACTTGCTCATGTCCTTTGATTATTTTCTGTAAAGTATTTTGCAAATCCAGTGTTGTCAGCACCTGCATTTGAAAAAGGACAGAAAACACTATTTCATAATAATATTACTATGGGTTATTTACCATGAGGTAATAACCTACTATAGAAGTTCCGGTGGTAAAGGAACATATTATCTAGGACTTAACAACCAATGTCGCCAGTGATTCTTGCGCCGTATATCACGCGTTAACCATGATATTTGGAATGGGACGGAGAAGTCGGCTGTATCTTCTTCCTCTCGCATGTAGCCGGATGTGCAGGTCATGGCTGTTATCACTCGTAGCGTGCATATTAATTGGTAATTCGTAGATGATATGCATCATATGGGTGGGAACCCTCAACGTCCCACGATAGTTCTGGCATCTAACGGTTTGTACAAACCATTGCCGTAATTCAATATGGGGGCATGGTGTACACCAAGGAGGCATGCGAGGTCGCAAAGGGGGCAGTGATTGGCTTGGATCATCTCCTGGGCCCCACATCATGGAATCGTGGACGGGAATAAGCTGCCCGGTTGTGCAACAAAGAGTTGATATCTCATGGGTAAAGTAACGCACCTCTGTAGAGTGTAAGAACTGTAACTTGTTACTCCCTGTTCCGGGAAGGAGCTGTGAACGCTGCGGGAAAGGAACTCCATGAAAGTTCTGGTAAACCCGTGAAGGCTGTCAGACATAGCTTTTCATAATAAAAGCAACCTTTGAAGAAATGTTTAAGAAAACTTGCATTGCCTACGACCTACGGTCTATGGCTGTAGATATAGTGCATTAAACACTCCTTTTCTAGTGAACTTGTTGAATACGCTCGTACTCAACGTATCTTCTTAACCCTTGCTAGATTCGGAACCCATTAAGACGACTTCTACCTCAAGATATGCTCCAGGAGTCATCATCAAAAGCTAAAGTTCTTTAATGAAATCAAGAAATACAATATATATATCAACTCAAGTGAAGACGAAGCTACTGATTAGATAGAAATATAATCTCTAGCCATAGAACCTATTTCTTTAGTGTATTGAAATAGCAGCAATGCCAAACCAATAGTTCAGATACTAGTCTTAATAGTAAAATAGTTTTTACGTTGTTTATCTTTGATTCTTCTTTGTAAGAAGTTCTTTCCCTCTCTTTATGTAGGGGTTCGTAGCATGTAAACCAAAAAATTTCTACCGCATCCACACAAACAAGCCAAGATATATCTACTAGATTGTAGCAACGAGTCGATAGAAGCACTCACCCTCGAAGATTCCAAAGCGGTTAACGAGAGCAGATTCTCGTGGGTGATGTAGTCATACACTTTCCGATCTCAAGATCGTGTAGATGATCCTTCTGGCGCTGCGTTCCGGCAGCGCTTCCACAGTCGGTCACACGTTCGGTACTCGATGAAGACCTTCCTCTCCCTTGTTCCAGCAGGCAGCGGAGGTTGTAGTTCTCCCCTCGCGATTTCGGCAGCACGAAGGCGTGGTGTCAGAAGTAGAGGGAAGATCTCGCAGGGCTTCGCCTAAGCCAGCGCGAGTTATGGTGGATCTAGGGTTTCCTGGTGATCTAGGATTTAGAAGACCGGGAGGAGGAGGAGGTGTTGGCGGCGGCTAGGGCGACGGCGACGAGGACGTGGCGCGGCGGCAGCTTGGCGGCGGCAGCGGCGCGACACGGGTGGAGGGCTGGATCTTGTGTGTTTGGGGCAGCCCTCCCCCTCTATTTATGAGAGGGAGGGGCAGCCTTGGGAGGGGAGGGTTTGAATCCAAACCCAAACCTAAGTTGTATTGAAGGAAGGACTCTTTCCTTCTTCCACTAGGAAACCATTGTTCCAGTTTGACTTTTCAAACCTCCCGTTTGACTTTCAATTTAGAGCTTTAATTCTCTCTCGCAAATGCCCAAACCAAGTGACCTAGGATATGATCCAATCATTCCACTTACCCATGACACATTCATGGACCATTCTCCTTCCGGTCCGGTGAACCTTCTAGAACCTCTCCGACGAAAATATCGGAATCTTTCCCGAACTCCGGAATCGGACTTTCCTTATATGAATCTTATTCTCCGGACCATTCCAGATCTCCTCGTGATATCCCGGATACCATCCGAGACTCCAAACAACATTCGGTATCCCTATTTACATTCCATATCTACTAAACAACATCGAATCCTTAAGTGTGTCTCCCTACGGTTCGTGAATTATGCGGACATGACCGAGACACTTCTCCGATCAATAACCAATAGAGGAATCTGGAAATTCATTTGGCTCCCACATATTTCTATGATTACTTTGCGATCGAATGAACCACTTACATACGATACCAATTTCCCTTTGTCTCGCGATAGTTTACTTATCCGAGGTTTGATCGTCGGTATCTGTGCATACCTAGTTCAACCTCGTTAACGATAAGTACTCTTTTCTCGTTCCCGTGATATGTTATCCCTTGTGAGGCAGTCACATTCTTGCAAGCCAATTGGATGACATTCCAAGGAGAGGGCCCAGAGTATATCTATCCGTCATATGGATGGAAAAATCTCACACTTGATCCATGTGCCTTAACACATACTTTCCGAACACTCAATGCCACCTTTATAGCCACCCACTTACGGTGTGGTGTTTGATTTCATCAAAGCATCCTTCCGGTGATGGTGATTAGCATGATCTCATGGTCAAAGGAATTAGGTTACTATGTATCAGAAAGCTTATAGCAAATGAACTATTGAAATGACTTGATCTTTATGTTACACTTATCTATAGGAGTATGACCATCATACCATCCTCCTAATGATATGCTCTCGTTGTTAATAACATCTCAATGTTCATGATCGAGAAACCACGATCATCTATTAACCAACAAGCTAGTATTACAAAGAGGCTTTACTAGGGACTCTAATTTAGTTTACAAATCACATAAGTATTAATGTTTTCGGTTAATACTATTATCGCATGAATGTAAACATTTTTCATAAACACAAAGATATAATAATAACCACTTTTATTATTGCCTCTAGGGCAAATGCTCGCCAAACTCGTAACTTAGATATTCACCTCGACGATCAGATCGTAGAAATTTAATCTTCTTGTTACATTGATTCTCTACCTCACTTTGAAATTCCTTAAACTTCTCGAAAGTTTGGGACTTATGTTTCATGAAATATATATACCCATATCTACTCAAATCATCCGTGAAGGTAAGAACATAACGATAACCACCGCGCGATGCTACACTCATTGGGCCACACACATCGGTATGTATGATTTCCAATAGGTCCGTAGCTCGCTCAATCATACCAGAAAATGGAGTCTTAGTCATTTTACCCATCAGGCATGCTTCGCATCTTTCAAGTGATTCGAAATCAAGTGATTCAAGAAGTCCATCGGAATGGAGTTTCTTCATACGCTTCACTCCAATATGACCAAGACGACAGTGCCACATAAAGGTCGAGTTATCGCTCAGTTTCAAATGTTTAGCTTCAATGTTATTAATGTGTGTATTTCCACAATCGAGATTTAATAAGAATAGACCATCTATCAAAGGTGCATGTGCATAAAACATATTACTCATATAAATCGAACAACCATTAATCTCAGATTTAAACAAGTAACTGTCTCACAATAAAGATGATCCGGATATAATGTCCATGCTCAACGCAGGCACCAAATAACAACTATTTAAGTATAAAACTAATCCCGATGGTAGATGAAGAGGTAGCATGCCGACCGCGATCACATCAACCTTTGATCCATTTCCGACGCGCATCATCACCTCGTTCTTCGCTAGTTTCCGTTCTTCAAATCCGCCAAGTACTTAGGGCAATTCCGCTTCCAGTGACCTTCTCCCTTGCAGTAAAAGCACTCAATATCAAGCTTAGGCCCAGCCTTGGTCTTCTTCGCCGGCGCAGTAACTTTCTTACTGCCCTTCTTGAAGTTTCCCTTTTTCTTAGACTTGCCTTGCTTCTTGAATTTGGTGGTCTTATTGACCAACAACACTTGGTTCTCTTTCTTGATCTCCACTTCCGCATACTTTAACATGGAGAAGAGTTCAGGCAACGACTTGTCCATGTTTTGCATATTGTAGTTCATCACAAACTTCTTGTAACTTGGTGGTAGTGATTGGAGGACACGGTGAATCCCCAAAGCATTAGGAATCACTATACCCAAGCTTTGAAGCTTGCTTGCATGCCCAGACATCTTAAGCACGTGCTCACTAACAAAGCTGCCCTCTTCCATCTTGCAGTTAAAGAACTTTTCAGAAGCCTCATAACTCTCAACTGCCGCGTGAGCCTCAAATATCATTTTGAGTTCACGGACAATATCATGTGGGTCATGGTTCTCAAACCTTTTCTGAAGCTCCGATTCCAAACCATACAAGATAGCACACTAAACTGTGGAGTACTGATTCTTCCGAGCAAGGAAAACATTCTTTACCTCATCGGTAGCATCAGCTGCAGGTGGGTCACCCAGCGGTGCATCCAGCACATAGGTCAAATTACCAGCATTGAGGACAATCCTCAAATTACGGAACCAATCCGCGAAGTTGCTTCCATTGTTTTTCAACTTTTCTTTCTCTAGGAACGCATTAAAATTGATGGTAGGGGCCGCCATTTATCTACAACATAATTTGCAATAGTTTATACTAAGTTTATGACAAATTGAGTTCTAATTAATAGTTAAATTAATCTAGGTGAACTCCCACTCAAAACAATATCCCTCACATTGTTTTAGTGATCACACAAACCAAATCCGCCACATAAAAACTGATCATCACGAGTGTTAGTTTCAATGGCGAACAATCAACATGTTCATCATATCTACTATATGACTCATGCTTTACCTCTCGGTGATCCGTGTTCCGAGACCATGTCTGTACATGCTAGGCTCGTCAATATCAAACCTTAGCTTCCGCATGAGAAAATCTGGCTTGCTCACGTTGTATACACTCGCAGAATATAACACACCCGATCATCACGTGGTGCTTTGAAACAACGAGCTTTAGCAACGGTACTTACTAAGGATGAACACTTTAAAACTTGAAATTTTGTACTTGAGGGATCATCTTATAATGCTACCTTCGCGAACTAAGCAATACAAGATGCATAAAAGTATTAACATCACATGCAATTCATAATACGTGATATGATATGGCCTTTCTTTTTGTGCTTCCGATCTCCATCTTCAAGCACGAACATGATCTCCATCATCACCGGTATGGCGTCAAGGTCAATGGCGCCGGTTCATGGTTGTCGTCCACCAGCATCAACTATTACAACTACTTTGAATAGACACACATGTCTTAACGGAATTTAAAAGACAACCATATGGCTCCTGCCGGTTGGCGACTTACAATAAGGAACATTGCATACATCATATATAATCACAATCATGGCCATATCACATCATAGCACACCCCTGCAAAATAAAGTTAGACACCTCTAATTTTCTTTGCATGTTTTACGTGGTTTGGGGCTTTCAGTAAGTGTCGTTCTAACTTACGAACAAGAACCACAACGTTGATACTAGTATTGTCAATCACCCGTTGTAAATTGAATCTTAACTATGTTGGGAGAAACAGGCACCCGCAAAGCCACTTACGCAATACAAGTTGCATGTCAAGCGTGGAGAAAGTCTCATGAACGATGTCATGTAAGGTTAGCCCGGGCTGCTTCATCCCACCATCCCGCCAGATGCAAAGTACACAAGAAGCAATCGAAAACAAAGCATCAACGCCCACAATGACCATTGTGTTATACTCATGCAATAGATCTACATATAGACACGGCTCTGATACCACTGTAGGGGTTCATAGAATGGAAAACAAAAAATTTCTACCGCATGCACACAAACAAGCCAAGATATATCTACTAGATTGTAGCAACGAGTCGATAGAATCACTCACCCTCGAAGATTCCAAAACGGTTAACGAGAGCAGATTATCGTGGGTGATTTAGTCGTACACTTGGCGATCTCAAGATCGCGTAGACGATCCTTTCGGCGCTGCGTTCCGGCAGCACTTCCGCAATCGGTCACACGTTCGGTACTCGAACAAGACCTTCCTCTCCCTTGTTCCAGCAGGCAGCGGAGGTTGTAGTTCTACCCTCACGTTTCCGACAGCATGACGGCGTGGTGTCGGAAGTAGAGGGAAGATCCCGCAGGGCTTCACCTAAGCCGGTGCGAGTTATGGTGTATCTAGGGTTTCCCGGTGATCTAGGGTTTAGAAGACCGGGAGGAGGAGGAGGTGTCGGCGGCGGCTAGGGTGACGGCGATGAGGCAGCAGCGACGCTAGGCGGTGGCGTGCGGCGGCGGCGGCACGACACGGGTGGAGGGCTGGCTCTTGTGTGTTTGGGGCAACCCTCCCCCTATATTTATGAGAGGGAGGGGAGGTTTTGAATCCAAACCCAAACCCAAGTTGGATTGAAGGAAGGACTCTTTCCTTCTTCCACTAGGAAACCATTGTTCCAGTTTGACTTTTCAAACCTCCCGTTTGACTTTCAATTTAGAGCTTTAATTCTCTCTCGCAAATGCCCAAACCAAGTGACCTAGGATATGATCCAATCATTCCACTTACCCATGACACATTCATGTACCATTCTCCTTCCGGTCCGGTGAACCTTCTAGAACCTCTTTGACGAAAACATAGGAATCTTTCCCGAACTCCGGAATCGGACTTTCCTTATATGAATCTTATTCTCCGGACCATTCCGGATCTCCTCGTGATATCCCGGATCCCATCCAAGACTGCGAACAACATTCGGTATCCCTATTTACATTCCATATCTACTAAACAATATCGAATCCTTAAGTGTGTCTCCCTACGGTTCATGAATTATGCGGACATGACCGAGACACTTCTCCGATCAATAACCAATATAGGAATCTGGAAATTCATATGGCTCCCACATATTTCTACGATTACTTTGTGATCAAATGAACCACTTACATATGATACCAATTTCCCTTTGTCTCGCGATAGTTTACTTATTCGAGGTTTGATCGTCGGTATCTCTGCATACCTAGTTCAACCTCGTTACCGATAAGTACCCTTTTCTCATTCCCGTGATATGTGATCCCTGTGAGCCAGCCACATGCTTGCAAGCCAATTGGATGACATTCCACCAAGAGGGCCCAGAGTATATCTATCCGTCATATGGATGGACAAATCCCACTCTTGATCCATGTGCCTCAACATATACTTTCCGAACACTCAATGCCACCTTTATAGCCACCCAGTTACGCTGTGGTGTTTGATGTCATCAAAGCATCCTTCCAGTGATGGTGATTAGCATGATCTCATGGTAAAAGGAATTAGGTTACTATGTATCAGAAAGCTTATAGCAAATGAACTATTGAAATGACTTGATCTTTATGCTACGCTTATCTATAGGAGTATGTCCATCATACCATTCTCCTAATGATATGATCTCGTTGTTAATAACATCTCAATGTTCATGATCGAAAAACCACGATCATCTATTAACCAACAAGCTAAAGAGTGAGTTGTAACCTTTAGCCATGTATTGGACCCGCTGTGTCTCTGTTGTACCACTCTGAGGGATGTAATACTAGTGAATGGTGTTTCATTGGTGTTATGTCAACGACTATAGTATACTACATCATGCAGTGGTATGATGGGTCACCGCACTCGGCTTGGATCCGATCGGCTCACGCTTGGCTCGGCTCGCCTTGATTTGGTCCCACCAGATAGGATCGGACGACTGGAGTTGATCTAGGCGACGGTGGCGGTCAAAGACGACGTGGTCGGTGGCTTCGGTGGCGGCGATGCTTAGAGGGTGGCGGTCGGCGGTGCGGCACAACATGGGAAACTCGATGGTGCCTTGGTGTTTACTCGTTAGTCCGTGCGTGACCGTGAGGGGCGGCTGATGCGGCGCGGCTCCGACGATGCTCCGGCGATATTGAAGACGTACTGCGGTGCTCCTGCGACATGGAGGAAGGGGTGAGGAGACGCGGAAGAACAAGAGGAGGAGTACCAGGGGAGAAGGAGGGCAAGGGGTGGTCGCAATCAACGGGAGCTCGACCTCCCGAAGCTCGGCGGCGGCGACAATGGCGAGCTCCTAGAGGCGGCTCTAGGGCTTGCGGGATTTCAAAAAAAAACGCACCGAAGGGAGGCGGAGGATCATATGGGTGCCAAAACATGCGGTAGGGGCAAGTGGATCAAAAAAATTGAGCGAATTTTTGGGGAGGGATCGATCAGGTTGGTACCGTTCTTGGTTCGGGTTCCAGGTGCGAGGAAGGAGAGGACCAGGGTGAGTCCTACATGTCAGCGGGAGAGAGGAGTAGATGGGATGCGCAGGATGGGCCACTGGCAGGCTGGCGGCTCCTGCTGCACGCTGCTCTGCTAGCACACGTGCGGTAGGTAAGTTAGTGGGATGGGCCGCTGGTTCCGGGTAGGTTAGGTTAGTTTAGGTTTTATTATTATTATTCTTTTTCATTTTCTTATTTCTTGCATAACGTTTTCATACTAAGTCCAAATGAACTGAAATTTGTTTCTAAATTTTTGCAATATTCAGTACATCATATTAGGATCATTTTTGTACATTTTTATTTAGTTCAATAATATTTGTTTTATAGAATCCATGTTTATTCCTTATAGGAATATTTGCAAAACCTATTAGGGTTAGGGTTTTCGAAATCATTTCTTGAAAATTTTTGCGTGTATGCAATGCAATGATCATGAATGACATGTAAAAACAATTTTTTTCTAGACCCAATTTCTAAAATCTTGGGATGTGACAGACTAACCCCCTTAAGATGAATCTCGTCCTCCAGATTCGGAATGGCTAGCAAATATGCGTAGGATATACTCTTGTCCGGTGTAGCTCTTCTTCACCATGGGTAAGCTTTCTGAGCTAACCCTCTTAAGATAATTTAAGTTGGCCTCTCCAACTTCAGTTATTGTGCTATATCTGATTCTTATTCTCTTTGGGGTTACGAGTGAAATTGCTCGCTGTGCATGATCTATATGGCCTTCATACTTGGACATCCAATCCTTGCCTAGAGTGACGTCCAAGACTTGTGATTCCAACACATTGAAGCTTGTGGGAAAGTTGTGTACCCCAATCCTTAGGTTCAGTTGATGACATCCAAAAGCTGCTACCTCTTCTCCACTAGGAGAGCTTATTTTGATTTACTTGTTAATGGTTGCAGTTGGAATTCTGTTTCTATCCACAAATTCCCTTGATATGAATGAATGTGATGCACCATCATAAAATAGAATGAGTACTGGAAAGGTATTGAGCCAAAACGTACAAATCACAGAATCAGGGTCTCCTTGAACTTCATCCATACTAATATGATTAATATGTCCATTCTGAAATGGGTTTGGCTTGTAGCCATCAATTTTATTCTTCTTCTTCTCAGGGCAGTCCCTTGAATAGTGTCCCTTCTGCTTGCATTTGAAACATCCAACCTTGCTTATGTCCTTCCTAAATATATTAGTGTTGTGCGCCACAACATTGTTGTCTTCATGGTTGTGATCATTCCCTCCTTTAGAATTGTGGTTGTGACTCATGTGGACATTATGGTGGCGTCCATTTCCTTCGTGGTGCTGATGTCCATTACAATCATAGTCGTTGTATCCATTGCCTTCATGCATGTGATGTTTAGAACCTCCATTCCCATCATAAAGAGCACAAAACTTCCGATGCGGTCTTGAGTTTTAGTTGTTCTTGTGCTTTCTCTTGCGCTTCTCAACTTGACTCTTCTTTTCTTCATGAATTCTAGCTTTGTCCATTAGATCCTAGAAGGTTGGAGTGTATACACTACTAATAGCTGAATGGAGAGATCATCACTCAGTCCATCCAGAAACCTCTCTTTCCTTTTATCATCAGTGTTGACATCCTCCAGAGCATAGAGAGACAAATTGGTGAATTCTTCTATATACTCTGACACTGTGTGATTGTGCTGGCGCAGGTCACGGAATTCCTTTATCTTAAGGCTCATAACTCCAGAAGAGACATGGTTTGTCTTGAATCCTTCCTCAAACATCTCCCAGTGTTGGGGATATGCTATATGGGTATCCTCATAGCATGTCTCTTATCCGACTAACCCGGGTGGCCCATAGTCGGTAGCATGGCCTATGGCCTGCTGGGCGGCCCAGTTAGGTGGATCCGTAAGGGAGGCCCATGCCGGATAAAGGAAGGCTACGGTGGAGTCACCAGTGTACCCGGAGCCTTGGAGTGCAAGATACACAAGACTAGTAATAGACGGTGTTGAACTCTGTAACCTGTCCGGCTAGGACTTTTCCCTGTAACCCTAGGACCTGACGACTATATAAGTCGGACCTATGGGAGCCTTTAGGGCACGATAACTTAGAATTTCTAGTCACCTCGCACAGCGAACCTAATCTCTGTAACTCGGCGTATTGCCATTATAGTGATTTATAGCAGGAGTAGGATTCCGCCACCGTTGTGGGATCTGAATCTGGGTAAGCTGTGTTACCTCGTACTCGTCAACCGTCCGCCTTACCCACGTCTCTAAACACGCACTATGAGGACCCCTCCATGGCGTACTCGTCGGCAATACCACGACAGTTGGCGCCCACCGTGGGGCAAGAGGCGCTTCAGGCTCTTCAGCGGGCGAGGACCAAGATCTTCGCGGGAATTGGCGAAACCGTCGCCGTCGGTCACGTTCTCTTCTCCGGCAACGTTCCGATCGTCCCTCCCGATGAGTTATGGATCCCAGCGAAGACAAACCCTACGCGGTGTTCGATCGTTCCTATCGGAGACATCCACCTCTTCATTGGCGAAACCGACTCGGGCACTAGTTCCCTAGGAGTCGGAGGAGCATCAAGACCCGCACGGACTGCCTACGGGCAGGATACGTTCGCGGAAGGATCGATGTCGGATCTCTCCTCGGAGTTTGTCAGCAAAGATCGGAAAAAATCAAGACCCACCCAAATCGCCCCTGTGCAGGATATAAAGGTGGAAGATCACTGCAAATCCACCGGCTTTGCCCGTGCGTCTGGACAGCAGAGATCCAAGTTCGTCGGCGTGGTTACCATCTTCTATCTGGCGCGCTGCGTTCAGAGAGAGGGCGAAAACCCTCGCGATTACCTAGCCAGGTGGCTCCGTATACGAGCTGATCTGGCCAACTACCCCAATGATGATGCCATTTATCACTTTGTGGAAGGACCGGACCATGGCACGCTTCTCCGACATTCTCTAAGACGGCAACAGGCGTCAGGACGCCTCACCTTCGAAGGCATGGTGAACACCATCAACAACTACGCGGAGGCTGAAGCGACAGCTCAGACAGCGCTTGCGCTCATCGACGGAGCCCCTCCGATTCAGCCGCCTCCGGCCGCCATCGTTGTAGTAGCACCACCACTTCCAGTCATCGTCGAGGCCGTTGCACCTCCACCGCCCGTCATCGAGGAAGCCCTGGCACCCTCCGACTCTGTCATTGACGCGCTTTATGCTGATTTCAGTGCAGATTCCGAGGAGATAGATTTTTGTCTAGAAGAGCTAGACTCTGCCATGCAGGAGATGGAGGAGGAGTACTCGCGTGGCGAGCAATCTAACAACACCGTCATGTCTCGAGGGGTGTTCGTCACCATCAGGACATCGATGGATGAAGACCAGCCCGAGCAAGCTCCGCCTATGGCGCTGGATAAGGGGAAGGGGCCACTTATTGCTGCTGACGATGATCGCGCAAGAGTCATGCCTCCTCCGCCTAACCCAGTGCAGCAGCCACAGGAACTCGGCACCGGTCCGAGCAACAACAACGCCGCGAACTTGTCGCCTCTAGCATCCACGTCGGCAGCAGCCCATGTTACTCCAGCTGATAGAGTGATGTACGGAAATCTCCTCGTTGAGCCACTAACTGTTGATCATATCCGGAACGTGACTCAGCTTGACGAGAAGTGCCAGCAGCTGATGGAGGAGGCGCAAGCCATCGCGGAGCAAGGTGCTAAACTAGATCGAGATCTGGTCAACGCGCAGAAGTCCATAGAGAAAGCTAGAGCAATGGAGGCTGAGTACAAGACTCTGCTCCAGCAGCAGAAGGCCAAGAAGGCTCCGGCTCGCGTCATCAATGATCCTGGTGTACGGCGCAACCTAGGATGGGCTCCCTCGAAGCCGACACAGGCCAAGCCATACATTGATAGTGAAGGCAAGCAGGTGATGCCCACCCTACTCCTTAACCTCGCCATCGCCAAGACCCTTCTAGAGGAGGATAGATCGCCTGAGGCAGTAGAACAGGTCTATGACCTAGTGGCCAAGGCGGTAAAGCAGCAGGAAAAGGCCACCTCTCAGAGGCCTGAGTCTGACCCAGTGCTCTGCCGATCTAGCCAGTACAAACCGCCAAGGGACAGATCTCCTCAGGATGTCGGATCGCGGACGGGTTCATCCGAACGAAGACGGAGGGATGCGCGCAACAGGAACGATGCTATCCCCATATCCTCCGACCATGGAGAAAGATCCCAACCTCGCCGCCCATCGCCACCGCCCCGATCCCCCCGACGTCAGGAAGATTACAAGACTCACCATCGTACGGTTATGCCCCCACCAAAGCAGTGCGGCATCGTCATCCGCGACAACGTGGCACAGACCCGTCATGATGGAGAGCGCCACCAAGGACATAAGAGCAGGTCACACCATGACCCTCCGTGTCCGGCAAGCAACCGTGATAGGCGTGGGGCGTCGCAGGAGGGTAACAGCAAGAAGGCTAACCCACCGCCACCTCCGCCTCCGTCACCACCAAGAAGTCACCATGGCGGAAGAGGCCCGCATCGTTCACGCAGCCCATCGCCTGTTGACAACAAGAAGAAGAACCCGGAGCCATACGATGCACGTTCACGGATCGATAAGATCCACGAGGCCCGGGAAGGACCATACCTGGGACCACGTTGCTTTGGACCTGCAATACGGTCCGCAACTTACCCCAAAGGATTCCGGATTGACAAGACCATCAAGCCCTATGACGGCACCGCCAAGCCTGCCACATGGTTGTAGGACTATGGCAACGCGGTGGAGATTGCCGGAGGCAACCCCAACGTCGCTGTCAAGTACCTCCCGTTAATGTTGGTGGGCACGGCCCGTCAATGGATCGACGACTTGCCGGATAAATCTATCTACAACTGGTTGGACATGCAAGAAGCGTTCACCAAAAACTTTGAGGGTACATACAAGCGTCCCTGCACAGTGGGCGATCTACAGCGGTGCGTGCAAGAGAAAGACGAGACATCTCGCGCCTACCTCTCCCGCTAGCTGGACATGAAGAATTCCTGCGCAGGAGTGCACGCCCAGACCGCCATGGCCGCCTTCATCGATGGATTGGAAAGGGGCACGTTACTCCGACATAAGCTAAAGCGCTTGTAGGACAATCATTAGCTTGACTTGAATCAGATGATTCAGTTAGCTAGTGAGTTCGCAGCTGCCGATGACGATGCTCGTGGCTCTTTGCCGGCAACGGCCGTTCCAACCCAAGCTAGGAGGAACAGCAGTACAAAGCAGAAAAACGCTCCAGAAGAAAAGCAATCTACCGACATGGTCGCCATGACTTTTGCAGGACGAGGTGAAGGTGGACAGTGTGGCCGAGGAAGGGGAGCAGGGCGTGGGCAGCAACGAGGAAGTGAAACCAACTCGGCGCCGCTCTGCGTTCCCCAAACCTACGAAGAGTACCGCGATATGCCGTGCCTCGTACACCTCGATGTCAACGGCAAGGCCACCCATACCAATCGACACTGCAAGTTCGTCAACAACCTCAAGGAAGACCCGGAGTCCGGCTATAAGCGAAGTCGGAAGAACAGACCGCGAGGCAAGGGCAAGGGGAAGAAGAAGGAGTGGGAGTCCAAGGATTCAAGTGACATGGACGAGGATGTTGACCCCAAGCACGCCGCCAAGAGCGATGACAAGGGCAAGAACCCCTTCGCAAAGAAGGCCCCAGTCTACCACACTTTCCTTGGCACCCCCACCGTCCGACAACAGAAGACCTCTCTAAGGATCCTGATGGATACTCTCCCCCCTGTTACGCAATACCTGCGCTCGTTGGAGGTTCCAATCACTTGGGACAGGACGGACCATCCAGACCTTGTGCCCACGGAGAACCAGTACGCCATGGTCATCAACCCATTGATTGACGGCGTGGAGTTCACCAAGTGCTTGGTGGATAGTGGAAGCAGCATCAACATCATGTACCTGGATACACTGCAGAAAATGAACTTCACGGAGGCAAACCTAAGGCGGACCAACACCGTGTTCCATGGCATAGTGCCTGGTCGGGAGGCTCGGTCCCTTGGGTGCATCACACTTCAGGTAGCCTTTGGCGACGTCAACAATTACCGCCAAGAGCGCATGACCTTTGAGGTGGTCCCCTTCAACAGCGTGTACCACATCATATTCGGCCTCGACATATTCCACACGTTCATGGCCAAGCCATGCTTCGTCTACAACAAGCTCAAGATACCCGGACCAAACGGTGTCATCACCGTATCCGGAAGCTTTACCAAGGCAAGGGACTGCGAGATCAATGAAGCAGCCATTGCAGAAGCTGTCCTCTACTGCGAAGAATTCAAGGAGATCCAGAGCAAGGTCAATGACTCAGAGATGCCCTCATCGAAGAAGCAGATCTCCGACTCCGCTCCTGCGTTCAAGGCCGCCATCGAGACCAAGCCGGTGGAACTTGTGGTAGGCGATGCCTCCAAGACCGTCGCCATTGGGACGAACCTGGATCCCAAATAGGAAAGCACGCTCGTCGAGTTCCTCCGTGAGAATAGGACATATTTGCCTGGCAACCTGCCGACATGAAAGGTGTACCTAGGGAACTTGCCGAGCACAGCTTAAACATAGATCCAAAATGTAAACCAGTGAAACAACCTCTACGACGCTTCGGAGATGAGAAGAGACGCGCCATTGGCAAAGAGATAGCTAGGTTACTTAAGGCTGAGTTTATCCGAGAAGTCCTTCGCACCCAATGGGTGGCCAATCCTGTACTTGTCCCCAAAAAGGGAACCAATGAATTAATAATGTGCGTTGATTACACCGGCTTGAACAAAGCATGTCCCAAAGATCCGTTTGCTTTGCCTCACATTGACCAAGTCATTGACTCGACGACTGGCTCAGAACTTTTGTGTTTTCTCGATGCATACTCAGGATACCACCAGATCAAGATGAGGAAGTCGGACCAATTGGCCACTTCATTCACTACCCCATACGTCACGTTTTGCTATGTCACGGTGCCCTTTGGGTTAAAAACGCAGGTGCTACCTACCAGCGGACAATGCAACGTTGCCTTCACGACCAAATTGGCCGGAACGTTCACGCCTATGTGGACGATATCGTGGTGATGTCTAAAAAGTCAAACGACTTAATCTCCGACTTAAAAGAAACCTTTGATAATCTCCGGAAATACAACATGATGCTCAACCCTAAGAAGTGCGTCTTCGGGGTTCCAGCCGGCAAACTGTTAGGCTTCATCGTTTCCCAGCGCGGAATCAAGGTCAACCCAGAGAAAATCAAGGCCGTCTTAAACATAAACTGTCTGACATGCCTAAAGGACATTCAACGACTAACAGGTTGTGTTGCAGCAGTTAGTCGGTTCATCAGCCGACTTGGAGAGAAGGCTCTGCCGCTGTACAAGTTGCTGAAGAAGGCGGACAAATTCACGTGGACGGACGAGGCAGATGCATCATTGAAGCAGCTCAAGGAGATTCTTTCCTCAGCGCCCATCCTTGCAACACCCGATCCTGGGGAGCCCCTGTTAGTTTACATGGCGGCAACCAACCGGGTTATCAGCATCGTCGTCGTGGTAGAGCGGAAGGAACCAGGCTATGAACATGGAGTTCAACGACCAGTTTACTATGTAAGCGAGGTCTTGACGGAGTCCAAGCAGCATTACCCGCACTACCAAAAGATAGCTTATGGAGTATTCCTTGCTTCATGGAAGCTGAGGCATTACTTTCAGGAGCACCCAATCACAGTAGTGAGCAAGACTCCACTGTCCGACATTATCGACAACAGCGACGCTACAGGAAGGGTCGCGAAGTGGGGCATTGAACTTGCCGCCTTCGAGATCACCTACAAAAGACGCGACGCTATCAAGTCACAAGCCTTGGCGGATTTTATTGCAGATTGGATGGAGATGCCAGATGCCACTCCGTTGCCGGAACCAGAGTACTGGGTGATGCACTTTGACGGATCAAAGCTACTCAATGGCTCGGGGGCTGGTGTATTGCTACAGTTACCAAAAGGAGACAATCTACACTATGTTCTGCAGATCCACTTCGAGGCTACAAACAACATGGCAGAGTATGAAGCACTCATTCACGGACTGCGTGTAGCAAAGGATATTGGCATCAAGCGCATAGTTTGCTGTGGAGATTCCGACTTGGTTGCCCAGCAGGTGGCTGGCACCTGGAATGTGTGGAACCCTATGATGGCGGCATATCGCGACGAAGTGGACGAGATAGCCAAGAGCTTCTTGGGCTACGAAGTCAGGTATGTGCCTAGGGAGCAAAACGAGGCGGCTGATCTATTGTCTAAACTTGGATCAGGGCGCAAGCAAATTCCACCAGGCGTTTTCTTAGAGCATCTACTCACACCACCCGTGAAGGGCGCCGACATCGACAACCCGGATAGAGCTGATTCTTTCGTCAACATGGTTACAAAGATCCCTCCGGCTTGGACAAAACCGTTCATGGAATATCTCGAACACGGAACTTTGCCCGACGACGAGGTCGAAAGACGGTAGATAGTACGACGAGCAAAGGGTTATACCATAATCAACGGGCAACTCTACAAAAGGAGCACTACTGGTGTATACCTAAAGTGTGTTTCCCAACTAGAAGGTATGGAAATCCTACACGAAATCCATCTCGGAGATTGCGGGCATCACGCCGCTCCTCGATCGTTGGTCGCGAAAGCCTTCCGGCAAGGATTCTACTGGATAACTGCGAAGGCGGACGCCGACAAACTGGTTGAAACATGCACAGGATGCCAGTACTATGCCCGACAACCACATGTTCCTGCTGAAGAATTGTGAACAATACCAATAACTTGGCCGTTTGCAGTCTGGGGGCTAGACATGGTGGGACCGTTACAAACGGCACCGTGTGGATTTACGCATCTGCTTGTAGCAATTGACAAATTCACCAAATGGATAGAAGCTAAACCCATTAGAAGCTTGATGGGGCAACTGCCCTCAGGTTTGTCCGGGATCTAGTGGTGAGATTTGGTCTCCCACATAGCATCATCACCGACAATGGAAGCAACTTGTCACTCAGAGAAGTGGAGGCCTACTGCTGGGACAAAGGCATCTGACTTGACCTCGCATCTGTGGCACACCCACAATCCAATGGTCAAGTTGAGCGAGCCAATGGATTAATTCTGCAAGGAATCAAGCCACATCTTGAGGCACCGCTACATAGAGCAGCTGGAGCCTGGGTAGAAGAATTACCATCTGTACTGTGGAGTTTACGAACTACACCTACCAGATCTATCGGCTACACCCCTTACTTCATGGTATATGGAGCAGAAGCCATCCTACCCTCCGACATCCTCCACGATGCACCAAGAGTTGCCGCCTACGTCGAAGATGACGCTGAAGAATCCAGACGCCTAGATGTGGACCTTCTCGAGGAGGAGCGCGTTTTGGCATGCCAAAGATCCTCCATCTACCAGCAGAAGCTACGCAGCTACCATAGTCGCCGCGTCCGGCATCGCTCGTTTAAAGAGGGGGATTTAGTACCCCGACTTAAGCAGAAGAAGTCACACAAGTTATCCCCGCCATGGGAAGGACCGTTCATCATAAGCAAGGCGCTGCTCAATGGGTCTTACTACCTTGTCGACAATCGTGAGCTCAAGGATAGACCCAACGAGGATCATAAGCGTAAGCGACATGACCCGGATGATGACTACCCGGAGCTTGATCGGCCATGGAACATAGCACAGCTACGTCCTTTCTACACTTAGCATTTTTTATCTAATCGTGTACCTCTTATATGATCAATGAAATAAAGCTCTTTGGTTCACTATATTGCTGAGTCTTTTACCTCCTTTAGTGTTCATTTTTGGATCATATAAACCTTTATGCACAAGCTTTGCAATTACACTTGTGAAAATTCCGCCTACGGGTGTTTGCTTAAGTTTTCCGGTCTACACGTTCTTTGTTGTTCTTATGTGGATTCTAGAGTAGTGACTTTCGACACTTATTGTCGGCGATTTTGTGCTCAGGTTATAGACGGTGCCATTGGGCATCATCACCTAAGCGCATGGTTCCGACAACGAGTCTTCCGACTCACGAAAAGTCAAGCATAAAAACCAAAGTAATGGATAAGCCAGCACTTGCTTAAAAAATATATATACATACTGGGCATTAATTCTTAAGTAGAAGGATACGACAACCATTGTTTTCCGCCTTAAGATTACATCACCATGTTTTTTCAATGCACATTCTAGAGGTGAAACAAGAATTACAAAGTGTTTTTCACTCCTTGGGTGCAGGGGACTTGGAGGCCGCATCATCACCAGCCGGAGATTCACCCTCAGCGTCACCACTGTGAGGAGACTCGGAGGATTCAGGGTCGGCGTTGTCAAGAAAGTTCCTGGGCACGAAGACGTCGACGTCCACCAACTCGGCAACCCTGGTGTCATAGCCCGCGAGTGATGACAGGATAGCTTCGTGATCGATTTCCTTGCCATCATCATCCACGTCGGGGATACCAGATGTCACCATGTCGATGTCGGCACCTTCATAGTGTGCCTTCACCATGGACAACGCCATCCTTGCGCCAGCCCGTGCACATGAAGCTTTCCATCTTGCGACACGCTCGGGGGCTCGGCGCAGAATCTCCGAGTACTTCACAACGGAGTCAGAGACCTTGATATAAATTTGGAGGGGCTGGGCGATCTCCTTGGCTTGGGTGATGGCGGTGTTGATGAGTTGCCGGCAAGAATCATGCACTCCTTGTCCGAAGGAGGCGAGCGGGTTAAACCCAGGGGCGCTGAAAATTCCGACAACGATTGCATGAGTTCAAAAATTCTAAGTATCCAGACTACAGAGCTACAATACGGAGGACACTTACTGAAGATACTGGCCTTAGCTTGCCAGACGACGTTCGCCAAAGATTCCTTCTCTTGTTGGAGGAGCTTAAATGCCTCGCTATGGCGAAGGTTTTGCTCATCGACAGCTTGCTTCTGATCCTTTAGGATCGCAAGCTCCTCCTTCAAGCTATTGATCTCAGCGGAAGCAGAGTCTTGCAGGGCTTTTTTAGCATTTTTTCTCTCTCCTTCTTAAGGATCTTGTTCTTGCTGTCCAGCTGCTGGATGTGCTTGGAGTGCTCGACAATATCCTTGGCCTTGGCTACATGCTCTGCAAGTCGGAGAAAACAAAGTACACAGTGAGTACTCGAAGAAGGAAGGCACAAAAGTAATAAGGAAATGCGCAAAAATAAAACAGACTCTTGTTTTTGATGATCTGTTCCTTCAAGATGGCGGTTTTACCATTTTCAGCTTCAAGGTCCGCGTGCATCTTCTGATACTTATCATTGGCCATGCCCCTCCGAGCATTCTCATTCTATGGACACAAATACAAAGTCAAGTCGTTGTTCAGTCTACTTGGAGCCCCTAGTCGGAGATTTTCCATCTAGGTGCTCGGGGGCTACAGCGAGAGTTTTTTAAATTAGCAGTATGCTTAGCTTTTCTTTAAGCATCTAGTCGGAGCTAGTTCAGTTCTAAACCAGAAGCTTGGGGGCTACAGTATAAAGTTTTAACTCGGAAAATGCTTAGCTTTTCTTTAAGTATCTAGTCGGAACTAATTCAGTTACAACTAGAGGCTTGGGGGCTACAGCACTTAAAATTATGAACACTGCGTATGCTACTCTTAAAGCATCTAGTCAGAATAATTCATCCCATCTAAATGCTTGGGGCTACAGTGAGAGTTTTTTCTAACTTAGTCACTCTTAGAGCATATAGATGCAAAGCCATTGGTTTTCCGTCTACATCCTCGGGGGCTACAGTGGGATACTCATATGAAATGCAAAAGGTAAAGTAAAACTTACAAGTGCGATGATCTTGAGGTTTGTAGCACTCTCGGCTAGCAGCTTGCCAAAAGAAACACTGTTGCTTCGCAAGATGTCTACTTGACGGAGTAGCTCCTCAAGACCGCACGCCGGAGATGACGGCACTCCTCTAGGAACCATAGTTATGCTACCCGGCATAAGCACCGGGAAAATAATCTTTGGCAGCTCCAAGGGTTTCTTGGGAGTAGAGGCGCCGCCTTCGGTGGAAGTACCAGAACCCACCACCGCCTTGCTGCTACCGATGGCATCCTTAGCTGGAGCTTCAGCCATTTGAAGAGCAGCACTCTCCTGCGTCGCCTGCTCGCCGACAATTACGAGTTCGGTAGAGGCACCAGAATCCACTTCCATGGCGGAAGGGCCTGGTGCCTCCTGGGATTGGGAGCTTGTCGGAGCGGAGGAGGGCTTGACGGCAGGAGTAGCAGGGGCGATGGCGGGGGAAGAGTCGCGATGCAGCATATCTTTAATATTTCTAGAAGCCCCAAGAGTCTTAGAGGACTTCTTGAGGCTGGTTGTGGCTTTCTTCCTAAAACGTGCAAAATGCATAAGTACAGGAATAAAACAGATAAACAAGACAATGTCGGAGAATAAGAAGCTTACACTAGGGGGGCGCTTTGGCAAACATCTCGGTGGCTTTCTTCTTTTCTGCCTCCAGGGCGGCAGTACTCTTTTTGGAGGCTCCACCCTCCGTCTTCTTTTTCTTACCTCCGTCGACAGCGTCAGAGGTGGAGCTCTTCCTCTTTCGCGCCAACGGGGCATCATCGTCGGACACGACCATGACTTCCTTCATCTTGGGATCGTAGATTTGGGCGGCCAGGTTGCCCTCCTCTAGATCGCTAAGCTGTTAAGTAAGAAATCATTGTGTTAGACAAAATGATATTGGCAAGATGGAGAAACTGGAGCAACGTCATACACGAAAAATAAATACCTACCTTTGTGCACTTTCCGTTTACGAACATGTCGTAGGTGAGGGTGAAGCCACGCTTCTTGTCCTTCACCTTGACGATGTCCTTAAGGCGGAACTTGACGGAGTCGCTCGAGAAGTTGTCCTCGGAGATCCGGAGGGTATCCCTTCGGTCGCCGGTGTACTCGTGCATAAGCTTCGTACGGTGCTGCAGAGGTTGGATCCGCCTGATGAACCAGCACATGGCTAGGTCCAAGCCGGTTAGACCCGTCTCTACAAACCACTCTATCCGCCTTATTGCGCGAGAAGCGTTGAGGTCAGAGGGAAGGGAGGAATGGGACCACCATGCGGGGACTTCGGAGGCGACTCCGTCCACAAAGTCCGGGTACGTTACTTCTCGGCCCGACAAAGGAATGTCGGGGCCATAGAAGTACGTCCGCTGCCAATTTTTGCATGACTCGTGGCCGACGATGTCGGGGAACCGCCGGCCAGGACGGATCTTGAAGCTTATGGTGTCGCAGTTTCTAAGCTCCTCCTTGTTGTGTCCGGCTTCACGTTTGACGGTGAAGTAGACAAACAGATCTAACCTAGGCCTAATCCCTAGGTAACCCTCGCAAAGTGCCGCGAAGTTGCTAAGCACTAGGATACTATTGGGGGAGAGGTTGTGGGGTTGGACCTTGAAGTGATTCAAGACGGACAGGAAGAAGTGGGAGCTGGGCAAAGAAACGCCGCGTACCAATTGCGCCTTGAGGTATACCTTCTCTCCGGCTTGGGGAGAAGGGGTCACCTCGCCGGCCGGCGCCGCCCGCCAGACGAGCCCCTCCGTCGCAGGGAGGTAACCCTCAGCGACCATCTCTTGGATGTCGCGGCCGGTGATGTCCGAGACGCGCCAGTCGCCTTTGTGCGAGTCTGGCTCCTCTTCCAGGGGCTCAAGCGCCGCCAGATTGTGGTCACCGCCGGTGGTTTCTATCACCGCCGATGCGGGGATGACCAGACCCTCTGGGGGCACGACGACGGAGCTCGCCGGATTTGCCGTGGCTTCGCTCGACGCCACCATTGATGGGGATGAGCTGCTGCTAGCCATGGAGGAAGAAAGGAACACGACTAGTGCAGAGGGCAAGGCTAGGGTTTCTCGAGGTTTTCGCGGAGAGCTCGAGGAGGCGCGCGGCTGGAGGAAGAATACGATGACGCGAGAGAATAGGGTGAAAAAGTGGCAAGTGTCCCACGATCACTATTTATCTTACTCTGCGTCAAGATTCGTGCAGCTAATCGGACGGTTGTCGCGTAGACGACGTGTTCGTGAATGTGCGGGGTAATTTCGCCACGTCTCCAACCGTCGCCGCCAACGGTTCGTATCGCTCGCGCGGGAAAATAGGATATGATTGCGTTCTCTGCATGTGTGAGTTACGAGGCGTCGCTGACCTACATCCTATGTCGTCATAACTGACATGGTAGATGAGCCGTCCCATCAAAGATTCCGGCATGGACGGATTTAATCCGACAACGGAAGCATACGATGGAAGATTCAGCATTTCTCCGACTTACTCATAGAAGACGGAGAAAACCTTTGCAGGGTTCTTTGTGAGGACTACAAGATATTGCTTGACGATTTGCCGACATTCATCTAGACGGAGCATTGCACGGGAAGAGGCAAGACGGCGCAAGATCTCGGAGTTCTCCGGGGGCTACTGTTGGGGATATGCTATATCGGTATCCTCATAGAATGTCTCTTATCCGACTAACCCGGGTGGCCCATAGTCGGTAGCATGGCCTATGGCCTGCTGGGCGGCCCAGTTAGGTGGATCCGGAAGGGAGGCCCATGCTGGATAAAGGAAGGCTAGGGTGGAGTCGCCAGCGTACCCGGAGCCTTGGAGTGCAAGATACACAAGACTAGTAATAGACGGTGTAGAACTTTGTAACCTGTCCGGCTAGGACTTTTCCCTGTAACCCTAGGACCTGAAGACTATATAATTCGAACCTATGGGAGCCTTTAGGGAACGATAACTTAGACTTTCTAGCCACCTCGCACATCGAACCTAATCTCTGTAACTCGGCGTATTGCCATTATAGTGATTTATAGCAGGATTAGGATTCCGCCACCGTTGTGGGATCTGAACCTGGGTAAGCTGTGTTACCTCGTACCCGTCAACCGTCCTCCTTACCCCACGTCTCTAAACACGCACTGTGAGGACCCCTCCATGGCGTACTCGTCGGCAATACCACGACACTCAGGTGACAGTATCCATGGGGTGGGTAATCTGGAAAGTATCCCACCATGTAGCTGCTTGTCCTTCAAGTAAGTGAGCAGCAAATCTCACTTTCTCTTCATCAGTGCATCCAACTGTTACTAAGTTCTTATTCACTAAGCGCAGCCAATCAAGTGCTATCATAGGCTCATGTGCGCTTGAGAATTTTGCAGGCCTCAGTTTCAGGAACCTAGTGAGTGCATCCACTTGGGTTGGGTTGTTGTTGCAATTGTAGTTGTTCCCATTGTTGTTATTGTTTGCTATGAACCGAGCCATCACTTGCGCTAGTTGTGCATGTGCTGTTATCAGATGCTCCATCTCAGTGGGTTCACGATGAGGCGATATCTGTTTGGGATAGCATAGATGAGTATAAATAGAAGAGGACTAAGGGAAGTAATACTACCCGTAACTATATGAAGCAAACAATAGGCACACAAGCAAACAATCATTGCAAACAACACTCAAGCCAAAATAATTTAGTTTATGTTCCAGAAGTTTGTTTTAGTGGCATACCATCCACAAAATAGTTTTCCATTAACTAATATTCATTTGGGGGTGATCCTACAATCATAAAAGCAATGGACAGAATCTGTCCTGAAACTTTAACACTGTTCACGAATATTTCTGGGCACCTTAAATACATCAGAAAATTTAGGTGATTTTTGTACATATAGTACAAAATGTTTCGCACCAAATCCTATTTTTAAGATTTTTCCCAGTTACCAAAGAAACATGAAAAATCATACAGTACAGCAGGTTCAGCAGAAAACTGCAGCGAAAATTACCACGAATTTTTATCAAAACCTTCATTAACATATTATGGAATCCCACAAAAATATTCTGGAACTTTAAGGTATCAAATAGCATAGCCTAAGTATAATAATTCAACTATCAAACAATTATTACAACAATCGATTTCTATATCTAAATGAGATAATATCAAACTATATGGTGGTCATCATCTAACTATTCTTTAATCTTGCACTTTCTTGCACAAGTGTTCATCAACAAGTTTGAACAAGATGAGATGAGAAAATATAGATGAAGGATTACAAGAACCTAATAAGTACAAAATTATGAGTTCAATGCTAGAGAGAGCCTTCCTTATATATTTCAAAAGAGAAAAGTATGAGAATTGAGTTGATAAGAAGATACTAGACAGAAGTGTAAGAAGAGAATAGATAGAGTCAAATAGTGTTTATAATTTCATATGGCTTTCCTATTTCATTGCTAGGTCATGATCCTACAGTCAACGCACAGCTCTGATACCATCTTGTAACACCCTCGCCTGATAAGGCTGAGTTCATGTGTATAGTGCCAATCCCTGGATCGGTTCACTAGCACACACAGTATGAAATGATACCAAATATAACTCTGTACATCATAAATATAATGAATATGATCCAGAATTTATATTATTTATTCAAGTACATAGCGGAAACATATACAAGGTAGATCTCCATCCATCAAATGTGCCACATGAGAACAATCGTTGAGTGGAGTCTCGCGACCTATAATGATCACTCAGAAACGGAACAACCTGCAACATGAAAAGTTGCAGCCACGGATGGTCAATACTTTGAATGTATTGGAAAGTAGAACTAATGAGTACAAAGGATCTAGCAACTACATGCATATTTGGCTAAGTGGAGTTAAGGTCATTTGCATAAAAGCAATACAACTTTCCCTACTTTTAAATTAGTTTTCTTTCTTCAAAAAAATCTTCTAAGGACATACCAGCATAAACCCATGTAGAAACAAGACAGTTCAGCTTTCGTATGCTCCTAAACTCATGTTCACCCATCAAGTTTTAGTAATCAAGAAATTGGGATGAGTGAGATCTTCCAAACAGTTCCAGTCCCAGTTGCTCATAGTTGTCCATAACCGAGGACACAGCTAAGTACTTAGTTTAAACACCCTACAGGGGTTGTACACTTTACCCGCATGACCTAGTCAACCCACTCTTACCATTACACTCATTTTGTGCCATGGTAGGGAGAAAACGAAGACGAAACCTTTCAGAAGCAGAACCCTGATCCCTTAGGGCGGACCCATACCAACCTACATCCCCTACATCTACTAGTCATGTCGGTTCAGGTTCCCACAACCTACTAAGTCAAGACAATAATGGCATGCGGCTATACTAGAAGCTACTACACAAGAAACCTGTCCAATCTCTGAAGCCTAGGTGTGATTTCCACAATAAACCATCCAAAAACATCAATCCATCACACCCAGGAGATTCATTAAATTTTAGTTGTTTTCATTATAACAAAACATAACTTTTCCATAACATAATCAATGATGAATTCCTTTTTGCGCATCTAATAAGCATGGCTAAGCAACTACAATATGATGGCTCAAAGGAATCAAGTCATGGAGATATGGCAATCATGCCTGGGTGTCATAGCATAGCATAGCATAGTTGTAAAAACACCTACACATGATCACTACTGAAAATCATAATAGAGAATATTGCACTCATCACAATCACAAACGTTGCACTCCTCGCAATCTATCGATTAAAACAAGTGGACAACAAACACACCATTCAAAACAATGCAATTATGCACAATACAATAAAACAATGATGAACAAATGCATGCATGATGATTCAATATGTCACAATGGTTTTAATTAGTTCTCTAAACAATATTAGAATACATGATGCATGCATGAGATCATTTGATGCAATAGTGTATTTGGTATTAAATCTTGATTGCCAATATAGAGGTTTTAATAGTTCTGTTAAAACTTCTTCTCTAGTTGTTGTATTAAATTTGGTTCTGGAGTGTACTGGATAGGGGACATTAATATGAACCAGTAGGCGTTGGATTCACCATAATCGGAGTTGTAGATATGTTTCTATGATTTAAATAGTGTTTAATAGAATTTAATTCACTTAAATTGTTTCCATGGTCTAAAATTAGAACTAAAACCATATATGTAATCTACACGAGATTGTGATTCCAGGGACATCTTATTTGTATTTTTATGATCTACAGATAATTTACTATGATTTATTTGATCTAAAATGTCCATTAAACCAATTAAACAATTACAGTAAAACTATACTGTAAAAGTTGTATCTATCGGCATATTAATATTGTTCATGTTTTTATGAATCCATACATATATTATATATAATTTTTGGACATGTAGATATTTTTATATGGATTTTGCAACATATGATAATTTTCTGCTATTTATAAAATTGGATTTTCGAATTATAAGTCTGTAGGCCACGTGGCAGCTTCTGATTTGCTCTTACCCCTTCAGTTAAATGACTCGACGGCAACCACAGGATCTAGATCTGACGGTGTAGAGGATGCGGCTCGGTGGCGGCTGGGCTTGGCTCGGCTTGGCTCCGATCGGCTCACGCTTGGCTCGGCTCGCCTTTATCTGGTCCCTCCAGATAGGATCGGACAGCTGGAGTTGATTCGGGCGACGGTGGTGGTCAACAACGACGCGGTTAGTGGCTTCGGCGGTGGCGGTGCTCAGAGGGTGGCCGCCGGCGGTGCTCTGTCGGTCTCGAGAGACGGTGACGAAGCACACGAGGTGCGACGCAGCACGGGAAACTTAATGGTGTCCATGGTGTTTACTCGTTCGTCCGTGCGCGATCGTGAGGGGCGGCTGATGCGGCGCGGCTCCGACGATGCTCCGACGATGTCGAAGATGTACTGCGGTGCTCCTGTGAGATGGAGGAAGGGGTGAGGAGACGCGGAAGAACAAGAGGAGGAGTACTAGGGGAGAAGGAGGGCAAGGGGTGGTTTCAATCAACGGGATCTCGACCTCTCGAAGCTCGGCGGCAGCGACAATGGTGAGATCCTAGAGGCGGTTCTAGGGCTTGCGGGATTGCGAAAAAAACGCACCGAAGGAAGGCGGAGGATCATATGGGTGCCAAAACGTGTGGTAGGGGCAAGGGGATCAACGAAATCGAGCGAATTTTTGGGGAGGGATCGATCGGGTTGGTACCGCGCTTGGTTCGGTTTCCAGGTGCGAGGAAGGAGAGGACCAGGGTGGGTCCTACATGTCAGCGGGAGAGAGGAGTAGATGGGCTGCGCAGGATGGGCCACTGGCGGCCTGGCGGCTCCTACTACGCGCTGCTCTTCTTGCATGCGTGTGGTAGGTAAGTTAGTGGGCTGGGCCGCTGGTTCCAGGTAGGTTAGGTTAGTTTAGGTTTTATTATTATTATTATTTTTCATTTTCTTATTTCTTGCATAATTTTTTTATACTAAGTCCAAATGAACTGAAATTTGTTTCTAAATTTTTGCAATATTCAGTACATCATATTAGGATCATTTTTGTACATTTTTATTTAGTTCAATAATATTTGTTTTATAGAATCCATGTTTATTCCTTATAGGAATATTTGCAAAACCCATTAGGGTTAGGGTTTTCAAAATCATTTCTTGCAAATTTTTGCATGTAAGCAATGATCATGAATGACATGTAAAACCAATTTTTTTCTAGACCCAATTTCTAAAATGTTGGGATTTGGCAAATATAGAGCGTAAGCCGAGCTGTTTACCTCATTCATGTTATCAGCCTCGATGATGACTCGACTGGCAAGCTGAAACCTGTTGCTGATGTTAGACAGGAAAAAACTATTTGGTCCAGGATTGCTACCAGAGCTGACATCGATATAGTCGGCAGCATTCTAGTTGTTGGCATATTCGGCCAAGGAGCCAAGGCTCTCACCACTTGGTGTGTGCATCAGAACTTTACCCTTGTCCGCTTGGGCCTGTTTAGACACCACCTCAGCTGCCGGACTTTTATGAAGCACCATCTACGTACCTGCAGCCGAGGTAGAGGCAGTGGCGCCCTTCTGGAGTATCTCGATGATGGAGGGATGAGAAGGAGTTTCCCCGTCCTTCCTCTCGGATGGTTTGGCTGTGGCTCCTACTTTCTTCCTCTTGGCAGTTGGCTCGGCCTCTGGCTGAGATTTAGTGGGCCAAGTTGCGGTGGGCTTGGTTGAAGGAATTGGAGATTGCGACTGAGACTTGGAGCTCGGGATCTTCCGGGCTTGATCTTGCGTCTGAGTCTTGGAAGCCCTGACGAGGTTGGTGCAGTCCTAGGTGATGTAGAGGGAGCAGCTTGAGCAGGGGGGCCGAGGTAACAATCACCTCAGCAACAGTTGATTCGGTGCCAGTGATCTCTGTGGTCTTGGGTGGCTGATCTGGCATAGCCACATCAGCATAAGGGTCGCCACCACTGACATTAACGGTCTCTTCCTCCCGTTGATATGGACTATTAGTCGGTATGGGAGGAGATTCAACTGGGCCGTGCTTGTAACCCGGACATCATCCTGAGCTAGTGGCGATGGAGGTAGAGTGATAGGTGAGGCCATGCTGGATCCGCTCTGAGGGATAACCAGCGGAGCACTGCCGAAGTAAAACAATTGGAAAAATGAGGAAGATAAAATAAAGAGAGAAACAAGAAATATAAGCTTAATTCGATTGAAGAAATTTACCTGGAAACTCCAGGAGATGCTTTTTGTTTGGGGCCCTCTTGGAAGGCCTCTTAAACCATTTCTTGGGAGCCTCGATCGCTGGATCAGTCGACGCGACACATTTCCTTACTAGCCCTTGGCCTCCCACAGCAACAGGCGCCACATCATGCACCTGGCCAGCCGGATTAGCTAGAGTATAATGATCCGGATAGGAGTAAGATATAGGCACCAGGTTATATACCTCTAGGAACTCGCACTCTTCTGAGTCATCATCATCGGGCTTATCCTTATGGGCGGAGTACCTACCCGAAGTCCGGCTGGGGGTGGAGTCAGGCTTGGGCATAAGCTCCTCGGAGTCCGGCTCACCCTCATCCGAGGTTTCCTGATCCTTGCTCCATGTAAGGGCGAGGTTCTGGCCATCCTCCACAGATTGCTCAGGAAATTTCGAAGGAAAAGAACATAAAGAGATTAAATGCAAGGCAAAGCCGGAGTGAAACATAACTTGGATGGAACAACTAGGGAGAAAAATTACCTGAGGAGGGGGGTTGTCACGGGTGAAGGCCTTCACGCCCCATGTCCAATCCTTGGCCATCTCCGTCTTGAAGATAAACCTGACGTGTTTCCGAATTTGGTCGTCGTCTAGTTCGACCGTGGAAACCCGGTTCGGGTCAAGAGGGCCACTCATATAGCAGATTTTATGTGTGCGCATCTGGAGCGGGCAGACTCGACTACCGATGAAATTAGCCATAATATCATTGCCGCATAACCCGGCCTAGGTTATCTCTTTGAGTCGTATCTCGAAGGACTCGGCAAGGGCATTGGTCGGTGGAGATACCAGTTCTTCCTAGAGGGCACGCCGACTGAGAAGGTTGCCAGCCAAATCTTGTCTTCCTCAATGCTATTCTTCACGTAGAAGAGAGATTTGTGCCATTTCTTGCATGACTCAAGGCATGTGACTTGGGGGAAGACCGAGCTCTTCCGAGGCGTTATGGAGGCAGCGCCACATCGCATAAGAGATTTCTTGGAAGGCGACATCCTTATTTGGCACTACATTAGCTAGGATTTGTAAGAACTTGGCCCAGAGATCTATACAAGGCCAGAGGCTGAAATATCCTTCGTTAGCCGAGATAAACGCGGATAAGGAGGCTATGTAATTGTTCGATATATGCCCAAGAGGCAATAATAAAAGTAGTTATTATTATATCTTCGTGTTTATGATAGATGTTTACATCCCATGCTATAATTGTATTAACCTGAAACATTAATACTTGTGTTATTTGTAAATAGAAAAGAGTCCCTAGTATAGCCTATTTTTAAATTAGCTTGTTGGTTAATAGATGATCATGGTTTCCTGATCATGAACATTGAGATGTTATTAACAACAAGATCATATCATTAGGAGAATGATGTGATGGACATACTCATATAGTTAAGCGTAGCATAAGATGAAGTCATTTAAATTAGTTCACTTGCTATAAGCTTTTAGATACATAGTAACCTAAATCCTTCGACCATGAGATCATGTTAATCACCATCACCGGAGGGATGCTTTGATGACATCAAATACCACTTTGTAACTGGGTGGTTATAAAGGTGGAATTGAGTATTCTGAAAGTATGTGTTGAGGCACATGGATCAAGAGTGGAATTTGTCCATCCATATGACAGATAGATATACTCTGGGCCCTTTCGGTGGAATGTCATCCAATTGGCTTGCAGGCGTGTGACTGGCTCATAAGGGATCACATATCACAAGAACGAGTAAAGAGTACTTATCGGTAATGAGGTTGAACTAGGTATGCAGAGATACCGATGATCAAACCCCGGATAAGTAAAGTATCGTGAGACAAAGGGAAATTGGTATCGTATGTAAATGGTTCATTTGATCATGAAGAAATCATAGAAATATGTGGGAGCCAAATGAATTTCTAGATTCCTCTATAGGTTATTGATCGGAGAAGAGTCTTGATCATGTATGCATAATTCATGAACCGTAGGGAGACACACTTAAGGATTCGATGTTGTTTAGTAGATATGGAACGTGAGTAAAGAGACCTAATGTTGTTAGGAGTCTCGGATTGGATCCAGGATATCACGAGGAGAACCTTAATGGTCCAGAGAATAAGATTCATATAAGGAAAGTCCAATTCCGGAGTTCGGTAATGGTTTCGGTGTTTTCACCAGAATGTTCTATAACGGTCTAGAAGGTCCATCACTCCGGAGTGGGAAGGGTACATGGATGTATCATACCAAAGTGGAATGGTTGCATCATGTCCTACGTCTTGGCTGGGCAATGGGAAGAGATAAATCAAACTCCAGTTTGAAAGTCAAACGCCAATTTGAAAAATTCAAATCCCAACATTGGTTGCCTAGTGGAGGGAGGTAAGGAATCCTACCTCCCCTTGCCGCTGACCCAAGTGGAGTAGTTGGGTGAGGACTCCCCTCCCCCAACCGCCTCTCCCACCTATATAAGGAGGGGTAGGGCGCCCCCCTACACCTCACCTCATACCCTAGCTTGGTGATGAGTGCGTGAACACTTCGTTGGGAGACCCCAAGAGGAAGGTATGATGAGCACTTCAGCAAGTTTTCCCTCAGTAAGAAACCGAGGTTATCGAACCATTAGGAGGAAGGAAACGACTCAAAGGTGTTGCTAGCAACTTGGGGACCTGCACAACACAAACTCAAGACTTTGCCCCAACGAACAGTGAGGTTTTTGTCACATCCCAAAATTTTCCAAATTTTGAAATGTGAAAAAAATAAACAAAATGAATAATTGTTGAAATTTAGGGTGAAAAGAAACTTTTTGATTCCAAATGGAAACATCAAAACCCATCTTGAACAAACTTTGAATAAAATGCAATCCAACGAATTTCAGTCAAGTGAAATACATTCATCAATGAAAGTATCTTGAAATTTAAACACTTGGAAAATAAACCAAAACTCTAAACCCTAATGGAAGGAAATCATCTCCAAGATCTCTCTAAGACTATAGATTTGATCCATATAAAAATTCAGCAACAATCATTTTAAAATTATCAAGAATGGCAAACCAAAAATATTATAAAACCATAGAAATTGATTTCATTCAATTTGGAACCATGGATAAAAACTTATGAATTTAATAAGTTGAAAAGAAATAATTTCCAAAGCTAATAAAGCTCCTATCTAAAATCCATACCAAATTGTGAGCAAAATAATCCTAAAGAGATTTATTAGGATAAACAAATATTAAATAAAAATATACAAATTGGAACCACCAATTTTGGATCTATAAATAAAAAGATATGGATTTTATAAGACAAATAAATAAATAAATAAGGAATATTTAAAAGACAAATTAAATCTTAAACAAATCCATAAACTAATGAAAGTATTGAATAATAAAAAGGAGTAAAAGATTATTTAAATAAAATCAACAATATCCAATTTTATTTAAATAAAGACAACTTGCCTAAACTAAATAATAAATTCCAAAGAAAATATTTAGAAGACAATTAAGTCCATAAGCAAATGGAATAATGATAATCCAAATCAAATAAAATAAAGGGATAAATAATATTTCAATAAAAATTATATGGCATTAACCAAATTCTATTCCATATGAATAAAGACAAAATCCCTAATAGAAATGAATAATTAAATCATGGGAAAATAATAAAGGGAATTTGCTCAAGTGGAATAAAAGTTATTTAATTAACTTAAATGTAATCAAAGAATCATTTGAATAAAAATTTATATGGATTTAAAACCATATTGGATTTTATTTGAATGTAGACAAATGCTCAATTTAAATGATTAATAATTCATATTAAAAAATATTTCAAATAATTCAAAATGAATTATTTAACACCCTATTGAATAAATAAAACCTACTGAAAAAGGTTTGATGAAAATTTGAATTCAAATAAGAGTTGAAATTATATTTAAAATTTTATTTGAATAAAGGCAAGTCCCTATTTTAAATAAAATATAAACCATATAAGAATAAAAGAATTATTCCTAAAATGGTATTTACAATACATGTTTAAACAACATTAAAACTTACTGAAAGTTTGGTAAAGATTTGAATTCAAATGGTGTTTGAATTATTTGAACAAAAATCAAAACAGAAAAATAGAAAAGGAAAAAGAAAAGGATTCATAATAAAAAAGGGAAAGAAACAAACCAACCCATTAGGCCCACTCCAGCCCATTTCCCAGCCCACCTTCCTCCCCGCACGAAGCGTTTTTCTACTCTAACTTAAACCCGCGCAGACGCTGACGCCTAGACCCCACTGTCTCCCTCTCTCACTCACTGACGATGCTACCCCACAGACCAGTCATCATCGTCTTCACCCCCCCCCCCCCCCCGCGCTGACCTCGCCTCCCCGGTCGTTTCTGTCGCTGAACCTCCGCGTAAATTCACGAGTAATGGCTGAATGATTCCTCATAGTAACGATGCTCCCTTAAACGCCCACGCCCTCTCTATGTTTCCCCCAGACACCATTTCCTCTCCGTCCCCAGGCCGCCTTGAATTCGCCTCGAAACCTCTCTGTCTCCAGCAAAATTTTCTTATGATTCTGGCCAGACACCGTCGCCCCTCACTCCCTGACCCCCGATAGCCTAATCCCCACCTCCCTATGCACCTCCCAGCACCAACCACTCGCCCGCACGTGCCCCTATCATCGACAACGTCAACACCAGAACGCCACCGCCTCCTGCTCCAACTCCGGCGAGCTACTTGCGCTAACTCCGTGCGCCCCGCGTGTTCTGGTGAGTACCCCTACAACCCCCGAGACCGTGTGCATCCTCCTGATGTTTTCCCTCTCCCGCTTGCATCCTAGGCGCTCGTCTTCGACCACGGCAGTGCGTGCCCGACGTAGACACGAACTCCGGCGAGAAATTTCTGTCATCCTCGTGCGCCCCTGTCTAGGAAAATACCACCTCGAACATCCCCACGCCACAACGAACTCGGTGAGCATCCTCCCTTTCTCTCTTGCTTCCTGTATCGCCGGCGACGCCACTGACAGAGCACATCCGCCGCTCGCCGCCGCGCCAGCGTCGCCAGTTCTTGGCAGGATACTGTGAGCCATCCGATCTGGATCCAAGCGTTGTGATAGATTCATTTAACAAAACGGTATGGAAGCATCTGCATCGTGCGATCTAAATGAGATCCTGTGGTCTGTGTTAGTCGATCCGGCCGAATCGGTATCGTCCAATAGGATTGCTCCATGTGGCCCAGTCTGTGTTATAAAAACCATAAACATTTCTATTAGTTGTTTGAAGTTGTAAATTCCATAAATTTAAATATACACGTCCAAAATTTACAAATTTTATATCAATGGAATCATCAAGAAGAATTCTATCCAACCATGCCCTTTGTTTAATGATTTCCTTCTGGAAAATTAGTTGTTTTTACAGAAACTTGTGTAGGCATATTTTGTGTATAAAATTTATTCTAAAAATATTTTTAGGGTAAAATCTTTTGTAATTGGATTGTATTGAACCTACTGACCATAGAAACCAACTTGTAGATTAAAAAGTGTATTTTGTGGAGCTAAAGAATAAATCTTTGAATAAAAGCATTTCTAGCTAAATAAAAATATTGTTTAAGGTTTAAAAATGATTTTTTGAGTGAAACCTTTTGAAAATGATTTGAATCAAACTCTCTGACCCTAAACACCAAGTTTTAGGATTTAAAAATATATTTGGTGAACCCTATAAAATTATTACCTTGTTTAAAAGTATTTCCAACAAAATAAAATATGGCTTTGATTTAAAAATGGTTTATAAGTAAAACCTTTTGCAAATGGTTTTAATATTAAACACATGACCTTAAAAAACTAACAATTGTGTTTAAAATATATTTGTCAAACACTAGAAAATATTCCTTTGATTTAAACCATTTCTAGCAAAACAAGAATGATTCAAATGGTCATTTTCACTAATTTAATATCAAATGGGTTTGCCACCTTTATAAATACCAATAGGTGTTTTATAATATTTATAACCTATTAGAAACCACTTTTCCAAATAAAACAACCTTTGGCATGCTTGCATGCATTGCTTTGTTTTTATTATTCTATGTCATGGAATTGCTTGAATGGTAGATTGAATTTGTGCCTTGATTGAATTGTAGTGAAATTTGAAGAGCGTGACTATTGCAAGATCAAGGAGTGAACTTATATTCTCTACCAAAAAGGAAAGTGTTTCTTCATACTTTTTTCCCATTATTTTCACTATGCATTAGTGATGTTTTGAGTAGGACTTGCATGGAATTTTCTAAGTGTTAACTATGCCATGGGAAATCCTAGTAGATGAAACCTTAGAAGAATTTTCCTAAGTTAAGATTCCTACTACTATCATGCTTAGCTTAGCTAGTAGAAAAAAAGGGTGGATCATATTCATGCCATGGATTATTTCTAAGTCAAGGACTTGTGTTTTGTTTAATAAAAACAACTATGTGAATGAATCACCTAGGTGGAATGGAAAGGATGGATTTATGTTGAGTGGTTACACAAGGCCAGGGGACTTATGAACCTTGTGTATCACACTTGTGGAATGCCACCGAGGAACAAAGATATTTGAGATGTCAAATATTGAGAAGCTTCAAGTGCAGCCACTTGGCATTATGGGCTCTACCTAGATCATATAGGTTGCAATAACTTAGCCAGATGGAAAGTTGGTGGTAGGGGATGATAGGTTTGGGAACGCGTCCATTCTGGTCTAAGGGAAGGCTTCTAAAGATCTTGTCTCCATGCATGTCGAGTCTTGTGGGGAAAGTGCACCACCTCTCGAGAGAGTAAAATCTAAGTACTTGGTCGTGTCCCCGGCAATGGACAATTTGAGCATCAAGACATGGAAGCTATCAAGAATCTCCTCATCTCAATTTCTAAGTTAAAAACTTGTGGTTGAACAAGGGTTAAAGGATCTTCAATGTGGCATCCCGCAAAAACCACTACTAGAAAATCGCGTTATGTTTGTGCATTGCATCATCATAATATCATGCTGATGTCATCATGCCACATTGCATATGAGTATCCTCATGGTTCCATGCGTGATATTTGTCTAAAGCTATTTCCAAAAACCCTATTTTGTTTTCTACAGATAACCCCCTCTTTATTTCAAATGTCAAATCCCGGCCTCTCTGAATTATTTTGTTTGTCTAAATCTATTTACGAAAAGATCTTTATAACAGAAATAAAATAGTTTTATTAAAACCAGGGGAGGCAGCCCGCCGCCGGGCCCAAGAGGCCCAGCAGCTAGCCACCTACAACCCCAAACCCTGGTTAATCCTAGCCCCACGTCAACCAGGAACCCTAATCCGTGTCTAGTCATAACCCTAAACCTCTACACGCACACCCCGCTGCCGCTGCAGCGGCAGTACTCACGCACCCCACACCCTACACGCCACCCAGCCCGCAGTACACAAACACACACACGCCCCACGCTCCCACCGACCCACACACGCACCACCCTGCCAGCACACACACAGCGGACACACACACACGATCCCCAGATCCCACCCACCGCACGCACGCTGTTCCCCTGGCCCACCCCAACGCGAGATGCACACGCCCCGACCCTCTTCCTCGCGTCCACCTTCGTCCTCCCAGGCGAGCGCCACCGCGCGGACACGTCCTCGCCGCCGAGCTCTCCCCGGCGTCGACAGCGCCCTGCCACCGCCTCCTTCCGCCTCTGCCTCGCCCGCATCCCCATCCCCGCCGTGCCGCCTTCCTCGGGACCGGCCGCGCCCGCCCCGTGGAGCCGCACCGACGACGGCCACCTCCTGAGCACGCCAAGCCCCGCAGTACCCGCCGGCGCCGCCGCCCGAGCCCGAGCGCTCCCCGCCGCTCGCTGCTCTCCTTCCCCGCCGTGCCGCCTTCCTCGGGACCGGCCTGCCCCGACCCCGGCCGCTGCCCCGTCTCCGGCTCCCTCCCGCGTCGCCCCGTCGCCCTCGACGCCCGAGCCCCTCCTCCGGCCTCTGTCCCCATCGCCACCGCCTCCACCGCCGACGGGCCCTCACCGCTCGGCGCTGCCCACATCCCGCCGCCAGTGCCCCCCCCCCCCCGCGTCCCCTGTTCGTCGCTGCCCTCTGCACTGGCTCGCACGCCTCCATGCCGTGACGCCAACTGCAGGGTCGACCGAGCCTCGTGGTACCTGCAGTGTCAGAAATCGCCACTTGCCTCTGCCACTGCTCGACTTCCTGATTTCGGGTAGTCCCTGTCGGGTTTAAGTGATGGTGCTCCTGTTTTGCGACACCCTCCTTGTGCATGGTGGAATAAAGACCTTCGCAGGACAATCTTCGATGCCAAGGATAACCAACCACGGAGGACACTGACAAGGCACCGAGATCCTCTCATCGACAAGACCGGCTCGTCGCCGACGTTTTTCAAGGATGTGCATCGTGCCACTCGCAGGTCTCGATACCGGTCCAAGATCGTCAACGTCGCTCGAAGCCAAAATACAAGTACTTCGTCGTGGACCACAAGGTCGTCTACCTGGATCTGATGGCCGAGCCTGAAGATTCCCCGACGCCAAGATCACCCACAGGGAACCGGCGCCGGACCCGAAAACCGCACCTCGACACGCCAAGTTCGCCGAGACCCCGTACCCGTGGGCCTTCGACCCGGAACCCCAAGATCTTCTCCTGGGGCGGCGAGGTCTTCTTCTCGGATACGACAAGTACCCCCTCGAGGACGCCGAGTACTTCACCCCGGACACCGAGACCCTGGACGACAAGTTCTCCGTCCCGGAAGCATCGACGCTCGTGCTACAAGATCTGCTACCCAGATCCGAAGACCCTAAACCCCGAGACCCGACCCCGAATCCCGAACCCCGGACCAAGATCTGCCGAACCCTAATGTGTGAACCCCTTCCCGAAACCCTATTTTATAATATAATACAACTGTTGCATATTAAATTGTCATGCTCGCATGCATGTCATTGGTTTGGGGGCCTTATGCCGATTCACCTTATAATTAAATATGGGGCCCATATGCGGGCAAATCTAGCCTTATATTGGCCTCATTTAAATTTGTGTAGCGAACCGGTGCTATCTTTTGCCATGCTAAGACAACATTTTATTTGCGGGGTAGTTAAATAACTTGAACCGTTTAATTAATTGTCGAGACCCCCGGTTCCGCTTAATATTGCCTAATTGCATAGCACCTTTGCCATGCCATGCATCATCCATGCATCATGCCCAGTCTTTTGTCGTAGTATTAAATATTGCATCCGGTGTTTATTCTAGTGTTTTGGTTCTTCGCGGATAAGGCCGTTGAGTTGATGCGAGTGTCGACCCGATCTTTGGTTGAACCTTCGACAATGTTTTCAGGCGAGCATCTCCCCCTTTCTACCTATCTTACTTTTATAGTATTTATTCCCTCCTGTTGATCTATTGCTATCTGTGTTGCGATGCTCTAGTTTCCGAACCCGTGATATTCCTTGCAGCCATATATTGCCTTGGACACATCCTATTACCTGTTGTTTGGTAGATAGTTGGACTTGCGCGTCATAGTCGTTTGCTCAAGTGTTGTTGCGTGTCGCCATGTACCACAGTTGTTGGAGTATTGCCACATGTTTGATGTTGGAGATGATCTCGGCTTTATTTATCGTTCACTTTAATTCCTGTTTAACAACTAAAATTGAAGTAAGTAAGCAGAGGCATCGGTGGGTGATAGAAAATATTTGGTTTCCGACCGCCCACTTGTGTCCCGTAGGACCCCGAGTACTTGATACCTGTTCCTTGATTTATCGCGCTATCCACATATGGGGAATTATGGGCCCCCCTTAGCCAGAGCTTGATTCAGACTTATTTCTTGGGGCCACAAACTAGTTTGAGGTTTTATTTACGATCCTGTACCTATGCCATGCTACTGCTTTATTTACGATTGTGCGAGGAGCACACTGTATTGTTTAGGTAAGCGGAATGTTTTCGCGGTATCGACAAGCCCCGTTTGGGGTTCCTAGTCGTTTACAGCCATTGTCGCAAACCTTGAGTCCGTCTCGGAGTCAGCTAGCTTCGTTGCGGATCTACTCAATGGGGTGGCCCCCTGAAATATTTCTGAATCTTGTGATTGCTCTGTCGTGAAGACCTCGTTGGGTTTTGATTTGGTTTTTTCGAGGTTGATCGTGTGTGTGTTGCTATTTGTGCACCCCGGCCGGGTTAAAACTTTCTGAAAGCCGTGTCCGCGGTTATGGACGACTTGGAGCACAGTATCTCGATCATAGACAACTATAACTAAAGTTTACGGTTATAAATTGACTTGTATCTGATATGACTAGTAATCAGCTTCAACTACAACGGAATTGCTAAATAAACCTGCCAACAATTGCTTGCTTGAGTTGTCGCTTGCGACCATTGTACCTGACTAGTAAATATTGCAACTATAACGGAATGGTTGATAAAAGTACCAACAACTGCTGGGTTTTGGGTTATCTCATGCTAATTGTATCTGATTATTAAGTGTCGCAACTACAACAGAATGGTTAATTAAAAGTGCCCACTGCTTAATTTATCAGGATGATTATCTATACTTGACTAGTAATTGCTGCAACAATAACTGAATAAATAAAACTGCCAACTGTGTGAGTTCCTTGGTTGACTTCCTCGTTTGGTCTCGAGGGGGAAACACCAGGATGGGTTTGTTTGGTGGTAGTATCAGGTTGGTTCCGAATAGGTCTTTCTTACCCCTCTCTGATTGCCGCCAGTTGTATCGAGTCTCTATAGGTTGTTCAGTGCATGCTGCCGCTGCCGCTTCAGTCCACCATACCTATGTAGGCGAGGACCGCCGAATTCTAGCCTCGCCGTGTACTGGCCTCAGTACTGACGCTCCTCTTTTCCTTTGCCCTTGTCGGCACCCCTTTTGTTTAAGCAGGTTTTGAGATCGACGTCGTTAGCAGGGTTACCCTTCCGGCTTGGCCTGGGCAGGGTTATGGACGCCATTGGTTATTCTTGAGGGCTCGTAGCCCCATTTGCATCTTGTCCGTAGCTGGACGCTCTATTGTTTTCAAGGTGATTTGGATCTTTGTACTGTATATCTGTATTTTGACTCATGGAGTCGTGTTGTATATATATCTGTTCTGTGGGTCCCATCGAGGACTGTTGTGTAATGTTATTACTTCGTTTTCCACCCGCACGAAAGTGCCTGGTGGGCACCTTTGAATCGTTTCTATGCGGGTTTGGCGAGTTTCGCTAAAACTTGCATAGGGTCGATTCTGAGGGTGTTACATTTAATCAATGATTGGTAGATGCCTTGTGTGATTTTGACAAACAAAAACTTAGTGTTTTCAAATGATAAGGAAAAACTATTTTGAGCAAAGCAAGCCTAAGCTCCACTTAGCCAATTGCATATAGATGATAGTTACCACTATACTACCATAGTATCACTTGCCAATACAATTCAAATGTATTGACCCTTGTGGCTGTAACTTATTATGTTGCAGGTTTGTTTGATGTTAGTGAAGTATGTTGATTAGGATTACAAGTCTACAACCAACATGATTGCCTGTGGCACTTTGAAGATGAAGGACTCCATGCTATATAGTTATTTCTGCTGCATTGTAATGAGATAGCCAAATGAGCTATGTAATATGTAATGAATTATTTTATTCCTGGTAATAAAGTTGTATATGACCTTTGTTTCTTGATATTACATCTTAACTATGGATGCTAGCTATTGATCCAGGGACTAGAATTGTAAACACAGGGATCTCTACCTTATTAAAGGTTGGGACCTCTACAGTTTTCAATCTCACCAGTTTGCTGTAACAAAGGATTAACTGTATGGTGTGGAAGGTAATGGTGGTTTGAAACAAGTAAACATGAACAATGGAAGATGTATCAATGGTAAAGATTGGACCGTGGTCCATAGTTCACTAGAGGTGTTCTCCTTAGATAAACAAACATGGCATGTTGGGTACACAAATTACAGCAGGGAAATTGTCAGGACTGAGCAAGGCATAACAATGCAATACTAGACATTCATGATCCTATGATATTCGATTGGGCAATACAACAAGATACATAGACCGCCATCCAACTGCATTTATGACTATAAGTCCACCTTTGGGTTATCATCCGAACCCCCTTCAGTATTAAGTTGCAAGCAACAGACAACTGCTTTAAGCAAAGTGTGTAAGGTAAATAATCCACTTGTTCCATGAACAAGAGACCGTTGTTTTCTCCCTAGTAGAAAAAACACACCTACAACCTTAGATATTTCTATCACTTCCCTTAGATTAAATAGAGGCATGAACCCACTATCGAGCATAAATACCCCCTCTTGGAGTCACTAGCAGCTACTTGGCCAAAATAGCTACTAACAACGGAGAGCATGCAAGATCACAAACAAAACAGACATGATAGAATCAATAAGACAAAACCATTAATTAATATAACATAGTAATCTCAATATCCATCGGATCACCGCAAACACTACATGCATGCTTACAAATAGATAAGATATTGATCATGAATGGAGCTCAAAGGATCTAAACATGAAAGCACAAAGGAGGAGATACAACCATCTAGCTACTACATGGACACGTAGTCTAAGGTGGAACTACTCATGCTTCATACCGGAGGCTGGCATGAAGAAGAAGAAGAAGAAGAAGGCCTCCGGGATGATCTCCCCTCCGGCAGGGTGCCGGGAAGAGATTTAGATCCCCCCGATCTAGGGATGATGGTGGCGGCGGCTACAGACGGTTTCGTGGAATATTGATCAGGTACTTAGGGTTAGGCATCGAGGGGTCTTTATATGCGAAGATGCGAGGCAGGGGGGTCGCCAGGGCGGTTTCACCCCCCAGGCGCGGGCCCACCTTGGTCGTGCGGCCAGGGGGTGTGGCCTCCTGGTGGCCCTCCTCCGTCTTGTATTCAGGCTTCGTGTTCCCCACGGTAAAATATTGACTTTGGCTTTTGTCCCATTCAATTCCGAGAATATTGATTTTCTGCCTTTCTGGAAACAAAAAACAGAAGAAAACAGGAAACTCGCACCGTGGCATCTTGTTAATAGGTTAGTACCAGAAAACATATAAAAAACCTCAAAGTGTAGACAAAGCAAAGAAAAGTAGATACTAAACAAGCATGGAACATCAAAAATTATAGATACGTTTCCGACGTATCAAGCATCCCCAAGCTTAACTCCTGCTCGTCCTCGAGTAGGTAAGTGATAAAAAGAATAATTTTTGAGGTGACATGCACCAGCAAAATCAAGATAAAACCATTTGCAAGCATTGCAAACTAGGATCAAAGAACTCTAAACATGAGCATGAAATATGGAGTTCTAACAGTAAGACAAAGGAACTATGCATGCAACATGAAAAGGTTACAAACAAAGATCATGAATAACAATGCATTGAAAAACATTTGTTTGTTTCACATAAAGAAAACATAATAAGAGTGGTATTCATCTTGTCCCTCATGGTATAACAAATCATAAATGCATAGGACACCTTCAAAGTTCATAAGGGTGACTAGATACAAATAGTTCAAGAACAGGCAATATCAACCTTATGAATCAATCAACAACTTTTGGGACAATGCACGCAGAACTAAGAATGGCAACTATGCTCTCTTAATTGGTGCCTAAGTATAGAAGGTGGAGACTCAATATAATAGTGGAAGAAATGCCCTTCATATAGGGAAGAAGGGATTTCAAGTCTCAAAAAGAGCTTCCAAAATTTATGGTACTTGTTAGCTTTCACCTCTCATTGCCTCTATCATAAGCATCTTTAACTGATTAAGGTTAAAGTGAACAAACTACGAAGTATATGCTTGACAAAGTATAAGTTGGCAATCTCATGTCCCTTGAATATGAGGGCCGCTCCTCATGCTACTCAACTTTAGTCACCTATAAGTTCTTGTCATAGTAAGTACATGTGTATCATAGAGAACCGCCAATGGGGTACCCCATGCACATGGTACAAGAGTTATCCCATAACCAAAATGACAAGGCAAGAAGACAATGAGCATCTCAATGATCTTTTTATTTGCTATTTGCATAGGTTTTTATTAAGGATGCTTCACAGATTGCTCATTATGGTGATGCTGCAAGTGTCCACCATGATTTGGCATGGATTAGCCTAGCAGCCCAGGCGTTTTTTAACACACATACATAACTCCATGGACTTACAAACTCCCCTTTTATATCACCTATGTACAAAGTACAAGTGCAATGTTGAAAGCGTTCCCTGTGACAGCATGGTTCTGCTAATTACAACGTATAAGTGCAAGCATATACAACATAGATGACACAATGGTTCAAGTTTATTAGGGGCAATAAAAATAAAGTGTGCCATCAAGTTTGTGAGAGCATTAATCACTAAGTTTTCACATAAAAATACTTTTTAATTGGAAGGTAGATGAAAACAAGAATATACTTGGAATGGTGTAACACACCATGCAAAAGAATTTATTGTGGACACTTTGGAAAAACTTGGTTTCTTGGGAATTAGAAGCATGAGTAGAGCTTACTCATACAAGTGGAGGTTAGCAAAAGACTGGGAGCGACCAACTAAGAGAGCAATTATGGCCATAATCATGCAGAGCGACAAAACATTACTAATCAAAGCATAGAGTGGTACTACAAGTCAATAACTAAATGATCATAGAGGCTATGGTGACTTGTTCATAGTCCTAACATGGTGTGAGCATGTGCCAAGTCAACCCAAACAAAGCATCAAAGGAGAATACCACAATACTATGCTTTTGCATGCTAAAACAACGCATGATTCTTTCAAGGCACACTAAGCAATCCCAATTGTTTGGAACAAGTCATGCTACAACAAAAGTTACTAGGAATAAGGTCAAAACAACATCTAGCATGACATGCAAAAGTCTAAGTCATAGTCAAAGCAAGCTCCTCTTGCATTATTCAAGTTAGAACTTTTTACTCCTTTCCAAAACCAATCAAATTATTTGAAACAACACAGCGAGAACGGGGGTCCAAACTACTTTATTCAAGCAAACTAAGCAAACCAAACGAAAACTAAGTGTAGAGGTCCCAACCTTTAATAAGGTAGAGATCCATGTGTTTACAATGCTAGTCCCTGGATCAATAGCTAGCATCCACAGTTAAGATGTAATATCAAGAAACAAAGGTCATAATACAACTTTATAACCAGGAAATAAATAATTCATTACATCTTACATAGCTTATTTGGCTATCTCATTACAATGCAGCATAAATAACTATATAGCATGGAGTCCTTCATCTTCAAAGTGCCACAGGCAATCATGTTGGTTGTAGACTTGTAATCCTAATCAACACACTTCATTAACATCAAACAAACCTGTAACATAATAAGTTACAGCCACAAGGGTCAATACATTTGAATTGTATTGGCAAGTGATACTATGGTAGTATAGTGGTATCTATCATCTATATGCATCTGGCTAAGTGGAGCTTAGGCTTGGTTTGCTCAAAATAGATTTCCCTTATTATTTGAAAACACTAAGTTTTTGTTTGTCAAAATCACACAAGGCATCTACCAATCATTGATTGAAGATCCTTTTACCCTTGTTCAACCACAAGTTTTTAACTTAGAAATTGGGATGAGGAGATCCTTGATAGCTTCCATGTCCTGATGCTCAAATTGTCCATTGCCGGGGACAAGGCTAAGTACTTAGATTTTACTCTCTCGAGAGGTGGTGAACTTTCCCCACAAGACTCGACATGCATCGATACAAGATCTTTTAGAAGCCTTCCCTTAGACCAAAATGGACGCGTTCCCAAACCTATCATCCCCTACCACCAATTGTCCATCTGGCTAAGTGATTGCAACCTATATGATCCAGGCAGAGCCCATAATGCTAGGTGGCTGCACTTGAAGCTTCTCAACATTTGACATCTCAAATCTCTTTGTTCCTGGGTGGCTTTCCACAAGTGTGATACACAAGGTTCACCAGTCCCCTGGCCTTGTGTAACCACTCAACATATCCCATTCTCACCATTCCACCCAGGTGATTCATTCACATAGTTGTTTTATTAAGCAAAAACACAAGTCATTGACTTAGAAATATTCCATAGCATGAATATAATCCACCCTTGTTTTCTACTAGCTAAGCTAAGAATGATAGTAGTAGGGATGTTAACTTAGGGAAAATTCTACTAAGGCATCATCTACTAGGATTTCCCAAGGCATAGCTTATACTTTAGAAACCATGCAAGTCCTACTCAAAATATCACTAATGCATAGTGAAAATAATAGGATAAAATGTATGAAGCACCACTTTCCTTTTTGGGAGAGAATATAAGTTCACTCCTTGATCTTGCAATAATCACACTCTTCAAAATTCACTACAATTCAATCAAGGCACAAATTCGATCTAGTATTCAAACAATTCATCACATAAAACAATAAAAACAAAGCAATGCATGCAAGCATGCCAAAGATTGTTTTATTTGGAAAAGTAGTTTCTAATAGGTTATAAACATTTTAACACACCTATTGGTCATTTATCAAAGTGGCAAAACCATTTGAAAACAAGTTAGTGAAAATGGCCACTTTAAGTCATTTTTGTTTTGCTAGAAATGATTTAAATCAAAGTAATAATTTCTAGTGTTTGCCAAATATATTTTTAAACACAAATGTTAGTTTTTATGGTCAAAGTGTTTAATATTAAATCATTTGCCAAAGGTTTCACCTAAAAACCATTTTTAAATCAAAGCAACATTTTATTTTGCTAGGAATGCCTTTAAACAAAGTAATAATTTTCTAGGCTTCACCAAATATATTTTTAAATCCAAAAACTTGGTGTTTAGGGCCAGAGAGTTTAAATCAAATCATTTTCCAAAGGTTTTACTCAAAAAGCATCTTTAAAACATATTCAACATTTTATTTAACTAGAAATGCTTTTATTCAAAGATTTATTCCTTAGTATCACAAAATATACTTTTTAAATACAAAAGTTGGTTTATATGGTCAGTAGGTTCAAAACAAACCATTTACAAAAGATTTTACCCTAAAAACATTTTTAGAATAATTTTTATACACAAAATATGCCTACACATGTTTCTGCAAAAACAACAAATTTTACTAAAACAATTCACTAAACAAAGGGCATGGTTTGAAAGGTTTCTTCTTGATGATTCTATTGATATAAAATTTGCAAAATTTGGACGTGTAGATTAAAATTTATGAATTTTGCAAGTTTAAACATCTAATAGACAAGTTTCTGTTTTTAAAACAAATCACTGGACACGCGTCATGTTCTTACTGGTCGATACTGTTTCGCCTGGATCACGCATTTTAGACCGTAGGATTAAAATGAATCTGTGTGGCTCAGATCTAATCATACCGGTTCGCTTAAGTCATCTATCCTAGCCGCTGGATCGGGATCTAACGCTCTAGAACGAAATGACCACAGATGGGCGGCGTGGCGACGGTGGCTGGCGGCAGCGCGGCTCTGGCGGTGGCGTTACTGACGATTTAGGAAGCGCGGGAGAGGGAGGAATAGCTCACTAGATTCGCAGGAAGATGACGATGCTCAATGTGGTCTTTGGAGAGCAGGGGGCGCACGAGGACGACGGGGATTGCTCGCCGTAGTTGCTGTCGCCGTTGGACTCTTCTGTTCGTCGCCGGGGGCGAAGATTTAGAGCGTGCCAAGAAAAACAGAGTATACTGTTAGGTTCGTAAGAGAGTCGCAAACATGTGAGCATCACAGAGAGGGGAAGGGGAGGTCTGGTTTTACCGGGGGGAGCTTGTCGGAGAAATGGCAGATGACAGCGTTGCTCGGTTAAAGACGGAGTCGAGTATCTGGGGCGCGCGCGCGAAAGATCGAGGTAATAGAAGATGCGTAAGAGTGTGGGGAATGTTCCCGTGGAGGCCAGGGAGCAAGGGGTGGTGAGGTACGGCCGGAATTTGCTGGAGATGCTCGTCGGAGCACTGGCGTGTTGGCGAGCAATATGGGCAGCCTAGGGACAGAGGGGGAATGGCGTCTGGGAAAACGGGAGAGGAGACCTGAGCGATTAAGAGGGCAAATTCGCGGCGAGGGATTACTGCGGCGTTATGGCGAATTAAGCCCGTAGAATTACATCCAGAAACAGAGAGGAGGGAGGAATGAACTGGTCGTGGTGGGGAAGATGGTGATGGGGCAGTGGGGTCATTCTGTCAGCGAGAGAGAGAGGGTTCAGGTGGGGTCTGCTGGTCAGCGTCTATGGGGTAAGTATTCTGGTGCGAATCGTTTTCTGCGGGGGAGAAAGAGATGGGCTAGCTGGGCTGGGCTGCTTCTTCTCTATTTTTTCTGCTCTATTTCTTTTTCCTTTTTATTTTCTGTTTTGTTTTGATTCAAATGATTTAAACTCAATTTGAATTCAGGTTTTTGTCAAACCTTTTCTAATCTTTCAGTATATTTTAGTATTGTTTAACAGTATTTTAAAGTCCAAATTTCGAATATTTCTTGGTATTTTCTTGGGCTGTATTATTTATTTAAATAGACAATTGTTTTTATTCAAACAAGATTTTAATTATATTTTCAAACTCTTTATTTGAATTCTAATTTTCACCAAACCTTTTTCAGTAGGTTTTATTTATTCATTAATGCAAATAATTCACTTTGGATTATTTAAGATATTTTAATATGATTTATTAATCATTTAAATTGGGCAATTTTCTTCATTCAAATAAAATCAAATATGGTTTTAATTCCATATAAATTTTATTCAAATGATTCTTTTAAGTTAATTAGATAACTTTTTAATTCACTTTGGTAAATTCCCATTTATTATTTTCTCATGATTTAATTAATCATTTACTTAAGGGATTTTGTCTTTATTAAATATAATTTGAATATGGTTTAATCCCATATACTTTTATTTCAGTATTCTTTATCCCTTTATTTTATTTGGGTTTTGATTATCTTTATTCTATTTGCTTATGGATTTAATTTAAATTGTCTTCTAAATAATTTCCTTGGGATTTAATATTTAGTTTAGGCAATTTATCTTTATTTAAATAAAATTGGATAATATTCTATCCTTATGATTTTATTTAAATAATCTTTCATTCCTTTCTATTATTCAATAAACTTTTATTTGTTAAGGATTTATCCAAGATATTTGGCTTTTAAATATTCCTTAGTTATTATTTCTTTCTTTGTATTATAAAATCCATATCTTTTTATTTATAAATCCAAAATGAGTGATTCCAATTTTGTATATTTTACTTAATATTTATTTACCTTTTTAAACCCTCTTAGGATTCATTTAAAGACAATTTGGTATGGATTTTATATAGGAGCTTTATTAGCTTTGGAATTTATTTTCCTTTTATCTTAATAACTTCATAAGTTTTTATCCATGGCAACAATTTAAGTGAAACCAATTTCTTTGGTTTTACAATATTTTTTTTATCATTTTTGATCATCTATAAATGTTTGTTGATAGATTTTTATATGGATCAAATCCATAGTCTTTTAGAGATCTTGAATATGATTTTATTCATTAGGTTTTAGGGTTTTGGTTTAACTTTTCCAAGTGTTTAAATTTCAAGATTCATTAATTGATGATTGCATTCCACTTGATTGAAATTTGTTGGATTCCTTTTTATTCAAATTTTATTCAGGAAGGGTTTTGATGTTTCCATTTGGAATAAAAAAGTTTCTTTTCACCCTAAATTTCAACAATTATTTATTTTTCACGTTTCAAAATCTGGAAAATTTTAGGATGTGACACTAAGACGCTCCAAGAACAACACAACAGTGCATGAAACAATAAAAACGAAGTGCCTAGAAAACCTGAGCTTTTTATTGATGAAGGGGATGCCTTGGGCATCCCCAAGCTTTGACACTTGTACCTCTTGAATATTTCTTGGGCTGACACTGGGTGGCATCCCCAGGCTTGAGATTTTGTCCATTCTTCATCTCATTACTTCATTCTCTCTCTACACCTGAAAATTATCCTTCACACAAAACTTCACACAATCTTCATTGGCAACATTAGTGTATTCAAAAGATAATAGACCCTTGGGTTTAGCTTTAGAATGGGAAAACTTTCACTAAAAACACTATCTACTATAGCAATTCCCTCAAAAATCTCAATTTATCAAAAATAACCCAAAAAGGAATCAATAAGAAGCAAATGCAAATAATGGCAGAAATCTATCAAAATAGACCAGAAGGTAGAAACCGATTTTTTCGAAGACCTTAGGTTGCTCAAATCAATATCGGATCAATTCGACTAGAGGGTTTATTCGTAAAATATCGGATCAATTCTACTTGCATAGATTCCTCACGATTTTTTATGGTGGAGCACAAAAATCTGTTTCGGGACAACAACTCCCCAAATCTTACTTCCCTCTCATTAGATGTCATTCTTGGCACAAAAAGCAAACAAAAAAGGATAAGGAGAGGTCATTACTGAATTAATAACTTACAAGACTCAATAAAACTCTTCGGTTATCTCCCAACAAGTACTTTTCTTTAACGCCTTTGAATTAGGCACAAGAAGAAAGAATCAAGTATTTTCAAATGAAGAAGCATTAACATCAAACCTTGCTTTCAAAGGAGGAGAAAAAATCAAATTCTCTCTCCTCATAGGGAAGTGTTCAATACCTTTCTTGAATGTAAATTGATATTTAATGGTGCCTTCTTTCATATCAATGATGGCACCAACAGTTCTAAGAAAAGGTCTTCCCAAAGTAATAGGACAAGAAGCATTGTATTCAACATCGAAAACATAGAAATCAACAGGGACATAAGCATTGTTAACCATAATAAGAACATCATTAACACTCCCCATGAGTTTCTTCTTAGCATTATCATTAAGTGGGACATCCAAATAACAATCTTCCAAAGGTGGCAAATCAAGCATTTCATAAATCTTCCTAGGCATAATAGAGACACTAGAACCAAGGTCACATGAAGCTTTGAGATCAAAGTCATTCACTTGCATATTAATAATGGGTTTCCAACTATCTTCTACTTTCCTAGGAATAGAAGCTTTGTGTTTCAAATTCTCTTCCTTAATTCTAACAAGAGCATCTGTAATATGATTAGTGAAAGCTACATGCAAATCACTAGCATCAGGACTTCTAGCAAGCTTTTGTAGGAACATAATCACTTCAGAAATATTGCAACCATCAAGATCAAAATCAAACTTAGCATCACTAGTAGTAGACTCATTGGGTTTAGGCAATGTGGTAGGAGGAATAGGGACTTCGGGTTTAGTGGCATCCATATTGGTGGTGGTGATATTGCACACACTATTTCTAGCAATTTCAGCTTCCCTTTCCCACTTAGCATGTAGTTGGTCTAACAGTCTAACATTTTCATCAATAGTAACTTGTATGGCATGAGTAGCAGCAAAGGTACTTTCCAAAGTTTCAGGTTTAGCAGCCGTTTTATTAATCAAGGAGGACTGTGCTTCTGACAAAAAGGAAATATTTTTCTCAGCACTCAAAATTTTTGACTGTAAACTAGGAATTTCTCTATTCAAATTCTCAAGGTGATGACTAATATTTTTCAAGATAGTAGATTGTTCTTCCATAGTTTTAGTGAATATCTTGTTTTGCTCATATTGCATTTGCATAAAAAATTTAGTGGGTCTTTCAACTTCTATAATCCTATTTTCACTAGGCATTCCAGATCTACCATGATAAGTGTTGCCATTATTAGGAGGATAAGGTCTATAGTTATTACCATAAGCATTGTTGCCAAAATTATTATTCCTAATGAAGTTCACATCAACTTGCTCTTGTTGAGCAACCAAAGAGGCTAAGGGAACATTATTAGGATCTAAAGGAGCTTTCCCATTAACAAGCATAGCCATTATAACATCAATCTTATCACTCAAAGAGGAGGTTTCTTCAACATAATTTACCTTATTACCGTGTGGAGCTCTCTCAGTGTGCCATTCAAAATAATTAATCATCATATTATCAAGGAGTTTTGTTGCAGCACCCAAGGTGATGGTCATAAAGGTACCTCCAGCAGCTGAATCCAACAGGTTTCTTGAAGAGAAGTTCAAACCTGCATAAAAAGTCTGGATAGTCATCCAAGCAGTAAGTCCATGAGTGGGACAATTCTTAACCAAAGATTTCATTCTTTCCCAAGCTTGAGAAACATGTTCATTATCAAGTTGTTTAAATTTTATAATACCACTTATCATAGATATAATCTTAGAAGGAGGATAGTACTTTCCAATGAAAGCATCTTTGCACTTAATCCAAGAATCAATACTATTTCTAGGCAAGGATAGCAACCATTATTTAGCTTTTCCTCTCAAGTATAAAGGAAACAACTTGAGCTTAATAATATCTCCATCTACATCCTTATACTTCTGCATCTCACAAAGTTCAACAAAGTTATTTGAGGTGGGCAGCAGCATCATCAGAACTAGCACCAGAAAATTGCTCTCTCATCATAAGATTCAACAAAGCAGGCTTAATTTCATTAAAGGTAGCATCAGGAGCAGGTGGAGCAATAGGAGTACTTAGGAAATCATTGTTGTTTGTGCTAGTGAAGTCACACAACTTGGTGTTCTCAGCAGAGTTCATTTTGGCAAAAGTGGAGCAAGCCAACAGCAGAGCAGGAACTATTTTTTTGTGTTTTTGATAAGATAAAGCAAACCAAACTAAACTAATTTTTTTTGGAGTTTTTGATAAAAATAGGCAAACAAAACCAAGCAAAATAAACTAATCAAAACAAAAACAAAGTAAAGGGAAAGGTTGAGAAGGACTCCCCTTATGAAGACGTCCTTAGCCTCCCCAGCAACGGTGCCAGAAAAAGGCTTGATGAGTGCGTGAACACTTCGTTGGGAGACCCCAAGAGGAAGGTATGATGAGCACAACAACAAGTTTTCCCTCAGTAAGAAACCGAGGTCATTGAACCAGTAGGAGGAAGGAAATGACTCAAAGGTGTTGCTAGCAACTTGGATACCTGCACAACACAAACTCAAGGCTTTGCCCAATGAACAGTGAGGTTGTCAATCTCACCGGTTTGCTGTAACAAAGGATTAACTGTATGGTGTCGAAGGTAATGGTGGTTTGCAACAAGTAAACAGGAATAGTGGAAGATGTATCAATGGTAAATATTGGACCAGGTCCATAGTTCACTAGAGGTGTTCTCCTTCGATAAACAAACATGGCATGTTGGGTAAACAAATTACAGCAGGGCAATTGACAGGACTGAGCAAGGCATAACAATGCAATACTAGACATTCATTGTCGTGCGAATGACCACGACAGATGCTGCAATCGGCAGCGAGTAGTAGAACATGGGGCAAGGGCGGCCAGCCATCTGCGGTGCGAGATGAGGGCGGAGACACAAGGATTTACACAGGTTCGCCCCCGGAGGGTAAAGACCTACTCCTGCTAGATTGTATTATGGTGGAAGTACAATGGGGCGAGCTCGGCGGCTAGGCAGCGAGTCACTTGGGTGTATGATGGAACGTATCCTCTACGCGCCCTCTAGGGAGGTTTATATAGTCTCACCCCCCTAGGGTTTACAGATCTCAACCGAATCAGCTAAGGTTTTAGCAATCGTTTAACCTAATCCGACTGGGCCTATCTACGCTTCTGGGCCTTCAGCTTCCAGTCGCTTGAGTCGACGCCAGGTCTTGATCCAGTCGCCGTTACCGCAGGCCCACTCGCAGGTGCCTGGGCCAGTCGGAAACGTCCTTCTGGGTATACCCCGGTAGGCATATCCCCATCAGTAGTCCCTGAGGCCGTCGTTGATTGGTCGCAGGTGATCGCTGGCAGTCGGTGTATACGGCTCCAATGTGGACGCCCAGTCGAATCGGCGGCGGACTCCTGAATAAAGGGAAATCCAGTTATTCTAGTCGCACTAACGGCGACCGATTGGGTCGCAGCTCGGCGAACGAGTCGGCGAATACTCAGTCACTGTCGTAGTGATCGGGTTGGCGAATAATCAAGTCGCGCGGTGCGACGAGTCGAGTGGATGAAGTTGGACCGTCAGGTGGGGTCAAAACTAGCCGTTGGGGTAATCGAACGGTAACTTCCGGCGTAATCACCGCGTAATAACGGCTCCCGAAATTGGTGGGTAACAACCGCTATATAAGAGGAATGACGGGTGAGCGGGGAAACACTCCTTAATCTTTCCTCCGACCTCTCCCATCTCCGTTTCCACTCCGCATCGCGATCCAACCGATCCAGAGAGCCCCGACCTCCACAAATCTTCCAACCAATGGCCCCCTCCACCGAACCATGGGGCCGTTCCAAGTGCACCAGGGCGCTATTGGCGTCATTCGAGGAGGCCGGGATCCTGCGCGCCGGCAGGTGGCGCATCCCCATGACCGGAGAGGTGACTCAAGACCCGCGCGAGGGAGAATTCGTTTGCTTCCCCAGCCACCTAGAGCGGGGGCTGGGGTTTCCCACTTCTCTCTTCTTCCGGCACTTCTGCGCCTTCTACGGGATCCAGCCGTCGGACCTGGGCCCGCATAGCATCGAGCAGCTCGCCATTTTCGTGGCGTTCTGCGAGTGCTATCTGGGCTGCAGGCCCTACTTCCCCATGTGGAAGATCTATTCCATGGGAGGATTAGTTGCGAAGAATCAGGCAGCCCGATGCTGGCTGCGGGTGGCCTAACGTTTCAGCTGAAGTCGAAGGCGTCGTTCTTCGACCTGATGCTGCTGGCCAAGGCGGCAAACGAGTGGAAGAAATCCTGGTTCTACGTCACCGATGTGACTCCAGACGGCGAGGTGGCGCTTCCAAGATACTCCGCCAACTGGCCCGAACCGCGTCGGCTCCAGGTTGGCAAGCTCCCGCTGGATCAGCGGATGGTTGTCGACGAAATGTTGCAAACCATCCGTGGCCTAAAGAAGAAGGGCCTCCAAACCATCAACCTTTACAACTGCTAGCTCGGGCGGCGGCTCGTGCCTTTGGCCCGCCGCGACCATTATATGTACGAGTACGCGGGTAGGGACGACCCGACAAAATCCTGCCTCGTCTAGTGGAAGCTCGAGGACTACATCCTAGCTCTGAAGAAGATCACCCAGGCGGCGTACCTGACGCGAAGGCCGGGGTCACCCCCGATACCGCAAGGCGCCCAGCTCCTTCGGTAAGTCACCATTTTCGTCACCATTCGCGGTCGCAGATGATGCAGTCGCGGTTATGCTGGCGTTATTTCATTTTTATTGTAGCTGTTCCAAGTGGTGGAAGGATGGCTCCCACCCGCAGACGACGAAAACTCGAGCTCGTCCATTCAGGACGGGAGCGAGTCACCGCCCGTCAAAGGCGACGTTGGGAGCGACGCGGGTGATGACGACAATGATGACGACGAGCCCGTGGAAGACGCCGCCCCGATGGTTCGCAAAACTCGCGGGCAACATCAGCGCGAGCTCGAGGCGAGTAGGAGCCTCGAACGTCATGATGACAATGACGACGAGCTCCTCGAGCACACCTCGCGTCGTGAGGCTACGCCGTCGAAGAAGAAGAAGAAGGAAGTGAAGGCTCCGCCAAGGAGAAAGACGAAGCCGGCGAAACAGGCGTCTCCGCCTCGTTCGGCGACTAGTTTCGACGCCACCAGCTCAGCTAAGGGTGAAGCGACGCATACGACAGCAGCACCGGATTCCGCCGCCCTCCTGGATGAGGTACCTCTGGACTCTCTTCCACCCCCATTCGCCCCGGTCTCTGGGTTGGGGGCTACTCCAGCCGCAGCAGCTTCGCCTCCCAGGAGAGCTCCTGCAGACGTCATCACGGAGGCTCCTGTCGCGGCCTCGTCTTCGAGGAGGCCCTCCGTGTCTTGGGCACATGATGTGTTCGAGATGGGCCTCAGTCGGAAACTGGGCCCCGAGCTGGAGAAGCCGGCCAACATCCGCACGGGACTGCGGTTCATACCAGTCGCGAAGTAAGTCTTGTTCGTCTGCTTGCCTTCCGTTGTAATCGGACAATTTTGCTCATATCGTTGTTTCACAGGACTGGAGTTAAAAAGATCGGCCACCCTTCCGTGGCCAAGGTTCCGCCAGTCGTCGCCGAGGAGGACCCCTCGCGAAAGAGGAAAGCTGATGAAGTCGCCGCTCCCGCAGACTATGCTAAGAGGGCGAAGGGCGACGATGTCGTCACAGTCTCTGACGACACGGCAGTTGCTCCGAGCGATCCTCCGACTACCGCGGAGGTGGCTTCGAAGAACAAGGAGCCGACTCCTAGTGGCGCTGGGGCATCCGCTGCGACCTTCCCCCGTTTCATGGCCAAAGCGGCCACAGCGAGTGGCGCACTGCCAACGAGCCAAACGCCTGGGGTCGTCGAGACGGAGGTCGAGTAGCGTCGTGGACACACTCCAGCTCTGCTTGCGTCTGTGGACGCGCTACAGCTCCACGGCATGCTGGGTGCAGCCATCCAGGTATGTCCAGTCCCCGAGGATCGGACCACTGAATTTCAGTGGTCGGATTCTTTTATTGTTTTTGTAGCGTACAGTCCCCGAGTGCCTAGTCGCTGCATTTCAGCGGGTGGGCACTTAGGATTTTTGACCTCCAGTCCCCGAGTGCCTAATCGCTGAATTTCAGCGGGTGGGCACTTAGGATTTTTGACCTCCAGTCACCGAGTGCCTAGTCGCTGAATTTCAGCGGGTGGGAACTTAGGATTCTATTGTTGTTGACAGTTTGATTTGTGTGCAGGGCTTGCAGCGTGAATCGGCCGATCGTCTTGCTGCAAAGTGTCACGTGGAGAAGGAACTTGTTACCGTCCAAGAAACGAACAAGGGACTCCAAGCAATCGCTGCCAAGGCAGAGGAGGTCCGCCAGGGCCTTGTCCCAACGGGTGAGCTGACGGCGGCTCAATCTGCTTTGAGTACGGCTGAGAAGCGGGTCGTTGATCTGGAGCGCGAGCTCAAGGACGCGAAGGCGGAGGCGAGCTCAGCGGATGGGCGAGCAAAAGTTGCTGCTACCGCTGCCGCTGAAGAGCGAAAGGTCTCTGACACCCTCGTTGTTGGGCTGCAGAACGACTTCTCCTCGCTTCAAAGCTTCATCACGGGCCTCTGCCGTCCTTTAATTGGTAAACTTTCTGCCTCTGCCTGTAGTAGCTGCATTATGAAATCGTTGTTGTACTCACTGCCGACCTCTGTCCGCAGGTCGGATTATCGACATCTCGGAGGAGGCGTAGTCGTACGACGCGCGGCAGTGTGTGACCGCTCTGGTCGACTCGGCCACGTTGTCCGCGGCTTGCATTCGAGCATATCTTCAGGAGATATCTCCTACGGAAGTGATTCCCAGCGACCTCGTCGAATTATGGCGGTATCTGGAGAAGGCGCCGTCAGTCGTCGAGTTCATGACGCGGTCGGCGTTCTGGCGCGGGGCGGCGACGCCTCTTAGCCTTGGGCTTGCGCACTTCCCGGAGGACTTCGATCTTGACGACGTGACGAGTGGCTACCCCTCGTCGACGGGCTCGGTGGAGATCGTCGAGGTGCTAAAGCTGACGGACCGGGCCGCGGTGTACTCCGATCGCGTCTGGGCGATGGGCGACCTCCTTCCCTATCAGGAGACGACTGTCGCCCCCAACGATCCTAAGCCGCCGCATCGGGACTTCAAGGTCGAGCAGCCATTCCATGCGGCGATGGCGGGTCAGTTGACGACGTACCCGTCGAACCCGTACACGCCCTTCATTCGCAACCGCCGGGGTGGCGGCGAGTCGCCGTTGAAACCTGCGGAGTAGAAACATTGTGCCCTGGGGCGTTAGTAGCAATTGGCCATTGGACTCAACTTGTATTTTGGAACGACTTTGTTCTGCTGTAATGAAACTTCGTGTTATTTTGTGAATTGTTTCGTGATTTTGATTGCCGATTGGACGAGTCCCCGAGCGCGTCCGCCCTTTTTATGGGGTTTACCTCGTTTGTTATGTGTTTGTGATTTTGAATGTTTTGGTCAGTTGTTTTGCTATTGAGGTCGACTCGCCCAAGCTCGGAGAGCCAGTCGCAGGGCGACTCCCGTGGGTGCTCTTTACTTGGCCGTTTTCCGTTGCGCGTACGAGGTCGGGTGGCCGAGTCCCCGAGCGTGGTACTTGGTGGTTCTAGTCGCAGCTCCAGGGTGGGTGAGGACTGAGCGCGTGAGAGTAAGCGCGTCACTCCTGCCTGATCCGAAGGATTAGTCGCATGGCGAGTCCTGGGCACGCTATCATACTTAGCGTTTTTCCCTAGTCGCTCGTGCTCGACTGGTCGTCAGTCCCCTAGCGTGGTACTTGGCCGTTCGAGTCGCTGTGCCGAGGATGCGGAGGACCTTGGTCGCTGTGAGGAACAAAGGCAGTTGTCTTGGCTCGTTAAGCCAGTCGAGCTAGGCGACTCCAATGGGTCTCCGGGTTGGCGTTTTTCATGGACGTTACGAGTCCTGGGGTAACCTAGTGCCCTCGGAACGCACTACTTGTCTGTGCCGGTCGCTGTACCAGAGGTTGACTTCTGCGGTTAGCTTGACGTTGTTATTACGAGTGCGAGTGGCACAAGGCATGGAGAGTAGACGCAATTTGCGGTAGCCAATCTATTTTATTTCATAGCAGGTGGAGAGTACATGTATGGAGTTCTAGGAGTAGAATTTCCGTAGGAGGTTTACATTCCACGGTCGCTGGACGTCGAGTTTCCCGCCTCCTCGAACGTCGGTGAGGTAGTAGGCGTCGTTGCCAAGGACTCGTCCGATGGCGAATGGTCCCTCCCAAGGGGGGGAGAGCTTGTGCATGCCCTTCTTGTCCTGGATGAGGCGTAGCACCAGATCGCCTTCCTGGAAGGTGCGAGTCCTTACTCGCCGGCTATGGTAGCGGCGGAGCCCTTGTTGGTAGATGGCGGTGCGGGAGCGAGCTAGGTCGCGTGCCTCGTCGAGTTGGTCGACTGCATCTTGGTGTGCGAGTTCGTTTGTGGCCTCCGTGTAGTTGACCACCCTGGGCGAGTCGTGCTCTAGGTCGGTGGGCATGACTGCCTCGGCGCCATACACCATGAAGAAGGGGGTGAACCCTGTCGACCTATTGACGGAGGTGCGGATGCCCCAGATGACGGAGGGTAACTCCTCGACCCAACACCCGGCGGTGTGCTCGAGTGGTACTTGGAGCCGTGGCTTCAAGCCATGGAGGATGCTCTGGTTGGCTCGTTCCGCCTGGCCGTTAGACTCAGGGTGAGCGACTAAGGCGAGGTCGAGTCGGATGTGGTGTTCCTCGCAGAACTCGGCCATGGATCCTTTGGCGAAATTGGTGCCGTTGTCCGTGATGATGCTGTTTGGGAACCCATAGCGATAGATGATCTCGCGTAGGAACTTGGTGGCAGTCTTCCCGTCGCATTTCCGAACTGGCTTGGCCTCCACCCATTTTGTGAATTTGTCGACTGCGACCAGGAGGTGGGTGAAGCCGGAGGGGGCCTTCTTGAAAGGGCCTACCATGTCCATACCCCACACGGCAAACGGCCAGGTGATGGGGATTGTCTTGAGCGCCGAACTCGGCACGTGGGTCTGGTTGGCGTATTTCTGGCACCCGGCGCACCGCTGGACAATGTCGACAGTGTCTGTGTGTGCGGTGGGCCAGTAGAAGCCATGTCGCATGGCCTTTGCGACCAGAGAGCGGGCGCCGGCGTGGTGGCCGCAGTCGCCGGAGTGGATGTCGTGGAGGATTTTGCGTCCTTCAGCGGGTTGGACACAACGTTGGAACACGCCGGTCACGCTGTGCTTGTGGAGCTCGCCGTCGATGATGACGAAGGACTTGCAGCGGCGTGCAATCATCCTGGCGTCTGTTTCGTTTGCTGGCAAGGTGCCTCCTTCCAGGTAGGCGATGTATGGCGTAGTCCAGTCCTCTGGCTCGGCGATGAGTGCGACCAGGGCTGCCTCTGGTTGCAGCGGGACTTCAATGTCGATCTCCCTTGGGGGAGAGACGGAAGGCTTGGTGATGGTGTCGAGGAAGACGCCGGCGGGTGGTGCAAGGCGAGCCGAGGCGATACGAGAGAGTGCGTCGTCCTCCTCATTCTTCCGCATGTCGATCCAATCGACGGAATAGCCTGCGAAGTGTCCGCCCAGCTTGTCCACTGCTTGGCGGTACGCCTCCATGGTGGGGGAGACGGCATCGCAGGTGCCAGCGACTTGCCTAGCGACGAAGTCGGAGTCTCCGTAGCAGCGTAGGCGGTTGACGTTCATCTCCTTGGCGGCTCGCATGCCGTGGAGTAGTGCCTCGTACTCGGCCATGTTGTTGGTGCAGGGGGTGAAATCGAGGCAGAGGACGTAGCGTAGCTTGTCGCCCTTCGGAGAGGTTAGCACGATCCCTGCTCCTGCACCGTCCGCATTCTTGGAGCCGTCGAAGTGTAAACTCCAGTAGTGGAGGTATGGAAGCTTTTCTGGCTGCTGGGCCTCCTCCCAGTCGGCGATGAAGTCCGCGAGAGCCTGCGACTTGATCGCTTTGCACGAATCGTAGTTGATGTTGTGGACGCCGATTTCGACGGCCCACTTGGCGACTCGCCCGGTTGCCTCACGGTTGCGGATGATGTCCTGCAACGGTGCTGAGGAGACGACCGTTATCGGGTGCTCCTGGAAGTAGTGTGGCAGTCGCCGTTGTGCTCTGAAGACCGCGTATACCAGTTTCTGGTATTGCGGGTATCGCTGGCGCGACTCGGTGAGGACCTCGCTGATGTAGTACACTGGTCACTGCACTAGGCGCTCCTTTCCTTCCTCTGGTCGCTTGACGACCATGACGGTGCTGACGACGCGCTCGGAAGCCGCGACGTAGACCAGCATAGGTTCCTTGTCGATGGGGGCGGCGAGTAGCGGTGCTGCGAGTAGCACCTTCTTGAGGTCGTGGAGCGCATCGTCCGCCTCCTTGTCCCACTGTAAGGTGGGGTTCTTGCGCATCAGGCGGAATAGGGGCATCGCCTTTTCGCCCAATCGGGGGATGAAGCGACTGAGAGCCGCGACTCTCCCGGCCAGCTTCTGGACATCGTGCAGGCACTCGGGTTTGCCGAGTCGAGCGATCGTGTCGATCTTGGTGGGATTCGCCTCGATCCCGCGCTTGGAGACGACGTATCCCAGTAGCTGCCCTGCTGGTACACCGAAGGTGCATTTGCCTGGGTTTAGTTTTATCTTGTATTTCCGCAGGTTGGCGACTGTTTCTGCCAGGTCGGCGAGTAGGTCGCCCTGGCGAGCGGACTTTACTACCACGTCATCGATGTAGACGTGGATATTGTGGCCAATTTGGCTCGCAAGGCACTCCTGCATACACCGCTGGTAGGTCGCCCTGGCGTTCTTGAGGCCGAAGGTCATGGCAGTGTAGCAGAAGGCTCCGAATGGCGTGATGAACGCCGTCTTCTCTTCGTCCTCAACGGCCATTTAGATCTGGTTGTACCCAGAGTAGGCGTCGAGGAAGCATAGCGACTCCAAGCCCGTGGTGGAATCGATTATTTGGTCGATCCGCGGGAGGAAGAATTGCTCCTTTGGGCAAGCGTTGTTTAAGTTTGTGTAATTGATACACATCCGCCAGGTCCCATTTTTCTTCTCGACCAGGACTGGGTTTGCCAGCCACTTGGAGTATTTGATTGGCCGGATGAAGCCTGCAGGGAGTAGACGCTGGACCTCCTCGGCGATTGCTCTGCGGCGCTCTTCATTGAAGGGCCGCAGCGACTGCTTGACAGGTTGCACTTTGGGGTCGGCATTGAGTTTGTGCTCAGCGAGTTCCTTAGGGACACCAGGCATGTCAGAGGGCTTCCATGCGAAGATGTCCCTGTTCTCACGGAGGAACTCGATGAGCGCGCCTTCCTATGCTGGGCTCATGCTCGTCCCGATCGTAACCGTCTGGCTGGAGTCGCCTGGGACGAGCTCGAAGGTGCGGGTATGTGTCGTTGCCTCGAAGGCTGAGGTGTTGCCGCCCTCCGAGTTGGGCTTCTTGAGTTTAGTGGGGTCGTTGTTGTTGACCCCGCTCGCGTATTTGGCGAGCTCATCGGCGTGGTTGGCCTCTGCCGCGATGACGGCGTCGGCGAGTTCGGCTCCTTTGGCCTCGCACTCGGCGGCCATGTCGGGGTCGCCGTGGATGGTGATGACGCCACGCGGTCCGGGGAGCTTCATCGCATTGTACGCGTAGTGGGGCACCGCCATGAACTTGGCGAACGCCTGGCGCCCCAGGACGCAGTGGTAGGGGTTGTCGAAGGGCACCAGTTCGAAGACGATCCGCTCGGTGCGGAAGTTTGCCGGTGTGCCGAAGGTGACTGGCAGCGTGACCTTGCCGATCGGGTACGCCTTTCGACCAGGGATGATGCCGTGGAACGTGGTGTACGTCATCTCGACCATCGACTGCGGGAGCCGCAGTCGCCTGAAGGTGTCCAGGTACAGGATGTTGATGGAGCTGCCGCCGTCCATCAATGTCTTGGGGAGCCAGTAGTCTCCCACCTTGGGCTTGACCACCAGGGCGACTCGGCCTGGGTACTCGATGCGTGGCGAGTGGTCCTGGCGGCTCCAAGTGATTGGTTGCTCCGACCAGTTGAGGAACTGAGGAACGTCCACCTGGGCCACCGCGTTGACGGCGATGGCACGGGCGATGACCTTCTTCTCGCGCTTCGTGTTGAAGCCTGTGAAGGTGTGGAGCGAGCCGGCCATGCTGCCGAATTTTCCGCCGTTTGGCGGGTTGTTGTCGGGGTCTTCCCGTGCTCGTCGTTCTTTCTCGATCTCCTTGAGAGAGTGGCAGTCGGCAGTCGTGTGCGTGGCAGGCTTTCCTTCCCTGCTATGAAATACACAAGGTTGGTTAAGGAGGGCAGCGGGGTCAAACCTAGGCTTCGCCTTGTAGTTTCCGTCGTCACGGCGTTGCCCCCCGTCGCGGCGGAAGATCTTGGGCTCGCGCTGCGCGTATCCAGCGTTGGCGACGAAGTCGACTCGCCCGTCACTGCGGCGCTTGCCGGTGAGGCGAGTGTTGTTGTAGCGTAGATCGGATCGTCGTCCGTTGTCGTTGCCGCTCGTGCGGCGTTGTCCTCCCGACTCGTCGTCAGTTTCTTGATTTGGGTCTTCCTCCGCGTATCTTTTGGCGATCTCTAGGAGATCCGGTATGTTGTCGAGTGTGCGGTATGCTCGTTTGAGCTTGGCGACCAGGGGCTCGTAGCAGCACGAGGTCTTGAAGCAGTGGATTGCGGTGTCTGGGTGGATAGCGACCGCATTGTACCACAGTTCTTGCCATCATTGGACCCAGCTGCGGGTCGACTCGCGAGGTCCCTGGGCGCATCGTTCCAGGTCCTCGATGGTGGTGGCGCGGGTGTATGAACCCTCGAAGTGCCTGACGAAGGCGTCGCGCATCTCTTCCCAGGAGTCGATGCTATCCGCGGGAGAGTGTTGATCCACTACCTGCACGCCCCCTCCATCATCAGGGGGAGGTAGCGGGCGGCGAGTAGGTCGGTGTGGCCGGCGATCCCCATTGCCATGAGGTAAGTATCCAGCCACACAGAGGGATCGTACGAGGGGTCGTAATTCTCTATTTCCTTCGGTGCTTTGAAGTTCGTCGGGTATCTTTCGCCTCGGATCATTGGTCCGAAGCACCGGGGCCCGAGTCGGCTTAGCGACCCCCTCGGCTCGCCGTCGCGGCGGTTGGTTAGGGTATGCCGCAGGTCGTCGGGCTGGCGTGCGTGCCAGCTCTGGTTGTTGATTATGTGGGTGCGGGCGTCGACGGGCTGACCGTTGGCGGCGACGAAGTTGGTCGCTAGCTGGGGGTCGTTGGTGGAGAGTGCCGCGTTCACAGGTCGGTGTTGGAGCTGCAGTGGCTCGGGTGGCGGGCAGTTGAGGGTGTTTTCCGCCATGGGGAGGCCGCTTGAGGCCGCTCTGCTGCCCGATAAACGCGAGTACATCCGACCCTGTGAGTCGACGCCTGCGTTTTGTTGCTCGACCGCCTTTGCGAGCAAGGCCTTGACGTACTGGATCTGCAGGGCGCCGTCACCGGTGGCCGCGATGTTGTCGACTGCTGCTCGGCCCGCGACGAGGTTGTCCATCGGGGTGGAAAATAGTGGTAGGCCGTTCACGTCTCTCCCATGAGGAGACCACGATCCTCGGCTGGTCCATGGGGGGTGCGCGGTTGGGTGGAGGTGGGGCGCCATTCGTCGTCGACCCTTGTGGGGCCGGGCGCTTCCTCCTGGTGGCGCATTCTCGCAGATCGCGCGCTCGGCCGCGCGGGCCGGGTTGCTCTCGTCGTCGAAATTCAGGGCGCGCCCCTGGACGATGGGGTTCAGGCGCGACCTGATTCGTTGCTGGTGGTAGCGCGACAGCTCCTGCGCCGTCACCTGCTCGAGGCGAAATTTTTCGCGCTCGGCTTGTTCCTTGCGGACTTCTTCCGCTAGCTTCAGGCGGAGTTCCTCGACCTCCGTTGCCTTTGCGTTGGGAGGGATCGGAGTGGAGAATGGATCCTCTGGCGGGTCGGCGCCAGTCGCCATGTAGGTCGCGGCATGGCGGCTGGTTCCGTCGGAGAGATCGGCGGAATTCTCCGACCCGGAGTCGAAGTCAAAGATCCCAAGGATGGAGGGGTCCTTGAAGTCTCCGATGTTGGAGACTTGGGTGATGGAGCCCGCGGGCGATGCGGCGACGATGGATCCGTCGAGTGACACCAGAGTCGCCGAGTCGGCGTCATCGTTGAGGGCCGCGTCTTCCGCAGCCGCGGTGGTTTCAGCCACGTCGTTGTGGGCTGAGTCGTACTCGGAGGCGAGGCGGTGGATCATGCGGACCTGACTCTCAGAGAGCCGGTCGCGTGGCGGCGACTCGCGGATGCGAGCCGAGTACTCCGAGACGATGACGTCGGTGAGGCCGACGAAGAGACTGATCGTGCCGACCGGCAGGATCATGCTATGCGTGACGGGTCACGCCGCCGAGACGTAGCTGCTCGGCAAGATTTGGAGCATCTCGTCGATCGCTATCATGCGACCGGAGGCGATCGACTCGTTGATGGGCATATTGGATCTCGCCGCAGAACACCGGCCAGACCGGCTAGGCCCCACGGTGGGCGCCACTGTCGTGGGAATGACCACGGCAGATGCTGCAATCGGCAGCGAGTAGTAGAACATGGGGCAAGGGCGGCCAGCCATCTGCGGTGCGAGATAAGGGCGGAGACACAAGGATTTACCCAGGTTCGGCCCCCCGGAGGGTAAAGACCTACTCCTGCTAGATTGTATTATGGTGGAAGTACAATGGGGCGAGCTCGGCGGCTAGGCAGCGAGTCGCTTGGGTGTATGATGGAACGTATCCTCTACGCGCCCTCTAGGGAGGTTTATATAGTCTCACCCCCCTAGGGTTTACAGATCTCAACCGAATCAGTTAAGGTTTCAGCAATCGTTTAACCTAATCCGACTGGGCCTATCTATGCTTCTGGGCCTTCAGCTTCCAGTCGCTTGATCCCACGCCAGGTCTTGATCCAGTCGCCGTTACCGCAGGCCCACTCGCAGGTGCCTGGGCCAGTCAGAAACGTCCTGCTGGGTATACCCCGGTAGGCATATCCCCATCATTTATGATCCTATGAGATTCGATTGGGCAATACAACAATATACATAGACCGCCATCCAACTTCATCTATGACTAGAAGTCCACCTTTGGGTTATCATCTGAACCCCTCCAGTATTAAGTTGCAAGCAACAGACAACTTCTTTAAGCAAAGTGTGTAAGGTAAACAATCCACTTGTTCCATGAACAAGAGACCGTTGTTTTATCCCTAGTAGAAACAACACATCTACAACCTATCGAGCATAAATACCCCCTCTTGGAGTCACTAGCAACTACTTGGACAAGATAGCTACTAACAACAGAGAGCATGCAAGATCACAAACAACACAGACATGATAGAATCAATAAGACAAAACCATTAATAAATCTGACATAGTAATCTCAATATCCATCGGATCCCCGCAAACACAACATGCATGATTACAAATAGATGAGATCTTGATCATGAATGGAGCTCACAAGATCTAAACATGAAAGCACAAAGGAGGAGATACAACCATCTAGCTACTACATGGACCCGTAGTCCAAGGCTGGCATGATGAAGAAGAAGGCCTCTGGGATGATCTCCCCTCCAGCAGGGCGCCGGGAAGAGCTTCAAATCCCCCCGATCTAGGGACGATCGTGGCAGCGACTACAGACGGTTCGTGAAATATTGATCGGGTACTTAGGGTTTAGGCATCGGGGGGTCTTTATAGGCGAAGAGGCGAGGTAGGGGGTCGCCAGGGCGGTTGCACCCCCCAGGAGCGGGCCCACCTTGGCGGTGCGGCCAGGGGGTTTGCCCCCCTGGTGGCCCTCCTCCGTCTCGTATTCAGGCTTCGTGTTCCCCACGGTAAAATATTGACTTTGGATTTTGTCCCATCCAATACTCGTTATGACGGGAAGAGGGCATGACTGCCAAGGACCCGTCGCTGGGGCTGAGGAGTGCGGTCGCAAGCGACGGTGCGCGTCTGGAGCGAAGGAAATGCTCGCTACGGGCACACATCATGGCGCTCGAGCGCAAAGAACGGGCGACGCAGTCGCGGGGGAGGAGCTCTATGGCGGCGGTGCAGAGAGGAGGTTGAGAGAACTAGGAGCAGGGAGAAAGTGAACAAGGGTTTCACCCCACTCCGCTATTTATCGACATAGGCCACGAAGCATCGTGGGATCGTGTGGGCACAGTGGTTGTCGCGTTAACGCTGAGTGGAGCCACACGAGAAGTTACACGGCGCATGCGATGATCTGCCTGCAATGGCCGTTGCGGTAATCAAAGAGGCACTAAGAGACTTGACCACTCGCATGGATAAGTGTCGCCGTGTCAGTAATTACTATAGCAGCTCAAAGAATGAGGCATCACGCAATGATTATGGACACGTAGGACGAAGCTTACAAAGTAAGCTAAGGAAATAACCCGAGCAGAATAAAATAACTCGGTTGTTCGAGATTTATCTCAGAAGAAGCCAAGATGAGTCATATCAACTACAAGATCCACAATGTTTCAGCTGAGATACACCTCTAAAATAAGCCGACTAAGGAATTGGTCGGCAACACAAATATTAGTTCCGAGTAAGGTGAACCTGTTGTGGCCTTGTCGGCTAAAGTCGTAAAGACCGCACCAACTTCGGGGAATAATGTTGGGGGGATGACCCCAGGTAGGGTCAAGCTAAGGTAAAAGGGTGAAGCCCATCGAGATATTGACCAGGTCAAAGAATGACCAGGCCGAGTTATACAAGGGCCGGCCGAATAAGGACCGGATTACCCCGAGTTAAATATCTAAGGCTTGACTCGGCCGACATATAGGATATGTCAGCGGGATATCTACCAGGTTATCTATTTGGAGGTGTGAGCTTGGCCATATCTTGTACGAGGCCGAGTCATGAGGAAGCTTGCTCAAGAAGGAGATAGCTAGTCCCGAAGTCAACACAGTGTTATGTCTCTCCCTCAGGAATCTATGCAGTGGCAAACGCTACAGACAAGGGTCAGAGGGACAGGATGGTAGAAGAAGCGTCACGGAGGTGACAGTCCTAGATTCCAACAATCACATGTCGTGGGCTCTGGGTTATTGCCATCAATAGAAGGGCAACAGAAAAAAGGTGCACCGAATTACCTCTTTGAGAGAAGCATATTCGGGGAATATGCCATCCACGTCAGCCCTAATGTAACCTGGCCACCCCTTTATAAGATGATCCAGGCCCCCCTAGTAGGAGGATTGATTCATTTTACACTTAGAGAGTACGTGAACTCTTCTTCCTCCTCTCTCCAATACAGCTCAAGGAGCAAGTGTAAACCATTGTTGTTCCAAGGAAAGAACTTGAGAGCATCTTGTGTGTGTAGAAACCACTGCATTATCCCTCCCTGGATCCCACTAGTACACATTGCCCCCCCCCCCCAACTTAAGCCTACCCATGGCATCTGTCGAGCCACCACCACTGCAGTTGCAGATTCGCTGACAAATACTATGGCTGCTTCCGAGTCAGCCAACATTGATATACAGCTTGTGCTTCATGTTAGACCAGCTGCTGCTAGCAGTGGCGTTGCTGCATCTTCCAAGGGCAAAGGTCTTGTCATGACTCAGACAGTCAGTGGCCAAAGTCTCGGCTCTGCCGAGCAATATGTAGTTGAATGGAATGTTGTCAATGACCAAGAAGTTTCTTCGTGCAATCATTCTGCACCAGCATATCAAGGAGTGACCATTGGTCCTTAGACTATGGACGAGATGACACAATCGGCTATAGCCATACTGATGCGTGCTTACAAAATAAATGAGGTATGCATGCTTCACTCTTTTATGTTCGGAGTGTTTGTATATATTTCCTAGCCCCCGAGTTTACGGCCGAGTAAATTATTTACTCAGTCGTAAGATGAAAATCGAATCAAAACTTATTGGCTGTTTGCCGAGATTCTAGTCGAGATTTTACTCAGCTTGGAACTCATATGATCATATTCTCATTTCCCTTGTCTTTTGCAGATCTCCTCCAACACTCGCACTACGACCTTCCAGACCTTGCTCCTGAAGTATAAGAAACTCTCTACTGAGCACAAGGAGCTATGGGACAAGATGAAGGGCAAGGGTATGTTCGTTTACCCGGCTTGTTTATCTGATTTTTTTTGCTTTGGGATGGGTTAACCCTTTCTCTTTTCCGATTTTTACCTACAGTTGAAGCCAATGTGGAGGAGCTGCATAAGAAGTTTTCTGACGCAGAAGGTATTCCCCTTTCCTTGTGACTTTATTTGTGCAATGCTTAAACCCATTTATCCATAGTTTTATATATCGGTGCAGCCGAGAAATCCTCACTTGCAGAAAGTGTGTCTATGCCGGATCTGATGGATCATTTTCTGGAACAAGAAGGGAAACACCAGGTCGAGCTCCAAAAGGATCAACATGAGATATCCCGGCTTCAATAACAAATCGCTGACATGGAGAAGAAGCATAAGGCCGAGATAGAGGGTTTGCAGCAGGAGTTCTTAGAGGAAAAGGACCAGCTAAAGGGCAAAGTCGAAAAGACTGTAGAGATGCTCAAGGCTTCCAAGTCTTTGTTGACTTTGTCTCAGCAAGACTACGATGTCCTCCAGACAATGTCGAAGACCTGGCAGGCTGAGCTTGGCCGAATCAACCTTTATATCGATAGCGAGTTCTTACTCTTTTTTATGCTTTTTGACATTGCCTTTAGGACTTAGTAATTTTCTTATATTTACCTATTTTCTGCAGAGAACTTCCATGAAGCCACTATATATTCTATCAAAGCTGTTGAGAAGGCCAGGTCCAAGGCGGGCGAGTCTATCGCTTCCACCGCCGAGTACACAATCGACGAGAATTTGGTTGCCTTTATGTTTGGACAAAAACAATGAAATATTATGGGGTTGATCTTCTCAAAGCCGGGATTCACGTCTTTAGGACATTGTGGCCCCAGGATAAAACTCCCAAGAAGATTCCAGAGTTGTCCGAAAAGTTGATGCTCACCGAGGAGAGATTGGATAAATGGCGCGAGTCAGGTGGTCGGGCTGCCGCTGATAAAGCTCTTGCCTTTGTTCTTTCTTGGTATGAGACCATCAATCTCGATGTCATGAAGAATATGCGAGAGGGTTCCAAATGGACCAGTGACCCAAAACTCATCCGGCAGTGCCAGGAGCGAGCTTACTCCTTTCTTCAATATACCATGTGCATGTCTGGTGTGATGGTCCAAGTTTCTTGGACCTGGTAGAGGAGGTTGAGGAAGAAATTGAAGGTGAAGAGGAGGAGGGCGATAGCAAAGGCACAGAGTCAGATGCCCCTGCGATAGCTGACATGCCTATCCCGGGTGCCGACACTCATGCTTGAGGATTAGGCCCTGCCAGCTCATCTTCTGGACCTGCAACCTCTTAGGCTAAGAACTTTCAAATTTGTTAGATCCCTGGTATGTCGGGTGCAGATGTAATATATACTATGGTTATTTTGGTGATCCTTTGCACAATGTTGAACTTTTAAAGTGGGGGCTTGACAATGCCGAATCACTTTTGGGCAAGTCCCTGAGTTTCTTTTCTTGTTCCCTCAATTTGATATCTTGGATCTTATCTACCTTTTTTGGCGTTTGACATTAGAGTCTCAAGGTCATAAAAATTAAGTTAACAATATTCGAAACTATGAGATTTGACGTAAAGTAATTTGACATAAAAACCATCATACGTTTCAAGGGGTTAGTCTGAGTAATAAATGTCGGCTCGCCTGTTTTTCCTTTCCTTAGTCATTTTTCATGTGTATTTGCCTCCGGCCTTTTTCTCTTGCTTGCCATGGAGCCATGTTTTGGACAACAGCAAAGTCGAAGAGTTGATCTTTAGTATTTATACATTAATACTTTGATTTAAGGGTAAATAGGTGAAGCCATCTGACATACAAAGATGAAGTACTAAAAATAAAGACAACCAATTATTACGACAAGGGAGTCCTCGAGTCAGTTTTTGGGTTCCGACACTTTTATTAATAGCACATAGCCGACATATATGTCCGACATATGAGATATGAGAGATACAAACATTATTCCCCTAGGTGTAGAAAGGGCGAAGCAATGCAACATTCCACGGCCTCTTGGTTTCCTCACCCGACCTGTCTACCTTGTTCTTCTGTGGACCTTGGGCATCTATAAGATAGTATGTGTCATTGTGCAAGGGTTTGCTCACAATGAACGGTCCTTCCCATGGGGGTGAAAAAATGTGCATTCTAGCAGTGTGTTGCACTAATCTAAGTACCAAATCTCCCTCTTTGAACACACGAGGGTTTATGTTCTAGCTATGATAGCGTTGGAGAAATTGTTGGTAGATTGCAGATCTTGACAGTGCCAACTCTCATTTCTCTTCGAGTAAGTCAACTTTGTTTTCTTGGGCTTCTTTTACCTCTGCCTCAATGTATTGACTGATTCTTGGTGAGTCATGCTCTATGTCGGTTGGTAAAACCGTTTCTGCCCCATATACAAGGAAAAATGGCGTATAGCCAGTTGACTGATTCAGAGTGGTTCTCAAAATCCATAGTTCTGAGGGTAATTCCTCTACCAAACAGCTAGGTGTTCTCTAGAGTGGTTCTATCAACCAAGGTTTTATCCCGGATAGGACAAGCCCATTTGCTCTTTCAACTTGCCCATTTGATTCTAGGTGAGCGACTGACGCTACGTCGAGTCTTATTTGTTTATTCATACAGAATAAAGCAAATGCTCCTTCGGCAAAATTTGTGCCACTGTCTGTTATTATGTTGTGTAGATAGCCATATCTTAGGATTATATCCTTTAAGAATGTTACAGTTGTTTTTCCATCACATTTCTTAATAGGCTTTACTTCTATCCATTTGGTAAACTTGCCGACCATGACCAATATATGAGTCATATTGCCTCTTGAAAGCTTGAATGGTCTAACCATATCCAAGCACCACACAACAAATGGCCTAGTGATAGGTATAGTTTTGAGATCAGATGCTGGTGTATGTATCTTATTCGAATACCTTTGGAAACCATTGGATTTTTTCAATATATCCTCTACTTCTTGCAGTGCACTGAGCCAGTAAAACCCATGCCAAAATGCTTTGGCCACTAAAGCTCTGGATGAGGCGTGGTGCCCACATTCCCCTTGGTGAATATCCAGGAGTATCTCTTGCCCTTTCTCTGAGCTAACACAACATTGCAGCACACTAATTACACTTCATTTGTATAGTTCATTGTTGATAATGGTATAAGCTTTTGCCCTTCTTTGCACCCGCCTGGCCGAGTTTTCATCACTTGGAAGGGTTCCATCTTTCAAGAACTCAAATATTAGTTTGTGCCCAATCTAGTATAATAGGGGTTAGGAAAACCTCTTCATCCACTTGCATCGGCTCAACCGACATTGCCTTTGCCAACATTTTACGTGCAGTTCCCGGGTTTGATTCGGCAGTCCCCCGGTTGAACGAAACATTCCCCGGGTTACTCGAATCTCTCCCTACATATATATCCATGTGATACCCCCGGGATCAGGGCTAAACAAATCCCAGACTTCTGTCTGACATAATCTTAACCTTGAGCTCGAGGATATCCAGTGAAGAATCAGTAACACAATGTGAGACCCTGGCGCATGGCTCAATAGGATTGATAGGAAAGCCATACCAACAAGTTGCAACTTCTTTTCTGGAATCTCATTCTAAAAGAACTCTAAGGTTAAGCGTGCTTGGCCTAGAGCAATTCTAGGATGTGTGACCGATCGGGAAGTGGGTACCAGGTGCGCATGAGTGAGGACAAAGTGCGCAGAAAAGACTAGTGTTGGTCTGTGGGGTTAGTCTAGAGATCCTCTTGAGCTGCCAGAAGTGACAGCCGTCAGTCCTAAGTGGCTAGGGTGTTACAAGTGGTATCAGAGCTGACCCTCGTGGTTACATGGGCGTGTGCGGGTCAGTGGCAGACATGTGTAGCATGGCGCGTGTGGCCCAGAGTGGACACGGCATGGCAATGTGCCGACACTGGACGCACAGACGTGTGCCAAGAGGGGACGTTCCTAGCTTGTGGTTGATCGACGAGGACGTCAATCTTCTAAGAGTGGGTGTATGTGAGACCCTAGCGCATGGCTCAATGGGATTGATAGGCAACCCATACCAACAAGTTGCAACTTCTTTTCCGGAAGCTCATTCTAGAAGAACTCTAAGGTTAAGTGTGCCGGGATTGATAGGAAACCCATACCAACAAGTGTGCTTGGCCTAGAGAAATTCTAGGATGGGTGATCGACCGGGAAGTGGGTACCGGGTGAGCATGAGTGAGGACAAAGTGCGCATAAAATACTAGTGTTGTTCTGTGGGGTTAGTCTAGAGATCATATTGAGCTGCCAGAAGTGACAGCCATCGGTCCGGAGTGGCCGGGGTGTTACACACAACAGTGACCCTGCGACACAAAATGCAAGCTCATAACTGAGCAGAGAACCAAATTATTACAAGCAGAGGTCACTGACCATAAACATTAAACAACGGAAGGAAAATTATGCTATTAATTATAGCAAACTTAACAAATGGCCTAAGAGGCCTGAAGCATAACGATGATGTCCCAGCCCATAGATTCCAGACTGCCGGCCAGGAACTCCAAGCTACTCGTCGGTGTCGATGTCGTACGGAACTTGTCTTCAGAGGAAAACTTACTCTGCCAAAAGTAACAACAAATCAAGGGTGACTACAGGGTGTAATCCGCAAGACTTATGGTTGGTGGAGTTGTTTTTCATAAAGCCATCTTTGTTTATAAAACAAGAGGGAGAAGAAGGTCTAGTTAGAGTATTTTAAAAGGGGATAAGAGAGCAGCATCTCCAAAGCATTGATCGTCGTCTATTGATATCCACCAAATCCTCATCATCTGAACACTAACTAGGATCACCCCCTCGTACCCATGAGGAAGAATCCTTAAGCACACATTGATCTGCCAAGTTTTAAGATTAGGTTCATGTTCTCTATGATCTTAGAATTCGGTCACCAAGCGTTCATAACCGTGAACACGGATTTTCAAAAAGATTTAACCTTGTAGGGGTGTACAACTTCACCCACACGTACCAACCGACTATTAATGCTAGATCATTAGCCCTCTTCCTTGGAAGGCCGGCAGCGGGTGGTTGACCATGACCTTTACCTTGCTTTCGCCGAGACCATGAGTCACACCCTAAGTATTGTTCCGCCGTAATGGGTCAAGTCCCGAAGCCGGTCCCTAGATATGTGAGGCAAGGATGATTTACCAGGGGCTCCATCCACCCCAAGCAACCTGGTCCATGCTTCCCTACCTGTTTTGAATGCACCTTTACCCGCCAAATATTTCAAAAGGTTTTCTATGCATATGTCGAATGGAACGCCCGAACTATGTGACTCATGGAATCTTCTAGGAAAGTTAGTTGCTCATGAGGTTGTCCAGGACCAGTGTGGTTATACCCTCGTGTCGGTTCCAAAGGCAAGAACTCGGGTCCTAGCGGTGGCGAGCATGGGACTACAAAAACCACATCCCACTATGGCCTCCCATACAAGCCTTAGCATGTTTAATCTCATATTACCTCTAATATCATCTCATCAGAGTATATCTCAATCTCCTATAATACTAGATTATATGCATCTGATACATCGTCTGGATTAACCAGCAGTGACAACTATGCATGGCTAAGCAGGACATAGATATAAGCTCTAGCAGTGCACACAAGCCAAACCTAGTTATGCTAGGAGCAGTGGATCAGGTAATATAAGCTCAAAGGGAGCAGTGCAACAGATAGGATACTCTATCTATCGATGAAAGACCATAGTAGAATCGTATGCATCATGGCAAGAATTGAAATGCTTTCGAAATCATAGGATTATATCATGGTGGGGCTATGCTTGCCTTTGACTGTTGATAACCATAAAGCAGAGCTTCGAACATCTGGTACTTGACTTGATTATAGTTGTCCAAGTATTGTTCTTCGAGCTTCGATGGTGTTGAGCTCGGTCTTCGATCTCGATCGCGATATCGTTTTCTATCGGAGAAGAACCAAGACGCTAGAAAGAAATGGGGAAACAATCAACACATGGCATCGATGCAATTCTCAAGCAAGGATGATGATATGACAAGTTAAATTGTATTTAAATAAAAACCTAAGGCATGCTCGACCATTTAATCGAGGTTCCGAGGGGTGAAAACCCTAACTCGGGGAAACTCCGGAATCACCTATGAGGGGTTACTATTTTCTTCTAATTACAATTGTCTTGAAAGTTGTTGAACAATGAATGATTACAGCTTAAATAGGTAGATCTCATTTTTATGAACATTTTGATATATTATACATATTTTTCAGACTTATAAATAATTAGTTATTGAATTTACAAGTTTTATATCATTTTCAAGAATTATTTAAAACCTTTTCTAAAATTATTAAACAACTTGTTAGACTTTTTACACCCAGCCAGAGTCTACCCACAGTGACTGACTGATGGGCCCTAGGCCACATCGGCAGCCACGTGAGCAAAAGGGACCCACATCGGGTTTGACTGCGCTGACCCGCGCGATGATGAAGTCATGTTGATGTCGACATGACATCAGCACGACGGTGAGCCGTAGGTCGGCGACGAGGACGGCGATAGAGGGCGCACACGCTTGCGTGGATGGGGTTGTTAGAGAGAGGGCATCGCAGGATACCTAAAGGTGGTGGCGCCGCCTAGTTTTAGCAACCAGAGCTTCGACAACAACGACATCTGACGGCGAGCGGCGACAATGTTCGGCGATAGGGCAAACCAGAGAGGGGGAGGAGCTAGGAGAGGTTTTGAAGAACCGTGAGCTCACCTTGATGCTTGAGGTGGGGTGGGAGAGGCAAGGTGAGGCCGGATTCCATGGCAACGACGGATGCCGGTGTCGGGGATGGAGGTTCCGATTGGGACAATTAGGACCGCGCCGGCTTGCTTTGCTAGGGGCAAAATAACAAGGTGGACTAGGCGGTTACCGTGCTGTACCTAGCGGGGCTCGGGGTGCTCCAAAACTACGGTGCCCCAGAGCCCCGACGAGCTAGGGTTGGAGTGGATAAGGGAGAAGGAGGGAGAAGGGGAAATGGGGCTCGTCCTCTGTGGGTACATGGTACTTATAGGCAGGAAGAGCGGTGGCCGCACGTATCTTGGCGAGGAGGTCGTCACGGTGACGACGGACGGCTCCGGCAGCGACACACAGTAGCTGCTCGATGGCATCCTTTTGGTGCGAGGTAGAAGAAAAGGAAAAGGGGGCGAAGCGGTACGGGCCGATGTTGGGCCACGCTGGGCTGGTAACGGGCCGCATCAATGTTTGCTTGACGCACGGGTGGCTGTGCGGGTGGGCGGCAGGAAGAGAAGAGGGAAGGTGGGCCGACCTGCATGGCTACTGCTCCTATATTTTTTTAAACACCTTTTTTCTTTTTTAGTTTTGTGTTTTCTCTTTGATAATTCAAATACAAAGCTGTTTTGGGTATTCCAAAAATACCATGGGTTTTTGGAAAACATTTAAAATACTATGGGGCCCTTTTAGTCCATTTGGGCTCGTTTTGTTTTGGTAGTTTTCAAAATATAAAACCATTTGAATAAGTTTCAAAGAGAGGGGAGGATTAGGGTTTTGGGGTTTGGTATTTGACCTTATTTTCTTGCATGCATTTTAAATTACATGATGCTCATGACAATGCACAAACAAACCCTAATTAGTATTTAGCTAAAACCAGGGTGTTACAATCCATTGGCATTACATCGTGCTCTTGACTTGTGCCACGATAAAAATTGATTCGGACGCAGGTGATGGCTTGATTGAAGGGTTCCTAAGGTGCTCCGACGCTATACCGGGTGGGATTGCTTTCCGAGATGAGCCTAGCTTGGACAAAGTCTCGGCTGCTTCATTTTCTACCCGAGGTATATGATGGAATTCACACCCGTCAAAGTATCCCGAAATTTGCTCGACATGGAAACGGTATAGTGCCATGTTTGCATCAATAGCATCCCAATGGCCAAATAATTGTCGAATCACTAGATTCGAGTCACCAAAACATTGAATTATTATGATTCCAATCTCTTTTGCCACTTTTATTCCATGGACAAGTGCTTCATACTCGGCCACATTATTAGATGCCACGAAGTGGATTTGCAACACATATCTCAATTGGTCCTTCTTGGGCGAGGTGAGGACTATGCCGGCACCTAGAACCGTTTTCATTTTTGACCCATTAAAGTGCATCCTCAGTAATTCGAGTCGGGCAATGGCAGCTCATATTGCATTTCTGCCCAATCAACAGAAAAGTCGGCAAATCTTGATATTTGATTGCATCTAGCCTATCATTTTGTGGGGTATATGGAGCCATCTCTATGGCCCATTTTGCTACTCTTCCACGTGCATCTTTGCTGCCCAAGTTATCCGAGATTGGTGCCTCACATATTACTCGGATTGGGTGCTCTTGGAAGTAATGTTTTAAATTCTTAGCTACCATGTAAACACCATATGTCATTTTCTGATAATGGGGATAGTTTTGTTTTGATGTTGAGAGCACTTCGCTCAAGTAATATATTGGCCGTTGCACCAATTTTCATTCCTCTTCGCGCTCAACCACAACTACAACACTGACTACTTTGTTAGTTGCTACAATATAGAGTAGCATTAGCTCTTTGGAAAGTGGCGAGGCTAGTATTAGAGTTGTGGCTAGAATCTTCTTAAGCTCATGAAAAGCATCATCGGCCTGCTACGTCTAGCCGAATTAGTCGCATTTTTTCATTAGTTGGTATAGAGGCAATGCTTTATCTCTTAGCCGACTAATAAACCGACTCAACAATGCCAGGCAACCAGTGAACTTATGGACATCGTTGAGACACTTTGGTAGTTCCATTCTTTCTATTGCCTTTATTTTAGTCGGGTTCGCCTTGATACCTCGGCTAGACACAAGGAAACCGAGTAATTTTATGGCCGAGACACTGAATGTACATTTTTCTAGTTAAGTTTCATTCGGAATCTTCTTAAATTTGTGAATGTTTGCCACAGATCATTTATGAGGGTGTGACTCTTCTTGGTTTTTATTACCAAATCATCAACATATACTTGGACATTTTTTCAAGTTGATCATGTAAGCATGCATCTTTCATATGTGGCACCAGCATTTCTCAAGCCAAACGGCATAGTGTGATAACAATAAGCCCCATACAGGTAATGAAAGCTGTTTTTATTTGATCATCCGGGTTTAGAGGTATCTAGTGGAAACCATAATATGCTACTAAAAATGAGAGTACCTCACACCCGGCTGTCGAGTCGATCACTTGATCAATTTGTACTAGTGGAAATGGATCTTTGGGACATGCCTTGTTCAGGTTCGTGTAGTCAATACACATACGCCACACCACAACGACATTTGGATCATATTTCTTCTTCTCAACCAGGACCAGGTTTGACAGCTAGTCCGAGTGTAGCACTTCCTGTAAGATCCCAAATTTCATCAAATCCAAAAAATTCTCATTTAATTCATATCATCATGGAATGTGTTTATTGCAGAAAGATTTTCAAAATTTAAACACTAGCAAAACCCTATTTTATACCCCTCTCATTTGCATGTATGAGGCATGTGTTTTATTTTTTTATTTTATTACCCAAAATATTTTGGAGTGGATTGTGTGTTTAAAAAACTTTTTCATACTAGGATTATCCCACAAAAATGTGGTGAAAGTTTGAAGTGATTTGGGGTTGATTTGATGCTTCAAATCAAATTTGGAAAATCAAATCAGAACAAGAAAAATGCTTAGAAAAAAAGAGAAGCAACCATCTAACTGGCGCGGCCCAACTATCAGCCCACCCGGGGTTTTCACCTCTTCCCTCTATTTATCACCACGCGCGGCCGCACCTCCTCGCTGACAGGTGGCCCCGTACTCCACGTCACCCCTTCGTCCCCAAACTCCGCGCGACGACCTGCTCGCCGCTGTCGTTTCCCCCTTTCAAAGCCGAATCAATTCGTGCTTAATTGCCATTGATTGTCGGTGTGATTCCCTCCCTCGCCTCGGCCACTTAACCCCCTCGGCCTCCGCTCCATTTACCCCACACCACAGCCTATGTGCGCCGCCAGGCTCCGCGCATTTCACCTTGCATCGCCACTGTCCTGATGAGCACCGGCGACCCATTACGGTGAGTTCCGGGCGCCCCTCGCCCTCTTATTGATGCGGTTGTGCTTGCCATCGTCTTGTGCTTCTTATGACACTCACCATTCACTTGCTCATGGCCTACAGACTCGCCCTCGTCAACCTCTGCGAGCACCCAACGCGCAGCTCAACTCTGGTGAGGAATTGTCGTCGTGTCCATGCGCACCTTCGTCGTTCGTGACCATCACTGCGTTCACCTCGTCGCCGCGATCCTGGTAACCCCCTAAGCCACCTCCCTCACCCCCTGGCCTTGCCGGAGCGACGTCTACAGATGCGCCACCGATGCGGTCGCCATTCGCACCGCTAGGTTTAGGTCAGGTCAATCAGATCCGCTGGATCTAGATCTAGTGGCCTAGATTAGAAGCCAGTAGCGAAGCGGTATGGTTAGATCTGGACCGCAGGATTCCACTTAGATCTGAAGCGCGCGCGTGTGATCCACGCGAACCGGTACCGGCCAATCAGAGCCTGCCGCATGTCTGTGTTTTAGATTTAAAATCCAGATTTGATCTATTTGATGTTTTAACTTGTAAAATTCATAACTTTTGATCTATAATTCAGAAAATTACACATTATGTGTCTATGGATTCAGAAAATTATGAACTTTAATTCTGTTGCCTTATTTTAGACTTTTGATTCTGTAAAAATAAAGTTTTGTGCAGAAACAATTGTAGGACTATTTTGGCTATAAAAATTATTAGGTAAATTATTTTTAGGTGGTGTCCGTGTTATTTAGACATTGAATTGTGTACTTTGTCTTCAGTACTATAGAGTTTGATTTTAAAAGTGTGGCAAATCATATCATTGAATTTTGCATGCATTCATATTATTTTTGAGTGTTACAATGATTTGTATATATTTTGTTTGAATTTTGTTGTGTAGATTTTGTGGATTGTGAAGTGTATGATTGTGAGGATTGTACCTATTACCCTAGCTACCAAGGCAAGTGATACTCCATATTATGTCCTATTATTTTACCTATTGCACTAGTGATATTTTAGTAGGACTTGCATGATAATTTTCCAAGTAAATTTCTATGTTACGGTAGATCCTATAGTTTATATATTGGTAGGATTTTTCCTAAGTTAGGAGCCATGGTATAGTAGAATGCTTAGACTTGCCAATAGAATTAGTGGGTGGAAAATTCATGTTATGATATTATGGAAAGATTATGCCTATGTGTTTTTTTACTAAGAAAACAACTTGTTAATGAAACACCTGGGTGGAATGGGACTTGTATGGTTTGTGTTGAGTGGTTACACAGGGCCCATTTCTATGGTTTACCCCGTGTATCACACTTGTGGATGGCCACCTAGGAACAAAGATATTTGAGATGTTTAGTGTTGAGAAGATTCCAGTGCAACCACATGGCATATGGGCTCTGCCTTGACCAACTAAGTTGCAAGAACTCGGCCAGATGGACATATGGTGGTAGAGTTGATAGGATGGAACGCGTCCATGGTGGTCTGAGGGATTGCTTCTGAAAAGTCTCGTCTCGATGCATGTCGAGTCTTGTGCGGAAAGTGCACCACCTCTCGAGACGGTAAAACCTAAGTACTTAGTCGTGTCCCCGGTTATGGACATTTTGAGCATCAAAGACATTGAAATGGTCAAGAATCTCGTCATCCCAATTTCTCTAAGTTAAAATTTGTGGGTGAACAAGGGTAGAGGTTCACCAATGTCTATTGGTGGTTCCTTAGTGTTTTGTAAAACAAAACTTAGTATTTTTAAACTAGTAGGATAGAAATTACTTTGTGCAAAGCCAGCCTGAAACCACACTTAGCCAAATTCGTGTAGATGATAGTTTCTACTATATAACTATGATATCACTTGCCAATACAATTCCAACTATATTGACCCCTTGTGGCTGTAACTTATTATGTTGCAGTTTACTCTGATGGTGAGTAGGGTTATGAATCTACACTCAACATGTTTGCCTGTGGCACATGAAGATGAAGACTTTATTTATTTTCTATGTAATGAGAACTCTTTTTATGTTAGCCTTGGGATAGAGAGTTGTAAGAACTATTGTACTCCTGGAATTTTGATGTAATAATGACCTTTGTATCTGTGTACTTCATCTTAAACTGTGGGTGCTAGCAGTTAGATCCAGGGACTATTACTGCAATCACAGGGATCTCTACCTTATTGGGTGAGATCTTATAGATGGTATCAGAGAACTGTATTTCATGTAGGTTTGTGACCGTAAGATGGATTAGATTAAGAAAACCACTAGGAAAATTCAACACCACTATGAATTTCACACTTTTTTATTTTCATCTCGTAAACCTCTTCTAATCTTCTTTATCATCTCTATTTGTAGATGGCCGCCATCAACGAATCCGCTAGGAAGGGACCATTTTTGACTATGACCCTAGAATGTGAGAGCGGAGTTTCCCAAGGCACTCAAGAACCTCATGATTAGCTTGGGGATAAATGGTGAAGACGTGTACAAGGGATTTCCAATGATGGATGAAGGAGAAGAGTATTGGTGGGTACAACTCCACTTGTATAAAAACAAGGAGGACAACCACAATGAGTCGAGATTCTGCATGATCACCAACTCTGAAATGCATATGTCTGACTCTACAAGGAATGCAGCATGGAATTCCATTGAAGAACTTGGAGAAAGACTTAAGTGTAGAATTCTCAACACTCAAAATGACCTTAGAGAGGAGAGAAAGCATACCCAAGACTTGGACACCACCATAAAACATCTAAGAAGGGATAGCATAGACTTATCCTGGGAGTCTTGTGATCAAGACAAACAGATTGCCTCCAAGGATGCCTAGATAGCTACCTTGACTAGTGATTGAAGGACACGTATCCTATAGTTGGACTACCACACTTGTCATTTTCTCGCGTTAATAATTTGATCATACCGACCTATGTGGTATGGCAAAAATTTGTCTAAGTTGTGATTGAACCTTGTCGCTTGAGTTGAATAATGTATGCCATGACTTGTGTGGATTAATGTTTTGGATGAATGTTATTGGCTTTTGTTTTACTACTTTATGTTTTTGTTGTTTCTAATTTTTATCCATCCTATGCATTAGATGCCTAGCTTTGTTTACAGCACTGCTGAGGAGTTTAAGGGGACTCGCTTTGGGACTCGCATTTTGCAGCTCGTCGGTGTGCTCGCTCCTCCCATCCCTACCATCAAGGGAATTCAGCTCAGGAAGTTTGAGAGAAAGGACTTGTGGGGATTCAGGGTGACTCAGCCAGGACGCCAGTCAGAGCCTCCAACGGAAGAAATTTCCTTCACGATAATCCATGATGATCAAGAGAGAGGCCTCGACATCGCCATGCAGGAGCTGATAGGTCGCCTATGTGGACGTCACTCCGCCGAGCTCAAGGGCCACTACTTCCATCACTTTGGGAGACGTGACTTGGAACGAGAGGCTATAGTGTTGGATGAGGCCACTAAGGAGACCATTGAGCCTGTGCGCCACTACCTCCAGGACTTAGAGAGTCTCCTTAGGCACCTTGATACTGATAGGACCAACGTCATGCTTAGCAATGACGAGCTATGCGTCCAGCTGAGGGAGAAGGACAAGGCCTTCGAGGATCAGGAGGAGTGCATCAAGGAGATGGAGACGAGGTTTGAAAAGCAAGATAAGAAGTTCAAGAACCAAGAGAAGAGAGTCAGGATAGGGACAGGAAGATCAATGATATGAAGACTAGGATGGAGCTCAAGGATCTTGAGATAGAGGCAGATCACGAGGTGATAGAGAGGTTGTGCTCACAGAAGAGAGAGCTTCAGGCGAAGGTCGATGCTTTGACCACTAGCTTGGAGGAATACAAGGCAGGATTTGACGCCGCAGAACTTGCTCTAGTGGAGGAGGAAGTCGACATGGAGGAGTAGAGATGCCTATCTATCTACTCATTTACCTTATCATTTTATTATCGAGTCGCATTGATCATCCAACTTGTGGATGAGTATGCTAGTGTGTTTATCTTTGCAAACTTGTGCTTGTGATGTTTCGAACCCTAAAGTTTATATTGTGCTTGTTTGTTTGTGATTGTTGTTATATGATTGTGCATGTCACATCCCAAAAATTTCCAAATTTTGAAATGTGAAAAATAATCAAACAAAAGAAATAAAGGATGAAATTTAGGGGGAAAAGAAACTTTTTGTTTCTAAATGGAAACATCAAAACCTTACTTGAACAAAAATTTGAATGAGAAAGTAACAAACAAATTTTCAAACAGATCAAATGCATTCATGCATGGAATGTATCTTGATTTTGAGCATTTGGAAAAGATAAACCTAAACTCTAATAAACGAAATTATCATCAAGATCACTCTAAAACTATGGACTTGTTCCATATAAAAATTTAGCAACAAACATTCCTAAATAAACAATAATGGTAAACACAAATATTACAAAACCATGGGAATTGATTTAACTCTATTCGGAGCCATGGATAAAAAGATATGAATTATATAAGACAAAAATAAAAAGGAAATGGATGTGGTATATTTTGAGAAATGACAAAATTATAAAACCATGGAAATTGGATTCACCCTTTTTGGATATTTAAATAAATAGATATAGATTTTAAAAGATAACAGGAAAAGAAATAATAGTAAAATACTAAAGCTATATGTGTATTTATTAAAATAAAAGATGTTGAAAAGTTTTCTAATTTGAATAATATACTCAGTGGTATTTTATTAAAATTAACTGAAAATGGCTAGCAAAATTTGAATCAAAGTTGAATACCATTGAGAAATGAAGTTAGAAAAGAAAAAGAGTAAAGGAAAAAAATAGAGCAAACCACAGCAACCCAACCATAGCCCACGACCACAGCCTGTTCCCCTTCTAAACGGCCCACCCGACAGATCTCCCTCACCTCTCGTTAAAAAAACGTTGACAACCCGACCCCACCCTCAGCACCTGGTCGCCTTCGACCTCTATCCAGAGAAGAACCACGGCGAGCCCGTTTGCAGTGCTTTGATTCTCGACTTAAATTCGCACTAACACGATCTTAATTACCAAATACGTCAATGCCCTCTTGATCCCCTCCGGCCCCTCTTCATTTCCCCTCAAACATCACCACTAACGAGCCACTGGGTTGCTCGAATTCGAGCTCTTCATCTCGCCGTCTCCAACGAACTCCGGCGCCAATTCCGATGAAGAAGGACACCCCCGCCACCCAATTTCTCTACTAACCTTCTTAGTTTTCTGTCGCGCATCTCCTTGAATCCTTGTTTTGATTTCTTGAGCCCCAGGTGCTCGACGTTGTCTTCATTTGCGAGCACCGCCGCAAGCGCAACTCCGTCCACCACTGGGAGCCACTGCAGGAAGAAAAACTCGACCGTGCCAACACCATCGACTTCACCTATACCTGTTGTGCATCTTATTCGTCTCCACCGTCTTCGGGAACCACCAGAACATCGCCTCCTTCCACTTCCTGAGCATCGCCGCCGTCCTCACCATCGCCGGTGACCTGAGCTGCAAGGTGAGCCAGCGCCTTCTGTTCCTTACCCTTTGATCTTATTTCGACGGACATGATTAGACTTAGCCGAGCCTAGCCGAGCCACACGCCGTGAGCCAAGCCACCAGCCTAGCTCGATCCCAAATGAATCTTCATCGTTTGTTTTAAGTAAATTGTACAACCTGCACCAGCTATTCACACTGAACCGGTATCGACCAATAAGAAGCAGCCACGTTACCTGTCATGATGGAAATTAGGGTTTCTTAATTACAAAATAAATAGAAATAGTTGCCAACTTCAAAAATTCATATAAAATCAACCATAAGTCCAAATATAACAAATAGTATGTCCCTCTCTCTTCCTACTCGATCTTCGGCGGGGTCGAATGCTTTCCCGGTCGAGGTTCAGTACATCTGCCAGGCATAGGGTTCTCAGCTCGATTCTCTCTCTGTATCCACCTTTAGTCGGTATTCAGGGTTCGGATTCAGAAAAATTAGAGCTTCACTTCAGTGAACCCATTTTGTTCAAATGATTTTGTAAAAACTGAGTTTTAGGCAGAACCATTTGAGGAGTATTTTGATTATAAAAATTGTTGTGAAAATTATTTTTTGAGTGAATCCTTTTTGCAAATGGTTGTGTTTTGAACCCTCTCACCTTAAAGACTACCATTCAAAATTAAAAATATAATTTGTTGGCACTAGAAAATATCCCATTGAATAAAAGCTTTTCTAACAAAAGAAAAATGATTTAAATGACTTATTTGCACTAACTTGGTTCCAATTGGAATTCCATTTTTATAAAAAGACCAGTAGGTGTTTGTAATGTTTAGAACCTTGTTAGGAACAAATTTTTCAATAAAATAACATTTTGCATGCTTGCATGCATTTCTTTATTTTCTTGTTTTTGCTTTGTTGTTTTATGATGCTAGTTTTGAGTGTGTGCTTTTGCTTGTTTGTATAATTGTAGTGAACTTTGAAGAGTGTGACTTTTGCAACATCAAGAAGAGTACCTAAATATTCTACTACAAAGGCAAGTGATACTTTGATCATCAAAAGTCCTATCTTTTCAATATTGCATTAGTGATATTTTTGTATTATGCATGATAGGACTATTCAAAAAATTTCTATGCTATGCAAATTTTTGTATCTACCTTGGTAGTATTTCCTAAAGATGAGAGACATGGTAAGTTTGGAATGCTTAGTCTACCTATATAGAATTGTGGGTGGAAATCATGATATGATGTCTTATGAAAATACAAGTATTGTTTTTGGACTAATGAAAACAACTGATGTTAATGAAACACCTGGGTGGAAATGGGACTTGTATGGATTTTTGTTGAGTGATTACTCAGGGCCCATTTCTATGGTTTACCCTAGTGTATCTCACTTGTGGATGGCCACCCAGGAACAAAGAGATTTGAGACATTCTTGTCATGAAAGCTTCCAGTGTAGCCACATGGCATATGGGCTCTGCCTTGACCAACTAAGTGGCAAGAACTCGGACGAACATGCAGAAGGTGGTAGTGATGATAGGATGGAACACGTCTGTGGTGATCTGAGGGATTGTTTATGAAACGTCTCGTCTCGATGCATGTCGAGTCTTGTGGGTAAAGTGCACCACCTCTCGAGAGGGTAAAACTAAGTACTTAGCCGTGTCCCCGGTTATGGACAATTTTTGAGCATCAAGACAATGAAGCAGGATCAAGAATCTCATCATTCTAATTTATCTAAGTTAAAACTTGTTGGGTGAACAAGGGAAGCACCTGGTGTGAATCTAGTGTGCCATGTTTGATGAAGTGTTTTGGAAAAGAGAAAAACTATTTTACAAAGGATAGGGAAAACTTATTTTATGCAAAGGCCAGCCAAAACTCCACTTAGCCATAAATTCATGTAGATGTTAGATTCTCTATAACAATTTGGTATCTCTTGCCAATACAATTCAAATGTATTGACCCTTGTGGCTATAACTTATCATGTTGCAGGTTTGTTTGATGTTAGTGAAGTTTGTTGAGTAGGGATTACAAGTCTACAACCAACATGTTTGCCTATGGCACATGAAGATGAAGGACTCCGTGTTTTGTAGTTATCTGTTGCTCTGTAATAAGATAGCCATATGAGCTATGTAAGTTGTAATGAACTATTTTATTCCTGGTTATGAGTTGTAATATGACCTTTGTTTCTTGATATTACATCTTAAACTGTGGGTAATAGTTATTCGATCCAGGGACTAGCACTGTAAACATAGGGACTTGTACCTTATTGGGTTCAAGCCTCCATGGTGCATGATAGGATCTATGGGGTTATTTATCCTTACTTATCCTTATTTAAACCACAGATGCCTCCTCGTCGTGCCAATCCCAACAACAGCAACAACAACAACAACAACAACAACAACCACAACAACAACAACAACAACAACAACAACAACAACAACAACAACAACAACAACAACAACAACAACAACAACAACAACAACAACAACAGCAGCAGCAGCAGCAGCAGCAACAACAGCAACAACAACAACAACAACAACAACAACAACAACAACAACAACAAGAATAATAATAATAATAACAACCAGAACAACCCACCAGCTTTTGATATGCTCACAAGGTTTCTAAGATTGAGGCCTGCTAAGTTTTCTGGTACAACTGATCATATGGTAGCAAATGATTGGCTATGTTCTGTGAACGAGGACTTGGTCACAGTTGGTTGCACTAATGCAGAGAAAGTTAGGTTTGCGGCTCATTTACTGGAAGGACTAGTAGCTACTTGGTGGGATAACTTTCAAGTCACTAACCCTATTGAAGAGGTGACTTGGGCAATATTTGAGGATGGATTATGCACTGCTCACATATCTTCAGGAGTGATGGGGTTGAAGAAGAAGGAATTTCACAACCTTAAACAATGCCATCGCAGTGTTGTAGAATATATTGAAGAGTTCAACAATCTGTCACGCTATGCACCGGATGATGTTGACACTGATGCAAAGAGGAAGGAGAAGTTCCTCGAAGGGCTGAATGATGAGATGTGCATGCAACTATCTGTTGCTTATGTTAGAACTTATCAATCTCTGTGTGACAAAGCTACCATCTTGGAAAGCAATATGAAGAAAGTGGAGAATAGGAAGAGGAAACATCATTTTGATAAGCATGGATCGGGATCGTCTCACAAGCGTTCTTATGGTGAAGGTAGTCGAAGTTCTGGATCCCACAAGCATGGGAATCATAACAACCACCATAACAGTAACCATCACCACGATAGCAATAAAAATCATGGACACAATAATGGGGATCACCGAAACAACAAGAGTGGATACAAGAGTCACCATAATGGACATGGCAATGGGAATCAGCCAGCAAGGAGAGATATCAATCAGGTTGAATGTTTCAAGTGCAAGAAAACTGGACACTATGCAAATGAATGCCCAGAAAAGAAGACTGATGGAGCCAAAAAGCCAAACCCTTTTCAGAAGGGTCATGTGAACCACATCAATGTGGAGGAAATCCAAGAGGAGTCTGATTCTATGGCTGGTAAGTTCAAGATTAATTCCTTTCCGAAACTTATCCTTTTTGATACCGGTGCATTGCATTCATTCATTTCAAGAGCATTCATAGAAAAAAATAGAATCCCAACTGAAACAATTCGATGTCCTATTAAAGTGAGCTTCCCAGGTGGAGAGATGATAGTGAATTTTGGATGTCACCAACTAGTTCTAGAGTTTGGGAATGTTGGTTGGCTGATAGCGCCTTGAAAAGCTTGACGATTGTCTACAGACAACATGTTGGGAACCCCAAGATCAAGGTTTGAAGCAGCAAGTTTTCCCTCAGTTGAGACCGAGGTTATCGAACCAGAAGGAGGAAGGAAACGTCACACATGTGTTGCAACCAACGCGGAGACCTACACAACACAAACTCAAGACTTTGCCCCAACAAATAGTGAGGTTGTCAAGCTCACCAGTTTGCTGTAACAAAGGATTAAATGTATGGTGTGGAAGGTAATGGTTTGGAGCAAGTAAACAAGTAACAGTGGAAGATGTATCAATGGTAAAGATTGGACCGGGGTCCATAGTTCACTAGAGGTGCTCTCCTTAGATAAACAACATGGCATGAAGGGTAAACAAATTACAGCAGGGCAATTGACAGGAACTGAGCAAGGCATCACAATGCAATTACTAGTCAGAAAGATCCTATGAGGTTGATTGGGAATACAACAAGATACATAGACCACCATCCAACTGCATCTATGTAACACCCTCAGAATCGGCCCTATGCAAGTTTTAGCGAAACCTGCCAAACCCGCATAGAAACGATTCAAAGGTGCCCACGAGGCACTTTCGTGCGGGTGGAAAACGAAGTAATAACATTACACAACAGTCCTCGATGGGACCCACAGAACAGATATATATATACAACACGACTCCATGAGTCAAGAATACAGATATACAGAACAAAGATCCAAATCACCTTGAAAACGATAGAGCGTCCAGCTACGGACAAGATGCAAATGGGGCTAAGAGCCCTGAAGAATAACCAATGGCGTCCATAACCCTGCCCAGGCCAAGCCGGAAGGATAACCCTGCTAACGACGTCGATCTCAAAACCTGCTTAAACAAAAGGGGTGCCGACAAAAGGGCAAAGGAAAAAGAGGAGCGTCAGTACTGAGGCCAGTACACGGCGAGACTAGAATTCGGCGTTCCTCGCCTACATAGGTATGGTGGACTGAAGCGGCAGCGGCAGCATGCACTAAACACCCTATAGAGACTCGGTACAACTGGCGGCTATCAGAGAGGGGTAAGAAAGACCTATTCGGAACCAATCTGAATCTAACACCAAACAAACCCATCCTGGTATTTCCCCCTCGAGACCAAACGAGGAAGTCAACCGAGGAACTCACACCGTTGGCAGTTTTATTTATTCAGTTATCGTTGCAGCAATTACTAGTCAGGTATAGATAATCATCCTGAAAAATAAGCAATGGGCAATTTTAGTTAACCATTCCGTTGTAGTTGCAACACTTACTAGTCAGATACAATTAGCATGAGATAACCCCAAAAACCCAGCAGTTGGTGGTACTTTTATTTAGCCATTCCGTTGTAGTGAAGCTGATTACTAGTCATATCGGGTACAAGTCAAATTATAACAGTAAACTTTAGTTATAGTTATCTATGATCAAGCATTGTGCTCCAAGTCGTCCATAACCGCGGACACGGCTTCTCGAAAAGATTTAACCCTGCAGGGGTGCACCAAAGTATCCACAAGCACTTCGACCCTTTTTGCCAGATCAGTTAACATACACCCATCGGTATGTCGGCGGGGCCTAAGTCACGACGTTTCCAGACCCAAAGCAAGTACATGGGGGCCACCCCACTAAGTCGAACCCGCAACGAATTCGGCCGGTCTCCGAGACGGACTTAGGGTTTGGGTAGACGGCTGTGAACGACTGGGAACCCAAAACTGGGCTTGTCGACACCGCGAAATCGTGTCCCGATCCTAAACAGTACAGGTGCTATCCATCGCACAATTTAAATAAAGCAGTAAAGCATGGCATAAGTACAGGATAGTAAATAAATCCTCAAACTAGTTTATGGCCCCCAGTACAATACTTTGAAATCAGGTACTAATCGATGGGGGCCCATATCTCCCCACCTGTGGTTAGCGCGCTCGATCTCGGAACAGGTGTCAAGAACTCGGGGCCCTACGGGACACAAGTGGACGGTTAACAACCAAATAACATCTATTGCCCACCTGTGCCTCTGCTTACTTACTTCAATTTTAGTTGTTAAACAGTAATTAAAGTTATGATCAACTCCAACAGTAAACATGCGGCAATACTCCAACGACTGTGGTACTTGACGACACGCAACAGCACTTGAGAAAGCGACTACGACGCGCAGGTCCAACTATCTACCAAACAACAGGTAATAGGAGGTGTCCAAGGCAATATAAGGCTGCAAGGGACATCACGGGTACGAAAACTAGAGCATCGCCACACAGATAGCAATAGATCAACAGGAGGGAATAAATACTATAAAAGTAAGATAGGTAGAAAGGGGGGAGATGCTCGCCTGAAAACATTGCTGAAGGTTCAACCGACGATCGGGTCGACACTCGCATCAACTCAACGGCCTTATCCGCGAAGAACCAAAACACTAGAAGAAACACCGGATGCACTATTTAATACTACGGTAGAAAATCGGGCATGATGCATGCATGATGTATGATATGGCAAAGGGGCGATGCAATTAGGTCATATTAAGCGGAACCGGGGGTCCCGACAATTAATTAAACGGTTCAAGTTATTTAGAACCCCGCAATTTAAATGTTGTCTTAACAAGGCAAGATTATATCATCGGTTCGCTACACAAATTTAAATGAGGCCAATATAAGACTAGATTTGCCCGCATATGGGCCCCATATTTAATTAGAGGTGAATCGGCATAAGGCCCCCAACCACATGACAATATGCATGCGAGTATGACAATTTAATATGCATCCATTTGTTATTACATTTATAAAAATAGGGCTCGGGAAAAGGGGTCACACATTAGGGGTTCGGCGAACTTGGGCTCCGAGGGGTTCGGGGTCGGTCTCGGGGTTCAGGGTTCGACGGGATCGGTCTTCGAAGGTCGGTTGCAAGACGAAGAGCTTGGCGTTCCGGGGGGAAGGACTTGGTGTGGCGTCGGGGCGCATCGGACCCGCCCTGGTCGGTGCCGATCTGTTGTCGATGGCGAACTTGAGCGGATCGGGTACCGGGGTCTTCGAATCCGTGAAGTAGATCTTGTCGCACGGTATCCGGGGTAGACGAACTTGGCGTATCGGGTTCGTTCTTCGAATCCATGTAGTAGACCTCGTCAGTTCCATGTCGACGACCTTGGGGTCTCGGTGTCTTCGGGTTCTGGGTAGGAGGCCTTGACGTCCGTGAAGGAGTTCATGGCGTCCCAAGATCGGTCTTCGGGTACCGCGAAGGAGAGCTTGGGGTTTCGAGGCTTCAATTGTCGATGGCGAACTTGGACTTAGCAGCGCATGTTCGGGTGGCTTAACGGGGTACTAGTCCGGCTTGCAGCTCTTGTTCACCGGAAGGATTGTATGCAGAGTTACCATCTTGCAGTACCATCAACACCACCATAGGACCCCTGTTGACATCACCAGGAGGGTGCCCGTGTGGCTTGTTGCTGCACACGCACGGCAGCAGTGCGGGCCAGGGGAAGGCCGAGATCGACCGACGCGGCCAGGAACGCGCAGGAACACGGGGCAGCGGGGCCGAGCCGTCTGCGCAGGCGCTCGATGCGGGCTTGAGGAGGCGAAGCAGGGCGGGGAGGGGATACGGCGGCTGCCAGGTTCCGGGAGGAGGACCGATGGAGGAGGTGGCCGCGGTGGCGGACAGGGACAGACGGAGGCGGCGGCGCGGAGGGGAGGAAGAAGGGCGACGCGGCCGGGCGAGGATGGAGCTCGGGGCCGCGCAGAGAGGGGTGGCAGCGCTCGCGAGGGCAGGTGGGGGACGTACGGCGGCTTGGGTCGGCGGCGCGCACGGGAGGAGGTGGCCTCGGCGGAGCAGAAGAGGCGGACGCGGCCGGCTCGATGCGGGAGGGGTCGCCGGCGAGGGAGCCCGCGAGGCGGCGGTTGCTGGCGAGCGAGGCGGGGCGAGGTTGGGTGCGGCGAGCTCGGGGTCGCGGGGAGGGCGACGAGGCCGGCGAGAAGGAGGCGGCCGCGGGGCGCGCTGCTGCGCCGGGGAGGCGGCAGAGGCGGTAGGGGACGGCGGCCGGCGGGCGAGCGGAGGAGGGAGGGCGAGGGCAGCGGGACGGGGAGGGAAGAAGGTGGGGATTGCGGGGTGGGTGCGGAGTTCGGCAGGGCACGGGCGGAGGTGGAGGCCGGAGGCGGCTCGCCTGGGAGAGGAGAGGAGGCGGGAGGTGGGAGACGCGGGGAGGAAGGAGAGCAGAGACGCGGGGGGTCCGTGGGGGTGGGCCGGGGCGTGGGGTCAGGTGGTGGGACCGGGGTCCAGGGAGAGGGTGAGGGAGTGGGTCGGTGTGGGGAGGTGGGGCCGCTGGGTGTGTGTGTTGGGGGTGGGGCCAGGGTGTAAGGGAGAGGGGTAGGAGGGGCTGTGTGTGGGTGTGGGCAGAGGAGAGAGGGAGAGGGGGCTGGTGGATTGATGAGGTGGCGATGGGTGTGATGAGGTGGAGGGAAAGGTGAGGTGGCAGGCTAGGATAGGTGGGTAGGATAGGTTTGGGTAGGTTAGGGATTTAGAGTTTGGGTTTTATTAGTTTGTAAATTATTCAAGGTGTTGTCTTGTTTTAATTCCGTTTAGCAAAATAATTTTTAAGCAATTAATTTAACAGATAATTATAAGACTTGTTTTGAAATAAGAGAAGAGGTATTTTTAGAAAACAAAAATAGGCTTGTTGAAAATAGTTTCAGACAAACAATGCATGATGATGGCGATGCAATGCACAAAAACAACGCGATTTTCTAGTAGTTGTTTTGCGGGATGCCACAATCTATGACTAGAAGTCCACCTTCAGGTTATCATCCAAACCCCCTCCAGTATTAAGTTGCAAGCAACAGACAACTACTTTAAGTAAAGTGTCTAAGGTAAATAGTCCACATGTTCCATGAACAAGAGACCGTTGTTTTCTCCCTAGTAGCAACAACACATCTACAACCGAAGAGATTATTGTCACTTCCCTTCGAAACTAGAGGCATGAATCCACTATCGAGCATAAATACCCCCTCTTGGAGTCACTAGCAACTACTTGGCCAAGATAGCTACTAACAACGGAGAGCATGCAAGATCACAAACAACAGAGACATGATAGAATCATACAGACAAAACCATTAATCAAACCAACATAATAATTTCAATATCCATCGGATCCCTGCAAACACAACATGCATGATTACAAATAGATTAGATCTTGATCATGAACGGAGCTCACAAGATCTATAAATGAAAGCACAAAGGAGCAGATACAACAATCTAGCTACTACATGGACCCATAGTACAAGGTGGAACTAATCACGCATCATACTGGAGAGAAGGCCTCCGGGATGATCTCCCCTCCGGCAGGGTGCCGGGAAGAACTTCAAATACCCCTGATCTAGGGACGATGGTGGTGGCGGCTACAAACGGTTTCGTGGATATTTGATCAGGTGCTTAGGGTTTCTGCATCAGGGGATTCTTATAGGCGAAAGGGGAGGCCGAGGCGGCGGCCAGGGGCGCCAAACCCTAGCCAGGCGCGGGGTGGGGCCCACCCGCGCCTGGGGTGGGTCGGCCCCTCCGGCTCTCCTCTGGTCTTCTTATTCCCCACTAAAAGTAATTGACTTTGTCCTTTGTCCCGTCCAATTTCGAGAATATTTCTTTACTAACTTTTCTGAAACCAAAAACAGTAGAAAACAGGCATCTGGCATTTTTGCAACTTGTTAATAGGTTAGTACCAGAAAACATGTAAAAACCACCTCAAAGTGTAGACAAGCAAAGCAAAGTAGATACAAAACAAGCATGGAGCATCAAAAATTATAGATACATTTCCAACGTATTAGGGAAGTACAAGTTTCCAGTTAGTTTGATAATCCTAGAATCCTAAGGATTGGATGTATTAATAGGCATGTATTGGATGACCCGTTATGAGGGAGTAATAGACTGTGCCAGACGAACTGTTACACTCACAACCCCGGAAAATAAACGGATTAGGTTCAAGTCTAACTTTGAACCCAAAAGTAGTAAGTTAAATTCTCTTAAGGGGGTTAGCCTAGACAGTGTACCAGTAGTGAAGGAGTACCCGGATGTGTTTCCGGAGGAATTACCAGGAATGCCACCAGATAGGGATGTGGAGTTTTTGATTGACTTATTACCAGGATGCCATGGGTAGGCTAAAGTATGGGGCCAATGGATGCTAGTGGGATCTGGGGAGGGAAGATGTAGTTATTTCTACACGCGAATGACTAACATACAGATCTTTATTTCTCCTCTCTTGGACTACAAGTGCTCCTTGAGCTGTATGCAGTAAGAGAAGATGAACTTTACATGCCTAACGGTGTAGAATGAGCCGATCCCCCCTCAAGGGTCCAAGCTTCTCCTTATAAAGGGGTGCCTTGGCTCCTCTAGGGCTGACGTGGCAAGCATATTCGAGGAATATGCTTGTCCCAATATAGTAACTCGGCGAGCTCCTTTCCGTGTCCCCCTTCTAATGACGTCAAAGTTCCAGAGAGCCCCACCTGCATGCCTCAGGTTCCAGTATTGTCACCTCCGTGACCTCCTTCTGCTCTTCTGCTGCTCTGCGCCTTGTCCTTTGTGCTTGGCTCTGTTCAGATTCTTCCTAGCCCGAGGCTAGGGTTTGACTTTAGGCTCCTCCTTCTCCTGCAAGCTTCATGTTATTCGGCCCTGCCTCGCTTAACTCGGCTCGGCCTTCACCTGCATTATGTCTTATTCGGACTTGCCCGGCCGACTTAACTCATACGTCGGCCGAGTAACGTACAGTCCCTCTTGTAAATGTCATGGTCATGCTTATCTCGGCTGAACTTTACATGATTCGGCCGATATAAACAGTAACTTGGCATTAGACTGGGGAAGCTCCTTTTGGCTTCCCCCGTCTTGACCCTATCCGGGGTCACCTCCCCAACATTAGTCCCCGAAGCTGGTGTTGTCCTGCCCGTAACCTCGGCCGAGCCACATCAGTTTCCCAATATTCATTTCTCCTCTTTTCCGAGTTACCTTCTCCTATTCGAGGTATCCGCGTAGCTTCTTGTGTACACCTTATCCTATGTGTAGCACTCATCATTATTTCCCTAGTTTTTTGTTCCTCTACAGATCCACTGACAACACTACAGTGATTATTGCGCCTTTCGCGTCGGCACTGCGACGCCTCGCGCACCGCATCGGTCAGGAGGCCTGATCCCCTCCTGTGTCCTGTGGTCGTCGGTGTGGTTCCACTCAGCCACGAGCGGTTCCGCCGCACGCACAATCTACACAGTTAGCGCCCATACGCACGATCCCACTACCGCCAAGGCCGCATGGTTATAAAGAGGGGAACGGGGCTAGAGGGTTCACTTTCCCCCTTCGCTCGATGTTGCCCTTCTTCCTCCTCACGCCCGTGCGTCTACTCGTGCTCCTACGGCTGCGCCGTCGTCGAAATATTCCATGGCGAGGCCACGGCTTCTCTACTCCGTCGACCCCGCCCCCCTGCATTTGCTCCGGCGCCGTCGCCGGTGAGTTTTTCTGCGGTCCCCTTGCCTAGATTTCTCTCCTGACGCATCTGCCATTTCCTAGACTTCTCGTGGCGGTTCTTTTCCACTCCGCCTCCGTTCTCGCTTAGAGCCACGACGGGGCCCTGTACCTCCAAGCTTTGCTCCGCCGCTAGTTCCTCTTCCGTAGGTTCCTCCGGCGACCCTATGTCGATTTCACTTAGCAGCGCGTTAGTTGAGGACGATGACGTAGCGTCTGGTCCAGAGCGGGGCTCCTGGCAGGGTTCCTCCGTCACTCGGCGTGAGATCGAGTGGCTAATCAGGACTCGCCGGATTCCTGCCGAGGTAAGCTGTCGCTTACCCGCCAGCGAATCCTCCCCCGTACTCAATGACGGCGAATATGTCGTCTTTATGTCTCACTTTGCCCGGGGTTTCGGTCTTCCCCTTAGCGATTTCGCTAGGGAATTTCTTGATTACTTCGGCCTTCAGCCGCATCATCTTCCGGCTAATGCCATCGCCTCCTTATCTGCTTTTATCTCGGCCTTGGAAGGATACTTCGGCCTCTGGACGTCTGTGCATGTATGGTCTAAATTCTTCCAGATCTGATCTAACGTCGTTCCAGACAAATCCCTTCACCCCTCTGAGAAGTTGCTTACTTAGTGTGGGGCCGCGTCCATCACTCCTCGGAGAAAATCCGAGTTTCCTCGTGTTGCTGGTCTCGAATCTTGCAAAAAGTGGCATAGATCGTTTTTCTATGTCACGAATACTGGAAAGGAAGACAAGATTCTGCTCACTGCTTTCTCCATCGCCCCCCCTTCAAAGAGGATCTGGACCTACAACCCCAGGAAGAGCCATGCTCTGGCCGAGGCCTTTGAGATTCAGCTGAAGGAGTTGATCCGCGCCGGGCTACGCGGCGAGGATCTGATGACCACCTTCGTTAGTATCCGAATCTTCCCTTTCCAGCATCGCACGCACAAGATTTGTTACATGAGCGGTCCCCTCGATCCCAACCGAGTCTCAACGGTCGAGCTCGATAATTATCTTATTTTCAAGCGTGTCCGAGCTATCTTCAAGACAGATATGCCGGAGGACTGGACCTGGGGACTGAAGCCGTTCACCCGTGGGAATCCCCCTCCCGAGGTAAGTTCACGTATTTATGTTTCTCCCCCTAATTGTGTTTGTGATTCCTTTTGCTAATTTCTCTTTGTCTCTTTTCTTGCAGAGATTTGCGGAGCAAAAGATCGAGGATGCCGAGGTCCTAGCCCTCTTGTGGACCGCAGATCGGAACACCCCGGACAGCGGGGAGCCTGATTCAGAGGAGTTTGTTCCCAAGTCAGACATTGCTCTGGCTCGCGCCCGTGGCAAGACCTCGGCTCACGGGGAGGAAGGTGATTCGGACGACGTACAAATTCTTGAGGTAGTCGCCGCAATGCCTATCTCTTACGCATTTCTGGCTTCTACGTTCTCAGCTAACCAGGCCGGTTAGGTGCACGACGCCGAGCCTCTCGCCTCCCAACCTCCTACTGCCTCGAGGAAGCGTACTGCTCCAGCAAGTGTCTCTGAAGCCGCTCCCAAGAAGCGAACAAAGAAGTCAGCCCCGCACCCTCCAAAGCGTAAAACTATGCCCGGAGTTACTGGGTGAGTTTATTTTCATTTGTATTTCTTGTTTATCTTTTTCTATCTTTTGATTCGACTTTCTGTGCTTTTGCAGCGCTCCTCTTCTGTTAAGCCCAGTGGTCCGAGTATGACGAGTCATACAACTCGGTTGCCTTCTCCTTCGCCTCCTGAAGATACCAGAGTTCCTTGTCCTGCTCGTGTTGACTCTCCTCCCGCTCCGACTCAGACCTCACCTCGGCAAGATGCACCCGTGGCTTCCATCGTTGATGCAAACATAACTCGGCCAGTAGATCCTCCTACTGAACCTGTTACCTCCACGGTGAATCCCGGAGTTCCCCCGAGATTCCTTTGACCCCCAGAATTCCAATCGCAACTCCAACTCCGGCCGAGGACATCACCATCTCGACGCCTTCGGAAACCTTAGTTCCTCCTGTTTCTAAGGATGCCACCCCTAGTGCCGAGGTTTCAGCTCCTGCCGACGCAACTTCTAAGGCCAAGAAGGTCGTTGTCACCAAACCTCCCTAATCTCAGAAAGGACTTGCCGGATCTTCTCAACCCACCATTGCTGATGCGCTCCGCAAGGGGGTTTCCTCTGCTAAGACCGTTGTCACCCCGGCCGCTGATACTCAGCTTACTCACCACAAGAGTCCCGCGGCGGCGGTGGTTACACAACGCGTCCGAGGTAAAGTCCTGACTCGTACTGAGAGTGGGAACAGCCTCGGCTCCTTGGTTGAGTATGCCAATAATTGGAACGCTGCTAATCAGCTCGAGGGCAATCCAAGCAGTCAGCCATTTCAACTCTCCGACATCAGCAGTCGCTTGCATATGGCTGCCAAGATCGTGCTTGACAGTGATAAGATGAACGAGGTAATTGTTTTTATTGACATTTGATTAGTTATTCGAATGATATTATATATACTCTAGTCCCCGAAGCTTGCAACCGAATAACTTGTTATTCGTTTTGGAAGCTTTATTAGGCTTTGCCTGATTCGGATCTGTCTTAGTGTTCGAATATCCAGCCACCTAGATCCGAGTTAAGCTTTGCTTGATTCGGATCTGTCTTAGCTTCGAATATCTAGCCACCTAGATCCGAATTAAGCTTTGCTTGATTCGGATCTGTCTTAGCTTCGAATATCTCACTGCAATTTATTTTGTCACTTAGGTTGCCCATGATCGGCGGACCGCCGAATTCCAAAGGCTGCTTTTCGCACACAAGAAATTGCAAGAGAAGTATGAGAAAGTTGTTCCCGTGGTGAAGAAAGCTGGTAATTTAACAAACTTTTGTATTGTCCCTAAAGCTCTTAATATTTACGACTTGAGGTGTTAGCTCATTTTGCTGGTAAATAGGTAATATCAACAATCTTAATATCCGTCTTGAGAAGAAAGTCAAGGCCCTGGAAGGTTAGTTATCTTTTCTCTTTACTGATTCCCGTTCGAGATTTATCCCGGGTTTCTTATAACCTTCTGGCTTTGGTATAGCCGAGTTACAAATTCTTGCAGCGTCACATCAAGAATGCATACCCATGTCTGATATGATGCTGAATTTTTTAGAACAAGCCGCTACTCATTCGGCGCAGCTGAAAGAGAAAGATGACGAGATAATTCTCTTGCGCGCCGAGGTGGAGTCCCTCAAGCTTTCTCAGAAATCTGAGTTAGAGAAAGTTGATCAGGAGTTCTCCGAAGAGAAGAATCGGCTAAGTCTGCAATTGCAGAAGGATAAAGAACTCCTCGAGGCTGTCGAACTTAAGACACGGACGATGAGCGAGGAAATCACTCACTTTGAGAAGACCAAGGTTGATTGGGCTCAAGATCTTCAGAAAATGATGAGCTATATTCATCGTAAGTCTCTGACCATGGCCGAGTTATCTTCTTCTCATTCTTAATTTTGACTGATATACTTTTATTTTGCGTAGACCATTTTCCGGAAGCTAGGCCCGTGAGCTCTAAAGCGGTGATTAATGCTCACGTGCGCCGAGGTGTCCCCGCAGATGCGAGCCCAGAATACTCGATGGAAGACTTCTTGGTTGCCGTTGGCGCTGCCATTGGTCCGATGAAGATTATGGGCAGGGATTTGGTGCAGGCAGACATTCGGGCCTACCATGTTCTCTGGCCGAATACTTCTGGAACTCCTGATATTGATGAGATCAAGATACTGGTGGAAAGATTAATGGCATCCCAGAACCATTTAAATCTCTGGAGGGAATCCGCTGGACGGGCTGGTGCTGATATGGCGCTCACAGTCATTATGTCTTGGTACGAGGATATTTCGCTCGATACCTTGATAAACTTGCGCACTGGCTCCCATTGGGTTGAGGATCCAGAATTCGTCACTCGCCGCCAAGCTCGTGCCTTCCAGCTTGTTGAGTATGCTGATGTGCATAACTGGATTGAAGGGCCGAGTTTTCTTCCCAACCCAGCGGATGACGTCGAAGTCAAAGATGCCTCTGATAATAGTTCGGCCGATCAGGACGAGGGTGAGGGCGACTCGGACAACTCTGGTGATTCCAGCGCTAGCTCGGATGGGGAGGTAGATGCACGATCATCTTCCAAAGGGACTGGGCACTCTCAAGCTCAACCTAACGTTTCTCAATAGCCCCGGGCTTCCCCCGAAGTCGCTATTGCTTCTTTGGAGGGCGAAGTAATTTCGGCCGAGGTGCCGTCTACCTCGGAGCGCCTAGTGCCTGACCAAGTCGCTGCCCCTTAGGTTCAAAAAACTTTAAGTTATTTCTTATCCCCGGTATGCCGGGTGTATGATGTGTGTGAAACAATTGTCCTACTTTTTGTGTGGTATGAACCCTTTTTGCCTCTTGCCGCTGAGGCACATATGATGGTGATCGTTATTAGTCTGTCTAAACAGATCTTTTTGGTTTAAATCTTTGCTTTGGTGGCCTTCAATCTCATAAGTTCGGATCGTGTGTTTTCATTTGACCCACCTTAGTTCGGCGTTTAATATTGCCTGGCCTTTATTGAAGGGAATATGCCCTGAGAGGCAATAATAAAGTGTTTATTATGTGTATTCCAAGTATATGATAGATGTTTATTTTGCATGCTATAATTGTATTAATACGGAAACGTTAATACATATGTGTTTAATAAACAAACAGAAAGTTCCTAGTTATGCCTCTCTCATAAACTAGCTCGTTGATTAACAAGATGATCAAGGTTTCCTGATCATGGACATTGGATGTTGTTAATAACGGGATCACAACATTAGTGTAATGGTGTGATGAACATTCATCCAAAGTATAGCATTACGATCAAAGTCATTGAGTTTATATTGCTATAACAACTTACGAAGTGATCCTAATCCTTAGACCATGAGATCATGTCAATCACTAACACCGGAAGAGTTTCTTGATAACATCAAACGTCACACCATAACAGGGTGATTATAAAGATGGATTCAGAACTAATAAAGTGTTATGTTGAGGCTCATGGATTGAGAGTGGAATTTGTTCATCCCGATGACGGATAGATATACTCTGGGCCCTCTCGGTGATATCACATTGATTAGCTTGCAAGCAAGTGATTTGATCACTAGAATGTTATATCACAGGAACGAGAAAAGAGTGCATGTCGGTAACGAGATCAAACTAGGTATGGAGATACCGATGATCGAATCTCGGACATGTAATATATCGTGAAACAAAGGGATTAAGATACTAGCGTAAAAGGTTCCGACGATCACAAGAAAGTCATCGTTGAATGTGTGGGAGTCAGTATGGGTCTCCAGATCCCGCTTCTGATTATTGATCCGAGAGGGGTCTCGATCATGTCCGCATTATTCACGAACCGTAGGGTGACACACTTAAGAGACACCGACATCCAATTGGAGAAAATGTTTCATGCTGAAAGAATGAACAAGCGCAGGAATTTATTTCACTAGATACCGAAACAGGTTTTCGGGTGAAATTGCATAAAGTGGTTATGCATGTGAAATAGAATTCTAGCAAGGGGTTATTTGTGAATGTTTGTCATTAAAGTAATTGACAAAATTCTGAATAAAATAAAAGAGTTTTATTTAATGAGAGTTTGCATTAAATTTGGTGCAAATTTAATGGGAATTTGAGTGGACTTTTGAGTGGAGGGAATTTAAAGGAGATTTGTGAGTGGAGTGTCCACCCACATGAAGAGGGGAGGGCAAGGGGCAGCCCCCATGCGCCGGCCACCCCCTTGGGGTTCCCCCCCCCTCCTCCTATAAAAGGAGCCCCCCTCCTCACTTGTCTCACACACCTCCTCGTGAAGGATCTCTCTCCCCCTCTAGAATTTAACCCCATGGTCTCGGACTAGCGAGATACATGTTCCCGGTGGCTATTCAGCAAGAAAGAGTTGTGCTTCCGCTGCATCGCTGGAGCGAGGAGGCGGAGGTTGCTCGGTGCCTCGAACATGTGTGCGAGCACGGATGCGCTGCTGATTTGCGGCGCTAGGACTTCCTCTCGATCTTGAGATCGGCAAGAGATCGTCTACATCAACCACGAGTTGAACTCGTTAAGCTTTGTCGGTCTTCAAGGGTATGGTCTCTACGGATATACATCCGCCCGTTGTTTGTATCTAGTAGATAGATCTTGGTATATAGTTCACATCGTAGGAAAATTTTTGTTTTCTATGCTGCGAACCCTACAGTGGTATCAGAGCCGGATCTATGCGTAGATACTTTACACGGGTAGTACACATATGAGTATGTGGGCGATGATGATCATGTTGTTGCTCCTTTGTTGTAATTTTGGATATTGGTGGCATAGTGGGATGAAGCGGCCCGGACAAACTTTACATGTCCTCGCACATGAGACCTGTTCCACGCTTGACATGCAACTAGTTTGCATAAGTGGCTAGAGGGTGTCTGTCTCTCCTACTATAGTCAATATCTATTTTGCAAGCGAGTTGTCAACAATTTGATTATCCTCGTTGTGGTTCATGTTCGTAGGTAAGAACGGTTCTATCTCGAAAGCCCTAAGCCACGTAAAACTTGCAATGGATAAATTAGAGGTGTCTAGTTTAGATTGTTGCTGGGCTAGTGTTATGATATGGTAGTGTTGTAAGTAGAAGTATGAGATGATACTCTTACAACACACATAGCGTGTAAAATCCATAGACCTTGGATTTACACATATAGGTATGATAGTGATCATACCACAATGCACATGATAGATATCATCTGCGGGAACCATATCATTTCACTAATAAACATATGATGTTTGATAGCATCTTATATTGCTTGTTTAGCGCTTTGTTAGCATAATAAGATGATCCCTCATTTAAATATCAAGATAAGAATGTGTTCTTCCTTTAGTATGCACCAATTATGTTTTCGTCGCTCCAAGACATCACGTGATGATCGGGTGTAAAACAGTTACACACGCGAATACTAAGGTTCTAACTTGGCGAGCCTAGCATGTACATACATGGCCTCGGAACACGGACCGAAAGGTTAAGCATGAGTCATATAGTTGATATGATGCCCATTTGATGCTCGCCTTTGAAGCTATACCGACTCACGTGATGATCGGACTTGGTGTAGTGGATTTGGTTCATGTAATCACCAAAAAGGCATGAGGGATGTCGTTTTTGAGTGGGAGTTCATTCGTAGTATAGATTAGTTGAACTCAATCTATCATACACTTAGTCTAAACTTTACAAATTCTGTTGTAGATGGCACCACCTGCTTTTAATTTCAATGTGTTCATGGAGAAAGAGAAACTAGCAACGAACGGTAGCAACTTTACCGAATGGGCCATGAATTTGAGGATTCTCCTCTCTGCTGCACAAAATAAATATGTGCTAGAAGCGCCATTAGGCCCCCCACCTTTTGATGATGCCCCTGACGAGGAGAAGAATGTCTATCAGACTCATCAGGAGGACCACAACTTAGTTCATTGCGGCATATTGTATGGGCTAGAGCCGGAACTTCGAAAGCGTTTCGAAAACGGCAATGCATTTGATATAATGGGTGAGTTGAAAATGATTTTCGACACACATGCTGCTGTAGAGAGCTACAACGCTTCAGAAAAGTTCTTTAGCTGCATGATGGAAGAGCACAGCTCCGTTAGTGAGCATGTACTCAAGATGTCGGGTTACGCCGATAAGCTTGTGTCCTTGGGAATATCGATTCCCATTGACTTAGGCATCCATCGTGTTCTGCAGTCTCTGCCACCTAGCTATAAGAGCTTCGTGATGAACTATAATATGCAAGGCATGAAGAAGTCTCTCCCCGAGCTTCTGTCAATGCTTAAAACTGCAGAAGTGGAGATCAAAAAGGAACATCAAGTGTTGATGATCAATAGGAACACTGGTTTCAAGAAAGACAAGAAGGGAAAACGGAAGGGAAGTAAGGGCGGCAAGCCTGTTGCCGCGCCTGAAAAGAAACCCCGAGTTGGACCTAAGTCTGATTCCGAGTGCTACTATTGTAAGGGGACTGGCCAGTGGAAGCGCAACTTCCCCAAGTATCTGGCAGACAAGAAGGCCGGCAAGGCAAACAAAGGTATATATGATATACATGTTATTGATGTGTACTTGACTAGTGCTCGCAGTAGCACCTGGGTATTTGATACCTGTTCAGTTGCTAATATTTGTAACTCGAATCAGGGGCTGCGGAACAAGCGACCACTAGCAAGGGGTGAAGTCAAGATGCGTGTTGGCAATGGATCAAGTGTTGATGTGATTGCCGTCGGAACGCTGCCTCTCCACTTGCCGTAGGGATTAGTTATAAACTTGAATAAATGTTATCTGGTGCCTGCACTGAGCATGAACATTGTATCTGGATCGTGTTTGATGCGAAGTGGTTATTCATTTAAATCCGAGAACAATGGTTGTTCCATTTATATGAATGAAATCTTTTATGGTCATGCACCGATGATGAATGGTTTATTTCTATTAGATCTCGATGATAATGTTACACATATTCATAATGTTGATGCTAAAAGGATTAAACTTAATGATGATATATCCGCATATATGTGGCACTGCCGTCTAGGTCATATTGGCATTAAACGCATGAAGAAGCTCCATTCGGATGGACTTTTGGAATCACTTGATTATGAATCATTTGATACATGTGAGCCATGCCTTATGGGCAAGATGACTAGAACGCAGTTTTCCGGTTCAATGGAATGGGCGACACATTTATTGGAAATCATACATTCTGATGTATGTGGTCCAATGAGTGTGTCGGCGCGAGGTGGATATCATTATTTTGTTACTTTCACGGATGATTTAAGTAGATACGGTTATATCTAGTTGATGAAACACAAGTCTGAAACCTTTGAAAAGTTCAAGGAATTTCAGAATGAAGTGGAAAATCATCGCAATAGAAAGATCAAATTTCTACGGTCCGACCGTGGAGGTGAGTATCTAAGTTACGAGTTTAGCACGCACATGAAAGAGTGTGGAATTGTTTCACAACTCACACCTGCCGGAACACCACAGCGAAATGGTGTGTCGGAACATCGTAATCGTACTTTATTAGATATGGTTCGATCTATGATGTCTCTGACGGACTTGCCGTTGTCATTTTTGGGTTATGCACTAGAAACTGCTGCATTCACTTTAAATCGGGCACCATCTAAATCTGTTGAAAAGACACCGTATGAATTGTGGTTTGGAAACAAACCTAAGCTGTCATTTCTTAAAGTTTGGGGATGCGATGTTTATGTGAAGAAACTTCAACCGGATAAACTCGAACCCAAAGCGGAAAAATGCATCTTCATAGGATACCCTAAAGAAACTATTGGGTATTCCTTCTATCACAGATCCGAGGGCAAGGTTTTTGTTTCCAATAATGGATCCTTTCTAGAGAAAGAGTTTCTCGCGAAAGGTGTGAGTAGTCGGAAGGTAGAACTCGAAGAGGTTGTGGAACCTTCTCTTCAAAGTATGGCGAGTAGCGCAGCGCCGGAAGTTGTTCCGGAGTTGGCTCCACCTGTTGAAGAGGGAACTAATGATAATGATCATGAAACTCCGAAAGAGAGTACTACCGAACCTCGCAGGTCAAACAGGACGCGTGCAGCTCCCGAGCTGTACGGAAATCCTGTCATGAATTTCATGGTTGATGAAAATGATGACCCTGCGACGTATGAAGAAGCGATGATGAGCCCGGATTCCAACAAATGGTTAGAAGCCATAAAATCCGAGATGGAATCCATGTATGAAAATCAAGTTTGGAACTTGGTGGAATTACCTCACGACCGAAAGGCCGTGGAGAACAAATGGATTTTCAAAAGGAAAACTGATGCTGATGGTAATGTGACCGTCTATAAAGCTCGACTTGTCGCAAAGGGGTTTCGACAAATTCAAGGAGTTGACTACGATGAGACTTTCTCTCCCGTAGCGATGCTAAAGTCATTTAGGATTATGTTAGCAATTGCTGCATATTTCGATTATGAGATATGGCAGATGGATGTCAAAACCGCGTTTCTCAATGGTAATATTGAAGAAGAGTTGTATATGATACAACAAAAGGGTTTTGTCGATCCTAAGGATGCTAACAAGGTGTGCAAGCTTCAGTGATCCATCTATGGATTGAAGCAAGCATCACGAAGTTGGAATCTCCGCTTTGATGAGGTGATCAAAGAGTTTGGATTTGTCCAAACTTATGGAGAAGCTTGTATTTACAAGAAAGTGAGTGGGAGCAATGTGGCATTTCTGATATTATATGTGGATGACATATTATTGATCGGAAATGATATAGATCTTTTAAACAGTGTTAAAAGTTATCTAAACAGCAAATTTTCAATGAAGGACCTAGGTGAAGCGTCATACATATTAGGCATAAAGATCTATAGAGATAGATCTAGGCGCCTAATAGGGCTATCGCAAAGTACATACCTTGATAAGATTTTAAAGAATGTTAAAATGGACGGAAGTAAGAAGGGGTTCTTACCTATGTTGCAAGGCAAGACATTGAGTAAGACTCAAAGTCCGGCTTCGGCGGAAGAAAGAGAGATAATGGACAAAGTCCCCTATGCTTCAGCCGTAGGCTCTATAATGTACGCCATGCTATGTACAAGACCGGATGTGGCACATGCTATTAGTTTGACTAGTAGGTACCAATCGGATCCAGGTTCGGAACACTGGATAGCGGTCAAGAATATCCTTAAGTACTTACGAAGAACTAAGGATATGTTTCTTGTATACGGAGGTGAAGAAGAGCTCGTCGCTAAGTGTTATGTCGACGCTAGCTTTGACACCGATCCGGATGACTCTAAGTCTCAATCCGGATACGTATTTCTCATGAATGGCGGAGCGGTTAGTTGGAGGAGCTCCAAACAACCTGTGGTAGCGGGATCAACAACGGAGGCCGAATATATTGCTGCTTCAGAAGCGGCTCAGGAAGCAGTTTGGATGAAGGAGTTCATATCCGAACTAGGAGTGGTGGAAAACGTGTTGGACCCAATGGTGATCTATTGTGACAGCAATGGTGCCATTGCCAATGCCAAAGAGCCAAGGTCTCACAAGCATTCCAAGCATATTAAGCGCCGGTTTCACTCCATCCGCGAGCATGTCAAGGATGGAGATATAAAGATTTGTAAAGTACATACGGATCTCAATGTAGCAGATCCGTTGACTAAAACTCTCCCTAGAGCAAAACATGATCAACATCAGAACTCAATGGGTGTTAGATTTATCACTATGTAACTAGATTATTGTCTCTAGTGCAAGTGGGAGACTGAAGGGAATATGCCCTGAGAGGCAATAATAAAGTGTTTATTATGTGTATTCCAAGTATATGATAGATGTTTATTTTGCATGCTATAATTGTATTAATATGGAAACATTAATACATGTGTGTTTAATAAACAAACAGAAAGTTCCTAGTTATGCCTCTCTCATAAACTAGCTCGTTGATTAACAAGATGATCAAGGTTTCCTGATCATGGACATTGGATGTTGTTAATAATGGGATCACAACATTAGTGTAATGGTGTGATGAACATTCATCCGAAGTATAGCATTATGATCAAAGTCATTGAGTTTATATTGCTATAACAACTTACGAAGTGATCCTAATCCTTAGACCATGAGATCATGTCAATCACTAACACCGGAAGAGTTTCTTGATAACATCAAACATCACACCGTAACAGGGTGATTATAAAGATGGATTCAGAACTAATAAAGCGTTATGTTGAGGCTCATGGATCGAGAGTGGAATTTGTTCATCCCGATGACGGATAGATATACTCTGGGCCCTCTCGGTGATATCACATTGATTAGCTTGCAAGCAAGTGATTTGATCACTAGAATGTTATATCACAGGAACGAGAAAAGAGTGCATGTCGGTAACGAGATCAAACTAGGTATGGAGATACCGATGATCCAATCTCGGACATGTAATATACCGTGAAACAAAGGGATTAAGATACTAGCGTAAAAGGTTCCGACGATCACAAGAAAGTCATCGTTGAATGTGTGGGAGTCAGTATGGGTCTCCAGATCCCGCTTCTGATTATTGATCCGAGAGGGGTCTCGATCATGTCCGTATTATTCACGAACCGTAGGGTGACACACTTAAGAGACACCGACATCCAATTGGAGCAAATGTTTCATGCCGAAAGAATGAACAAGCGCGGGAATTTATTTCACTAGATACCGAAACAGGTTTTCGGGTGAAATTGCATAAAGTGGTTATACATGTGAAATAGAATTCTAGCAAGGGGTTATTTGTGAATGTTTTTCATTAAAGTAATTGACAAAATTCTGAATAAAATAAAAGAGTTTTATTTAATGAGAGTTTGCATTAAATTTGGTGGAAATTTAATGGGAATTTGAGTGGACTTTTGAGTGGAGGGAATTTAAAGGAGATTTGTGAGTGGAGTGTCCACCCACATGAAGAGGGGAGGGCAAGGGGGCAGCCCCCATGCGCCGGCCACCCCCTTGGGGTTCCCCCCCTCCTACTATAAAAGGAGCCCCCCTCCTCACTTGTCTCACACACCTCCTCGTGAAGGATCTCTCTACCCCTCTAGAATTTATCCCCATGGTCTCGGACTAGCGAGATACATCTTCCCGGTGGCTATTCGATAAGAAAGAGTTGTGCTTCCGCTGCATCGCTGGAGCGAGGAGGCGGAGGTTGCTCGGTGCCTCGAACGTGTGTGCGAGCACGGATGCGCTGCTGATTTGCGGCGCTAGGACTTCCTCTCGATCTTGAGATCGGCAAGAGATCGTCTACATCAACCACGAGTTGAACTCGTTAAGCTTTGTCGGTCTTCAAGGGTATGTTCTCTACGGATATACATCCACCCATTGTTTGTATCTAGTAGATATATCTTGGTATATAGTTCACATCGTAGGAAAATTTTTGTTTTCTATGCTGCGAACCCTACATTTATAAATTCGACGGCTCAACCATTGTGTTCTTGATCTCTATCCGAGCTAAAAATCTCGAAGCCCATATTTGAGGAAAGCAAAATAATATCGTTCAAGGTAGCTTCTGACCTATCATTTGCGGTGCCGAAGTTTAATACCCATTTTTGTAACAGGAGACAATCATGGGGAAATTCCCTAGTCAGTGCTCTAGAAATCGAGGTTTTAATGCCTAATTCGAGATAAGGGATAATATGTCATAGTCCCCGAGTTCCCTGCTCGAGGTCCTGAAACTAACACATAATTCAGGAATAAAAAATAACGTTAGGCAGTCCCCGTGTCACTGCTCAAAGTGCATAACTCAAAGTGCCGAGGTTTAGTACATGCCTCAAAATGTGAAATAATATAGGGCAGTCCCCGAGTTACTGCTCAAGGTGCCAAGGTTTAATACATCACTCAAAATGCGAAATAACATAGGGCAGTCCCCGAGTCATTGCTCAAGGTGCCGAGGTTTAATACATAACCCAAATGAGAAATAACATAGGGCAGTCCCCGAGTCACTACTCAAGGTGCCGAGGTTTAATACATAACCCAAAATGAGAAATAACATAGGGTCATCCCCGAGTCACTGCTCAAGGTGCCGAGGTTTAATACATAGTCGATACTTCGACTTGAAGCGTCACATTACAATGTGTCATAGATGACTCCTACGAGTAAAATGGACGAAGTAAAGCTATGTTCCATGGTCTTTTCGATTCTTTGCCGGCTTTGTTTGCCTTGTTCTTTTCTGGTGACTGAGCATCAATTAGGTAATATGCATCATTGTGCAATGCTTTGCTCACGATGAATGGTCCCTCCCATGGGGGTGATAGTTTGTGCATGCCGGCTGTGCGTTGCACTAGCCGAAGAACCAAACCTCCTTCTTTAAACACTCTTGGATTGACTTTCTTGCTGTGATATCATCGTAAGTCTTGCTAATAAATAGCTGATCTTGATAGTGCCAACTCCCTGGCGTCTTCTAGCAAATCGACATCATCTTGCCGAGCTACCTCATTTACCTCAACGGTTGTATACTGGGTAACTCTTGGCGAGTCATGTATTATGTCGGCTGGAAGCACGGCTTCTGCTCCATATACCAGAAAAAATGGGGTATACCCTGTTGACCTGTTTGGGGTAGTTCTGAGGCTCCATAGTACTGCTGGTAGTTCCTCGATCCAGCACCCTGCCGACCTTTGCAGTGGTTCGACGAGTCGGGGTTTTATTCCGGACAATACTAGTCCATTAGATCTTTCTACTTGCCCATTAGATGCTGGGTGAGCCACCGAGGCGACATCTAGTCTTATGTGTTTTTCTTGGCAGAATCTAGCAAAGGCCCCTTCAGCAAAGTTTGTGCCATTGTCTGTAATAACACTATGTGGGTAACCATATCTCAAGATAATATCTTTGAGGAATTTTACTGTTGTTGGTCCATCACATTTTTTTATTGGTTTCACTTCAATCCACTTTGTGAATTTGTCGACCATGACTAAAATGTGGGTCATCCCGCCCCGGGCCGGCTTGAATGGTCCCACCATATCTAAGCACCATACATAAAACGGCCAAGTAATTGGTATCGTCTTTAACTCGGACGATGGCATATGTATCTTGCTGGCATATCTCTGGCAACCATTACATTTTTCCACCAATTCTTTGGCCTCTTTCAACGCTGTTGGCCAATAAAATCCATGCCTGAATGCTTTGGCCACTAAAGCTCTAGACGAGGCGTGATGCCCGCATTCTCCTTGATGTATATCTAGGAGAATCTCCTGGCCTTCCGCCGAATCCACACATCTTTGCAGCACGCTTGTGACACTCCTTTTATACATCTCATTGTTTATGATTGTATAAGCTTTAGCTCTTCTCACTGTCTGTCTAGCCAGTACCTCGTTACTCGGCAAAGTCGCATCCTTAAGGAAGGAAAATATGGGTTGCGCCCATGTTGGCATGATTTTCTCTGGGATAATTTCACTATCTATTTCCATATTTTCCGCCGACATAACCACCTCGGATTTTTCCATATCCATCCGTGCATCGGCCGGGTTCACTTTCGTAAACTCCGGGTTACATTCTTTGTCAACTTCCATCGGCATACTATCTTCTCTTGATTTTGCCGGAATAAAGATGGATTCGGACTCTGGTGATGGTGTTATTCATGGTTTTCTCAGGTGCTCTAGGGCGATACCCGGGGGAATTGATGGCCTGGTTGATCCGAGTTTTGACAACGTATCTGCAGCGTCATTTTCTGCCCGAGGTATATGATGAAATCCACATCCATCGAAGTATCCACTGAGTTTTTGCACATGGAATATATATAAGGCCATATTCGCATCTAGCGCGTCCCAATTGCCTGATACTTGTTGTACTACTAGATCTGAATCTCCGTAGCATAAGATCCGGTGTATCCCAATCTCTTTTGCCACCTTCAATCCATGGACGAGTGCTTCGTACTCGGCCACATTGTTTGATGCGGCAAAATGTATTTGCAGCACATATTTCAGCTGATCTCTTTTTGGCGAGGTTAACACTATCCCTGCCCCCAAGCCATTCCTCAGCTTGGAACCGTCGAAGTGCATTGTCCAATAATTCGGATCTGGTAATGGTGGCTCATATTGTACCTCGGCCCAATCCACAAAGAAGTCGTCCACTGCCTGAGATTTTATTGCATCTCGCCTATCGAATTGCGGAGCGTAAGGTGACAATTCAATTGCCCATTTTTCTATTCGGCACTTGCATCTTTGTTGCTCAATATGTCGGCTATGGGCGCTTCACAGATCACTTTCATCGGGTGTTCTTCAAAGTAATGTTTTAGTTTCTTCGCCGACATGTATACTCCATATGCCATCTTCTGGTAATGTGGGTAATTTTGTTTCGAGACTGATAGTACCTCGCTTAGGTAATATACTGGCCTTTGTACTGATTTATCATTTTCAATTCGTTCCACAACGATCATCGCACTTACCACTCTGTTTGTGGCGGCTATGTAAAGTAACATAGGCTCTTTTGACAATGGAGAGGCCAGGATTGGTGATGTGACCAACATCCTTTTTAGTTCATGAAATGCATTATCTGCTTGTGGTGTCCAAATGAACTTATCAGATTTTTTTGTCAGTTGATATAGTGGTAATGCTTTCTCTCCCAGCCGACATACAAATCGGCTAAGCGAGGCCAGGCAACCCGTGAATTTCTGTACGTCATTTAGACATCTCGGCAATTACATCCTTTCTACCGCTCTTATCTTAGTTGGATTGGCCTCTATACCTCGGCTGGATACGAGAAAACCTAGTAGTTTCCCAGATGGTACACCGAAGGTGCATTTCTCCGGGTTAAGCTTCATTCGGAACCTTCTCAAGTCCGCGAGCGTCTGCCGAATATCATCCAGTAGCATTTTGCTCTCTTTGGTTTTGATAACCACATCATCTACATATACTTGTACATTTTTCCCTATTTGGTCATATAGACATTTTTGCATACATCTCTGATACGTTTCCCCTGCGTTACGCAGGCCGAATGGCATGGTGCTATAGCAATAAGCCCCGTATGGGGTAATGAACGCAGTCTTTATTTGATCAGCCGGATTTAACGGTATCTGGTGGAAACCAGAATACGCGTCTACAAATGATAACAGCTCACAACCAGCGGTCGAATCAATGACTTGTTCTATTCTAGGTAAAGGAAAAGGATCTTTGGGACACGCCTTGTTCAGGTTCGTGTAATCAATACACATTCGCCATACGACGGCTACATTTGGATCATCCTTTTTATTTTCTACTAACACCGGGTTTGATAGCCAATCCGGATAAAGCACTTCCATGATGAACCCGGCCGCAAGGAGACGATATATTTCATCTCCTATTATTTTTCTCATGTCTTCGGCGAAGCGGCGGAGAGGTTGCTTCACCGGCCTTGCTCCTGGCCTTACATGCAGAGAGTGCTCAGCCAACTCCCTCGGCACCCCTTGCAGGTCTTGAGTTGACCATGCAAAGATGTCCCGATTCTCACGGAGGAAGTTGGTGAGCTCGCCTTCCTATTGTGCATCTAGGCCGGCACCAATGGTGATGGTGCGTTCTGAGAACTGCTCATCTATCTGGACCTTTTCGTTTCTTTAGTCGGCTGGAAGGAGACGCTTCCATGCGGGTTGGCCAATGCCGGCATATTCAGTTGTGCCGACTGAGCGAGAGCCGCTACCTCTTGAATTCTTCTTTTCTCTCTTGCGATCACCAATGACTCGGCCAAGTTTGATCCGGTCGAAGCACATTCCATTGACTTCCTGTAATCTCCTGCTACTGTTATCACCCCTTGTGGTCCGGGTAGATTCATTTTCATGTAGTTATGTGGCAGCTGCTCATGAATTTGGCCAATGCTGGCCGCCCGAGTAAAGCATGATAGCAACTCTCTAGATCCACCACCTCAAACTCCAAATTTTCTTCTCTGCAGTTATCCCTTGTGCCGAATAACACATCTACTCGAACCTTCCCAATGGGTTCGCATGAAAGTCCAGGCACTATTCCATGGAATGTGGTTCTTGTGGATTGCAGCATATTCTGCGATATCCCGAGTTTATGCATTGTATCTTTGTACATGATATTGATACTGCTCCCATTGTCAATGAGTACTTTTGAAAATTTAACATTAATACTGGGTCCGACAAATGTTGGATCTAATACGAGTGTGTAGGACCCCGGATTCGGCATTATATTGGGATGATCTTTTATGCTCCAAGTTACTTCTTGCTCTGACCAAGGCACATATCTTGGGACTGCCGGCATAACTGCATTCACTTCCATATGCCGGCGTTGTACACTTTGCTTGTCTTGCTGTTCTATTGTGAACACGCAATATGATTGATGGTGTTCCCTGTAATCATTACGCCTGTTGTTTCTGGGGTTTGTCCTTCCATCATGACCCTGATTTATCACTTGATGCACTGCATCCCTCCGGTCCGAGTTATCATACCTCGGGGGAGGAGGGGGTAACATTAGCTGCTGAGGATTTGCCCCAGTCAGCTGCGGCTGCTGCTGCTGATGTGCCTGATGGGAAGGTGCTTGCATGCCCGTCGGGTTCCCCATTGCATTTTTCATCCAGGCGCATTGCCGAGTTGTATGATTTGCCGGTTTGGCCGGGTTTGGAGTGTGAAACTTACACGGTTGATCCAACATGGATTCAAACATGTACTTCAGCCTTTCCTGCCATTGCTTCTTCTGTTCTGGTATCCACTGTCTCTTCCCTTCATTCCTTGGTGTCCATTGCTGAGGACCATTCTTCTGCTGTTGACTGTTTTCGTGACTCGGCTGATCTTGCACTACCGACGCCACCTAATTGGAGGCATATCTATAATCTGGTTTTTCCTCTCTTCTTCTACCTCTGAACTCGTTGTGCCTCGATGATCCAGCCACATCTCTTGCATATTGATCTTGATGCTCCCGATGGTCCGCCGACATCAGCTCTGGTTGCGTCGGATCTCCCAATGCATACGAATCCGCTATCCTGATGGTTTCTGCCAAAGTGGTTGGCATATCTCTTTGCAGTCGCTGCCACAAGACACTGGCATAACGGCATCCTTGAGCGATCCAAGCTATCGCTTCCGATTCTATAACTCCCTCGCATGAATTCCTGAGGTTACACCACCGAGTCAAGAATTCTCTGTCTGTCTCATTTGGCCTTTGCTTGCACATTGCAAGCTGCTGTGGCCTATTTGGTCTCTTGTAAGTGTTGGTAAAGTTGCTGACAAACATCTCTTCAAAATCTAGCCAGCAGTTGATACTGCCTGCTGGCAGATTATTCAACCACACTCTGGCCGGTCCTTCCAGCATTTGCGGGAAATATCTTACTGCCCATCGCAAGTTTCTGCCAGCTATTTTTACTGCAGTGGCATAGTCAATTAACCAATCTTGTGGTTTGGTGCTCCCATTGTATGTTTTCGTGCCCCTCGCCAGCTGAAAATTCAGCACAGGCGGCTAGCCCATGATCCGGGGTCCGAAACATGCCGGACCCGGCGGACCTTGCTCCTCTAATAACTCGGACCGGTACAACCTGTCCAGTTTTGATCTTGCGTCATTCGACGGCAAGTTTCTGTAAATGATTCTTTCCTGTATTCCATAATTGTTATTCCCACTGTGCCCTGCATACTCCATATCTGAGTAACCATCATTGTACCTCTCATTTGCCTGATTATGGTGAGCCGGTCTCACTTCTCGTTCTTGCCGAGGTTCATTCCTCGGCTGAGGATTAGGCGGTAGGTATCTCCTCCTTTCCGCCGGGTCATTGTTCTGATGATTTCCTCTTCCGGGGTATCCATTACCTCGGCTTCCATTGCCTTTGTTTTCATTTGCTTTTCCGGCTACTGCCAGATCATACGGAACAATTTGCTTATTTCTTTTTCCCGAAGTTACTGCTCTGTCTTTTAGTGCATTGTTTCCGAGTGAGGATGTTGCTGCCACAGATAGGGCGGGTGCTGCACCAGCCTAATGAACCATACGTGAGGCACCAGGCCTTGCCGGGTCTTCCCTAAGCATTTCTTCATTCTGCTGGTTCGCAATGCGCACCAGATCATTCACTCTTTCTTGCTGTTTCTGTCGGGCTTCGCCGTTCAGTCCTTCTAACTCTAGTGCAGCGGCATTTGCCGCCCTTAGGTTCTTTGCCGGGGTGCTATACCTTGGCAAGCCTAGATCGACCGAATCTACCTTATGAGTCTCATGCTCTTTATTGATATCATCCATGAGGTTTTTCCCTCTCAATCTTAATTCATCAACCCGCTTGGGGGCGACATCCAGCTTATTTGCCTTAGCATATTCTCACAGGGTCCTGTTTAAGGACTCCCGCAATGCCGACACCTTTTTTGCCTCTACCAGTACTTTTTGCCTGGTTTCTTCTAATTCTGCCTGAGCATTAGTCGAATCAAGTATCGGCGCTACAGGCGTAGTCAGATTATCTATAGTTTCCTGGAGAATATTTTCTGGTCTTTCCAGAGGTGGCCATCTTACCCTTGGTGCCTTCGGGGTCGTCTCCTGCACCTCGGTTGCTTGGCTGCCAAAGGATCTACCTCGGTGGGCTATGGAGCTGCCTGCTTTGTGGTCACCTGTACTCCCGCTGTCGGATCCTTGCTTGATCCGGCGCCTGCTGCTCCCGCCTGCACCCCGGCTGCGACCATCACCTCGACGCTGCTGACGGGGCGTTCTCCACGCAGACCGTTTGCGGCGCTAAGGGGGGGGTCTCCTGCAACAATAACTTGGTGAGGATAAACGCCGGAGGTGTCGACGCCGACGTAGATCTGGTGCATGCCCAAGTTGATGAAGACGCCATTGCACGGAGGAGTTTTTCCCCTGAAGCTGCCTGCGTTATCGCTGACATAGTCACAGAGATCAAATCTCCGGACTAAGCCAGAGACAACGCGCTCGCCAGTGTGGATGAAGTTTCCCGTCCGGATCATGACTCCAGCTAGCACCGCTGCCTGCTCCAAGGTGGGCGCCAACTGTCGTGGTTGTGGCACGGCAGACGCCATGGGTAGGCTAAAGTATGGGGCCAATGGATGCTAGTGGGATCTGGGGAGGGAAGATGTAGTTGTTTCTACACGCGAATGACTAACATACAGATCTTTATTTCTCCTCTCTTGGACTACAAGTGCTCCTTGAGCTGTATGTAGGAAGAGAAGATGAACTTTACAAGCCTAACGGTGTAGAATGAGCCGATCCCCCCTCAAGGGTCCAAGCTTCTCCTTATAAAGGGGTGCCTTGGATCCTCTAGGGCTGACGTGGCAAGCATATTCGAGGAATATGCTTGTCCCAATATAGTAACTCGGCGAGCTCCTTTCCGTATCCCCCTTCTAATGACGAAAAAGTTCCAGAGAGCCCCACCTGCATGCCTCGGGTTCCAGGACTATCACCTCCGTGACCTCCTTTTGCTCTTCTGCTCCTCTGCGCCTTGTCCTTTGCGCTTGGCTCTGTTCAGATTCTTCCTAGCCCGGGGCTAGAGTTTGACTTTAGGCTCCTCCTTCTCCTGCAAGCTTCATGTTATTCGGCCCTGCCTCGCGTAACTCGGCTCGGCCTTCACCTGCATTATGGCTTATTCGGACTTGCCCGGCCGACTTAAATCGTACGTCGGTCGAGTAACGTATAGCCCCTCTTGTAAATGTCATGGTCATGCTTATCTCGGACGACCTTTACATGATTCGGACGATATAAACAGTAACTCGGCATAAGACCGGGGAAACTCCTTTTGGCTTCCCCTGTCTTGACCCTATCCGGGGTCACCTCCCTAATAATCTAGACCCATAGCAAAGAGACCCTACAAGATTTCAGTTGATGAGTTGAAGGATCTCAAGAAACAGCTTGGAGAACAGTTGAAGAAGGATTTATCCAACCGAGTTCTTCGTCTTGGGGTGCACCAGTTTTGTTCGTTGAAAAGAAAGACAGAAGTAAGAGGCTATGCATAGACTATCAATCACTCAACAAAGTGACCATAAAGAACAAGTATCCCCTGCCCAGAATCAATGATCTCTTTGATCAGCTAGAAGGAGCTCGTGTGTTCTCAAAAATTTATCTTCGATCAGGTTACTTTCAGCTAAAGATTAGAGAACAAGATATACCAAAGACTGCTTTTACCACTAGGTATGGATTGTATGAGTATACAATGATGCCATTTGGACTAACAAATGCACCAGCTTATTTCATGAACATGATGAACAAGGTGTTCATGGAGTTTCTTGACAAGTTTGTTGTGGTATTCATCAATGACATATTGATTTATTCCAAGAGCATGAAGAACATTTGCGTTTGATTCTTGAGACACTCAGGGAGCACAAGTTGTATGCAAAGTTTAGTAAATGTGATTTTTGGTTGAATGAAGTTGGTTTTCTTGGACATGTTGTGTCTGGAGATGGTATAGCTATCGATACCGCAAAGGTGTCAGCTATAACTGAGTGGGAATCTCCCAAAATAGTTAAATAAGTTCGTAGTTTCCTAGGCTTGGCAGGATACTATAGAAGGTTCATCGAGAATTTCTCGAAAGTAGCTAATCCGATGATGGGGTTACTAAAGAAAGAAAAGAAGTTTGAATGGACTGAAGGATGTGAAACCAGTTTACAAGAGTTGAAGAAAAAATTAATGTCAGCACCAGTATTATGCTTACCAGATCTAGAGAAAGGCTTCCAAGTCTATTGTGATGCATCTCACCAAGGATTGGGTGGAGTGTTAATGCAGGAAGGAAAAGTTGCGGCTTATGCCTCGAGACAACTCAAGACTCATGAAGTAAACTATCCTACACATGACTTAGAGTTGGCCTCTGTTGTCCATGCACTCAAAACATGGAGACACTATATTTTGGGAAAGCGTTGTGAAGTGTTCACCGATCACAAGAGTCTGAAATACATTTTCACCCAGAAAGAACTTAACATGAGACAAAGAAGGTGGCTAGAACTTATCAAGGATTACGAATTGAGTTTGCAATACCATCCCGGTAAAGCGAATGTCGTAGCCGATGCATTAAGCCGCAAAGTTTATGTGAATGGCCTCACCAAAGGAGAATGGCCAGAAGATCTGTGTGCCCAATTTAAAGAACTAAGATTGGAGATAGTGCCTAAAGGATATCTTATGTCATTGTAAGTTCAACCAACACTATTGGATAAAATCAAAGAATCCCAAAATATGGACAAGGAAATAGGGGATATTAAGAGTAAAATTGGTAAAGTAAAGGCGGAAGGATTCCATGAAGATGAACAAGGAACCTTATGGTATGGAAAGCGTATCTACATTCCACAAGATCCTGAACTTCGGAAATTGGCCTTGCAAGAAGCACATAATTCACCATACTCTATTCATCCTGGTAACACCAAGATGTACATGGATGTGAAGGAAAGATTTTGGTGGAACAATCTAAAGAAAGATATCGCGGAGCACATTGCTTTGTGTGACGTGTGTAGTAGAGTAAAGGCGGAACATCTGAAACCGGCAGGGTTATTACAACCACTGCCAATACCGGATTGGAAGTGGGAAAAAATTGGTATGGATTTTATCATAGGATTGCCAAGGACTACGTCCGGATACGATTCTATATGGGTTATTGTGGATTGATACGTTGGAAACATATCTATAATTTTTATGCTCCATGTTTGTTTTGTATCTACTTTGCTTTGCTTGTCTACACTTTGAGGTGATTTTTACATGTTTTCTGGTACTAACCTATTAACAAGTTGCAACAGTGCCAGATGCCTGTTTTCTGCTGTTTTTGGTTTCATAAAAGTTAGTAAAGAAATATTCTCGGAATTGGACGGGACAAACGTCAAAGTCAATTACTTTCTATGGGGAACAAGAAGTTCAGAGGAGAGTCGGAGGTGCCAGCCAGGGGGGCCATACCCACCCCAGGCGTGGGTGGGCCCAGCCCTGTGCCTGGCTAGGGTTTGGTGGCCCTGGCCGCCTCCTCGGTCTCACCCTTCGCCTATAAGAAGCACCCGATCAAATATCTATGAAACCGTCTGTAGCCGTCGCCACCATTGTCCCTAGATCGGGGGGATCTAAAGTTCTTCCCGGCACCCTGCCGGAGGGGAGATCATCCCGGAGGCCTTCTCTCAGGTATGATGTGTGAGTAGTTCCACCTTGGACTATGGGTCCATGTAGTAGCTAGATTGTTGTATCTCCTCCTTTGTGCTTTCATGTATAGATCTTATGAGCTCCGTTCATGATCAAGATCTAATCTATTTGTAATCATGCATGTTGTGTTTGCGGGGATCCGATGGATATTGAGATTATTATGTTGGTTTGATTAATGGTTTTGTCTTTATGATTCTATCATGTCTGTGTTGTTTGTGATCTTGCATGCTCTCCGTTGTTAGTAGCTATCTTGGCCAAGTAGTTGCTAGTGACTCCAAGAGGGGGTATTTATGATCGATAGTGGGTTCATGCCTCTAGTTTCGAAGGGAAGTGACAATAATCTCTTCGGTTGTAGATGTGTTGTTGCTATTAGGGAGAAAAAAACGGTCTCTTGATCATGGAACATGTGGACTATTTACCTTACACACTTTGCTTAAAGCAGTTGTCTGTTGCTTGCAACTTAATACTGAAGGGGGTTCAGATGATAACCTGAAGGTGGACTTCTAGTCATAGATGCAGTTGGATGGCGGTCTATGTATCTTGTTGTATTTCCCAAACAAATCTCATAGGATCTTTCTGACTAGTAATTGCATTGTTATGTCTTGCTCAGTTCCTGTCAATTGCCCTGCTGTAATTTTTTTACCCTTCATGCCATGTTGTTTATCTAAGGAGAGCACCTCTAGTGAACTGTAGACCCCAGTCCAATCTTTACCATTGATACATCTTCCACTGTTACTTATTTACTTGCTGCAAACCATTACTTTCCACACCATACATTTAATCCTTTGGTACAGCAAACCAGTGAGCTTGAAAACCTCCCTGTTCGTTGGGGCAAAGTCTTGAGTTTGTGTTGTGCAGGTCTCCGTGTTGCTTGAAACACATGTGTGACGTTTCCTTCCTACTTCTGGTTCGATAACCTCGGTCTCAACCGAGGGAAAAATTGTTGCTTGCTGCTTCACACCCTGCTCTTGGGGTTCCCAAGAGGCTGTGCGTAGACAGTCGTCAACCTTTTCTGGCGTCGTTGCAGAGGAGGCTAAGGATGTCTTCACTAGGGGAGTCCTTCACTTCCTTTCTCTTTACTTTGTTTTTAGTTTTCTTCTTTTGCTTGGTTTTGTTTGCCTCTTTTCAAAAAACCCAAAAAAATTAGTCTAGTTTGGTTTGCTTTCTTTATTCAAAAACACAAAAAAATAGTCCCTGCTCTAGTTGCTGGCATGTTATTGCCTTGCTTTGCCATGCTTTCTATCAACGAATGGTTTCTTTGAAACTAGTTCTTATTGGCAAGGTGGGTTCACGAAAGAACAAAGGTTTTATTATAAGGAACACCGTTTGTCACAAAAAGGGAAACACTTATGGGAACAAATTGATAAGTTGAATACTATTGCTAGAGACGTGTGCTCTACTTATAATGTTACTTATTGCTTTGATAAAACATGTTGATGTAGGAGGTATAAACACGTCCCTTTTTAGTGTGAGTATAATGATAATGTTACCATATCTTCTTATGTTAAAGGAAATTATGATTTTGATGATGTGGAACAAATTGAACAATTTATTGCCTTCAAGGGTGCATTTGAACTTGCCAGTTTGCTGGAAAATACTGATGATGCACCTTATGAACATTAGGTTTTTGAGATACTTAAATTTTGCTTTGATAATTACAAGGAAGAAAATGACTATATTCTTGAATATTTTAATAGGTGTTTTCCACATTTGGAAGAGACTAATGCCTTGCAGGAGCCTATGGAAGAAGAAATTGCTGAAACTGAAAGCTCATTAGATGAAAAAGAGGAGGAGAGTGATGGTCAAGAGGAGGAAGAATGGATCTGCCCATGTCTACCTTCTAATGAGAGTAACTCTTTATCCCTTACATTATTTGATTGTCCCCCATACTTACCAAAGGAGGATGAATGTTATGTTGATGTGGATCCTTTTGAAATATCTACTTTGGTTAAAACCTGTGAAGGTTTTAATCCCACTATTTTTGAGCTTGATAGAAATTATGTGTTTGTAGATCATGAAAAGCATGCTTTATGTGATAGCTATATTTTTGAGTTTATTCATGATGCTACTGAAAATTATTATAAGAGAGGAAAGTATGGTTGTAGAATTTTTCATGGTACTCAAACACCTCTCCATGTGCTGAAATTTTTGAAGTTACTCTTGTTTTATCTTCCTATGTTTGTCACTTTGTTCTTTGTGAATTTATTTGTATACAAGATTCCGATGCATAGTAAGAGGGTTAGACTTAAAAGTGTTTTGAATTTGCTTCTTGATGCTCTCTTTGACTTCAATTCATAATTCTTATGTGAGCATCATCTCAAACTATAAAGCCTAACTTAAAGGCGTTAAAGATATTTGTTTGGAGATAAACCAAGAGTTTTCTTGAGTCTTGAAAGTTATTACTTCAGTAATTACCTCTCCTTATCCTTTTTGTTTGCTTTTTGTGCCAAGAATGACCTCTAATGAGAGGTGTGGCATCCCGCAAAACCACTACTAGAAAATCGCGTTGAATTTGTGCATTGCATCATCATCATCATATGTTGTTTGTCTAAAACTGGTTTCGCAAACCGATTTTGTTTTCTAAAACGCCCCGTCTTTAAATCAAACCCAAAAACCGGGACTCCGGAATATTTTGTTTGACCAACGATGATTTGCAAACGGTGCATTTAAAACTAAATAAAATATTAAATTAATTTATAGCGGGGCAGTCGAACGGGCCGATTCGACCAGAACGACCGCCCCAGGTTTTAAATCGGTCCACCTGACCCACCCTATTAAACCTAGACCTACCCAACCTATTTCTACCCACCCTCTGGCCACCTCACCCCAGCCAATGGCAGCTTGCCACGTCATCTCTCCCCTCCCCCTTAGCCAACCAAATCCTGCCACCTAGTCTAAACCACATCACCCCCCACTCCTCTCTCTCCCCACACGCACGCACACCGCCAGCACCCTCCCCTGATCACTCTCTCTCAGCCCCGCGTGGCCCCACCCGCAGGCCCACCCTGTCCCCCCCCCACCGACCCCGCCCTGGGCCCCGCGCCCCCGCTTTCTTCTTCCTCCGCCGGCTCCCCTCCTCCACCACCCACCTCTCCGGTCCGCCCTCGCCTCTCCCTCGTCCTCGCCGGCCGCCGCTCCCTCCGGCCTCCAACGACCGCGGCCTCCGCCACCGCCAGCACGCACCTCCGCGCGCGCGACCTCCACCCTCGCCTGGGCCCTCTCCTCCCCCGACCTCGCCGCTCGCCCCCGCCTCCCTCAGCCGCGCTCGCGCCGCCTCCAGCGAGCTCGCCGCACCGCCCCTGGCCCTTCCCCCGCGCGCGCCCCCGCGTCCACCGCCACCGGCTCCGCTCGCCGCCTCGCCCCTGCACCGCTCGCCCCGCCTCCGCACCTCCTCCCTGGCGCCCCACGGCCCTCGTCGCCGGCGGCCACTCCGCCTGCGAGCTCCCCGCCCCGTCGCAGGTCCCCGCCGGGCCCCTTCCCTCAGCGCCTCCTCGCCAGACCCAAGCCCCGCCTCCAGCTCGCGGTCAACCTCGTCGGCCACCCCGCCCGTTGCCTGCGCCCGCGTCCCCGCGCCGCCGCGCGCCTCCTCTCCGGCCGCCGGCGAGCGCCGCACCGCCGCCGTCGCCTCCCCAACCTTCCTCCGCCGTCGCCAGGAGCCCCGCACCGCCAGGACCTCGCACCCCTGGCCTCCGTCGCCTCCAGAGACCCGCGTCGTCTCCGCCGCCTCCGGCCAGGCGCGCGCCGCCGCAGCGTCCCCACGCCGGCCCCGCGCCGGCCCCACGCCGCCTCCCCCGGCTCTGCCCTCCTCCGCAGTCGCCGCCGGCCGCGCTCGCCGCCGGGTCTCGCCACCGTCCCCGCCGCCGTGGAACCTTCCGAACCCTGAACGCCAACTCGGTACCCGGAGGACGCCACGTGAAACCATCGGAACCGCAAGAACCTTGGCGCTTGGACCGAGGGAAACATGCCGTGAGACCCCGATACCCGAAGGTCGACATCGAACCGAAGCATCAAGGCCGCCTTCATGAAGCTGTCAAGATCTCCATCACGGACTTCAAGTACCCCTCGAAGGCGACAGGAATTCCTTCCCGGACCCCGATGACGCTAAGTTCTTCGCCGTAGAGCAACAAGGCCTTCGACAAGACAAGGAACGCCAAGAACTTCACCCCGAATGCCAAGACCTACGCGACAACAAGTACGACACCGTACAGGGCGAGACCGATGCGCCCCTACGCCATGCCAAGTTCGTCTACCCGAACGCCAATACCGATAAGATCTACCCTGACACCGAGACCCCGACGTGACAAGTGCTTCGTCCCGAACGCCATGACCGACAACATGACCCGAGAACCCTGATGCGCCAAGACCTACCCCGGAGTCCGAGAACGACCTCGCCGAACCCTGAACCCCGAGACCGACCCCGACCCCGAACCCCGGAACCCAAGTCCGTCGAGACCCCTCAATGTGTGACCCTTATCCGAACCCCTATTTTATAAATGTCAAACATAAAACTTGTTGCATATTGAATTGTCATACTCGCATGCATATTATCATGTGGTTTGGGGGCCTTATGCCGATTCACCTCTGATTATATATGGGGCCCATATGCGGGCAAATCTAGTCTCATATTGGCCTCATTTAAACTTGTGTAGCGAACCGGTCACTTATTTTGCCATGTTAAGACAACATTTAATTTGCGGGGTAATTAAATAACTTGAACAATATAATCAATTGTCGGGACCCCGGTTCCACTTAATATTGACCTAATTGCATCGCACCTTGCCATGCCATACATCATGCATGCATCATGCCGATCTTCTGCCGTTGTATTAAATATTGCATCCGATGTTTCTCCTAGTGTTTTGGTTCTTCGCGGATAAGGCCGTTGAGTTGATGCGAGTGTCGACCCGATCTTCGGTTGAACCTTCGGCAATGTTTTCAGGCGAGCATCTTCCCCTTTCTACCTATCTTACTTTTATAGTATTTATTCCCTCCTGTTGATCTATTGCTATCTGTGTGGCGATGCTTTAGTTTCCGCCCCCGTGATATCCCGTGCAGCCCTATATCTCCTTGGACACATCCTATTACCTGTTGTTTGGTAGATAGTTGGACCTGCGCGTCATAGTCGCTTGCTCAAGTGTTGTTGCGTGTCGTCCAGTGCCACAGTTGTTGATGTATTGCCGCATGTTGATGTTGGAGATGATCATAGTTTTACTTATCGTTCACTTTAATTTCTGTTTAACAACTAAAATTGAAGTAAGCAGAGGCATCGGTGGGTGATAGATAATATTTGGTTTCCGAACGCCCACTTGTGTCCCGTAAGACCCCGAGTACTTGATACCTGTTCCTTGATTTATCGCGCTATCCACATATGGGGAGTATGGGCCCCCCTTATCCAGAGCTTGATTCCGTCTTATTTCTTGGGGCCACAAACTAGTTTGAAGTTTTATTTACGATCCTGTACTTATGCCATGCTACTGCTTTATTTACGTTTGTGCGAGGAGCACACTGTACTGTTTAGGTAAGCGGAATGTTTTCGCGGTATCGACAAGCCCAGCCACACTTTCGGGTTCCCAGTCGTTTACAGCCATTGACGCAAACCTTGAGTCCGTCTCGGAGCTTGCTTACTTCGTTGCGGTTCTACTCAATGGGGTGGCCCCCTGAAATATTTCTGAATCTTGTGATTGCTCTGTCGTGAAGACCTCGTTGGGTTTTGATTTGGTTTTTCCGAGGTTGATCGTGTGTGTGTTGCTATTTGTGCACCCCGGCTGGGTTAAAACTTTCTGAAAGCCGTGTCCGCGGATATGGACGACTTGGAGCACAGTATCTCGACCATAGACAAGCATAACTAAAGTTTATTGCTATAAATTTGACTTTATAATGACTAGTAATCAGCTTCACTATAATGGAATGGCTAATAATACTGCCCACCATTGCTTGTTTGGAGTGTCGCTTGCGACCATTGTATCTGACTAGTAAGCATTGCAACTACAACGGAATGGCTGAATAAAAGTACCAACAACTGCTGGGTTTTGGGTTTATCTCATGCTAATTGTATCTGACTAGTAAGTGTTGCCACTATCACGGAATGGTTCACTAAAAGTGCCCACTGCCTACTTTATCAGGATGATTATCTATACTTGACTAATAATTGCTGCAACGATAACCGAATAAATAAAACTGCCAACTGTGTGAGTTCCTCGGTTGACTTCCTCGTTTGGTATCGAGGGGGAAACACCAGGATGGGTATGTTTGGTGTTAGCTTCAGGTTGGATCCGGATAGGTCGTTCTTACCCCTCTCTGATAACCGCCAGTTGTATCGAGTCTCTATAGGTTGTTCAGTGCATGCTGCCGCTGCCGCTCAGTCCACCATACCTGTGTAGGCGAGGACCGCCGAATTCTAGTCTCGCCGTGTACTGGCCTCAGTACTGACGCTCCTTTTTTTCCCTTTTCCCTTTGTCGGCACCCCTTTTTTGTTTAAGCAGGTTTTGAGATGCGACGTCGTTAGCAGGGTTACCCTTCCGGCTTGGCCTGGGCAGGGTTATGGACGCCATTGGTTATTCTTCAGGGCTCTTAGCCCCATTTGCATCTTGTCCGTAGCTGGACGCTCTATCGTTTTCAAGGTGATTTGGATCTTTGTATATTATATCTGTATTCTTGACTCATGGAGTTGCTGTTATATATATATCTGTTCTGTGGGTCCCATCGAGGACTGTTGTGTAATGTTATTACTTCGTTTTCCACCCGCACGAAAGTGCCTGGTGGGCACCTTTGAATCGTTTCTATGCGGGATTGGCGAGTTTCGCTAAAACTTGCATAGGTCCGATTCTTAGGGTGTTACAGAGTGGTATCAGAGCTCAGCAGTTGCGATACCCCACAAGTCCAGCCTGTAGGATAACCTAGCTAACGGCCGAAGTAGAAGTGTCAAAACTATTTTTGAAAATCGGTTGGATAGTTCTGGTTAGGTCTGACTTTACTCCTTACCCCTTTGCTATTCTTCTCTTACCTCCACGTGTTTTGAATCCGCTCTCTTCTCTCTCTGCGAGTCCAGGATTTCTCGTGGTGGGGTTTCCGTCGTACCTTCAGGGTTTCGCTTTCTCCCTTTTGTAACGGAGGTGCTACGATCATCAATCTGCAACTTGTCTGTTGTACCCTTCCTCCAATCTTTTGTTCTTGAGCTCTTTATCCATATGTGATCCTTGCTGGATATCAGTGTCGTTGAAAAACATATGAGAAGGACGAGCATTAGTGAAGTTGGAGTATACCTTGAGCATGTGTTGTTCATGCCAATGGAACCCTCGCGGAACCTAATCATTGTGTCTTTCATACGATTTCTGCTGGCAACATTCCTTTGTTCCGTATACCACCTATGAAGATCTTCAGTCTAAATCTCGAGAGTTGAGTTGCCTGATTCTCCTACCCATGTATAGAGTTGGTAGTTGGGTCCGGGATGGACTGATCACCCTACCCGACTCTTACTGTTCGCTCTGTACATCGAACTGGTGGATCAATGTAACTCTTCCCTCTTCTAATGGAAGTTAGAGGTGGCCTTATCGTTTGATACCTCTATCTTCGTCCTTTGTTTCTCCGGAGTGTTCTCTCGACGATCAGAGACAACGACCCTTTGTTGGTGGTGTCGCCGTTTTCAAGATGAAGAAGGAACCCTTGTTAGTGGTGTCGCGAGGATCTACCTGAAGCGAGAAGATTCAGATCGCCGACCTTCCTTCCGGAACCATGAGGCGGATCTCGAGGGTGAGATCCATCGTTAGTGGTGTCGAATTGTGGCATCCCGCAAAACCACTACTAGAAAATCGCGTTGAATTTGTGCATTGCATCGTCATCATCATATGTTGTTTGTCTAAAACTGGTTTCGCAAACCGATTTTGTTTTCTAAAACGCCCCGTCTTTAAATCAAACCCAAAAACCGGGACTCCGGAATATTTTGTTTGACCAACGATGATTTGCAAACGGTGCATTTAAAACTAAATAAAATATTAAATTAATTTATAGCGGGGCAGTCGAACGGGCTGATTCGACCCGAACGACCGCCCCAGGTTTTAAATCGGTCCACCTGACCCACCCTATTAAACCTAGACCTACCCAACCTATTTCTACCCACCCTCTGGCCACCTCACCCCAGCCAATGGCAGCTTGCCACGTCATCTCTCCCCTCCCCCTTAGCCAACCAAATCCTGCCACCTAGTCTAAACCACATCACCCCCCACTCCTCTCTCTCCCCACACGCACGCACACCGCCAGCACCCTCCCCTGATCACTCTCTCTCAGCCCCGCGTGGCCCCACCCGCAGGCCCACCCTGTCCCCCCCACCGACCCCGCCCTGGGCCCCGCGCCCCCGCTTTCTTCTTCCTCCGCCGGCTCCCCTCCTCCACCACCCACCTCTCCGGTCCGCCCTCGCCTCTCCCTCGTCCTCGCCGGCCGCCGCTCCCTCCGGCCTCCAACGACCGCGGCCTCCGCCACCGCCAGCACGCACCTCCGCGCGCACGACCTCCACCCTCGCCTGGGCCCTCTCCTCCCCCGACCTCGCCGCTCGCCCCCGCCTCCCTCAGCCGCGCTCGCGCCGCCTCCAGCGAGCTCGCCGCACCGCCCCTGGCCCTTCCCCCGCGCGCGCGCCCCCGCGTCCACCGCCACCGGCTCCGCTCGCCGCCTCGCCCCTGCACCGCTCGCCCCGCCTCCGCACCTCCTCCCTGGCGCCCCGCGGCCCTCGTCGCCGGCGGCCGCTCCGCCTGCGAGCTCCCCGCCCCGCCGCAGGTCCCCGCCGGGCCCCTTCCCTCAGCGCCTCCTCGCCAGACCCAAGCCCCGCCTCCAGCTCGCGGTCAACCTCGTCGGCCACCCCGCCCGTTGCCTGCGCCCGCGTCCCCGCGCCGCCGCGCGCCTCCTCTCCGGCCGCCGGCGAGCGCCGCACCGCCGCCGTCGCCTCCCCAACCTTCCTCCGCCGTCGCCAGGAGCCCCGCACCGCCAGGACCTCGCACCCCTGGCCTCCGTCGCCTCCAGAGACCCGCGTCGTCTCCGCCGCCTCCGGCCAGGCGCGCGCCGCCGCAGCGTCCCCACGCCGGCCCCGCGCCGCCTCCCCCGGCTCTGCCCTCCTCCGCAGTCGCCGCCGGCCGCGCTCGCCGCAAGGTCTCGCCACCGTCCCCGCCGCCGTGGAACCTTCCGAACCCTGAACGCCAACTCGGTACCCGGAGGACACCACGTGAAACCATCGGAACCGCAAGAACCTTGGCGCTTGGACCGAGGGAAACATGCCGTGAGACCCCGATACCCGAAGGTCGACATCGAACCGAAGCATCAAGGCCGCCTTCATGAAGCTGTCAAGATCTCCATCACGGACTTCAAGTACCCCTCGAAGGCGACAGGAATTCCTTCCCGGACCCCGATGACGCTAAGTTCTTCGCCGTAGAGCAACAAGGCCTTCGACAAGACAAGGAACGCCAAGAACTTCACCCCGAATGCCAAGACCTACGCGACAACAAGTACGACACCGTACAGGGCGAGACCGATGCGCCCCTACGCCACGCCAAGTTCGTCTACCCGAACGCCAATACCGATAAGATCTACCCCGACACCGAGACCCCGACGCGACAAGTGCTTCGTCCCGAACGCCATGACCGACAACATGACCCGAGAACCCTGATGCGCCAAGACCTACCCCGGAGTCCGAGAACGACCTCGCCGAACCCTGAACCCCGAGACCGACCCCGACCCCGAACCCCGGAACCCCAAGTCCGTCGAGACCCCTCAATGTGTGACCCTTATCCGAACCCCTATTTTATAAATGTCAAACATAAAACTTGTTGCATATTGAATTGTCATACTCGCATGCATATTATCATGTGGTTTGGGGGCCTTATGCCGATTCACCTCTGATTATATATGGGGCCCATATGCGGGCAAATCTAGTCTCATATTGGCCTCATTTAAACTTGTGTAGCGAACCGGTCACTTATTTTGTCATGTTAAGACAACATTTAATTTGCGGGGTAATTAAATAACTTGAACAATATAATCAATTGTCGGGACCCCGGTTCCACTTAATATTGACCTAATTGCATCGCACCTTGCCATGCCATACATCATGCATGCATCATGCCGATCTTCTGTCGTTGTATTAAATATTGCATCCGATGTTTCTCCTAGTGTTTTGGTTCTTCGCGGATAAGGCCGTTGAGTTGATGCGAGTGTCGACCCGATCTTCGGTTGAACCTTCGGCAATGTTTTCAGGCGAGCATCTTCCCCTTTCTACCTATCTTACTTTTATAGTATTTATTCCCTCCTGTTGATCTATTGCTATCTGTGTGGCGATGCTTTAGTTTCCGCCCCCGTGATATCCCGTGCAGCCCTATATCGCCTTGGACACATCCTATTACCTGTTGTTTGGTAGATAGTTGGACCTGCGCGTCATAGTCGCTTGCTCAAGTGTTGTTGCGTGTCGTCCAGTGCCACAGTTGTTGATGTATTGCCGCATGTTGATGTTGGAGATGATCATAGTTTTACTTATCGTTCACTTTAATTTCTGTTTAACAACTAAAATTGAAGTAAGCAGAGGCATCGGTGGGTGATAGATAATATTTGGTTTCCGAACGCCCACTTGTGTCCCGTAAGACCCCGAGTACTTGATACCTGTTCCTTGATTTATCGCGCTATCCACATATGGGGAGTATGGGCCCCCCTTAGCCAGAGCTTGATTCCGTCTTATTTCTTGGGGCCACAAACTAGTTTGAGGTTTTATTTACGATCCTGTACTTATGCCATGCTACTGCTTTATTTACGTTTGTGCGAGGAGCACACTGTACTGTTTAGGTAAGCGGAATGTTTTCGCGGTATCGACAAGCCCAGCCACACTTTCGGGTTCCCAGTCGTTTACAGCCATTGACGCAAACCTTGAGTCCGTCTCGGAGCTTGCTTACTTCGTTGCGGTTCTACTCAATGGGGTGGCCCCCTGAAATATTTCTGAATCTTGTGATTGCTCTGTCGTGAAGACCTCGTTGGGTTTTGATTTGGTTTTTCCGAGGTTGATCGTGTGTGTGTTGCTATTTGTGCACCCCGGCCGGGTTAAAACTTTCTGAAAGCCGTGTCCGCGGATATGGAAGACTTGGAGCACAGTATCTCGACCATAGACACGCATAACTAAAGTTTATTGCTATAAATTTGACTTTATAATGACTAGTAATCAGCTTCACTATAATGGAATGGCTAATAATACTGCCCACCATTGCTTGTTTGGAGTGTCGCTTGCGACCATTGTATCTGACTAGTAAGCATTGCAACTACAACGGAATGGCTGAATAAAAGTACCAACAACTGCTGGGTTTTGGGTTTATCTCATGCTAATTGTATCTGACTAGTAAGTTTTGCCACTATCGCGGAATGGTTCACTAAAAGTGCCCACTGCCTACTTTATCAGGATGATTATCTATACTTGACTAGTAATTGCTGCAACGATAACCGAATAAATAAAACTGCCAACTGTGTGAGTTCCTCGGTTGACTTCCTCGTTTGGTATCGAGGGGGAAACACCAGGATGGGTATGTTTGGTGTTAGCTTCAGGTTGGATCCGGATAGGTCGTTCTTACCCCTCTCTGATAACCGCCAGTTGTATCGAGTCTCTATAGGTTGTTCAGTGCATGCTGCCGCTGCCGCTCAGTCCACCATACCTGTGTAGGCGAGGACCGTCGAATTCTAGTCTCGCCGTGTACTGGCCTCAGTACTGACGCTCCTTTTTTCCCTTTGCCCTTTGTCGGCACCCCTTTTTTGTTTAAGCAGGTTTTGAGATGCGACGTCGTTAGCAGGGTTACCCTTCCGGCTTGGCCTGGGCAGGGTTATGGACGCCATTGGTTATTCTTCAGGGCTCTTAGCCCCATTTGCATCTTGTCCGTAGCTGGACGCTCTATCGTTTTCAAGGTGATTTGGATCTTTGTATATTATATCTGTATTCTTGACTCATGGAGTCGCTGTTATATATATCTGTTCTGTGGGTCCCATCGAGGACTGTTGTGTAATGTTATTACTTCGTTTTCCACCCGCACGAAAGTGCCTGGTGGGCACCTTTGAATCGTTTCTATGCGGGATTGGCGAGTTTCGCTAAAACTTGCATAGGTCCGATTCTGAGGGTGTTACAAGAGGGAAGTAAGATTTTGGGAATTTCTGTCCCGAAACAGATTTCTGTCCTCCACCAAAAAAATACGTGAGGAGGCTCTGTAACTCAGATTCAGCTGAAAATTTACACATAAATCCACCAGTATGTTAGATAACTTTCTTTAGTTCAACACTTTTTGATTTGAGCAACATAAGATGTTCGAAAAAATCGGTTTCTACTTGCTGGTTCGTTTTGACAGATTTCTGCCATTATTTGCATTTGCTTCTTATTGATTCCTTTTTGAGTTCTCTTTAGGTGAATTGAGCTTTTTGAAGGAGTTACTACAGTAGCTTGTGTTTTTAGTAAAAAGCCTTGCTGTTTCAAAGCTTTTCCAAAGGTCTAATATCTTTTGAATACACTAATGTTGCTAATGAAGATTGTGTGAAGTTTTGTATGAAGGAAAAATTTCAGGTGTAAAGAGAGAATGATGCAATGAGATGAAGAATGGACAAAATCTCAAGCTTGGGTATTCCACCATGGTGTCACCCAAGAAATATACAAGAGGTACAAGCGTCAAAGCTTGGGGATGCCCAAGGTATCCCCTTCTTCATCAATAAAAAGCTCAGGTCTGTCTAGACACTTCGTTTTTATTGTTTCATGCACAGTTGAGTTGTTCTTGGAGCGTCTTAGTTTTCGTTTGCTTTGCTTAGTTTGTTTAGTTTTCTTGAGTAGTTTGGACCCCCGTTCTCGCTGTGTTGTTTTGCAAATAAGTTTGTTTCGTGTTGGAAAGGAATAGTAAGTTCTTGCTTGAAGTGCAAGAGGAGCTTGCATTGACTGTGACTTAGACTTTAGCATGACATGCTAGGTGTTGTTTTGAATTTATTCTTAGTTATTATTGTTGTAGCATGTCTTGTTCCAAACAATTGGGATTGCTTAGTGTGCCTTGAAGAAATTATGCGTTGTTTTATGCAAAAGCATAGTATTGTTGTATTCTCCTTTGATGTTTTGCTTGGTTGACTTGGCACATGCTCACACCATGTTATGACTATGACAAGTCACCATTAGCCTCTATGATCATTTAGTCCTTGACTTGTAGTACCACTCTTTTCTTTGATTAGTATGCTTTGTTGCATTGCATGATTATGGCCATTATTGCTCTCTTAGTTGGTTGCTCCCAGTCTTTTGCTAGCCTCCACTTGTATGAGTAAGTTCTACTCATGCTTCCAACTCCCAAGAAACCGATTTATTCCAAAGTGTCCACCATAAACTCCTATGCATGGTGTGTTACACCATTCCAAGTATATTCTTGTTTTCAACTATCTTCCAATTAAAAAAACTATTTTGTTATGTGAAAACTTAGTGATTAAAGCCCTCATGAACTTGATGGCACACTTTATTCTTTGCCCCTAATAAACTTGAACCATTGTGACAACTTTGTTGTATATGCTTGCACTTATAAGTTGGAATTAGGAGAATCGTGCTGTCATGGGGAACGTTTTCAACATTGCACTTGTACTTTGTACTCAGTTGATATCATGTTCTTTTGTCTATGGATGTCACCGGTGTGAAATAAAGAGGGAACTTGTAAGTCCATGGAGTTTGTATCCTGTGTTAGAGAAACTCCTAGGCCGCTAGCCTAAGCCATGCCTAATCATGGTGGAAACTTGCAGCATCACCATAATGAGCTATCTATGAAACATCCTCAATAAAAAGCTATGCATATGGTAAATAAAAAGATTGCTGAGATGCTCATTGTCTGCTTGCCTTGTAATTTTGGTTATGGGAAAGCTCTTGTACCATGTGCAAGGGGTACCCCGTTGGCGGTTCTCAATGATATGCAAATACTTACAGTGACAAGAACTTACCTGGACCCAAAGTTGAGTATGCATGAGGTGTGGCCCTCGTATTCAAGGGACATGAGATTTCCAACTTATACTTCGTCAAGCATATACTCCAGCTTTGCCACTTTAAACTTAACCACTTCAAGATACTTATGATAGGGGCAATGAGGGATGAAATCTAACAAGTACCATAATTTTTGGAAGCTCTTTTTGAAACTTGTAATCACTGCTTCCTTTACAAAAAAGACTTTTCTTCCACCATTATTGAGTCTCCACCTTCTACCATTAGGCACCATTAAGAGAGCATAGTTGTCATTCTGTGTGAAGTGTTCCAAAGCTTATTAATTGATGCATATTGTGATATTACTTGTTCTTGTGCTAATTGTTTCTAGTCACCCTTGTGAACTTTGCAGGTGTCCTATGCATCTATTTGATACTCTATGAGGTACAAGCTGATTTCCACTATGCCATGTTTTTTATGTGAAACAAACAAACAAACATTTTTCAATGCATGTTATTCATGATGTTTGTTTATAGCTTGTCATGTTGCATGCATAGTTACTATGTCCTACTGTTATAACTCCATCTTTCATGCACATGTTTAGAGCTTTGATCCCAGCTTTCAATGCTTGCAAATGGTTGGATCTTTATTATGAGGGTGCATGTCACCTCAAAAATCATTCTTTTATCACTTACCTACTCGAGGACGAGTAGGAGTTAAGCTTGGGGATGTTGATACGTTGGAAACGTATCTATAATTTTTGATGTTACATGCTTATTTTGTATCTACTTTGCTTTGCTTGTCTACACTTTGAGGTGCTTTTTACATGTTTTCTGGTACTAACCTATTAACAAGTTGCAACAGTGCCAGATGCATCTTTTCTGACGTTTTTGGTTTCAGAATAGTTAGTAAAGAAATATTCTCGGAATTGGACGGAACAAACGTCAAAGTCAATTACTTTCCGTGGGGAACAAGAAGTCCAGAGGAGAGCCGGAGGGGCCGGCTAGGGGGGCTGATGTTTGCGCACTTCTATTCTTGTAGACAGTTGTTGGGCATCCAAGTGCAAAGGTTTGTAGAACAGCAGCAAGTTTCCCTTAAGTGGATCACCCAAGGTTTATCGAACTCGGGGAGGAAGTGGTCAAAGGTATTCCCTCTCAAGCAACCCTGCAATGAATATACAAGAAGTCTCTTGTGTCCCCAACACACCCAATACACTTGTCAGGTGTATAGGTGCACTAGTTCGGTGAAGAGATAGTAAAATACAAGTGGTAACGGTGACAGAAAATAGCTTCTGACTTGTTGTTGACATGGGAGAACGTGTGTGAGTGCCAGAAAAGAGCTTCACGGTGAGGTAAAGACTAAAGCAAGCAAACATGCAAAAGATCTAGTAGCAAATGGTGTTTCAATGCCTAGAAACAAGGCCTAGGGATCATACTTTCACTAGTGAACACTCTCTCATATAAATATCCTCTCTTCATGATACTACTCTTAACTACTCTCCTGTTGGACACTCTAATCCATGGTAGGGCTATAACAGCACACCTCAAAGTCCGCCTTCCCCAATCCAGATAACCCCACACTATCACCTTGAGCTCTAGATGGTTCCAACAAACACCACAATTTCATAGAGACGTCCAACTCAAAATATAACTCTTAAAAAATATTCAATCTAGCCAAAGTGCCACACACGGTATGAACACTGTCACTTTCACACACATGGGGAAAAGCATAGATCTATTAAAGCACAAAGAGTATTTATGTAGACTCAAACCTAAGTGCCACCATGGCGTGCACGCTGTCACTTTCACACACATGGGGAGAGCAGATATCTATTGAAGCACTTGAGTAGCAAGGTAGATCTACTTGATTACAAAGCTCATGACCACAACAAGATCATGCATAGAGAGAGAGATGAACACATAGGTACCGGTAGAGCCCTTGGCCCTTAGGAAGAACTACTCCCTCCTCATTATGAAAATTAGCAACGGTGACGAAGATGGCGATGGAGATCGATGGAGATGGCTCCGGGGGCACTTCCCCGTCCCGGCAGGGTGCCGGAACAGAGACTTTCTGTCCCCTGAATCTTCCCTTCGGTGGCGGCACTACAGAGGTTTTCGTGGATTTCTTCTGGATTATTTAGGGTTTTATCCCCGGGGGCTTCTTATAGGCGAAGGGGGAGGCCGCGGAGGCGGCCATAGGGCCCACACCCTCCCCAGGCGCGGGCCAGGCTTGGCCGCGCCCAGGGGGTCTAGCCACCCTCTGGTGCCTCTCCGTCCCTCCTTCTGGATTCGTGTCCCTCACGGAAAGTTATTGACTTTGGCTTTTGTCCCGTCCAATTCTGAGAATATTGATTTTCTGCCTTTCTGGAACCAAAAATAGAAGAAAACAAGAAATTGGCACTATGGCAACTTGTTAATAGGCTAGTTCCAGAAAAGATATAAAAAGACCTCAAAGTATAGACAAAGCAAAGCAAAGTAGATACAAAACAAGCATGGAGCATCAAAAATTATAGATACATTTTCAACATATCAACATCCCCAAGCTTAACTCCTGCTTGTCCTCGAGTAGGTAAGTGATAAACAGAATAATTTTTGAGGTGACATGCACCCTCACAATAAAGATCCAACCATTTGCAAGCATTGAAAGCTAGGAACAAAGAACTCTAAACATGTGCATGAAAGATGGAGTTCTAACAATAGGACATAGTAACTATGTATGCAACATGAAAGGCTACAAACAAAGATCATGAATAACATGCATTGAAAAATGTTTGTTTGTTTCACATACAGAAAACATAGCATAGTGGCAATCAGCTTGTCCCTCATAGAGTAGCAAATAGATGCATAGGACACCTTCAAAGTTCATAATGGTGACTAGAAACACATAGCACAAGAACAAGTAATATCACAATATGCATCAATTAATAAGCTTTGGAACACTGCACAGAGAATGACAACTATGCTTTCTTAATGGTGCCTAAAGGTAGAAGGTGGAGACTCAAATAATGGTGGAAGAAAGGCCTTTTCGTAAAGGAAGCAGGGATTACAAGTTTCAAAAAGAGCTTCCAAAAATTATGGCACTTGTTAGCTTGCAGCCCTCATTGCCTCTATCATAAGCATCTTGAAGTGGTCAAGTTTAAAGTGGCAAAGCTGGAGTATATGCTTGACGAAGTATAAGTTGGCAATCTCATATCCCTTGAATACGAGGGACACGCCTCATGCATACTCAACTTCGGGCCCAGGTAAGTTCTTGTCATTGTAAGTATTTGCATATCATTGAGAACCGCCAACGGGGTACCCCTTGCACATGGTACAAGAGCTTTCCCATAACCAAAATGACAAGGCAAGCAAACAATGAGCATCTCAGCAATCTTTTTATTTACCATATGCATAGCTTTTTATTGAGGATGCTTCATAGATAGCTCATTATGGTGATGTTGCAAGTTTCCACCATGATTAGGCATGGCTTAGGCTAGCGGCCCAGCCGTTTCTCTACCACAGGATACAAACTCCATGGACTTACAAGTTCCCTCTTTATTTCACACCGGTGACATCCATAGACAAAATAACATGATATCAACTGAGTACAAAGTACAAGTGCAATGTTGAAAACGTTCCCCGTGACAGCACGATTCTGCTAATTCCAACTTATAAGTGCAAGCATATACAACAAAGTTGTCACAATGGTTCAAGTTTATTAGGGGCAAAGAATATAAAGTGTGCCATCAGGTTTGTGAGGGCTTTAATCACTAAGTTTTCACATAACAAAATAGTTTTTAATTGGAAGATAGCTGAAAACAGGAATATACTTGGAATGGTGTAACACACCATGCATAGGAGTTTATAGTGGACACTTTGGAATAACTAGGTTTCTTGGGAGTTGGAAGAACGAGTAGAACTTACTCATACAATTAGAGGCTAGCAAAAGACTGGGAGCAACCAACTAAGAGAGCAATAATGGCCATAATCATGCAGTGAAACAAAACATACTAATCAAAGCAAAGAGTGGTACTACAAGTCAAGGACTAAATGATCATAGAGGCTAATGGTGACTTGTCATAGTCATAACATGGTGTGAGCATGTGCCATGTCAACCCAAGCAAAGCATCAAAGGAGAATACCACAATACTATGCTTTTGCATGCTAAAACAACGCATAATTTCTTCAAGGCACACTAAGCAATCCCAATTGTTTGGAACAAGACATGCTATAGAAATAATCACTAAACATAAGGCCAAAACAACACCTAGGATGTCATGCTAAAGTATAAGTCACAGTCAATGCAAGCTCCTCTTGCACTTATAAGCACGAACTTACTACTCCTTTCCAACACCAAGCAACTTATTTGCAAAACAACACAGTGATAACGGGGGTCCAAACTACTTTATTCAAGCAAACTAAACAACCTAAGCAAAGCAAATGAAAACTAAGACGCTTCAAGAATAACACAATTATGCATGAAACAATAAAAACGAAGTGTCTAGACAGACCTGAGCTTTTTGTTGATGAAGAAGGGGATGCCCAAGGCATCCCCAAGCTTTGACACTTGTACCTCTTGGATATTTCTTGGGGTGACACCATGGTGGCATCCCCAAGCTTGAGCTTTTGCCCATTCTTCATATCATTGCATCATTCTCTCCCTACACCTGAAATGTTTCCTTCATACAAAACTTCACACATTCTTCATTAGCAACATTAGTGTATTCGAAAGATATTAGACCTCTGGCAAAGCTTTGGAACAGCAAGGATTTTCACTAAAAACACGACCTACTGTAGTAAATCCTTCAAAAATCTCAATTCACCTAAAGAGAACTCAAAAAGGAATCAATAAGAATCAAATGCAAATAATGGCAGAAATGTGTCAAAACAGACCAACAGGTAGAAACCGATTTTTTTGAACATCTTCTGTTGATCAAATAAAAAAAGTGTTGAACTAAGTAAAGTTGTATAACATACTGGGGGGTTTATTCGTAAATTTTAAGCTCTATCCGAGTTATAGAGACTCCTCACGATTTTTTTTGGTGGAGGACAGAAATCTGTTTCGGGACAGCAACTCCCCAAATCTTACTTCCCTCTCATTAGAGGTCATTCTTGGCACAAAAAGCAAACAAAAAGGATAAGGAGAGGTCATTACTGAAGTAATAACTTCCAAGACTCAAGGAAACTCTTGGGTTATCTCCCAACAAGTACTTTTCTTTAACGCATTTAAGTTAGGCACAAGAAGCAAGAAGAATCAAGTATTTTCAAATGAAGAATTGACCTTCTTGTTCCTTCCTTTCTTACCTTTCTTTTTATCTTTAGGGAAGATATGATTGCTTACCGGAGGAGCAAAGTGCATAATGCCTTTTCCCACATCTATTACCGCTCCAAGGTGCTTTAGTAGGGATCTTCCAAGTGTGATATGTCCTTTGCCTACACATTCAATAACAAGATAGTCAGTAGACACCATTTTCCCTGAGATTTTTGTAATCACACCTTCAGCTATTCCAATGGGCAATATAGTGGCATTGTTGGTAAGATAGGTTTCCTCTCCTCCTTCAGTAAGCCCCCAAAGACTCAAGGAATCATAAATATCTTTAGGCATGAGGCAAAATTCAGACATGATATCACAGCAAGCATAAAAAAGTGTAGTATTTATAGAGACTTTGATTGTGGGAAACCACTTTGAAGGCTCAGAATTTATGGGAACATAATCATGGTAAGACCTAAGCGTGTGATAGCAACTATTCATAGCAGCAATACTAGTCTCAAGAGTGTTCAACCTAGCAAAAATATTTGTGAAAGAGGAATCAGACTTGCTAGGTGTACCATAAATCATGATTAATTTCTTTATGGCATGAAAAGCTTCGTCCTCAGTACATAGCAAAAAATATTTATCAGCCACAGCACCCAAAGCATATCTATAATGAAGAGCAATACCGCGGTAGAAACTATCAATAACCAAGCTAAGACTCATCTTAGGCTCAGTTTCCCTCTGGAAAGCAGAGATTCTAGACCAAGCTTCTTTAAAACTTTCTTCACTTTTTTTCTTAAAAGTGGAGATTTCTACCATAGGGGAAATAAAGTTTGGTCCAAAACCCGACATGGCAGCAACTAGATCAGGAACTAATTTTTTTGTGTTTTTGAATAAAAGCAAGCAAACCAAACTAGACTAAATTTTTGGGGTTTTTTTGAAAAGAGGCAAACAAAACCAAACAAAAGAAACAAAGCAAACTAAAAATAAAGTAAAGAGAAAGGAAGTGAAGGACTCCCCTAGTGAACACGTCCTTAGACTCCCCGGCAACGGCGCTAGAAAAGAGCTTGATGTCTACGCACTTCTATTCTTGTAGACAGTTGTTGGGCCTCCAATTGCAAAGGTTTGTAGAACAGCAGCAAATTTCCCTTAAGTGGATAACCCAAGGTTTATCGAACTCAGGGAGGAAGTGGTCAAAGGTATTCCCTCTCAAGCAACCCTGCAATGAAGATACAAGAAGTCTCTTGTGTCCCCAACACACCCAATACACTTGTCAGGTGTATAGATGCACTAGTTCGGCGAAGAGATAGTGAAATACAAGTGGTAACGGTGCCAGAAAATAGCTTATGACTTGTTGTTGACATGGGAGAACGTGTGTGAGTGCCAGAAAAGAGCTTGACAGTAAGGTAAAGACTAAAGCAAGCAAACATGCAACAGATCTAGTAGCAAACTGTGTTTCAATGCTTAGAAACAAGGCCTAGGGATCATACTTTCACTAGTGAACACTCATATAAATATCCTCTCATCATGATACTACTCTTAACTACTCTCCGTTTGGACACTCTAATCCATGGTAGGGCTATAACAGCACACCTCAAAGTCCACCTTCCCCAATCTAGATAACCCCACACTGTCACCGTGAGCTCTAGATGGTTCCAACAAACACCACAATTTCTGTAACACCCTCGGAATCGGACCTATGCAAGTTTCAGCGATTCCCGCCAAACCCGCATAGAAACGATTCAAAGGTGCCCACCAGGCACTTTCGTGCGGGTGGAAAACGAAGTAATAACATTACACAACAGTCCTCGATGGGACCCACAGAACAGATATATATATAACACGACTCCATGAGTCAAGAATACAGATATACAGAACAAAGATCCAAATCACCTTGAAAACGATAGAGCGTCCAGCTACGGACAAGATGCAAATGGGGCTAAGAGCCCTGAAGAATAACCAATGGCGTCCATAACCCTGCCCAGGCCAAGCCGGAAGGGTAAGCCTGCTAACGACGTCGATCTCAAACCTGCTTAAACAAAAGGGGTGCCGACAAGGGGCAAAGGAAAAAGAGGAGCGTCAGTACTGAGGCCAGTACATGGCGAGGCTAGAATTCGGCGGTCCTCGCCTACATAGGTATGGTGGACTGAGCGGCAGCGGCAGCAGGCACTAAACAACCTATAGAGACTCGATATACCTGGCGGCTATCAGAGAGGGGTAAGAAAGACCTATTCGGAACCAACCTAATGCTACCATCACACAAACGCATCCTGATGTTTCCCCCTCGACACCGATCGAGGAAGTCAACCGAGGAACTCACACAGTTGGCATTTTTTATTTATTCGGTTATCGTTGCAGCAATTACTAGTCAAGTTTAGATAATCATCCTGATAAAATAAGCAGTGGGCACCTTTAGTTAATCATTCCGTTATAGTTGCAACACTTACTAATCAGATACAAATAGCATGAGATAACCCCAAAACCCAGCAGTTGTTGGTACTTTTAATTAGCCATTCCGTTGTAGTTGCAATACTTACTAGTCAGGTATAATGGTCGCCAACGACAACCCAAACAAGCAATTGTGGGCAGTTTTATTTAGCCATTCCATTATAGTGGAGCTGATTACTAGTCATTATAAAGTCAAATTTATAGCACTACTTTAGTTATAGTTGTCTATGATCGAGATACTGTGCTCCAAGTCGTCCATAACCGCGGACACGGCTTTCAGAAAGTTTTACCCGGCCGGGGTGCACAAATAGCAACACACACACGATCAACCTCGGAAAAACCAAATCAAAACCCAACGAGGCCTTCACGACAAAGCAATCACAGGATTCAGAAATATTTCAGGGGGCCACCCCTTGGAGTACACCCGCAACGAAGTTAGCTGACTCCGAGACGGACCCGAGGTTTGGGTGGACGGCTGTGAACGACTGGGAACCCAAAACTGGGCTTGTCGACACCGCGAAAACGTGTCCCGATCCTAAACAGTACAGTGTGCTCCTCGCACAATCGTAAATAAAGCAGTAGCATGGCATAAGTACAGGATAGTAAATAAAACCTCAAACTAGTTTGTGGCCCCAAGAAATAAGAATGAGTCAAGCTCTGGCTCAGGGGGGCCCATAATTCCCCGTATGTGGATAGCGCGATAAATCAAGGAACAGGTATCAAGTACTCGGGGTCCTACGAGACACAAGTGGGCGGTCGGAAACCAAATATTATCTATCACCCACCGATGCCTCTGCTTACTTACTTCAATTTTAGTTGTTAAACAGGAATTAAAGTGAACGATAAGTAAAGCCATGATCATCTCCAACATCAACATGCGGCAATACACCAACAACTGTGGCACTTGACGACACGCAACAGCACTTGAGAAAGCGACGACGACGCGCAAGTCCAACTATCAACCAGACAACAGGTAATAGGAGGTGTCCAAGGCAATATAAGGATGCAAGGGATAACACGGGTACGAAAACTAGAGCATCACAACACAGATAGCAATAGATCAACAGGAGGGAATAAATACTATAAAAGTAAGATAGGTAGAAAGGGGGAGATGCTCGCCTGAAAAACATTGCCGAAGGTTCAACCTAAGATCGGGTCGACACTCGCATCAACTCAACGGCCTTATCCGCGAAGAAGCAAAACACCAGCACAAACACCGGATGCACTATTTAATACTACGGCAAAAGATCGGCATGATGCATGCATGATGTATGGCATGGCAAAGATGCGATGCAATTAGGCCATATTAAGCGGAACCGGGGTCCCGACAATTAGTTAGATGGTTCAAGTTGTTTATCTACCCCGCAAATTAAATGTTGTTTTAGCATGGCAAACGATAGCACCGGTTCGCTACACAAATTTAAATGAGGCCAATATGAGACTAGATTTGCCCGCATATGGGTCCCATATTTAATTATGAGGTGAATCGGCATAAGGCCCCCAAACCACACAAATATGCATGCGGGATGAATGATTTAATATGCAACAAGTTTCATATTTAGCATTTATAAAATAGGGCTCGGGATAAGGTTCACACATTAGGGTTCGACGATCTTGGTGTTCCGGGGTTCGGGGTTCGGTCTCAGGGTTCAGGGTTCGCCGGCCTCGGTCTCGGATAACGGAGATAGGTCTTGTCGCATCCGTGGTCTTCGGCCCGTGTAGACGGTCATGGCGTTCGGGATGAAGTACTTGTCGCATCGGGGCCTCGGTGTCCTCGGATCCGGTTGAAGATCTCGGCGATCGGCAAACTTCGAAGTAGACCTTGGAGTTCCGCGATGACCTTGTCGATTCCCTGTCGAAGACCTTGGCACTTCGGATCGATCTTCGGTTCGGGGCCTCCGGGTCTTGGGGTTCGCGTCCGTGTGGCGACCTTGTCGTTCCGGGGGTTTCTCCGGGTCCGTGATGCGTCCGTGTGGTAGATCTTGGGGGTACCGGTGTCATCGGGTTCCATCTCGCACATTGGTCGTCGAAACACGCAGCAACGCAGATCTTGGCGACAAAAGGGCATCGGGGCTCGAGACGGTCTTGTGCTTCGGGGGCGAGAACGAGGGCGCGCGGGTGCTGCCGGGTCGGGGACGCGCGGGGTACGGCGGCTCTGCTCAACAGGACGCTGCCGGGGACGCGCAGAAGGCCGGAGGTGAGGGGCGCACCGCTGTGGCGGAGGCTCGGTTCGCGGCCAGAGGGCGGCGGCGCGCGCTCGCGGGAGGAGAACCGCCGGCAGCGGGACCGCGGGGAGGAGGAGGTGGCCGGGCTTGCGGAGGTGGCCGGCAGAGCGGAGGGGCGCGCTGGGCTCGCGGGGGGAAGAAGACGCGCCGGAGGCGGGAGGCGGCTCGGGACGGGGCCGGCCGGCCAGACGCGGGCCCTGCTGCAGACGGAGGGCGGCGCTGGAGGCGAGGCGACTGGCGGCGGAAGACCGGGGGAGAGGTGGCCCAGGGCGGAGGGAAGAGCCGCGGCCGGCGACAGGCAGAGCTCGGACGGGACGGGGCGAGGCGCGGCGGAGCTTGGGGCGGGCGACGCGGCGGATGCAGGGCGGCCGGAGGCGAGCGGGAGAAGGGCGCAGCAGCGACGGGTGACGACCGGGCGAGGAGAGGCGACGGGGAGCGCGGTGGAGAGAAGAGGTCGGGGCAGAGAGGGGCGGAGGGGACGACAGGGCCGGCGGCAGCGCGGAGGAGGAGGCTCGGGTGGGGCGCGCGGGTGACGAGGCGCGCGGCCGCGGCGGCGGAGCGAGGAGGAGGAGCAGCGGGGCGAGCGCGGGCGGTGGAGGCAGGTGGCCGGAGGAAGGAGAAGCCGAGGCGGCTCGGGCCGGTGGCGCTCGGGAGGTTGGGGAAGGAGGGCGTCGGTGGCGTGCAGAGGGAGGAGAGGGAGGAGACGACGCGAGCGGGGTGGGCCAGGGGGTGCGGGGTGGGAGCTGCGCGCTGGCGTGCGTGTGGCGCGTGGGTGGGACCCAGGGGAAGTGGGTTAACCAGGAGAGAGAGGAAGGACTGCGGGTGGGCCAGGCGCGGGTGGGGTCGGGCTGGCAGTGAGGGAGAGAGAGAGTGGGTAGGATGGGCTAGGGTGAGAGAAGGAGAGAGGGTGGGGCTGGTGGATTGATGAGAGGGAGAGAGGAGAGGTGAGGTGGCAACGCTTGGTTGGCTGGGGGTTGGGGCAGGGTGACGTGGCGAGCCGCGAGTGGCTGGGGTGAGGTGGCTGGAGGGGTGGGTAGATTAGGATTGGTAGCACAAGGGTTTGTGGTGGACCTTTTATTCTGGGGGTGGTCGTCCGGGTCGAATCGGCCCGTTCGACTGCCCCCTAAAATATTATAACTTTTAATTCATTTGCAATAAACTTTGGTAAATAGTTTTTAGACAAACAAAATATCCGGAAGCATCCGGGGGTTTAATTTGAAGTAGAAGGAGGGCTAGTTTCAGAAAACAGTAGACTTTCGCAACATAGTTTCAAGTAAAATAATATGCATGATGATGACGATGCTCAAATGCAATGTGGCATGATGACATGAGCATGCGGCCATGATGATGCAATGCACAAAAACAACGCGATTTTCTAGTAGTGGTTTTGCGGGATGCCACAATTCGACACCACTAACAATGGATCTCGCCCTCGAGATCCGCCTCATGGTACCGGAAAGAAGGTCGGCGGTCTGCGTCTTCTCGCTTCGTGTAGATCCTCGCGACACCACTAACAAGAGGTCGTTGTCCGTGATCGTCGAGAGAACACTCCGGGGACAAAAGGTTGAAGGCAGAGGTATCAACAATGAAGCCACCTCTAGCTTCCGGGGAATGAGTGAAATCACATGAATTCACCAATTCAATGTACAAGAGCGAATGATAAGAGTAGTGGTATGGTAGCTACTCCATCCCGCACTCAAACCATTACCCTGCACACGAATAGGCGGATTATGCAACCAACTCTCGGGATTAGACTGAAGATCTCAACAAGCGAGGTTCAGAAACAAAGGAGTGACGCAGACTCTGCATCGAATCTGGCGTAGATGATGTCGTCGCGTCGGAAAACACCGGAAGGCACGAACAAGGAACAAAGAGAAGTCCACCAGACGAAGGGTTCCTCGGATAGCATGAAGACCGGATGTAGCAACACCGTTATCAAAGGAGGAAGCGAGACCCTGAAGGTACGACGGAACCCAACCACGAGAAATCCTGGACTCGAAGAGAGGGAAGAGAGCGGATTCAAAACACGTAGAGGTAAGAGGAGAACAGCAGAGGGGTAAGGAGTAAAATCAGACCTAATCAGAACTATCCAACCGATTTTGCAAAAATAGTTTTGACACTCTACTTCGGCCATTAGCTAGGTTATCCTACAGGCTGGACTTGTGGGGTATCGCAACTGCTGAGCTCTGATACCACTCTGTAACACCCTCGGAATCGGACCTATGCAAGTTTCAGCGATTCCCGCCAAACCCGCATAGAAACGATTCAAAGGTGCCCACCAGGCACTTTCGTGCGGGTGGAAAACGAAGTAATAACATTACACAACAGTCCTCGATGGGACCCACAGAACAGATATATATATAACACGACTCCATGAGTCAAGAATACAGATATACAGAACAAAGATCCAAATCACCTTGAAAACGATAGAGCGTCCAGCTACGGACAAGATGCAAATGGGGCTAAGAGCCCTGAAGAATAACCAATGGCGTCCATAACCCTGCCCAGGGCAAGCCGGAAGGGTAACCCTGCTAACGACGTCGATCTCAAACCTGCTTAAACAAAAGGGGTGCCGACAAGGGGCAAAGGAAAAAGAGGAGCGTCAGTACTGAGGCCAGTACACGGCGAGGCTAGAATTCGGCGGTCCTCGCCTACATAGGTATGGTGGACTGAGCGGCAGCGGCAGCAGGCACTAAACAACCTATAGAGACTCGGTATACCTGGCGGCTATCAGAGAGGGGTAAGAAAGACCTATTCGGAACCAACCTAATGCTACCATCACACAAACCCATCCTAATGTTTCCCCCTCGACACCGATCGAGGAAGTCAACCGAGGAACTCACACGGTTGGCATTTTTTATTTATTCGGTTATCGTTGCAGCAATTACTAGTCAAGTTTAGATAATCATCCTGATAAAATAAGCAGTGGGCACCTTTAGTTAATCATTCCGTTATAGTTGCAACACTTACTAATCAGATACAAATAGCATGAGATAACCCCAAAACCCAGCAGTTGTTGGTACTTTTATTTAGCCATTCCGTTGTAGTTGCAATACTTACTAGTCAGGTACAATGGTCGCCAACGACAACCCAAACAAGCAATTGTGGGCAGTTTTATTTAGCCATTCCATTATAGTGGAGCTGATTACTAGTCATTATAAAGTCAAATTTATAGCACTACTTTAGTTATAGTTGTCTATGATCGAGATACTGTGCTCCAAGTCGTCCATAACCGCGGACACGGCTTTCAGAAAGTTTTACCCCGGCCGGGGTGCACAAATAGCAACACACACACGATCAACCTCGGAAAAACCAAATCAAAACCCAACGAGGCCTTCACGACAAAGCAATCACAGGATTCAGAAATATTTCAGGGGGCCACCCCTTGGAGTACACCCGCAACGAAGTTAGCTGACTCCGAGACGGACCCGAGGTTTGGGTGGACGGCTGTGAACGACTGGGAACCCAAAACTGGGCTTGTCGACACCGCGAAAACGTGTCCCGATCCTAAACAGTACAGTGTGCTCCTCGCACAATCGTAAATAAAGCAGTAGCATGGCATAAGTACAGGATAGTAAATAAAACCTCAAACTAGTTTGTGGCCCCAAGAAATAAGAATGAGTCAAGCTCTGGCTCAGGGGGGCCCATAATTCCCCGTATGTGGATAGCGCGATAAATCAAGGAACAGGTATCAAGTACTCGGGGTCCTACGGGACACAAGTGGGCGGTCGGAAACCAAATATTATCTATCACCCACCGATGCCTCTGCTTACTTACTTCAATTTTAGTTGTTAAACAGGAATTAAAGTGAACGATAAGTAAAGCCATGATCATCTCCAACATCAACATGCGGCAATACACCAACAACTGTGGCACTTGACGACACGCAACAGCACTTGAGCAAGCGACGACGACGCGCAAGTCCAACTATCTACCAGATTACAGGTAATAGGAGGTGTCCAAGGCAATATAAGCCTGCAAGGGATAACACGGGTACGAAAACTAGAGCATCGCAACACAGATAGCAATAGATCAACAGGAGGGAATAAATACTATAAAAGTAAGATAGGTAGAAAGGGGGAGATGCTCGCCTGAAAAACATTGCCGAAGGTTCAACCGAAGATCGGGTCGACACTCGCATCAACTCAACGGCCTTATCCGCGAAGAAGCAAAACACCAGCACAAACACCGGATGCACTATTTAATACTATGGCAAAAGATCGGCATGATGCATGCATGATGTATGGCATGGCAAAGATGCGATGCAATTAGGCCATATTAAGCGGAACCGGGGTCCCGACAATTAGTTAGATGGTTCAAGTTGTTTATCTACCCCGCAAATTAAATGTTGTTTTAGCATGGCAAACGATAGCACCGGTTCGCTACACAAATTTAAATGAGGCCAATATGAGACTAGATTTGCCCGCATATGGGCCCCATATTTAATTATGAGGTGAATCGGCATAAGGCCCCCAAACCACACAAATATGCATGCGGGATGAATGATTTAATATGCAACAAGTTTCATATTTATCATTTATAAAATAGGGCTCGGGATAAGGTTCACACATTAGGGTTCGACGATCTTGGTGTTCCGGGGTTCGGGGTTCGGTCTCAGGGTTCAGGGTTCGCCGGCCTCGGTCTCGGATAACGGAGATAGGTCTTGTCGCATCCGTGGTCTTCGGCCCGTGTAGACGGTCATGGCGTTCGGGATGAAGTACTTGTCGCATCCGGGCCTCGGTGTCCTCGGATCCGGTTGAAGATCTCGGCGATCGGCAAACTTCGAAGTAGACCTTGGAGTTCCGCGATGACCTTGTCGATTCCCTGTCGAAGACCTTGGCGCTTCGGATCGGTCTTCGGTTCGGGGCCTCCGGGTCTTGGGGTTCGCGTCCGTGTGGCGACCTTGTCGTTCCGGGGGTTTCTCCGGGTCCATGATGCGTCCGTGTGGTAGATCTTGGGGGTACCGGTGTCATCGGGTTCCATCTCGCACATTGGTCGTCGAAACACGCAGCAACGCAGATCTTGGCGACAAAAGGGCATCGGGGCTCGAGACGGTCTTGTGCTTCGGGGGCGAGAACGAGGGCGCGCGGGTGCTGCCGGGTCGGGGACGCGCGGGGTACGGCGGCTCTGCTCAACAGGACGCTGCCGGGGACATGCAGAAGGCCGGAGGTGAGGGGCGCACCGCTGCGGCGACGGCTCGGTTCGCGGCCAGAGGGCGGCGGCGCGCGCTCGCGGGAGGAGAACCGTCGGCAGCGGGACCGCGGGGAGGAGGAGGTGGCCGGGCTTGCGGAGGTGGCCGGCGGAGCGGAGGGGCGCGCTGGGCTCGCGGGGGGAAGAAGACGCGCCGGAGGCGGGAGGCGGCTCGGGACGGGGCCGGCCGGCCGGACGCGGGCCCTGCTGCAGACGGAGGGCGGCGCTGGAGGCGAGGCGACTGGCGGCGGCGGACCGGGGGAGAGGTGGCCCAGGGCGGAGGGAAGAGCCGCGGCCGGCGACAGGCGGAGCTCGGACGGGACGGGGCGAGGCGCGGCGGAGCTTGGGGCGGGCGATGCGGCGGATGCAGGGCGGCCAGAGAGGCGAGCGGGAGAAGGGCGCAGCGGCGGCGGGTGACGACCGGGGGAGGAGAGGCGACAGGGAGCGCGGTGGAGAGAGGAGGTTGGGGCAGAGAGGGGCGGAGGGGACGACGGGGCCGGCGCCAGCGCGGAGGAGGAGGCTCGGGTGGGACGCGCGGGTGGCGAGGAGCGCGGCCGCGGCGGCGGGGCGAGGTGGAGGAGCAGCGGGGCGAGCGCGGGCGGTGGAGGCAGGTGGCCGGAGGAAGGAGAAGCCGAGGCGGCTCGGGCCGGTGGCGCTCGGGAGGTTGGGGAAGGAGGGCGTCGGTGGCGTGCAGAGGGAGGAGAGGGAGGAGACGACGCGAGCGGTGTGGGCCAGGGGTGCGGGGTGTGCGCTGCGCGCTGGCGTGCGTGTGGCGCGTGGGTGGGGCCCAGAGGAAGTGGGTTGACCAGGGGAGAGAGGAAGGACTGCGGGTGGGCCAGGCGCGGGTGGGGTCGGGCTGGCAGTGAGGGAGAGAGAGAGTGGGTAGGATGGGCTAGGGTGAGAGAAGGAGAGAGGGTGGGGCTGGTGGATTGATGAGAGGGAGAGAGGAGAGGTGAGGTGGCAACGCTTGGTTGGCTGGGGGTTGGGGCAGGGTGACGTGGCGAGCCGCGAGTGGCTGGGGTGAGGTGGCTGGAGGGGTGGGTAGATTAGGATTGGTAGCACAAGGGTTTGTGGTGGACCGTTTTATTCTGGGGGTGGTCGTCCGGGTCGAATCGGCCCGTTCGACTGCCCCCTAAAATATTATAACTTTTAATTCATTTGCAATAAACTTTGGTAAATATTTTTTAGACAAACAAAATATCCGGAAGCATCCGGGGGTTTAATTTGAAATAGAAGGAGGGCTAGTTTCAGAAAACAGTAGACTTTCGCAACATAGTTTCAAGTAAAATAATATGCATGATGATGACGATGCCCAAATGCAATGTGGCATGATGACATGAGCATGCGGCCATGATGATGCAATGCACAAAAACAACGCGATTTTCTAGTAGTGGTTTTGCGGGATGCCACAATTTCATAGAGACATCCAACTCCAAATATAACTCATAACAAATATTCAATCTAGCCAAAGTGCCACACACGGTATGCACGCTGTCACTTTCACACACGTCGGGAAAAGCATAGATCTATTAAAGCATAAAGAGTATTTATGTAGACTCAAACCTAAGTGCCACCATGGCGTGCACACTGTCACTTTCACACACATGGGGAGAGCAGAGATCTATTGAAGCACTTGAGTAGCAAGGTAGATCTACTTGATTACAAAGCTCATGACCACAACAAGATCATGCATAGAGAGAGAGATGAACACATTGGTACCGGTAGATCCCTTAGCTCTGAGGAAGACCTACTCCCTCCTCATCATGGGAATTATCAACGGTGATGAATATGGCGATGGAGATCGATGGAGATGGCTCCCGGGGCACTTCCCCATCCCGGCAGGGTGCTGGAACAGAGACTTTCTGTCCCCCGAATCTCCCCTTCGGTGGCGGTGGCGCTATAGAGGTTTTCGTGGATTTCTTCTAGATTATTTAGGGTTTTCTCCCCGTGGGCTTATTATAGGCGAAGGGGGAGGACGAGGAGGTGGCCAGAGGGCCCACACCCTCCCCCAGTCACGGGCCAGGCTTGGCCGTGCCCAGGGGGGTCTGGCCACCCTCTGGTGCCTCTCCGTCCCTCCTTCTGGATTCGTGTCCCTCACGGAAAGTTATTGACTTTGGCTTTTGTCCCGTCCAATTCCGAGAATATTGATTTTCTGCCTTTCTTGAACCAAAAACAGAAGAAAACAGGCAACTGGCACTATGGCAACTTGTTAATAGGTTAGTTCCAGAAAAGATATAAAAACACCCCAAAGTATAGACAAAGCGAAGCAAAGTAGATGCAAAACAAGCATGGAGCATCAAAAATTATAGATACGTTTCCAACATATCAGGGCCAGACCCACCCCAGGCGCGGGTGGGCCCAGTCACACACCTGGCTAGGGTTTGGTGGCCCTGGCCGCCTCCTCGGTATCCCCCTTCGCCTATAAGAAGCCCCCAATGCAGAAACCCTAAGAACCTGATCAAATATCCACGAAACCGTCTGTAGCCGCCACCATTGTCCCTAGATCGAGGGGATCTGAAGTTCTTCCCGGCACCCTGCCGGAGGGGAGATCATCCCGGAGGCCTTCTCTCCGGTATGATGCGTGAGTAGTTACACCTTGGACTATGGGTCCATGTAGTAGCTAGTTAGTTGTATCTCCTCCTTTGTGCTTTCATGTATAGATCTTGTGAGCTCCGTTCATGATCAAGATCTAATCTATTTGTAATCATGCATATTGTGTTTGCGGGGATCCGATGGATATTGAAATTATTATGTTGGTTTGATTAATGGTTTTGTCTTTATGATTCTATCATGTCTGTGTTGTTTGTGATCTTGCATGCTCTTCGTTGTTAGTAGCTATCTTGTCCAAGTAGTTGCTAGTGACTCCAAGAGGGGGTATTTATGATCGATAGTGGGTTCATGCCTCTAGTTTCGAAGGGAAGTGACAATAATCTCTTCGGTTGTAGATGTGTTGTTGCTACTAGGTAGAAAACAACGGTCTCTTTTTCATGGAACATGTGGACTATTTACCTTACACACTTTTCTTAAAGAAGTTGTCTGTTGATTGCCACTTAATACTAGAGGGGGTTCGGATGATAACCTGAAGGTGGACTTCTAGTCATAGATGCAGTTGGATGGCGGTCTATGTATCTTGTTGTATTGCTCAAACAAATCTCATAGGATCTTTCTGACTAGTAATTGCATTGTTATGCCTTGCTCAATTCCTGTCAATTGCCCTATTTTAATTTGTTTACCCTTCATGCCATGTTGTTTATCTAAGGAGAGCGCCTCTAGTGAACTATGGACCCCGGTCCAATCTTTACCATTGATACATCTTCCACTGTTACTTGTTTACTTGCCACAAACCATTACCTTCCACACCATACGTTTAATCCTTTGTTACAGCAAACTGGTAAGCTTGACAACCTCACTATTCGTTAGGGCAAAGTCTTGATTTTGTGTTGTGCAGGTCTCCGCGTTGCTTGCAACACCTGTGTGACGTTTCCTTCCTCCTTCTAGTTCGATAACCTCGGTCTCAACTGAGGGAAAACTTGTTGCTTGCTGCTTCACACCTTGCTCTTGGGGTTCCCAACAGGCTGTGCATAGACAGTCGTCATGGATCGCTTAACAAAAGTGGCTCATTTCATACCCATAAAGACCACCTATACAAGTGCTAAATTAGCCAAGATCTATATTAACAGTATTGTGTGTCTGCATGGAGTACCTAAGAGTATTGTGTCAGATAGAGGAACACAGTTCACTTCGCATTTTTGGAAACAAATGCATGAGTCATTGGGAACAAGACTAGAGTTCAGCACATCATTTCATCCTCAGACTGATGGACAAACAAAAAGGACCAATCAGATTTTGGAAGATATGTTGAGAGCTTGTGCACTAGACTATGGATCTAGTTGGGATGAAAGTCTGCCATACACAGAATTTTCGTACAATAATAGCTACGAATCGAGCATAGAGATGGCTCCGTTTGAATTCCTTTATGGACGGAAGTGTACTACACCATTATTATGGAATGGAGTAGGAGAAAGAAATTTATTTGGACCAGAGCTGATCAAGGAAGCCGAAGAGAAAGTCAGAATGGTAAAGGACAGATTGAAGAGAGCCCAATCCCGACAAAAGAGTTATGCAGATCCAAAACGTAGAGAGGTCACCTATGAGGTAGGTGATATGGCTTATCTTAGAGTCTCACCACTTCGTAGTGTGAATAGATTTGGAGTCAAAGGGAAATTGGCACCTCGTTATGTAAGACCATTCAAGATTTTGAGTCGTAAAGGAGAAGTGTCCTATGAGCTAGAACTACCAGAATCTCTGTCGGCAGTTCACAATGTGTTTCATGTAAGCCATTTGAAAACGTGTCATCAAGAGATGGAAGTGAAAGACACTATACCACTAGAAGAAGTTTGGCTGGAGAATGATCTCACTTATGAAGAGAAACCTATCAAGATTCTCTAAGACCATCAAGTTATGCAAAGTACAGTGGAATCATCATACTGAGGAAGAAGCAACTTGGGAAAGAGAAGATGAGCTTCGGAAAGATCACCCTCACATATTTGCTAGCCAATCCGAATCTCGAGGGCGAGATTCATCTTAAGGGGGTTAGATTTGTAACATCCAAACTTTCATGAAATCCAAAATATTCTCATTGCATTCATATCATCATGGAATGTGTTCATTGCACAAATATTTTCAAAATTTAAACACTAACAAAACCCTATTTTATACCCCTCTCATTTGCATGTATGAGGCATGTGTTTTATTTTTTTTATTTTATTACCCAAAATATTTTGGATTGGATTGTGTGTTTAAACACTTTTTCAAACTTGGATCATCCCACAAAAATGTGGTGAAAGTTTGAAGTGATTTGGAGTTGATTTGATGCTTCAAATCAAATTTGGAAAATCAAATCAGAAAAAGAAAAATGCTTAGAAAAAAAAGAGAAGCAATCAGCTAACTGGCGCAGCCCACCTAGCCCACCCGGGGTTTTCCCCTCTGTCCTCTGTTTCTCACCGCGCGAGGCCGCACCCCCTCGCTGACAGGTGGCCCCGCACTCCATGTCAACCCTTCGTCCCCAAACTTCGCGCGACGACATGCTCACCGCTGTCGTTTCCCCCTTTCAAAGCCGAATCAATTCGTGCGTAATTGTCATTTATTGCCGGCTTGATTCCCTCCCTCACCCCGGCTACTTAACCCCCTCGTCCTCTGCTCCATTTCCCCCACACCACAGCCTCCGAGCGCCGCCAGGCTCCACGCGTTTCACCTTGCTCCACCGCTGTCCCAACGAGCTCCGATGACCCATTGCGCTGAGTTCCCTGCGCCCCTCGCCCTCTGATTGATGCGGTTGTGCTCGCCATCGTCTTGTGCTTCATATGACACTCGCCATTCACCTTATCGTGGCCTACAGGCTCGCCCTCATCAACCTCTGTGAGCACCTGCTGCCCAGCTCAACTCCGACGAGGAATTTTGTCCATGCGCCCCTCCGTCGTCCGCGACCATCACTATGTTCACCTCATCGTCATGACCCTGGTAACCCCCTAAGCCACCTCCCTCGCCCCCTTTACTCACCAGAGCAACGTTGACAGACGCGCCACCGCCGCAGTCGCCATTCGCGCCGCTAGGTTTAGGTCAGGTCAAATCAGATCCGCTGGATCTAGATCTAGTGGCCTAGATTAGAAGCCAGTAGCGAAGAGGTATGGTTAGATCTGGACCGCAGGATTCCACTTAGATCTGACGGTGCGCGCGTGTGATCCGCACGAACCGGTACCGGCCAATCAGAGCCTGCCGCGTGTGTGTGTTTTAGATTTAAAATCCAGATTTGATCTATTTGATGATTTAACTTGTAAACTTCATAACTTTTGATCTGTAATTCGGAAAATTACAAACTAGGTGTCTATGGATTCAGAAAATTATGAATTTTAATTCTATGGCCTTACTTTAGACTTTTGATTCTGTAAAATTATAGTTTTGTGCAGAAACAATTGTAGGACTATTTTGGCTATAAAAATTATTAGGTAAATTAATTTTAGGTGGTTTTTGTGTTATTTAGACTTTAAATTGTGTACTTTGTCTTCAGTAATGTAGAGTTTTATTTTAAAAGTTTGGAAAATCATCTCATTGCATTTTGCATGCATTCGTATTATTTTTGAGTGTTATAATGATTTGTATATATTTTGTTTGAATTTTGTTGTGTAGATTTTGTGGATTGTGAAGTGTGTGATTGTGAGGATTGTACATATTACCCTAGATACCAAGGAAAATGATACTCCATCTTATGTCCTATTATTTTACCTATTGCACTAGTGATATTTTAGTAGGACTTGCATGATAATTTTCCAAGTGCTATGTTATGGTAGATCCTATAGTTTATATATTGGTAGGATTTTTCCTAAGTTAGGAGACATGGTATACTAGAATGCTTAGACTTGCTATTAGAATTTGTGGGTGGAAAATTCATGTTATGATATTATGGAAAGATTATGCCTATGTGTTTTTTGACTAAGAAAACAACTTGTTAATGAAACACCTGGGTGGAATGGGACTTGTATGGTTTATGTTGAGTGGTTACACATGGCCAATTTCTATGGTTTACCCGTGTATCACACTTGTGGATGGCCACCCAGGAACAAAGAGATTTGAGATGTTTAGTGTTGAGAAGCTTCCAGTGCAACCACATGGCATATGGGCTCTGCCTTGACCAACTAAGTTGCAAGAACTCAGCCAGATGGACAGATGGTGGTAGAGTTGATAGGATGGAACGCATCCATGGTGGTCTGAGGGATTGCTTTTGAAAAGTCTCGTCTCGATGAATGTCGAGTCTTGTGGGGAAAGTGCACCACCTCTCGAGAGGGTAAAACTTAAGTACTTAGCCGTGTCCCCGGTTATGGACATTTTGAGCATCAAAGACATTGAAATGGTCAAGAATCTCCTCATCCCAATTTCTCTAAGTTAAAATTTGTGGGTGAACAAGGGTAGAGGTTCACCAATGTCTATTGGTGGTTCCTTAGTGTTTTGTAAAACAAAACTTAGTATTTTCAAACTACTAGGATAAACTTACTTTGTGCAAAGCCAGCCTGAAACCACACTTAGCCAAATTCACGTAGATGATAATTTCTACTATATAACTATGATATCACTTGCCAATACAATTCCAACTGTATTGACCCCTTGTGGTTGTAACTTATTATGTTGCAGGTTACTCTGATGGTGAGTAGGGTTATGAGTCTACACTCAACATGTTTGCCTGTGGCACATGAAGATGAAGACTTTATTTATTTGCTATGTAATGAGAACTCTTTTTATGTTAGCCTTGGGCTAGAGAGTTGTAAGAACTATTGTACTCCTGGAATTTTGATGTAATAATGACCTTTGTATCTGTGTACTTCATCTTAAACTGTGGGTGCTAACAATTCGATCCAGGGACTAGCACTGCAATCACAGGGATCTCTACCTTATTGGGTGAGATCTTACACTTCCATAATAAACCCGGCAACCAGAAGCCGAGCTATCTCATCAGCAATTACTTTTCTCCTATCTTTGGCGAAGCAGCGGAGAGATTGCTTCATCGGCCTTGCATCTGGCCTTATATGCAAAGAGTGCTCAGCCGACTCCCTTGGAACACCTTGCAGATCTTGTGTGGAACATGCAAAAATATTCTGATTCTCACGGAGAAAGTTGGTGAGTGTAACACCCTCAGAATCGGACCTATGCAAGTTTTAGCGAAATCCGCCAAACCCGCATAGAAACGATTCAAAGGTGCCCACCAGGCACTTTCGTGCGGGTGGAAAACGAAGTAATAACATTACACAACAGTCCTCGATGGGACCCACAGAACAGATATATATATCAGCGACTCCATGAGTCAAGAATACAGATATAAGGTACAAAGATCCCAATCACCTTGAAAGGATCGAGCGTCCGACTACGGACAAAATGCAAATGGGGCTAAGAGCCCTGAAGAATAACCAATGGCGTCCATAACCCTGCCCAGGCCAAGCCGAAAGGGTAACCCTGCTAACGGCGTCGATCTCAAAACCTGCTTAACAAAAGGGGTGCCGACAAAGGGCAAAGGAAAAAGAGGAGCGTCAGTACTGAGGCCAGTACACGGCGAGGCTAGAATCCGGCGGTCCTCGCCTACATAGGTATGGTGGACTGAAGCGGGAGCGGCAGCATGCACTAAACAACCTATAGAGACTCGATACAACTGGCGGTTATCAGAGAGGGGTAAGAATGACCTATCCGGATCCAACCTGAAGCTAACACCAAACAAACCCATCCTGGTGTTTCCCCCTCGAGACCAAACGAGGAAGTCAACTGAGGAACTCACACCGTTGGCAGTTTTACTTATTCAGTTATAGTGGCGGCACTTTACTAGTCAGGTTTTGTAACACCCTCAGAATCGGCCCTATGCAAGTTTTAGCGAAACTCGCCAAACCCGCATAGAAACGATTCGAAGGTGCCCACCGGGCACTTTCGTGCGGGTGGAAATCAAAGTAATAACATTACACAACAGTCCTCGAGGGGACCCACAGAACAGATATATATACAGCAGCGACTCAATGAGTCAAGAATACAAATGTACGATACAAAGATCCAAATCACCTTGAAAACGATGGGGCGTCCGACTACGGACAAGAAGCAAATGGGGCTAAGAGCCCTGAAGAATAACCAATGGCGTCCATAACCCTTCCCAGGCCAAGCCGGAAGGGTAACCCTGCTAACGGCGTCGATCTCAAACCTGCTTAAACAAAAGGGGTGCCGACAAAGGGCAAAGGAAAAAGAGGAGCGTCAGTACTGAGGCCAGTACACGGCGAGGCTAGAATTCGGCGGTCCTCGCCTACATAGGTATGGTGGACTGAGCGGCAGCGGCAGCGAGCACTAAACAACCTATAGAGACTCGATTCATCTGGCGGTTATCAGAGAGGGGTGAGAAAGACCTATTCGGATCCAACCTGGTACTAGCATCAAACAAACCCATCCTGGCGTTTCCCCCTCGAGACCAAACGAGGAAGTCAACCGAGGAACTCACACAGTTGGCAGTTTTAATTATTCAGTTTATAGTTGGGCACTTTACTAGTCAGGTTTAGGTAATCATCCTGATAAAATAAGCAGTGGGCACTTTTACTTCACCATTCCATGATAGTTGCAACACTTACTAGTCAGGTACAAATAGCATGAGATAAACCCAAAACCCAGCAGTTGTTGGTACTTTTACTTAGCCATTCCGTTGTAGTGAAGCTGATTACTAATCATATCGGAAACAAGTCAATTTATAACAATAAACTTTAGTTATAGTTGTCTATGATCCAGCACTATGCTCCAAGTCGTCCATAACCGCGGACACGGCTTCTCGAAAAGATTTAACCCTGCAGGGGTGCACCAAAGTATCCACAGGCACTTCGACCCTTTTTGCCAGATCAGTTAACATACACCCATCGGTATGTCGGCGGGGCCTAAGTCACGACGTTCCCAGACCCAAAGCAAGCACGGGGGGCCACCCTCACTAAGTACACCCGCAACGAAGTCGGCCGGTCTCCGAGACGGACTCAGGGTTTGCGTCAATGGCTGTGAACGACAGCAGGTCCCCAATCGGGGACTGTCGACACCGCGAAAACATTCCGCTTCCAAAACAGTACAGTGTGCAGTACCTCGCACAATCGTAAATAAAGCAGTAAAGCATGGCATAAGTACAGGATAGTAATAAAGCCCCAAACTACTTGTGGCCCCCAGTACAATACTTTGAAATCAGGTAATAATCAATGGGGGGCCCATATCTCCCCACCTGTGGTTAGCGCGCTCGATCTCGGAACAGGTGTCAAGAACTCGGGTCCTACGGGACACAAGTGGGCGGTCGGAAACCAAATCTTACCTAACACCCACCGATGCCTCTGCTTAATTCAATTTTAGTTGTTAAACAGGAATTAAAGTGATACAGTAATTAAAGCCATGATCATCTCCAACGTCAACATGCGGCCATTCCTCCAACAAAGGTGGTACTGGACGACAAGCAAAACACTTGAGCAAGCGACTGCGACACGCGGGTCCAACTAGCTACCAATCAACAGGTAATAGGATGTGTCCAAGGCTATATATGGCTGCAAGGGATATCACGGGTACGAAATCTAGAGCAACGCAACACAGATAGCAATAGATCAACAGGAGGGAAGTAAATACTATAAAAGTAAGATAGGTAGAAAAAAGGGGAGATGCTCGCCTGAAAACATTGTCGAAGGGTTCGACCGAAGATCGGGGCAAAGCACATCACTCAACGGCCTTATCCGCGAAGAAGCAAAACACTAGAAGAAACACTGGATGCGATATTTAATACAACGGCAGAAGATCGGCATGATGCATGTATGATGTATGGCATGGCAAAGGTGCGATGCAATTAGGTCAACATTAAGCGGAACCGGGGTCCCGACAATTATTAGATGGTTCCAGTTGTTTAGCTACCCCGCAATTTAAATGTTTTTTTAGCAAGACAGAATATATCACCGATTCGCTACACAAGTTTAAATGAGGCCAATATGAGACTAGATTTGCCCGCATATGGGCCCCATATTTAATTATTAGGTGAATCGGCATAAGGCCCCCAAACCACAGATAAGATGCATGCATGAACAATTATTATGCGACAAGTTGATATGTTATAAAATAGGGTTCGAGGAAAAAGGGTCACACATCAGGGGGGCTCGACGATCTTGGGTTCCGGGGTTCGGGGTTCGATAGGGTCCAGGGTCCGGTCTCGGGGTCCAGGGTTCTGCCGGGGTCGTTCTCGGCCACGGGGCAGATCTTGTCGCTTCGGGGTCTCGATGTCCGGGGAGCAGAACTTGGGTTGGCGTTGGGGCGCATCGGACTCGTCAACGCGAAGGTCTTGCCGGGTCCTACGGGGTCGGTCTTGCCGTTGCGAGGGTCTTGATGGGTCCGCGCCATCGCGTCGGTCTCGGCATTCGGGGGCGTCGGGTCATGGCGTCTGTGAGGGAGTACTTGTCGCATCCGTGTCGGCGAACTTGGCGTTCCGGGGGAAGTTCTCGGGGCTCCGGCGGTAGATCTTGGTATCGGGGTCTACGGGTTCACGCGGTGCCGGTCTCTGAGCTCGACGAGGGTTGGGCGGCGCTGCAGGGGTCCTCACGGGGGCGCGCTGGAGGACGAGGGAGCGGCCCTGGCTGCGTGCGGGCCCGCAGGGAACGGCTCGGTGGAGGGGCCCACCTGGCGGCGGCGGTGGGGCCCTGCGGCGGCGACGGGGCGCGGGGAGAGGCAGGCGCGGCGGCGGCGGAGCGCTGTGCTGGGAGGAGCGGGCTTGGCGGGTGGCGAGAGGCGGACACGGTCGCTGGGGACGCGGGGTCGCCGGGCTCCGGCGGCGGAGGAGCGGCGCCGCGCGGCGGGGAGGTGCGGTGCTCGGGGCGAGCGGCGGCGCGGGCCGCGGGCGGGCTCGGGCGGCGACTGGGGCGGAGCTCGGGCAGACCGGAGGGGCTCGGGGCGAGCCGGCGACGCGGAGGCGGCGCGCCTGGCGCGCGGGGCCGGCGAGGCGGCGCACGGGAGGAGCGAGGCGGCGGTGCTTGGGGGTCGGGGCGGTGCACGGCGGAGGCGGTGGGGAGAGGCGGAGCCGCCGGGCGCGGCCGTGCAAGCGGGCGACGGCGGCGAGGAAGCTGGGAGGTGGGGAGAGAGGCGGAGGCGGTCCGGCGAGCGGCGCCGGCGAGGGTGGCGAGCGGGGTTGGTGTAAGGCAGGCGCGGGCGCGGATGGGGCACGCCGGCGACGGGGCGAGGCGAGCGCCGGCGGGCGGCCGGAGGCTGCGGAGGGAGGCGGCGCAGAGGATGCAGGGAGAGGCGCGGGCGTGGGGAAGAAAGAGAGGAGAGAGGAGAGAGGAGAGCCAGGCGGCAGGGGTGGGCCAGGGCGTGGGGCCCGCAGGTGGGTCGCGCGGGGCTGAGGGAGAGGGGGGTCTGGGTGAGGCTGGCTGGCGAGTGGGCCAACGCGGGTGGGTCCGGCCGGACAGGGAGGGGAGCCAGGGCGGGTGCGCGCGCGCGTGTGGGTGCTGGGGGTGGGCCGGCTGGCGTGTGCGTGTGTTGCGTGTGTGCTGAGTGTGTTGTGGTGGGTGTGTGGTGTGTGTGGGTTTGGGGAGAGAGAGGGGGTTGGTGGTGGGTGGCAGGGGGGGGGGGAGGGATGGTGAGGGAGAGAGGTGTGCTGAGGTGGCGTGCTGCCATTGGGTGGGTGAGGTGGAGGGATGGGTTGGGTAGGTTTCCGGGTAGACTTAGGATTAGCGTTTGGACCGATCTGTTTAATACGGGGTGGTCGTTCGGGTCGGTTGGCCCGTTCGACTGCCCCCACTAAAAATAATTGAACTTTTTATTTGTTTTAAACGGGCCGAAAGCAACCCGATAGCGGCCAAAATAAAATATTCCGGGGACCCGGTTTTGCGTTTGAATTAAGATGAGGCGTTTGGAAAAACAAATCGGGCGTTGCGAAAATAGTTTTAGCAAACAACAAGCATGATGATGACGATGCAATGCACAAATTCAACGCGATTTTCTAGTAGTGGTTTTGTGGGATGCTACAATTCGACACCACTAACAAGGGATCTCGCCCTCGAGATCCGCCTCATGGTACCGGAAGGAAGGTCGGCGATCTGATCCTTCGCGCTTCGTGTAGATCTTCGCGACACCACTAACAAGGGGTCGTTGTCCCTGTTCTTCAAGAGAACACTCCGGATAAACAACGGGCAAAGTTAAAGGTAAGGCCACCTCTAACTTCCATGGAAGGAGTAAAATTGCATCGATCCATCATTCAATGTACATAAGCGAATGATAAGAGTAGTGGTATGGTCGCGACTCCATCCCGCACTCAAAGCATTACTATGTACACGAATAGACAGATTATGCAACCAACCCTCAAGATTCAGACTGAAGATCTCGACAAGCGAGGTTCGGATCAAAGGAGTGATGCAGTCTCTGCATCGGATCTGGCGTAGAGGATGTCGTCGCGTCAGAAAACACCGGAAGCACAAACAAGGAACAAAGGATGGTACCACGGAAGACGGATTCCTCGGATAGCATGAAGACCGGATGTAGCAACACCGTTACCAAAAGAGGAAGCGAAACCCTGAAGGTACGACGGAAAACCCACCACGAGAAGTCCTGGACTCGAAGAAAAGATAAGAGAGCAGATTCAAAACACGTCGAGGTAAGAGGAGAATTGCAGAGGGGTAAGGAGTAAAAATCAGACCTAACCAGATCTATCCAACCGATTTTGCAAAAATAGTTTTGACACTCTACTTCGGCCGTTAGCTAGGTTATCCTACAGGCTGGACTTGTGGGGTATCGCAACTGCTGGGCTCTGATACCACTCTGTAACACCCTCAGAATCGGCCCTAGGCAAGTTTTAGCGAAACTCGCCAAACCCGCATAGAAACGATTCGAAGGTGCCCACCGGGCACTTTCGTGCGGGTGGAAAGCAAAGTAATAACATTACACAACAGTCCTCGAGGGGACCCACAGAACAGATATATATACAGCAGCGACTCAATGAGTCAAGAATACAAATGTACGGTACAAAGATCCAAATCACCTTGAAAACGATGGGGCGTCCGACTATGGACAAGAAGCAAATGGGGCTAAGAGCCCTGAAGAATAACCAATGGCGTCCATAACCCTTCCCAGGCCAAGCCGGAAGGGTAACCCTGCTAACGGCGTCGATCTCAAACCTGCTTAAACAAAAGGGGTGCCGACAAAGGGCAAAGGAAAAAGAGGAGCGTCAGTACTGAGGCCAGTACACGGCGAGGCTAGAATTCGGCGGTCCTCGCCTACATAGGTATGGTGGACTGAGCGGCAGCGGCAGCGAGCACTAAACAACCTATAGAGACTCGATTCATCTGGCGGTTATCAGAGAGGGGTGAGAAAGACCTATTCGGATCCAACCTGGTACTAGCATCAAACAAACCCATCCTGGCGTTTCCCCCTCGAGACCAAACGAGGAAGTCAACCGAGGAACTCACACAGTTGGCAGTTTTAATTATTCAGTTATAGTTGTGGCACTTTACTAGTCAGGTTTAGGTAATCATCCTGATAAAAATAAGCAGTGGGCACTTTTACTTCACCATTCCATGATAGTTGCAACACTTACTAGTCAGGTACAAATAGCATGAGATAAACCCAAAACCCAGCAGTTGTTGGTACTTTTACTTAGCCATTCCGTTGTAGTGAAGCTGATTACTAATCATATCGGAAACAAGTCAATTTATAACAATAAACTTTAGTTATAGTTGTCTATGATCCAGCACTATGCTCCAAGTCGTCCATAACCGCGGACACGGCTTCTCGAAAAGATTTAACCCTGCAGGGGTGCACCAAAGTATCCACAGGCACTTCGACCCTTTTTTCCAGATCAGTTAACATACACCCATCGGTATGTCGGCGGGGCCTAAGTCACGACGTTCCCAGACCCAAAGCAAGCACGGGGGGCCACCCCACTAAGTACACCCGCAACGAAGTCGGCCGGTCTCCGAGACGGACTCAGGGTTTGCGTCAATGGCTGTGAACGACAGCAGGTCCCCAATCGGGGACTGTCGACACCGCGAAAACATTCCGCTTCCAAAACAGTACAGTGTGCAGTACCTCGCACAATCGTAAATAAAGCAGTAAAGCATGGCATAAGTACAGGATAGTAATAAAGCCCCAAACTACTTGTGGCCCCCAGTACAATACTTTGAAATCAGGTAATAATCAATGGGGGGCCCATATCTCCCCACCTGTGGTTAGCGCGCTCGATCTCGGAACAGGTGTCAAGAACTCGGGTCCTACGGGACACAAGTGGGCGGTCGGAAACCAAATCTTACCTATCACCCACCGATGCCTCTGCTTAATTCAATTTTAGTTGTTAAACAGGAATTAAAGTGATACAGTAATTAAAGCCATGATCATCTCCAACGTCAACATGCGGCCATTCCTCCAACAAAGGTGGTACTGGACGACAAGCAAAACACTTGAGCAAGCGACTGCGACACGCGGGTCCAACTAGCTACCAATCAACAGGTAATAGGATGTGTCCAAGGCTATATATGGCTGCAAGGGATATCACGGGTACGAAATCTAGAGCAACGCAACACAGATAGCAATAGATCAACAGGAGGGAAGTAAATACTATAAAAGTAAGATAGGTAGAAAAAAGGGGGAGATGCTCGCCTGAAAACATTGTCGAAGGGTTCGACCGAAGATCGGGGCGAAGCTCACATCAACTCAACGGCCTTATCCGCGAAGAAGCAAAACACTAGAAGAAACACCGGATGCGATATTTAATACAACGGCAGAAGATCGGCATGATGCATGTATGATGTATGGCATGGCAAAGGTGCGATGCAATTAGGTCAACATTAAGCGGAACCGGGGTCCCGACAATTATTAGATGGTTCCAGTTGTTTAGCTACCCCGCAATTTAAATGTTTTTTTAGCAAGACAGAATATATCACCGATTCGCTACACAAGTTTAAATGAGGCCAATATGAGACTAGATTTGCCCGCATATGGGCCCCATATTTAATTATTAGGTGAATCGGCATAAGGCCCCCAAACCACAGATAAGATGCATGCATGAACAATTATTATGCGACAAGTTGATATGTTATAAAATAGGGTTCGAGGAAAAAGGGTCACACATCAGGGGGGCTCGACGATCTTGGGTTCCGGGGTTCGGGGTTCGATAGGGTCCAGGGTCCGGTCTCGGGGTCCAGGGTTCTGCCGGGGTCGTTCTCGGCCACGGGGCAGATCTTGTCTCTTCGGGGTCTCGATGTCCGGGGAGCAGAACTTGGGTCGGCGTTGGGGCGCATCGGACTCGTCAACGCGAAGGTCTTGCCGGGTCCCAGGGGGTCGGTCTTGCCGTTGCGAGGGTCTTGATGGGTCCGCGCCATCGCGTCGGTCTCGGCATTCGGGGGCGTCGGGTCATGGCGTCTGTGAGGGAGTACTTGTCGCATCCGTGTCGGCGAACTTGGCGTTCCGGGGGAAGTTCTCGGGGCTCCGGCGGTAGATCTTGGTATCGGGGTCTACGGGTTCACGCGGTGCCGGTCTCTGAGCTCGACGAGGGTTGGGCGGCGCTGCAGGGGTCCTCACGGGGGCGCGCTGGAGGACGAGGGAGCGGCCCTGGCTGCGTGCGGGCCCGCAGGGAACGGCTCGGTGGAGGGGCCCACCTGGCGGCGGCGGTGGGGCCCTGCGGCGGCGACGGGGCGCGGGGAGAGGCAGGCGCGGCGGCGGCGGAGCGCTGTGCTGGGAGGAGCGGGCTTGGCGGGTGGCGAGAGGCGGACACGGTCGCTGGGGACGCGGGGTCGCCGGGCTCCGGCGGCGGAGGAGCGCGCCGCGCGGCGGGGAGGTGCGGTGCTCGGGGCGAGCGGCGGCGCGGGGCCCGCGGGCGGGCTCGGGCGGCGACTGGGGCGGAGCTCGGGCAGACCGGAGGGGCTCGGGGCGAGCCGGCGACGCGGAGGCGGCGCGCCTGGCGCGCGGGCCGGCGAGGCGGCGCACGGGAGGAGCGAGGGCGGCGGTGCTTGGGGGTCGGGGCGGTGCACGGCGGAGGCGGTGGCGAGAGGCGGAGCCGCGGGCGCGGCCGTGCGAGCGGGGCGACGGCGGCGAGGAAGCTGGGAGGTGGGAGAGAGGCGGAGGCGGTCCGGCGAGCGGCGCCGGCGAGGGTGGCGAGCGGGGTTGGTGTAAGGCAGGCGCGGGCGCGGATGGGCACACGCCGGCGACGGGCGAGGCGAGCGCCGGCGGGCGGCCGGAGGCTGCGGAGGGAGGCGGCGCAGAGGATGCAGGAGAGGCGCGGGCGTGGGGAAGAAAGAGAGGAGAGAGGAGAGAGGAGAGCCAGGCGGCAGGGGTGGGCCAGGGCGTGGGGCCCGCAGGTGGGTCGCGCGGGGCTGAGGGAGAGGGGGGGTCTGGGTGAGGCTGGCTGGCGAGTGGGCCAACGCGGGTGGGTCCGGCCGGACAGGGAGGGGAGCCAGGGCGGGTGCGCGCGCGCGTGTGGGTGCTGGGGGTGGGGCCGGCTGGCGTGTGCGTGTGTTGCGTGTGTGCTGAGTGTGTTGTGGTGGGGTGTGTGGTGTGTGTGGGTTTGGGGAGAGAGAGGGGGTTGGGTGGTGAGGTGGCAGGGAGGGATTGGTGGAGGGAGAGAGGTGTGCTGAGGTGGCGTGCTGCCATTGGGTGGGGTGAGGTGGAGGGATGGGTTGGGTAGGTTTCCGGGTAGACTTAGGATTAGCGTTTGGACCGATCTGTTTAATACGGGGTGGTCGTTCGGGTCGGTTGGCCCGTTCGACTGCCCCCACTAAAAATAATTGAACTTTTTATTTGTTTTAAACGGGCCGAAAGCAACCCGATAGCGGCCAAAATAAAATATTCCGGGGACCCGGTTTTGCGTTTGAATTAAGATGAGGCGTTTGGAAAAACAAATCGGGCGTTGCGAAAATAGTTTAGCAAACAATGCATGATGATGACGATGCAATGCACAAATTCAACGCGATTTTCTAGTATGGTTTTTGCGGGCGTGCTACAATTCGACACCACTAACAAGGGATCTCGCCCTCGAGATCCGCCTCATGGTACCGGAAGGAAGGTCGGCGATCTGATCCTTCGCGCTTCGTGTAGATCTTCGCGACACCACTAACAAGGGGTCGTTGTCCCTGTTCTTCAAGAGAACACTCCGGATAAACAACGGGCAAAGTTAAAGGTAAGGCCACCTCTAACTTCCATGGAAGGAGTAAAATTGCATCGATCCATCATTCAATGTACATAAGCGAATGATAAGAGTAGTGGTATGGTCGCGACTCCATCCCGCACTCAAAGCATTACTATGTACACGAATAGACAGATTATGCAACCAACCCTCAAGATTCAGACTGAAGATCTCGACAAGCGAGGTTCGGATCAAAGGAGTGATGCAGTCTCTGCATCGGATCTGGCGTAGAGGATGTCGTCGCGTCAGAAAACACCGGAAGCACAAACAAGGAACAAAGGATGGTACCACGAAGACGGATTCCTCGGATAGCATGAAGACCGGATGTAGCAACACCGTTACCAAAAGAGGAAGCGAAACCCTGAAGGTAACGACGGAAAACCCACACGAGAAGTCCTGGACTCGAAGAAAAGATAAGAGAGCAGATTCAAAACACGTCGAGGTAAGAGGAGAATTGCAGAGGGGTAAGGAGTAAAAATCAGACTAAAGATCTATCCAACCGATTTGCAAAATAGTTTTGACACTCTACTTCGGCCGTTAGCTAGTTATCCTACAGGCTCTGGACTTGTGGGGTATCGCAACTGCTGGGCTCTGATACCACTCTGTAACACCCTCAGAATCGGCCCTAGGCAAGTTTTAGCGAAACTCGCCAAACCCGCATAGAAAACGATTCGAAGGTGCCCACCGGGCACTTTCGTGGCGGGGGAAGCAAAGTAATAACATTACACAACAGTCCTCGAGGGGACCCACAGAACAGATATATATACAGCAGCGACTCATGAGTCAAGAATACAAATGTACGGTACAAAGATCAAATCACCTTGAAAACGATGGGGCGTCCGACTACGGACAAGAAGCAAATGGGCTAAGAGCCCTGAAGAATAACCAATGGCGTCCATAACCCTGCCCAGGCCAGCCGGAAGGGTAACCCTGCTAACGGCGTCGATCTCAAACCTGTTAAACAAAAGGGGTGCCGACAAAGGGCAAAGGAAAAAGAGGAGCGTCAGTACTGAGGCCAGTACAACGGCGAGGCTAGAATTCGGCGGTCCCTCGCCTACATAGGTATGTGAACTGAGCGGCAGCGGCAGCGAGCACTAAACAACCTATAGAGACTCGATTCATCTGGCGGTATCAGAGGGGTGAGAAAGACCTATTCGGATCCAACCTGGTACTAGCATCAAACAAACCCATCCTGGCGTTTCCTCCCCCTCGAGACCAAACGAGGAAGTCCACCGAGGAACTCACACAGTTGGCAGTTTTAATTATTCAGTTATAGTTTGTGGCACTTTACTAGTCAGGTTTAGGTAATCATCCTGATAAAAATAAGCAGTGGGCACTTTTACTTCACCATTCCATGATAGTTGCAACACTTACTAGTCAGGTACAAATAGCATGAGATAAACCCAAAACCCAGCAGTTGTTGGTACTTTTACTTAGCCATTCCTGTGTAGTGAAGCTGATTACTAATATTCGGAAACAAGTCATTTATAACAATAAACTTTAGTTATAGTTGTCTATGATCCAGCACTATGCTCCAAGTCGTCCATAACCGCGGACACGGCTTCTCGAAAAGATTTAACCCTGCAGGGGTGCACCAAAGTATCCACAGCACTTCGACCCTTTTTGCCAGATCAGTTAACATACACCCATCGGTATGTCGGCGGGGCCTAAGTCACGACGTTCCCAGACCCAAAGCAAGCACGGGGGGCCACCCCACTAAGTACACCCGCAACGAAGTCGGCCGGTCTCCGAGACGGACTCAGGGTTTGCGTCAATGGCTGTGAACGACAGCAGGTCCCCAATCGGGGACTGTTGACACACCCGAAAACATTCCGCTTCCAAAACAGTACAGTGTGCAGTACCTCGACAATCGTAAATAAAGCAGTAAAGCATGGCATAAGTACAGGATAGTAATAAAGCCCCAAACTACTTGTGGCCCCCAGTACAATACTTGAAATCAGGTATAATCAATGGGGGGCCCATATCTCCCCACCTGTGGTTAGCGCGCTCGATCTCGGAACAGGTGTCAAGAACTCGGGTCCTACGGGACCAAGTGGGCGGTCGGAAACCAATCTTACCTATCACCCACCGATGCCTCTGCTTAATTCAATTTTAGTTGTTAAACAGGAATTAAAGTGATACAGTAATTAAAGCCATGATCATCTCCAACGTCAACATGCGGCCATTCCTCCAACAAAGGTGGTACTGGACGACAAGCAAAACACTTGAGCAAGCGACTGCGACACGCGGGTCCAACTAGCTACCAATCAACAGGTAATAGGATGTGTCCAAGGCTATATATGGCTGCAAGGGATATCACGGGTACGAAATCTAGAGCAACGCAACACAGATAGCAATAGATCAACAGGAGGGAAGTAAATACTATAAAAGTAAGATAGGTAGAAAAAAGGGGGAGATGCTCGCCTGAAAACATTGTCGAAGGGTTCGACCGAAGATCGGGGCGAAGCTCACATCAACTCAACGGCCTTATCCGCGAAGAAGCAAAACACTAGAAGAAACACCGGATGCGATATTTAATACAACGGCAGAAGATCGGCATGATGCATGTATGATGTATGGCATGGCAAAGGTGCGATGCAATTAGGTCAACATTAAGCGGAACCGGGGTCCCGACAATTATTAGATGGTTCCAGTTGTTTAGCTACCCCGCAATTTAAATGTTGTTTTAGCAAGACAGAATATATCACCGATTCGCTACACAAGTTTAAATGAGGCCAATATGAGACTAGATTTGCCCGCATATGGGCCCCATATTTAATTATTAGGTGAATCGGCATAAGGCCCCCAAACCACAGATAAGATGCATGCATGAACAATTATTATGCGACAAGTTGATATGTTATAAAATAGGGTTCGAGGAAAAAGGGTCACACATCAGGGGGGCTCGACGATCTTGGGTTCCGGGGTTCGGGGTTCGATAGGGTCCAGGGTCCGGTCTCGGGGTCTAGGGTTCTGCCGGGGTCGTTCTCGGCCACGGGGCAGATCTTGTCGCTTCGGGGTCTCGATGTCCGGGGAGCAGAACTTGGGTCGGCGTTGGGGCGCATCGGACTCGTCAACGCGAAGGTCTTGCCGGGTCCCACGGGGTCGGTCTTGCCGTTGCGAGGGTCTTGATGGGTCCGCGCCATCGCGTCGGTCTCGGCATTCGGGGGCGTCGGGTCATGGCGTCTGTGAGGGAGTACTTGTCGCATCCGTGTCGGCGAACTTGGCGTTCCGGGGGAAGTTCTCGGGGCTCCGGCGGTAGATCTTGGTATCGGGGTCTACGGGTTCACGCGGTGCCGGTCTCTGAGCTCGACGAGGGTTGGGCGGTGCTGCAGGGGTCCTCACGGGGGCGCGCTGGAGGACGAGGGAGCGGCCCTGGCTGCGTGCGGGCCCGCAGGGAACGGCTCGGTGGAGGGGCCCACCTGGCGGCGGCGGTGGGGCCCTGCGGCGGCGACGGGGCGCGGGGAAGGCAGGCGCGGCGGCGGCGGAGCGCTGTGCTGGGAGGAGCGGGCTTGGCGGGTGGCGAGAGGCGGACACGGTCGCTGGGGACGCGGGGTCGCCGGGCTCCGGCGGCGGAGGAGCGGCGCCGCGCGGCGGGGAGGTGCGGTGCTCGGGGCGAGCGGCGGCGCGGGGCCGCGGGCGGGCTCGGGCGGCGACTGGGGCGGAGCTCGGGCAGACCGGAGGGGCTCGGGGCGAGCCGGCGACGCGGAGGCGGCGCGCCTGGCGCACGGGAGGAGCGAGGCGGCGGTGCTTGGGGGTCGGGGCGGTGCACGGCGGAGGCGGTGGCGAGAGGCGGAGCCGCCGGGCGCGGCCGTGCGAGCGGGCGACGGCGGCGAGGAAGCTGGGAGGTGGGGAGAGAGGCGGTGGCGGTCCGGCGAGCGGCGCCGGCGAGGGTGGCGAGCGGGGTTGGTGTAAGGCAGGCGCGGGCGCGGATGGGGCACGCCGGCGACGGGGCGAGGCGAGCGCCGGCGGGCGGCCGGAGGCTGCGGAGGGAGGCGGCGCAGAGGATGCAGGGAGAGGCGCGGGCGTGGGGAAGAAAGAGAGGAGAGAGGAGAGAGGAGAGCCAGGCGGCAGGGGTGGGCCAGGGCGTGGGGCCCGCAGGTGGGTCGCGCGGGGCTGAGGGAGAGGGGGGGTCTGGGTGAGGCTGGCTGGCGAGTGGGCCAACGCGGGTGGGTCCGGCCGGACAGGGAGGGGAGCCAGGGCGGGTGCGCGCGCGCGTGTGGGTGCTGGGGGTGGGGCCGGCTGGCGTGTGCGTGTGTTGCGTGTGTGCTGAGTGTGTTGTGGTGGGGTGTGTGGTGTGTGTGGGTTTGGGGAGAGAGAGGGGGTTGGGTGGTGAGGTGGCAGGGAGGGATTGGTGGAGGGAGAGAGGTGTGCTGAGGTGGCGTGCTGCCATTGGGTGGGGTGAGGTGGAGGGATGGGTTGGGTAGGTTTCCGGGTAGACTTAGGATTAGCGTTTGGACCGATCTGTTTAATACGGGGTGGTCGTTCGGGTCGGTTGGCCCGTTCGACTGCCCCCACTAAAAATAATTGAACTTTTTATTTGTTTTAAACGGGCCGAAAGCAACCCGATAGCGGCCAAAATAAAATATTCCGGAGACCCGGTTTTGCGTTTGAATTAAGATGAGGCGTTTGGAAAAACAAATCGGGCGTTGCGAAAATAGTTTTAGCAAACAATGCATGATGATGACGATGCAATGCACAAATTCAACGCGATTTTCTAGTAGTGGTTTTGCGGGATGCTACAGGTTTAGATAATCGTCCTGATAAAATAAGCAGTGGGCACTTTTAGTTAACCATTCCGTTGTAGTTGCAACAATTACTAATCAGATACAGATAGCATGAGATAAACCCAAAACCCAGCAGTTGTTGGTACTTTTATTCAGCCATTCCGTTGTAATTGCAAGATTTACTAGTCAGGTACAATGGTCGCAAGCGACAATTCAAACAAGCAATTGTGGGCAGTATTATTAGCCATTCCATTTTAGTGAAGCTGATTACTAGTCATTATTAAGTCAAATTTATAGCAATAAACTTTAGTTATGCTTGTCTATGATCGAGATACTGTGCTCCAAGTCGTCCATATCCGCGGACACGGCTTTCAGAAAGTTTTAACCCGGCCGGGGTGCACAAATAGCAACACACACACGATCAACCTCGGAAAAACCAAATCAAAACCCAACGAGGTCTTCACGACAGAGCAATCACAAGATTCAGAAATATTTCAGGGGGCCACCCCTTTGAGTAGATCCCGCAACGGAGTAAGCAAGCTCCGAGACGGACTCAAGGTTAGCGCCAATGGCTGTAAGCGACTGGGAACCCGAAAGTGTGGCTGGGCTTGTCGATACCGCGTAATCACTCCGCATTCCTAAACAGTACAGTGTGCTCCTCGCACAATCGTAAATACATAAGTAGCATGGCATAAGTACAGGATAGTAAATAAAACCTCAAACTAGTTGTGGCCCCAAGAAATAAGACGGAATCAAGCTCTGGCTAAGGGGGGCCCATACTCCCCATATGTGGATAGCGCGATAAATCAAGGAACAGGTATCAAGTACTCGGGGTCCTACGGGACACAAGTGGGCGTTCGGAAACCAAATATTTTCTATCACCCACCAATGCCTCTGCTTATTTCAATTTTAGTTGTTAAACAGGAATTAAAGTGAACAATAAGTAAAACTAAGATCATCTCCAACAACAACATGCGGCAAGGCTGCAACAACTGTGGCATTTGACGACACGCAACAGCACTTGAGCAAGCGACTACGACGCGCAAGTCCAACTATCTACCAAACAACAGGTAATAGGGTGTATCCAAGGCAATATAGGGTTGCACGGTATATCACAGGTACGGAAACTACAGCATCGCAACACAGATAGCAATAGATCAACAGGAGGGAATAAAGACTATAAAAGTAAGATAGGTAGAAAAGGGGGAGATGCTCGCCTGAAAACATTGTCGAAGGTTCAACCGAAGAACGGGGCGAAGCTCACATCAACTCAACGGTCTTATCCGCGAAGAAGCAAAACACTAAAAGAAACACCGGATGCAGTATTTAATACAACGGCAGAAGATCGGGCATGATGCATGTATGATGTATGGCATGGCAAAGATGCGATGCAATTAGGCCAGATTAAGCGGAACCGGGGTCCCGACAATTAATTATATGGTTCATGTTATTTAGAACCCCCGCAATTTAAATGTTGTTTAGCAAGACAACAGATGGAACCGGTTCGCTACACATGTTTAAATGAGGCCAATATAAGGCTAGATTTGCCCGCATATGGGCCCCATATTTAATTATGAGGTGAAACGGCATAAGGCCCCCAAACCACAGACAAGGATGCATGCATGGACAATTCAATATGCCACAAGTTGTATTATGTTATAAAATAGGGTTTTCGAGAAGGGGTTCACACATTAGGGGTCTCGACGGTCTTGGTCCGAGGGTTCGGGGTCGGTCTCAGGGTCCAGGGTTCGACGGGTTCGTCTCGGCGGTACGTTCTCGAACAACGGGTAGATCTTGTCGCATCCGGGTCCTCAGCGGTCTCGGCGTCCGGAAAGGAGAGCTTGTCGTCCCATGGCGACCTTGGAGTTCCGGGGTGTTTTTCCGTGTCCGTGATTGCAGATCTTGTCGGTTCCACCTCGAAGGCCTTGTTGTCCCGCGGCGTAGATCTTGGGGGTCCACCAAGGGTTGCGAGTCCTTGACGACAACAGTCTCGTGGACGAGCTTGGTCAGACGTCGGCACATGGTACAGGGCTTCTCGGAAGATCTTGGCGCCCGAGGGTTTCTCCGCGTCCGTGGGTAGTACTTGGCGTTCCGGATCGGGGTTCTTGTCGCCTTTGAACCCGGGGACTTGGCGTTCACGGTCTTCGGTTCCGAGAAGAAGGACTGGTCGCATCCGACATCATCGCCTCCGGTTTCCATGTTAGAGCACTCCGAGTGGCATCGCCTTGGAGATCTTGTGACGAGTGAAACTTGGCTAGAGTGGACGAGATGAAAGCACCGAAGATGGAGAGCTTGGCGAGGATCGGAGTTTGAATGAGGCCGTTGTCAGCAGAGCATGTCGTAGCTGCACTTGCTAGATTAGGCCTGGTCCACATAGCACACATGCACAAAGGTAGGTGTCGAAAACCGATTAAACATACAAACACGCAGGCTCCTACATGAACACGCACACAGGATCTCGAAGGCCCGCACGGATGGAGGCCCGGCAGTGCCCTGCAGAGGTGGCCGGCAGCGGCTCGGGACTGGGGCAGGGCTCCGCGACCGGCGGGCCGAGGGAGCGGCGGGAGGCGACGGGCGGAGCTCGGGGAGGAGGCGGCGACGCGGGAGGCCCTGGCGGACGGAGGAGGCGGCCGCAGGCGAGGTCGCCACGGAGGGCCTGCTTGCTGGCGGCGCGGGGCGGCGCGGAGCCGGCGGGAGGCGCCAGGGGGAGCGGCGCTGGCTCGGGAGGGGCGGAGCGGCGCTGGGGTCGGGGTGGAGCAGAGCGGCGGCGGCGGAGGAGCTACGCACGGCGGGCGAGGCGAGCGGGCGGCGCAGGGCCGGAGGGGAAGAGAGGCGGAGGTGGGGCACCGGAGGGAAGGCCTGAGGGAGGTGGGAGTCGCGTCGGATAGGGAGGGGGAGGAAGAAGAAAGCGTCGGTGGGGGAACAGGGGCCAGGGGTGGGGCACGCGGGTGTGAGGGAGTGGAGGGCTGGCTGCGGCTGGCGAGCGGGTTCGGGGCAGGGGCGGGCCCAGCTGGCAGGGAGAGGGTGGGTGTGAGCTGTGTGGGGCGTGGGTGTGAGGAGTGTGCGTGTGTGCTTGAGTGGGGGGTTGGCTTAGAGAGAGAGAGGGAGAGGGCTGGGACAAGTGGCAGTTTAGGATTGGGTAGAGGGGGAGAGAGGGTGAGGTGGCGTTCCAGGATTGGTCCGGGTGAGGTGGCAGGCAGGGTGTGGGTAGATTTCTGGGTAGCCTTAGGATTTAGAGGTGGGCCGATCTGTTTATACGGGGGTGGTCGTTCGGGTCGGGTTGGCCCGTTCGACTGCCCCCACTAAAAATAATATAAATTTTATTTGTTTTGTTAACACCGTTTGCAAACCGATAGCACTCAAACAAAAATAATTCGGAGACCGGGGTTTGATATTTGATTAAAGATGGGGCGTTTAGAAAACAAAACGGGCTTTGCGAAATAGTTTTAAGCAAACAATGCATGATGATGACGATGCAATGCACAAATTCAATGCGATTTTCTAGTAATGGAATTGCGGGATGCCACAATTCGACACCACTAACAATGGATCTCGCCCTCGAGATCCGCCTCATGGTACCGGAGGGAGGGTCGGCGATCTGCGCCTTCTCGCTTCGTGTAGATCCTCACGACACCACCAACAAGGGGTTGTTGTCCGTGATCGTCGAGAGAACACTCCGGAAACAAAAGGTCGAAGGTAGAGGTATCAACAAATAAAGCCACCTCTAACTCCGGTGGAAAGGGGGGAACCGATGCATTCTCGTCCACTTCAATGTACAAGAGCGAATAGAAAGGGTAGTCGGCATGGGGGCCAATCCATCACGCACCCAAACTATTACTCCGCACAAGCAGTAGAAGAGCGTGCAACCATTCTCGGAATCAGACTGAAGATCTCGGCAAGCGAGGTTCGGAAACAAAGGAGTGATGCAGACTCTGCATCGGATCTGGCGCAGAGGATGTCGTCGCGTCGGAAAACACCGGAAGGCACAAACAAGGAACAAAGGAGGGTACCACAGACGAAGGATTCTTCGGATAACATGAAGACCGGATGTAGCAACACCGTTTCCAAAAGAGGAAGCGAAACCCTGAAGGTACGACGGAACCCAACCACGAGAATTCCTGGACTCGAAGAAAGGGACGAGAGCGGATTCAAAACACGTAGAGGTAAGAGGAGAACAGCAGAGGGGTAAGGAGTAAAATCAGACCTAATCAGAACTATCCAACCGATTTTGCAAAATAGTTTTGACACTCTACTTCGGCCGTTAGCTAGGTTATCCTACAGGCTGGACTTGTGGGGTATCGCACCTGCTGAGCTCTGATACCACTCTGTAACACCCTCAGAATCGGACCTATGCAAGTTTTAGCGAAATCCGCCAAACCCGCATAGAAACGATTCAAAGGTGCCCACCAGGCACTTTCGTGCGGGTGGAAAACGAAGTAATAACATTACACAACAGTCCTCGATGGGACCCACAGAACAGATATATATATCAGCGACTCCATGAGTCAAGAATACAGATATAAGGTACAAAGATCCCAATCACCTTGAAAGGATCGAGCGTCCGACTACGGACAAAATGCAAATGGGGCTAAGAGCCCTGAAGAATAACCAATGGCGTCCATAACCCTGCCCAGGCCAAGCCGAAAGGGTAACCCTGCTAACGGCGTCGATCTCAAAACCTGCTTAACAAAAGGGGTGCCGACAAAGGGCAAAGTAAAAAGAGGAGCGTCAGTACTGAGGCCAGTACACGGCGAGGCTAGAATTCGGCGGTCCTCGCCTACATAGGTATGGTGGACTGAAGCGGCAGCGGCAGCATGCACTAAACAACCTATAGAGACTCGATACAACTGGCGGTTATCAGAGAGGGGTAAGAATGACCTATCCAGATCCAACCTGAAGCTAACACCAAACAAACCCATCCTGGTGTTTCCCCCTCGAGACCAAACGAGGAAGTCAACCGAGGAACTCACACCGTTGGCAGTTTTACTTATTCAGTTATAGTGGCGGCACTTTACTAGTCAGGTTTAGATAATCGTCCTGATAAAATAAGCAGTGGGCACTTTTAGTTAACCATTCCGTTGTAGTTGCAACAATTACTAATCAGATACAGATAGCATGAGATAAACCCAAAACCCAGCAGTTGTTGGTACTTTTATTCAGCCATTCCGTTGTAATTGCAAGATTTACTAGTCAGGTACAATGGTCGCAAGCGACAATTCAAACAAGCAATTGTGGGCAGTATTATTAGCCATTCCATTTTAGTGAAGCTGATTACTAGTCATTATTAAGTCAAATTTATAGCAATAAACTTTAGTTATGCTTGTCTATGATCGAGATACTGTGCTCCAAGTCGTCCATATCCGCGGACACGGCTTTCAGAAAGTTTTAACCCGGCCGGGGTGCACAAATAGCAACACACACACGATCAACCTCGGAAAAACCAAATCAAAACCCAACGAGGTCTTCACGACAGAGCAATCACAAGATTCAGAAATATTTCAGGGGGCCACCCCTTTGAGTAGATCCCGCAACGGAGTAAGCAAGCTCCGAGACGGACTCAAGGTTAGCGCCAATGGCTGTAAGCGACTGGGAACCCGAAAGTGTGGCTGGGCTTGTCGATACCGCGTAATCACTCCGCATTCCTAAACAGTACAGTGTGCTCCTCGCACAATCGTAAATACATAAGTAGCATGGCATAAGTACAGGATAGTAAATAAAACCTCAAACTAGTTGTGGCCCCAAGAAATAAGACGGAATCAAGCTCTGGCTAAGGGGGGCCCATACTCCCCATATGTGGATAGCGCGATAAATCAAGGAACAGGTATCAAGTACTCGGGGTCCTACGGGACACAAGTGGGCGTTCGGAAACCAAATATTTTCTATCACCCACCAATGCCTCTGCTTATTTCAATTTTAGTTGTTAAACAGGAATTAAAGTGAACAATAAGTAAAACTAAGATCATCTCCAACAACAACATGCGGCAAGGCTGCAACAACTGTGGCATTTGACGACACGCAACAGCACTTGAGCAAGCGACTACGACGCGCAAGTCCAACTATCTACCAAACAACAGGTAATAGGGTGTATCCAAGGCAATATAGGGCTGCACGGTATATCACAGGTACGGAAACTACAGCATCGCAACACAGATAGCAATAGATCAACAGGAGGGAATAAAGACTATAAAAGTAAGATAGGTAGAAAAGGGGGAGATGCTCGCCTGAAAACATTGTCGAAGGTTCAACCGAAGAACGGGGCGAAGCTCACATCAACTCAACGGTCTTATCCGCGAAGAAGCAAAACACTAAAAGAAACACCGGATGCAGTATTTAATACAACGGCAGAAGATCGGGCATGATGCATGTATGATGTATGGCATGGCAAAGATGCGATGCAATTAGGCCAGATTAAGCGGAACCGGGGTCCCGACAATTAATTATATGGTTCATGTTATTTAGAACCCCCGCAATTTAAATGTTGTTTAGCAAGACAACAGATGGAACCGGTTCGCTACACATGTTTAAATGAGGCCAATATAAGGCTAGATTTGCCCGCATATGGGCCCCATATTTAATTATGAGGTGAAACGGCATAAGGCCCCCAAACCACAGACAAGGATGCATGCATGGACAATTCAATATGCCACAAGTTGTATTATGTTATAAAATAGGGTTTTCGAGAAGGGGTTCACACATTAGGGGTCTCGACGGTCTTGGTCCGAGGGTTCGGGGTCGGTCTCAGGGTCCAGGGTTCGACGGGTTCGTCTCGGCGGTACGTTCTCGAACAACGGGTAGATCTTGTCGCATCCGGGTCCTCAGCGGTCTCGGCGTCCGGAAAGGAGAGCTTGTCGTCCCATGGCGACCTTGGAGTTCCGGGGTGTTTTTCCGTGTCCGTGATTGCAGATCTTGTCGGTTCCACCTCGAAGGCCTTGTTGTCCCGCGGCGTAGATCTTGGGGGTCCACCAAGGGTTGCGAGTCCTTGACGACAACAGTCTCGTGGACGAGCTTGGTCAGACGTCGGCACATGGTACAGGGCTTCTCGGAAGATCTTGGCGCCCGAGGGTTTCTCCGCGTCCGTGGGTAGTACTTGGCGTTCCGGATCGGGGTTCTTGTCGCCTTTGAACCCAGGGACTTGGCGTTCACGGTCTTCGGTTCCGAGAAGAAGGACTGGTCGCATCCGACATCATCGCCTCCGGTTTCCATGTTAGAGCACTCCGAGTGGCATCGCCTTGGAGATCTTGTGACGAGTGAAACTTGGCTAGAGTGGACGAGATGAAAGCACCGAAGATGGAGAGCTTGGCGAGGATCGGAGTTTGAATGAGGCCGTTGTCAGCAGAGCATGTCGTAGCTGCACTTGCTAGATTAGGCCTGGTCCACATAGCACACATGCACAAAGGTAGGTGTCGAAAACCGATTAAACATACAAACACGCAGGCTCCTACATGAACACGCACACAGGATCTCGAAGGCCCGCACGGATGGAGGCCCGGCAGTGCCCTGCAGAGGTGGCCGGCAGCGGCTCGGGACTGGGGCAGGGCTCCACGACCGGCGGGCCGAGGGAGCGGCGGGAGGCGACGGGCGGAGCTCGGGGAGGAGGCGGCGACGCGGGAGGCCCTGGCGGACGGAGGAGGCGGCCGCAGGCGAGGTCGCCACGGAGGTCCTGCTTGCTGGCGGCGCGGGGCGGCGCGGAGCCGGCGGGAGGCGCCAGGGGGAGCGGCGCTGGCTCGGGAGGGGCGGAGCGGCGCTGGGGTCGGGGTGGAGCAGAGCGGCGGCGGCGGAGGAGCTACGCGCGGCGGGCGAGGCGAGCGGGCGGCGCAGGGCCGGAGGGGAAGAGAGGCGGAGGTGGGGCGCCGGAGGGAAGGCCTGAGGGAGGTGGGAGTCGCGTCGGATAGGGAGGGGGAGGAAGAAGAAAGCGTCGATGGGGGAACAGGGGCCAGGGGTGGGGCACGCGGGTGTGAGGGAGTGGAGGGCTGGCTGCGGCTGGCGAGCGGGTCCGGGGCAGGGGCGGGCCCAGCTGGCAGGGAGAGGGTGGGTGTGAGCTGTGTGGGGCGTGGGTGTGAGGAGTGTGCGTGTGTGCTTGAGTGGGGGGTTGGCTTAGAGAGAGAGGGAGAGGGCTGGGACAAGTGGCAGTTTAGGATTGGGTAGAGGGGGAGAGAGGGTGAGGTGGCGTTCCAGGATTGGTCCGGGTGAGGTGGCAGGCAGGGTGTGGGTAGATTTCCGGGTAGCCTTAGGATTTAGAGGTGGGCCGATCTGTTTATACGGGGGTGGTCGTTCGGGTCGGGTTGGCCCGTTCGACTGCCCCCACTAAAAATAATATAAATTTTATTTGTTTTGTTAACACCGTTTGCAAACCGATAGCACTCAAACAAAAATAATTCGGAGACCGGGGTTTGATATTTGATTAAAGATGGGGCGTTTAGAAAACAAAACGGGCTTTGTGAAATAGTTTTAAGCAAACAATGCATGATGATGACGATGCAATGCACAAATTCAACGCGATTTTCTAGTAATGGAATTGCGGGATGCCACAGTGAGCTTGCTTTCCTATTTCTCATTTAACCCGGCACCAATGGTAATGGTGCGCTCTGGGAATGCATCATCAATTTGAATCTTCCTTGTCTATTTTGTTGCCTAGAAGGTGACATTCCCATCCGGGTTACTCATTGGTGGCATAGCCAGCTGAGGCGACCTATCCAGGGTTGGTACCTCCATGATTTTTTTTCTTTTCATGAGGTATCACCAGTGACTCGGCAAGTGGTGATCCAACTGAGGATAACTCCATAGATCTCTTGTAATTTCCCTCAATTGTGATAACACCCATTGGACCCGGCAACTTCATCTTCAGATATGCAATGTGGGAGGAGGCCATGAATTTTGCTAGTTCTGGTCTACCGAGTAGTGCATGATACGAGCTGGCGAGATCTACCACCTCAAGCTACACATGATCAATTTGATAGTTCTCCTTGTTTCCAAACAAAGCGTCAACCCACACCTTGACAATTGGTTCACATGACAATCTCGGCACAATGCCATGGAAAGTAGTCTTGGTTGCTTCCAACATATTCATGCTTATACCTAGCTTGTGCATTGTATCTTTGTACATGATATTGGTGTTGCTCCCATCATCAATGAGCACCTTGGATAATTTCACATTTATGTCCGGGCCCATGAACATTCGGTCCACTACTAGGGCATACGCTCCTGGAGTCGACATAACTTTGGGGTGATCTTTTATGCTCTAAGTGATTTCTTGATCTGACCAATACATGTACTTTGGTACAGACGGCATTGTGGCATTCACCTCCATCATTCAGCACTGTGGACACTGCTTGTCATTCGGCTCGGTCACGAATACCACGTAACTCTGATGATACTCTATGTACTCATTCTGATCTCTTTGGCTGACATTGCTATTGTCATGCCCTTGGTTATGCACTTGATGCACAGGTTCTATTCTGTTCGAGTTATTATATCTCGGCTGTTGATTCTCGTATCTCAGTTGTGCAACTACCATTTGAGAGTTAGATCCTGTGAGTGGTGGAGGGGGAGGCGGATGAAGTTGATTCATTGCTTCTCCTTTCTTGGCCCTTTGAAACCAGTTGCACTGGCGAGTCGTATGATTACCGGCTTACATGGACTAGGAGTATGGAACTTGCAGGGCTGATCTAACATCATTTCATATGCATACTTTTGTATATCTTGCCACAACTTATTTTTCTCATATGGCTTTTTTCCATCATTTTTTGGTACCCATTGCTGGTGCTATGCTCCACTACCTCTCTGACACTGACTATTGTCAGCATCTGGGTGATATTGACTCACTGCAGCAACTTGGTTTGACCCGTAGTGGAAATCTGGCTGCTCCTCTTTTCTCTTTCCTCTGTAATCATTGTGATCATGTCGCATGTATGATCCGGCTCCATCATATGCGGGTTTTCTGCGTTTCCATCTGTTGACATAAGCAACGGCTGTGTTGGGTCTCCCAATACATATGAGTCGGCAATCTTGATTGTTTCGGCTAGACTTGCTGGCATATCTCTCTGTAATCTTTGTCACAGCACGTTTGGCTTACTTGGAGCAGATCAGGCAGCACATGGCTAGGCTTCCATCAATAGACCCTAACACCCGTACTATATTGATTTGTGGCTATCCAAATGTTGGGAAGATCTCTTTCATGAACAAGGTTACAAGGGCAGATGTGGATGTACAGCCTTATGCTTTCACAACAAAATCCCTATATGTTGGCCATGCAGATTACAAGTATCTGCGGTACCAAGTGATTGACACTCCAGGTATCCTTGATCAGCCTTTTGAGGACAAGAACATCATAGAAATGTGTAGTATCACTGCTCTTGCCCACTTGAGGGCGGTTGTGCTCTTCTTATTGGATATCTCTGGGTCTTGTGGTTACACTATTGCTCAGCAAGCTGCACTCTTCCGTAGTATAAAATCCTTGTTCATGAATAAGCCTCTAGTCATTGTGTGCAACAAGACTGATTTGCAGCCGCTTGATGGGCTCTCTGAAGAGGACATGAAGCTGGTAATGGAGATGAAGGCAGAGGCTATTAAGACTATACCTCAAGGTGGAGATCCTAATGAGGATGGTGTTTTGTTGACCATGAGCGCTTTAACACATGAGGGTGTGATGGCTGTTAAAAATGCTGCATGTGAGAGTCTTCTTGCGCAGAGGGTGGAGATCAAGATGAAATCAAAGAAGATCAATGACTGCTTAAATAGGTTTCATGTTGTTGGATATATAAGTGATCTGTAGTTATTTGTATTAATCTGTGATCAAGTTAAGTCAAGATTATGGCTTTTAGGGGCTGTTTAATAACAGCCATTGGATGCCCTGATCAGGGGCATCCTGACCATCCATCCTAAGGTGCTGGTTCCCCTAGTGCAAGTGCTATAAATAAGGGATTTAGGGTTTGAGCTGAGGTGAGCTGCTCATTCAGCTGTGTGTCTCTCTCTCTCACTCTCTCCGTCTCACTGATCAAGCAAGCACCTAAAGCACTAGGAAGAACCCTCACATCTACATCAACAAGGATCAAGGTGAAGCAAAGCAAGAGGAGGCCATGGCTGGACCTCCAGATCAAGGTACACACCTTTGATCTTATCTTTTGTGGCTTAATCTTTAGCTAGATGATCCATAGGATCTAACAGTGGTATCTGAGCAACTAGCTCTAAGATTGAGTGCTCTTATGTTTTGGATTCTTGTTCCATCAAGCTTGTTCTTCCTGGTTAGTTCCTGTTTAGTTGCTGGAGCTATGTTCTTGTTCCAGTTCTTGCCTAAGAACAGCATAAAGTTGACGTTTTAGCCCTAAAATTAATAAGTTTAAGTTCTATCTGATCAAGAACATGTGTTAGGGTTGCTTTAGGGTTGCTTTTATGCAATTTTTATGTGGGGATTTGAGTTGTTGGTGCAGAAACCTAACCCTAATCCCCAATTCCTGAAGAAACCTAACCCTAGTTCATCGAATCGAAGAACCCTAACCCTAAATTCCCCAATTACTGATGAACCCTAACCCTAATTCCCAAATTGGATGAACTCTAACCCTAATCTAATGATAAAGAGGTGGTGGACGTGTACCTTAAGGGCCTCGTCGCCGTCGCTGGCCACGGAAGCGCCGGAGCCGACCTACTAAGTTGGCAGAAACGCTCGGGCTCGTGCCAGCGCGACCTCGCCGTCCACCACACCGGTCCGTGGTGATGTCTCCTCGCGCTCTTGTCGGTGCAGGAGCCCACCGCGGCGCTGGACTTGGCGCTGCATCGTCGATGTCGTTGCGGGGACGCCCGTGCGCTCGCCGTCGTGACGCAAACGGGCACCGGCAAGAACCACTCGACGGAGCCGCGTGCTGCTGCACGCGAATCTGGCGAGAGGCGCTCACCGACGCCGACCTTCTTCCTCTTTTGCGGCTGGCTTCGCCGTCACGTCTCTCTCTCTCTCTCTCTCTCTCTCTCTCTCTCTCTCTCTCTCGCGGCTTGGGAGGCAGAGAGGAAAAGGAGGGAGGGAGAAATGGGGGCTAGGGCTCGGGGGGCTGTCTCGCGTCAGCCTCGTGCTGACCGGGCGCCACCTCGAGCATTGGATTTCATCTAACGGCCCGCAGCGTTAGCTGCCTAACGGGCCTAGCAGGCCACTGAGGGGAGACGGGCTGGGCTATTCTCGGCCCAGTCCGAAAGTTTTGTTTTAGTTTTCCCTTATTAATAAAGAAAAGGGACTGGGCCAAATCTTTTATGGGCTCAGTTTGACTGTTTGAAACTTATGTTTCTTCCTTTTCTTTAAAATCTAAGATATAAGAGTTAGGGCTTATATATAAATAGTTTTTGGGGCTAAATTTTTGGCATATTTTATTATGTCAATTATGGAACATAATTATGTGACAAATTATTATTTTGTCATGCAATTATTTACCTCACTTAAGCAAGTTTAATGTGTTTTTTCATGCTTAGTTTATTCTTGTGTGGTTTTATTCAAATAAATTGTGATAATAATGTTTTGCTGCAAAGTTAAGTTGATAAATCCTAAAATTAAGCATGGATATGTTTATCATTCTGGCCAAAGCTGATTGATGGACCTTTTGATCATGAAATATTTATTGGTCTGGTTCACTTCCGTCCAAAGCTGATGTGTTCCAGATTGATGATAGAATTCTATATGATTAGAGGATCTAATTAAGTGTGGCTTATATCTGTCATTCTGGCCAAAGCTGATTAGCAGATATTTTGATCACAAAATTTTATTATTCATGTCTATTTCTGGCCAAAGCTGATGTAGACTAGATTGATGAAAGGAGTATAAAATTATGATGCTGTTGCCTGTCAAAACTCACCGGCGGGCAGCGACGAGCAACACGAAGAGCCGGGAGGCTCCCAGAGCGGCTGGTGGGCCCTGGTCCCTCGGGCAACGGCCCGCAAAGCTTCCGGCACGCACGCGTCCTGTCTTGGTTCGAGGGCGTGCCACCTGACCTATACCTGTTCAGGAAGGTGATGGATTGCTCCGATTGGTTTCCTGCATGGTAAACAAGTATACGTAAAATTCGAGCCGTGATCGGCTCCCAGGTTTCCCCGTAAATCGGCTTTCAGAGCCGATTATCCCCATGGTTCTGCATTAGATCTATGATAACATGGGGTTTTGCTTGATCACTACAAGTTAAATCGATCTACGACAGTTTAATGTTTTCACCACGTAACCGGAACGTCCCACACGTAATTGAGCCTGGTAGATACGAAAGATAGTAGAAAACTAATCCTAGAGAAGGCCTAAAAACCAACATGACGTCAATTCCCGGAACGTCCCCTCTAAGATCGATAAACCATATCTTACATACTACTGGATCGTTCAACCCGTTTGCAAGGCCTAATCACGTAGATATTAAACTAAACCTTGATGAACAAGGCACAACTATAACAGATCGAAACAGCTAAGCAGAGATCAAGCAAGATGCCACCTTCACACCCGGGAAAAGGTGCAAAGGCGGCGAGATAGCTAGAGGTAGCATAACTAAGCAATCATAGTAAAAAGTATCGATGCTAGCCCTAACAAATCTGTGATAAAAGTGTTACTCGCCATCAACAAGGCTTCAGTACGAGTAACACCGGATAACGCATAAGTAAATACTGCCTAGATCGCAAGATGCGATCTAGGCAGCATGGCACTTACCCGAGAAAAACCCTAGAAACAAGGGGTGGCGATGCGCCGAGATGTGTTTGTTGTGAACGTGATTGTCCTCCTTTTCGCGATAACCTTAGGTACATATTTATAGTCCGGAGACTCTCTACTTTTGGAATAACTCTACAATTCTATCTCTACCTAAACTGAAACGAAACCTACTATGATACAAGATACACGGGCAATTTAGCCCAAATCCACGTATAAGGCCGATTAACAACACGCTGAATATATGTATCTTCTAAGCCCATCTTGATCACGGCCCAACTCCCCCTTTGGCCAAAATATGGTGATAACACATGTTGCCTGTCAAAACTCACCGGCGGGCAGCGACGAGCAACACGAAGAGCCGGGAGGCTCCCAGAGCGGCTGGTGGGCCCTGGTCCCTCGGGCAACGGCCCGCAAAGCTTCCGGCACGCACGCGTCCTGTCTTGGTTCGAGGGCGTGCCACCTGACCTATACCTGTTCAGGAAGGTGATGGATTGCTCCGATTGGTTTCCTGCATGGTAAACAAGTATACGTAAAATTCGAGCCGTGATCGGCTCCCAGGTTTCCCCGTAAATCGGCTTTCAGAGCCGATTATCCCCATGGTTCTGCATTAGATCTATGATAACATGGGGTTTTGCTTGATCACTACAAGTTAAATCGATCTACGACAGTTTAATGTTTTCACCACGTAACCGGAACGTCCCACACGTAATTGAGCCTGGTAGATACGAAAGATAGTAGAAAACTAATCCTAGAGAAGGCCTAAAAACCAACATGACGTCAATTCCCGGAACGTCCCCTCTAAGATCGATAAACCATATCTTACATACTACTGGATCGTTCAACCCGTTTGCAAGGCCTAATCACGTAGATATTAAACTAAACCTTGATGAACAAGGCACAACTATAACAGATCGAAACAGCTAAGCAGAGATCAAGCAAGATGCCACCTTCACACCCGGGAAAAGGTGCAAAGGCGGCGAGATAGCTAGAGGTAGCATAACTAAGCAATCATAGTAAAAAGTATCGATGCTAGCCCTAACAAATCTGTGATAAAAGTGTTACTCGCCATCAACAAGGCTTCAGTACGAGTAACACCGGATAACGCATAAGTAAATACTGCCTAGATCGCAAGATGCGATCTAGGCAGCATGGCACTTACCCGAGAAAAACCCTAGAAACAAGGGGTGGCGATGCGCCGAGATGTGTTTGTTGTGAACGTGATTGTCCTCCTTTTCGCGATAACCTTAGGTACATATTTATAGTCCGGAGACTCTCTACTTTTGGAATAACTCTACAATTCTATCTACCTAAACTGAAACGAAACCTACTATGATACAAGATACACGGGCAATTTAGCCCAAATCCACGTATAAGGCCGATTAACAACACGCTGAATATATGTATCTTCTAAGCCCATCTTGATCACGGCCCAACTCCCCCTTTGGCCAAAATATGGTGATAACACATGCCCCCCTGGTTTTGGCAATAATAATTCCAAAACCACTCCGCTGATGTTTTTTCCTCGCCACCCCCCTTCTTTTTTTTTGTATCGGGTTGCGCGTTGACGGAACGCGTGGCAAAACAGGATCGTCACGCCACCCCTTCATCATGATGCCCTGTCTTCTCAACTCCTTCGCACTGCATGATTTGACGATTTTGGCAGTGCAATCTGGGAAACTGCTATGGCATTGAACCGTCTCTCCAAATATTCTCCTTATTTAAATCTGTCTGAGCAGTTCGCAGTCCCCATCTTCCTCCCGTAGCCAGAAAACCCTCCTCCTCCGCCGGAAAAAACCCTCTTTCTCGCCATGGCCTCCTCTGCTTCCTCTGGCTTGTCTTCCTACGCCTCCAACTCGCTGAGCGACCGCGAGCCGACGCCAGAGCACCCACCGATAGCGGCGTACCACACTCTCGCCCCACAATGGTGGGACGAGAGAGGTTGGGACTTCGCCGTTTGGTCGGAGGATGATGCATCCCTGACCGACGGTGAAGAGAGCCTACAGTTCCTCGTCGACGGGGAACTGGAGGCGTACAGCGACGACGCCTGGTCGTGGGACGGCGTCGAGTCCTCCGACGAGAAGGAGGAATCGGAGGAGGACACCTCCTCCGACGAATATCCGCCGACGAAGCGCTTCCGCGCCGGGTCCGAAGACGACAACGACGACGAGGACGAGGACGAGGAGGCCCCTACTGGCTTCCTCAGCAGCAGCAGCGAAGACGACGCCGGCAGCAGCGCTGAAGACAGCGAACAAGACGGCGGCGGCAGCAGCGACGACGACCTCGGCTTAGATTAGGAATCAGCAACAGTAGTAGTAGTAGTAGCAGGACCCCTTTTGTAATCGACCATCCTTTTGTAATCAATCATCTTCCAAATGAATGAGAATCTGTTTCCCCAAAGATTTTTCTTGTTTGTCCCTAATTTCGCCGATAGCCAAAATAGGTCGATGTTTCAAGAGTCGATGACACCGTATCGGCTCTCATCATACTGCACGCATACAGTCCAACAGGTCAAATCGCAAAGAGCCGATGACCACCCATCGGCTTCTCCAAACACCGAACGTTGACAGAGTCAAAAACTTGGTCGCATCTTTAGGCACATCAGAACGGCCACTTCTCGGTTTAAAACGGTAACCTGCGACCCTTTTCAAAACGGGCAACCTGTGTCCTTCTTCTTCAAAACAGGCGATCCAAATCTCCAACTGCCCATCAAAAAACGTGCCCTGAACGAACAAGTAGTGACCAGCAAGGATGATGATGACGAAGCTGAAATCGCCGAGTTGGACCATGTCCGTGCTAACGCCCTCCACGCCCTCGAGGCATTTCTTCAGTAGCTCGTATATGCAGGCTGGAATCTGTTTGTAACTTGTGAACCTCTAGAGTCGATGACCTTGCATCGGCTATATATATATATATATATATATATTTTCGGCCGATTTTCAACATCGGCCCCCAGATTTTTACTACCGATCTTCTTACGTGGTATCGGCCCCTCTAGTTTTACTGCCCAACATCCCACATGCTTGGGAAATATTTCTTGAGATGTTGACCGTTGACTGCCACTGGGAATTTCACGCCGTCCAGTTGCTCAAGCATGTACGCGTTCCCTCTTAAAACTTGGTCGACCCTGTACGGCCCGTGCCAATTTGGAGACCATTTACCATATGTTGCATCCTTAGTTCCCAAAGGCAACACAGCTTCCCATACCAGATCCCCAACGTGGAACTCCTTTGGCTTCACTTTTTTGTTGTATGCACGAGCTACTTTGGCCTTGTTCTCTTTAATTTTTTCAAGCGACCACAACCTAAGCTCAGTCACATCCTCAACACTGTCACTCATCAAAGTTGCATATTCTTCAGCCGTCAGATCGTTCTGAAAGGTAACACGTCTCGATCCAGCCGTAATTTCCCAAGGCAACACGGCCTCTTGTCCATAGACCAGATGGTATGGCGAGGTTTTTATCGCTCCATGACATGACATGCGATAAGCCCATAAAGCCTCTGATAAAACCTCATGCCAACGTCTAGGGTGCTCATCGATTTTCCTCTTGATCAGCTTGATGAGGCTCTGGTTGGATGCTTTAGCTTGCCCATTTGCTTGAGCGTAGTACGGAGATGACCGAATCAGCTTAATCCCTGTGTCCTCACAGAACTCTCTGAACTCGTGAGAAGTGAAAACCGAACCTCCATCGGTTTTGATAGTCTGAGGAATCCCAAACCTATGAATGACGTGCTCTTTCACAAAATTGACAACATCTTTTGAACTTACTGACTTCATAGGGACGGCTTCCACCCATTTGGTGAAATAATCCGTGATGGCCAAGATCCACATGTGGCCTTTGCTTGACGGAGGATTGATCTTGCCGATCATATCCATGCCCCAACCTCGGAATGGCCAAGGCTTGATGATGGGATTCATTGCTGATGCGGGTACCATCTGGATTTTTCCAAATATCTGGCATGCTTGACACCCTTTGTAGTACTTAAAGCAGTCCTCGAGCATGGTAGGCCAATAAAACCCTGATCGCCTGATCAACCACTTCATTTTATGAGCCGATTGGTGAGTCCCACAGGCGCCTTCGTGTACCTCGTGTAGGAGCCGATTAGCCTCGGCTGTCCCCGGACATTTGAGCAATAATCCTTCCAGGGTCCTGTAAAACATGTCGTCCCCAATCAGTACATACTTCATGGCTTTGTACCTTATCCGTTTAGGTGCCCCCCGAGCCGAATCTCTCAAGTAATTAAAGATATCGGCTCTCCAGTCGTCAGCTTCCAGGAGCTGTACCTGAATATCGGCTCCCTCTGCGACATCCTTGTAGCCTGAAGCCATCTGTGCAAGATCATTTGCCTCTACGTTCTGCGACCGCGGGATCCAGGTGAAGTTTACGTACCGGAACTGTGCCATCAGCTCACGGCAGTGCAACCATAATGGGAAGAGGGACTCGCTCTCGCACTTGTACTCCTCCGTGAGTTGGGAAATCACCAACTTGGAGTCTCCAAAAATTTCCACTGCTTCCGCTCCGGCTTCGAGGAGTAACTCCATCCCCTTGCGTATCGCCTCGTACTCGGCTACATTATTGGTGCGAAGGGCAGACAATCTGATGGAGAAAGAAAATGTTGCCCCCCGAGGTGACACGAGCAAAATGCCGATGCCGCAGCCATCGTCACAAACTGATCCGTCGAAAAACATAGCCCACGCTCTTATGGACAGTGCTGCTATGTTAGTGTTGATCCTCTCAGCAATAAGATCAGCCAGCGCCTGTCCCTTAACTGCTTTCGCGGGTTGATACCGGATGTCAAACTCTGATAATGCAAACATCCATTTGCCCAATCGGCCTTTTAACATAGGAGCCGACAGCATGTGCTTTATGACGTCCGATTTGCATATGATGATGACCTCTGCTGATAGCAAGATGTGGCGCAGCTTGGTGCATGTAAAAAACAAGCACAGGCACAACTTATCGATATCGGGATACCTCGTTTCCGCGTCCAGCATCCTTCTGCTTATGTAGAATACGACTCGCTCTAGCCCATCGTGGACTTGTACCACCACCGAGGCGATGGATGTGTCAGCCACCGACAAGTAAATGTAGAACGGTCTGTCTGGCTGGGGTGGCACTAACACTGGCGGCTTTTTCAGATATTCTTTGATCTCATCGAAGGCTCGTTGTTGTTCTGCCCCCCAGCGGAATTCCTCGTCAGCTTTAATTTTTACGAGTCCCATGAACGGCTCTATCCTTCCTGACAGATTAGAGATGAATCTTCTGACGAAGTTGATCTTGCCGATGAGAGACTGCAGTTCTTTCTTTGTAGTGGGTGGCTTCATCGTTCGCACCGCCTCCTGACTCTTCAGGCCGATCTCAGTCCCGCGTTCATGGATCAAGAAACCCAAGAACTGACCGGCCGTTACCCCGAAGGCGCACTTCTTTGGGTTCATTCGTAGTCCGAATTTTCTCGTTCGGTCCAAGACGTGTTGCAGATCGCCCAAGTGTCCTTCTACTGAGGCAGACTTGACCACTACGTCATCGATATAAATTTCCACCATCTTGCCGATCAGATCATGGAAAATGTAGTTCATGGCTCTTTGGTACGTGGCACCAGCATTCTTCAGCCCAAACGTCATGACAACGTATTCAAACAACCCCACCGAGCCTGGTACTCTGAACGCAGTCTTGTGTATGTCTTCGGGAGCCATAAAAATTTGGTTGTAACCAGCATTCCCATCCATAAAGCTCAAGATCTTATGGCCAGCCTCTGCGTTGATTAATGTTTCTGCCACCGGCATTGGATACTCATCTTTTGGGGTAGCTCTGTTGAGGTCCCGAAAATCTATGGCTACACGCCACCGACCATCCTTTTCTCCACAGGCACGATATTAGAAATCCATTCCGCATACCTGCAAGGCCTGATTAAATCGGCTGCCAACATTTTCTCGACCTCCTTCTTGACTTGTTCTAGAATTTCGGCCTTCATCTGCCGTGCTCGCTGCTGGAACGGCCGAAATCCTTTCTTAAGCGGGAGTCTATGCTCAATGATTCTCCTGTCTAAGCCGGGCATCTCTGTGTAGTCCCAGGCGAAGCAGTCTGGATATTGTTTCAACAGGGCTATCATCGGATCCCGCAGCCTTGGATCTAACCTTTTGCTGATAAAAGTTGGTCGTGGCTTATCCCCAGGACCAATGTCGATCTCTTCTAGTTCATCAGCGGATGTGAACCCATACCCTAGCTTTCCGTCACCTGTCAAGTCGATGCTAAACACAGGGCAAGCAGTAAGTGAGGACAACAAAAATAATTTGGGCCGATTGCCTGAATCGGCCCCCTTTTTGATTGCGTTAGTCAAGGGCGGCTTACACCTTATTGTTTCATAATGGCAGGGCGGCTCCCTGCTACGACTACGTGATCTGCTTGTCGTATGATCGTTGCTTTCTATTTTTTGTGGCCGATCGCTAGGATCGGCCGTACCACGCATAATTGTGGACCTTTCTACTCTGTCAGGCCAGTGGATAAGACCAGCCTCACCCCGTTTTTTGTAGCTTCAATGCGCTCACAGCCGTCCAAACTGATTCCAGAGATCGGCTCTTGGTCTTCTGCTTCCCAGACGTTCATGCCAGCAATGGAAATCTCGATAGAGTCGTCTGCATGGATGACCTCCACTTCATCTCCGTCCCACTGAATTAAGCACTGGTGCATCGTGGATGGAATGCAGCAGTTAGCGTGGATCCAATCCCTTCCTAGCAAGACGGCGTAGGTACTTTTGCTGTTCACGACGAAAAATGACGTGGGTATGGTTTTCCTGCCCACCGTCAGATCCACGTTCAGAACGCCTTGCGTTTCTGAAGACTGGCCGTTGAAGTCGCTTAACGTGACGTTGGTTTTGATCAGGTCCGCAGTGGAGCGTCCCAAACATCGTAGCATGGAGTACGGCATAATATTGACCGCCGCTCCGGTGTCCACCAACATCTTGCTGACGGGTTGTCCATTGATGTAGCCCCGCAGGTACAGAGCTTTCAGATGTTTGTAACCCTTCTCACGTGGCTTCTCAAAGATAACCGGCCGTGGACCGCAGTCAAACTGCGCCACTGGTAGCACATTGGTTCGTGGCGCGCAGAATTCTGCCGGAAGTACGAACACCATGTTCGTGCCAGCCGATGTCTGTGCATCGGCTTTTATTGGTTTGGGGCGCCACTCCTTTCTTGTCGCGCGGCCCTCCGTCTCCAAAGTCTGCCTCACTTTGACGGCCAGATCAGGTCGTGCTTTCTTTAGAGCGTGGAGATACTGCGCTTCAGCTTCCTCTAAGTTACGCAGCCGTTGCACTCTACGCTTCTGGGTGTGTCTGAGTCCATCGGGGCACCACCTTGGACGGTGATACCTGTCTTCTTCTTTGTCATCCCTTCGCCTCTCGAGGCCCTTTGCTCGAGCGGACTCCCTGGGACGGCTCTGAGGTTGGAGAGGCCCTAGACGTTTGAACACTGACACTGGCCTCGTGCCCTCCTTTCGCTGTCCACACTCTGGGCAATTGTCGACTGTAGGCAATCGGCTCATTCCCACGTCCCAGCAATGCTTGAAGAAGGGACAATCCCAATGTTTGTCTGCGCCTTCCTTTTCTTTGGACGGTCCCCTGGCGAGGTGCCCATATCCTTCATTGTCTCCACTGTGCTGGCGCCGTTGATCATGCTGACGCTCATACTTGTTAAGGAGATGCGTAGAATGTGGCTTCTGATACCGCACCCTCCTTACCTGTTCCTCTGTTAAGTATCGCCCGTCATTGCGGCTGGGCCGGTCGCGTGGACCAGCCTTCTCTCTTTCTTTGCCCCGAGAGTGATCACCTTCCTCCTTGTACGTGTCATGGTGGTACCCAGACCCAGCCATATTGACACCGAACGAAAAGTCCAGCTGGCGCCTCGCAGAGCGACTGAGTTCTATCATGTTGACGCCGGGAAACGGGTTCGTGTCCACCTTCATGGCGAACTGCCCCAGGATTAGACGGCCTTGTTCTATCGCCATTTGGATTTGGCGACGCAGCTCTTTGCAATCATTGGTGGTGTGGGTGAACGAATGATGCCACTTGCAGTATGGTCTCCCGTTCATCTCCTGAGCCGTAGGGATTTTGTGGCCTTCGGGTAACCTCAGCTGTTTCTCCTTCAGCAGTAAATCGAATATCTGCTCGGCTTTGCTCACATCGAAGTCAAACCCTTTCACAGGCCCTTGCTGTTTCACCCACTTGCAGGACACGGGGTCTGCCCCCCGAGCCCACTCAGCCACGGCCACCTCCTGGTCTTGTGTAGGATCATCTTCTTCTGCATCGACCAGGCTTACGGGGCGCTTGAACCTGTCTTGGTATAACTCAGGGTGGCGCTGTTCATACATCGTCAGTTTCTGGGCCATGTGCGCCAATGAGTTGTACTCCACTTGGAAAGACAGATCCTTGATGGGCGCTAAGATACCCAACACTGCCAGCTCGACTGCTTCCTTCTCAGTTAAACGAGCTGAGTAACATCTGTTCTTGATGGTCCTGAAGCGCTGGATGTATTCGGCTACAGTTTCTCCCCGCTTCTGTCGTACTTGCGCCAGGTCTGCAATGCCAGCCTCAGTAGCCTCTGAATGGTACTGGACATGGAACTGTTCTTCTAGTTGCTTCCAGGTGCGAATTGAATCAGGTGGCAGCGAGGTGTACCACCCAAAGGCTGGTCCCGTCAGAGATTGTGCAAAAAATCTTACGCGCATTTGATCCGATGCCGAAATCATGCCTAGCTGTGCCAGGTATCGGCTTATGTGCTCGATCGAGCTTGACCCCTCTGACCCGCTGAATCTTGAGAACTCAGGGAGCTTATATTTGGGTGGCAGCGGAATCAGATCAAACTCGTTGGGGTACGGCTTTGAATAGCCGATTGTCCGTCGCTTCGGCACGAAGCCGAACTGGTCTCTCAGGATGGTGCTGATTTGCTCCACTGTTTGAGCTGCAGGGGCTAGATTCTCATGACTTGTTCCAGTGGCATACTTGGCTAGCCACGCCTGTTTGTCAGCGTCCATCCTAGACATCGTTGCTCCAGGAACGCCTACTCCTGAAGATCCTGCCCCAGGAGCCCCTGCCGCAAATACTCCTGCCGTTGCAACCTGGCTGGTGCGTGCCAGGTTATTGCAGTCCGGTACGTAGGCGCATATATATCCGAGTGGGATCTCCTTGGGTGGCTCAAACAGGAATTGGCAATCGCCTGGATCGCCTCCAGCCTTGTAGACGACGTATGCCGCTGATCCTGGCGGTTCCGGAGCTGCGAGTGTGAATGGCAGTTGAGGCCTGGTCTGGAGCGGTCTTTCTCCTTGGTGGGTCCCTAAAGTGGGCCCCGACAGAGAATACTGATGTTTCATGATCTCCTGAACCACGCGAACTGCTACCCGCTCGAACGCGTTTACCAAGCTCTCAGAATGGCGGTGAAGAGAATGAGCCACCATGTAGTTGACTTCTTGGCGTAGAGCTCTGGTGCGGTCTTCTGAAGGAACAGACAGATCTACCTCATCGAGAGCACCCTCGGGGGAGAATCCTCTCCATTTGATGCCATGGGTACGGGTCCTCTCGAAAGAGCCGATGAGGTCGGCTTCGAAGAGCTCTCTGATCTCGTCATACTTAGCCTTGTGCTCAGCAGGAAGCTCGTCGTACGTGACTGGTCTGTTCTCCATCGCAGCGTCGGATGTTGATGTAGACGTTGTTGAAGGTCCCACCGGGCGTGCCAGAATGTGTTGCCTGTCAAAACTCACCGGCGGGCAGCGACGAGCAACACGAAGAGCCGGGAGGCTCCCAGAGCGGCTGGTGGGCCCTGGTCCCTCGGGCAACGGCCCGCAAAGCTTCCGGCACGCACGCGTCCTGTCTTGGTTCGAGGGCGTGCCACCTGACCTATACCTGGTCAGGAAGGTGATGGATTGCTCCGATTGGTTTCCTGCATGGTAAACAAGTATACGTAAAATTCGAGCCGTGATCGGCTCCCAGGTTTCCCCGTAAATCGGCTTTCAGAGCCGATTATCCCCATGGTTCTGCATTAGATCTATGATAACATGGGGTTTTGCTTGATCACTACAAGTTAAATCGATCTACGACAGTTTAATGTTTTCACCACGTAACCGGAACGTCCCACACGTAATTGAGCCTGGTAGATACGAAAGATAGTAGAAAACTAATCCTAGAGAAGGCCTAAAAACCAACATGACGTCAATTCCCGGAACGTCCCCTCTAAGATCGATAAACCATATCTTACATACTACTGGATCGTTCAACCCGTTTGCAAGGCCTAATCACGTAGATATTAAACTAAACCTTGATGAACAAGGCACAACTATAACAGATCGAAACAGCTAAGCAGAGATCAAGCAAGATGCCACCTTCACACCCGGGAAAAGGTGCAAAGGCGGCGAGATAGCTAGAGGTAGCATAACTAAGCAATCATAGTAAAAAGTATCGATGCTAGCCCTAACAAATCTGTGATAAAAGTGTTACTCGCCATCAACAAGGCTTCAGTACGAGTAACACCGGATAACGCATAAGTAAATACTGCCTAGATCGCAAGATGCGATCTAGGCAGCATGGCACTTACCCGAGAAAAACCCTAGAAACAAGGGGTGGCGATGCGCCGAGATGTGTTTGTTGTGAACGTGATTGTCCTCCTTTTCGCGATAACCTTAGGTACATATTTATAGTCCGGAGACTCTCTACTTTTGGAATAACTCTACAATTCTATCTCTACCTAAACTGAAACGAAACCTACTATGATACAAGATACACGGGCAATTTAGCCCAAATCCACGTATAAGGCCGATTAACAACACGCTGAATATATGTATCTTCTAAGCCCATCTTGATCACGGCCCAACTCCCCCTTTGGCCAAAATATGGTGATAACAGATGCTTATTCAAAGCATTTGTTTTCTTTTGCAGCATCTAATGCCTCTCAAATTGACAGTATTATAAATGGCATAGAACAGTTGACTCGTAGCAATTTTGGTACTTGAAAGGAGAAGCTTGAGATCACCTTAGCTTTGCTGAATATAGATTATGCCCTCCTTAAGGATCCTCCTGTAGCACCTACTGAAGGTGATGAGAATTATGATGCCCTGAAAAGGGCTTATGATGATGAGAAGACTAAGTGGGAGGATTCAAATCGTAAGTGCCTCATGATTATTAAGGGCTCCATTACTCAAAGTATGAGGGGAGCTGTTCCAGACTCTCAGACTGCCAAGAGTTACCTTGGAAAGATTGAGGACCAGTTTAAGGGATCATCCAAAATTTATGCAACAAGCCTCATTAGAAGGCTTATTGATGAAAGGTATGATCCAACTGGGAGTCTGAGAGAACATATCATGAGGAAAATTAACATGGCCACTAAACTTAAGACAATGGAAATGGAAATCTCTGAAGGTTTCCTTGTCCATTTTATTATGTCATCCTTGCCCACGGAGTTCTCTCCGTTCACCATCAATTACAATGCGATGGATTCTAAATAGGGCATGGATGAAATGATGGCTAGATGTGTACAAGAGGAGGAAAGGCCTAAAGCTGGACGAGTTGATCATGCCAATCAGTTCAAGCATTCTCATAAGAAGAAAAAGTTTATAAATCCTAAGCCTGCTCAGTTTAAAGATAAAGGGCAATCTTCTAAGTTCTTTCAGCAAAAGAACCCTAATAGAGCTCCTAATGCAGATGCACCCCCTAATGCTGATGGTAAAGATCCTAATGGATGTCGCTTTTGTGGAAAAAGCGGACACGTCCAGAGGGATTGTATTGGGTTCATGAAATGGCTCAATCAGAAAGGTACTAATGTTATAACCTTTGTTGACGAATCCCTTTATGTTAATTATGCCACCAATACATGGTGGGTTGACTCAGGTGCAACAATTCATGTTGTAAACTCCTTACAGGGATTCGATATGAAGAGGACCCTAAGAAGAGGGGAAAGAACCATTAGAGTTGCTAATGGTGTTGAAGCCGAAGTTAAGGCTATTGGAGAGTTTACTCTTACACTCCATAGTGGCTTTATGCTTTGTTTATGTAATGTACTTTATGTACCCTCTATGAGACGAAACCTTGTGTCTGTCTCATGCTTAGATGATGATGGTTTTCACTGTGACTTTGGGAACAAGAGATGTATAATTATGTTTGACAATACGGATGTTGGTCTTGACTTCCGACAAGACAAACTTTATCTTGTTTCCTTACGTGATTCCATAAGTGAAGTTGATGCTTCCTCTAATATAAATATTAGTACCAAGCGTAAGCACGATGATGATGAGACTTCTTCGAAACTATGGCACTATCATCTAGGCCATATTTCGAGGGGGGAATCGAGCGTCTCATTAAGGAGCAAGTTCTTCATCCTTTAAATTTCTCAGATGCGGATATGGATCATTGTATTGATTGCATCAAAGGGAAATATGCTAAGAAAATTAAGAAAGGTGCAAATCAAAGCACGGGAGTTTGGGAAATTGTTCACACGGATATCTGTGATCTGTTTAATATGAAATCAGTGAATGGTTTTGATTCCTTCATAACATTCAATGATGACTTCTCCCGCTTTGGATACATCTATCCTATCAAAGAAAGATCTGAGGCATTAGAAAAGTTCAAGATATTTAAAGCTGAAGTTGAGAATCAAGTTGGTCAAAAGATCAAAGTTGTAAGGTCTGACCGTGGTGGTGAGTACTACGGAAGACACACTTCTTATGGCCAAATTCCTGGACCTTTTGCTAAGTTCCTTCAGGAAAATGGTATTGTTGCTCAGTATTCAGCACCGGGCGAACCTCAGCAAAATGGAGTCGCTGAAAGGCGGAATCGTACTCTTATGGATATGGTAAGGAGTATGTTAAGTCACTCTACTTTGCCGCTTGGTTTATGGATAGAAGCTCTAAAGACAGTTTCACATATTCTTAATAAGGTCCCTAGTAAATCGGTGCCGAAAACACCGTATGAATTATGGACTGGGAGAAAACCTACCCTGAGTTATTTGCATGTGTGGGGCTGCCCTGCTGAGGCAAGAGTTTTCAATCCAATTATGGGAAAGTTAGACCCCAAGACTGTCAGTTGCCATTTCATTGGTTATCCTGACAAATCTAAGGCATATTGTTTCTATTGTCCAAAGCAATTCACTAAGTTTGTTGAAACAAGACACGATGTGTTCTTGGAAAGTGATATGTTGAGGGGGACTATGACTCCCAAGGAACGGGAATATGTCCCGGTACCTATGATACAAGAACCAGTGTTTCCTGTTCATGTTGAGGTTACACCTCCAGTTGAAAGAACTGCTAATCCTACCCCTGCTGAGATACCTGTGACTCCGTCAGAGTCCACATCTAATGATACTTCTACGGAAGATGCTCAGCAGCCTGAAGTTGTGATTGAGGTACCAAATAATGCACCTCTCAGAAGGTCAAAGCGGGCTAGAAAGTCTGCTATTCCTGATGATTATGTGACCTATATGAGTGAGGATATAAATGAGTCGATGTTGGATGATGATCCTGCATCGTTTAAGGAAGCCATACAAAGTGATCATTCATCAGAATAGCTTGATGCTATGAAAGATGAAATGAAGTCCATGAGCATTAATGATGTATGGGACTTAGTAGAGATTCCTAAAGGAGCTAAAACTGTGGGCAGCAGATGGGTCTATAAGACCAAATGTGACTCCAAGGGTGATATCGAAAGGTTCAAAGCAAGGCTTGTGGCTAAAGGCTTCACTCAAAGAGAAGGTATTGATTATAATGAGACTTTTTCACCTGTCTCTTTTAAGGACTCATTCAGAATTATAATGGCACTTGTGGATCATTATGATCTAGAGTTGCATCAGATGGATGTCAAAACGGCATTTCTGAATGGTGACTTACATGAGGATGTTTACATGGCTCAACCGGAAGGTTTTGTTATGGAAGGAAAAGAACATTTAGGATGTCGTCTTAAGAAATCCATTTACGGATTGAAGCAAGCCTCAAGGCAATGGTATTTCAAGTTTGATCAAGTCATAAAGAATTTTGGTTTCAAGGAGAATGAAGTGGACAACTGCATTTATGTGAAGTTCAGGGGGAGCAATTTTGTCTTCCTGATATTGTATGTTGATGACATACTCTTATCCAGTAGCGATAAGAATATGTTGCTGGAAACTAAAAGGTTTTTCTCTTCAAAGTTTGACATGAAAGATCTTGGTGAAGCCGCTTATGTCTTAGGCATTCAAATTCACCGAGATAGATCCAGAGGTACCTTGGGGCTATCACAAAGATCGTATATTGAGAAGGTACCAAGAAGTTTAATATGCATAAGTGCTCATCCTCGCCTGCTCCTATTGTCAAGGGCGATAAGTTTGGGACTTTTCAGTGGCCAAGTAATGATTATGAATCTACGCAGATGAAGTTAGTTCCTTATGCTTCAATCATTGGAAGTATGATGTATGCACAAGTGTGCACTCGCCCTGACTTAGCATTCATAACTGGGATGCTTGGCAGATATCAGTCTAATCCAGGGTTGGATCACTGGAAGGCTGCTAAGAAAGCTTTGAGTTATTTGCAAGGTACTAAAGGCCCCATGCTCACATATAAGAGAATTGATAACCTCGAGGTGGTGGGTTATTCAGATGCTGATTTTGTGGGGTGTGTTGATACTAAGAAATCCACATCGGGTTACATATTCACCCTTGCAGAAGGTGCTATTTCTTGGAAAAGCACCAAGCAAAGTGTTACTGCATCGTCAACAATGCAGGCAGAGTTTGTGGCATGTTATGAGGCAACCGGGCAGGCAGTATGGCTGAAGAATTTCATTCCGGGCTTAAGGGTGATTGACAGTATATCTGAGCCACTCACTCTTTTCTACGATAATCAACCCGCAGTGATCTATTCGAGTAACAACAAGTCAAGTGGTGCTGCCAAACACATTGACATTAAGTATCTTGTTGTGAAAGATAGAATCCAGGATCAAACAATAAGTATTAAGCATATAAGGACTAACGCTATGTTAGCGGATCCACTTACGAAAGGCTTGCCACCTAATGTGTTTAAAGAGCACATTGCTAACATGGGATTGGCAGAAAGCTTTTGATTCTGTAAATTGGAACCGTTATGACACCATCTCCCCATAAGCTAAGAAGGGTTCTTCTCTTCGATGGAATGATATACTGTAGTCAATTAGTTCAATGGTACTTAACTGACCATTGTAATTTATTGTCTCTGTATAAGTTTCAACAAAGAGCTGAGCTCATAAGTTTGTAATAAGTATAAGTTCATGGAGCTCCTAAGTTAAAGAAGTTCCATTTTAAAACAAAGTGGTGTATTGTAGTAACTGAGTTCTGCGGTACTCAATGACCGTTGTAATTCTGTTGTCTCGTATACTGTTTTATTGAGAAATGGGCTTATAAATTTTATCCTTACGATCAAGGGGGAGAATGTTGGATATATAAGTGATCTGCAGTTATTTGTATTAATCTGTGATCAAGGTAAGTCAAGATTATGGCTTTTAGGGGATGTTTAATAACAGCTATTGGATGCCCTGATCAGGGGCATCCTGACCATCCATCCTAAGGTGTTGGTTCCCTAGTGCAAGTGCTATAAATAAGGGATTTAGGGTTTGAGCTAAGGTGAGCTGCTCATTCAGCTGTGTCTTTCTATCTTACTCTCTCCAGCTCACTGATCAAGCAAGCACCTAAAGCACTAGGAAAAACCCTCACATCTACATCAACAAGGATCAAGGTGAAGCAAAGCAAGAGGAGGCCATGGCTGGACCTACAGATCAAGGTACACACCTTTGATCTTATCTTTTGTGGCTTAATCTTGAGCTAGATGATCCATAGGATCTAACACATGTTGCTTTGCCCAAGCCTCGTGACAACAGGGAGAGGCCTACTTGCATCCCTCAGGCTGTCCTTGAAGCTCAGGCAATCGCTGCTGCAAAGGAAAAGAAGAAACTTGAGAGGGACCTTGAGAATGAGAATGGAGGTGCTGGTGTCTATTCTGCCAGTCTCAAGAAGCGTTACATATTGGCCAATGACGAATGAAGGAAGACATTCTCCCTGAGATATTGGATGGACACAATATCGCTGATTTCCTAGATCCAGATATCCTGGAAAGGTGTGAAGAACTGGAAAGGGAGGAGGGCCTCCGTCTTGAAGAGGAAGCTGCTCAAGATGCTTTCATGATCGACGGCCATGATGAATTAACTGAAGAGCAGCGTGAAATATTGGGCAAGATTAGGAAGACGAAGGCGATGCTCATCCAAGAGCATAGGATGAAGAAGAGAACTGCAGAGAGCCGTCCTATTGTTCCAAGGAAGCATGACAAAGATAGGAAATTCACAACCAAGAGAATGGGCAGGCAGCTTTCATCCATGGGCGTTGATCCCACCGCGGCCGTGAACCGGCTTCGCAGCCAGTCAAGAGGCAGTAAGCGTGAGAGGTCGCTGAGCAGAGCTGATGGTGACGATGTGGAGGTAGATGGCCAGCACTCTGACAAGAAACTGCGAACGAGGTCTAGGTCTAGGTCCCAATCACGACCGATGGAGGAGGTCATAGCAGGTGAAGGGCTCAGGGACTCTGAAATCTGGATTAAACTTTGACCGAACGAAACTCATTTTTGTCTAGAAATGCCGAGTTTTTCACTCTGACGAGTTCCCGCGTTTAAAATTTAACAAATTTCAGTAAACTTTGGGTGAACGTTAGGGAATATAAGCGGTTTTGGACGAATATGGGCGAACTTTTAGGCGAGATATGAACGAACTTTGGGCGAATATGGTCGATATGGACGAACTTTGGGCGAATATGAGCCAATATGGACGAATATAAGCTGTCTTAGCCGAATATGGACGAACTTTGGGTGAATATGATCGATATGGACGAACTTTAGACGAATATGGGCGATATGGACTTTGGGCAAATATGGGCGATACAGACGAACTTTGGGTGAATATGGCCAAATTTTAGACGAACTTTGGGTGAATATGGTCGATATGGACGAATATGGCGATATGAACAAACTTTGGGCAAGTATGAACGAGTTTTGGACGAATATGGACGAACTTTGAATGAATATGAGCAAATATATGCTAACTAGACGGGGCCGCTCGCCGAATTCGGTTCGTATGACATTCCCAATTGGACTGCAGCAGCAACACGGACAGGCTACAATAGCAATGAGATCTCACAGCTTGCTGCGGCGACTACTATAGCAGATGGCTTGCCACGGTAGCAAGAGCAGACAGCGTGAAACAGCGGCGACATGAGACGGCAACAACCGGAACAGCGGAGACGGCTTGTGGCGGTGATGTGGGGCAAGGAGCGGCGCGGCAAGCTCCGGCGGCTGCGGCTGTGGCGCCACACAGCCAAGGCAGGGCGGCACGCAACAACAGCAAGAAAGCCGCGAGGGCCGAAGTCGGGGCACGGCACGCTGCGAAACGAGCGACCCAGGGGATTTTCCCTATTGATGGGAGGGCCTGCACGCAACTTCCATAGGAAGCATGCCTGCATGGAGGAGCACATTCTAAAATAAACAGATAATCACACCGTAGATCAGTTAGGCAAAAGGATTGACAGCAATGATAACATTACACCACAACAACTTAGTTCATCTTGCTAAATGAATTGCACAAGCTTGTGTCTATTTATATCTGATAAATAATTCATAAAAGCATGCAAACGTCTTGTCCAACTCCGGCTGTTGAAACCCATTAATCAGTCTCTTATGGGCCCAACATCTTCAGTTCATTGTCAGTAGCCAAGACAATAGGCCTCGATTCCACCGGGAATTTTGGTGCGTAATAGCTGTTCACCTCATTTGCAAACTTCACGTCTCTCAGAGAATTAAAGTATACAAAATCTGTGTCTAGCATGTCCCCTGTGGCCTTAGTTCCATATGCAGTAATATCCTTCCCAAAGTACTGTGTGGTACTCGGATACACTATTTTCCTTGCACAAGCCCCACCAAAGTAGCAACGACCTGTTTCCAAGACCAAAAGAGATCACAAATCAATAAATATAACTGTAACAAATTGGAAGAATCTGTAAATATCAGCAACAAGCACATACTTTAAAAAAAAATCTGTAACAATTTCTACATCAAAGCCATACTCCTTTATATACATCTGGATAGTTTGCAAGTATGATACTCAAAGTGACCAGAGAGAAGATTTGGTGAAAGGTGACTGCATCTAAATGTGAGGTGAAGTGAACATTACTGATAAGCATGGAGCATTCGCCTAAGCACACTTAAGCGCTGAGCGATGGCAAAACGCTTCACTTAGGACCTAAGCACCAATAAGGCCCATTAGCGCAATACGGGCACAAAAGACTCGTGATAATGGTCTTTTTCATGCTACAGAACTGGCTCAATAAGGCCCATTGTCGAAACCTAGTCTGCTAACCCAATCCAAGCCTTTTATCCTTTCTAATCTGAGCCATCCATCTACTCTTCTCGTCTATTTCTCTCATCTCATCATTCTCACGCACACATGCACATCAATAATGGCGGCACTACAGGCACAGCCCCTTCCCTGCCTCTGCCGCCTCTCCTTCCCCAGAGCAAGCACCGCACTCATCTGCTTCTCCTCTGCTCCCTGATGCCCAGAATTGCATCCCTGTTTTCTGTCCGTATGGTTCCGCACAAAATGCTTAAGCTTTAATTCCTCTGAGTGGTGCCTCACTGCTCGCTTAGTGCTTTTTTGAACCTTGCTGATAAGTACTTCCTCCGTTTCAAAATATAAGATGTTTTAGATTTGTGAAGGTTATGTATCTAGACATCTTTTAGTGTGTAGATTCGAAGTGAACCTCTCCGAACCTATACATAAAAAGGTGTCTAGATACATTATCTTCACAAAGCTAAAGCATCTTATATTATGAAACGGAGGGAGTATATAGTACACGGAGTAATAAATTGGCAGTTGAGTAAATAGCAAAAAGCATGGAGTCTACGTAGTTATAAATGCAGTACCAATATGGTGGATATTATTGTACAGAGGAATGTGAAGCATCCACGAAAACAAACCGAAAAAGGATTTTTTCAGGGTATTGTTCAGCAAACAACAATGTGGGTTCTCAGATTACAAATTCAACTGTAAAGATCCTACGGATTTACATGACTCACCAGCCTCGAAAGAACCAAAGCTATATACCTCATTATAGTTACAAATCTGAGACCTACCCCAATAAAAAAGGTGAGTAAATTTTAAAAAGCCCCAACTTCTGTGGCAGCGTGAATAAAATAACGCAACTATTAGGCATATCACATACCAAATTTTGTGACAAATTATGAATGAACCACGGTTCCATCACACCTCGTCTGGCTACGTCATATTCTGACAGTTAGGAATGCTTATCAGTCGAGCTAGCGAATGGGTTCCACCTATCAGCAGACCTACCCTCTGCTCATCTCCTTCCCATCTTTACATGTATTCCTTTCTTCATGGGGAAAAATGTGGGAATACATATGTGGGGGATGTGATGAACAAGCTAATCATGGACGATGAGTTAACAGTAGGTCTTTGGGGAAAATTTTGGGAGAACTCAAAATCGTAAGGGACGGTGAAGTGTTCAAGAAAGTGGCGGTGGCCCACGAGGTGATCAAATCAAACCAGGCTGCCGCACAGCAAGGACAAGATTTGGACAAGAGTCAAACCTGCAGCTTCAGCGTTACCCAAGCGGACCAGTTGCTGGAAGAGCTGTCACACCCCCTAGAGTCAAGCAGCCATGGATAAGAAAGAGATCCTAGCTACTCGTATTGCCACTGCCAGGAAACGAGTTTGTGAGATGATCCACCAGCTTTAGTGCAAACTACTTTGTTGATATAAAACAGCAACCATCGAGCAGATTTTAATGTCAGTCAATTAAAAATGTATCAAGCAAATACACTTTGCAACAATGTGCCTGCACCATGATCATTGAGATCTAATTATCTAAACCAGTAGCACATTGATGTCCCAACTTAATCACAGGCTTTCAGGATGACACTGACGCTTAAATTGGCTGCTTGTACTACTTGGCACGAACAAAGACTTACCAGGATACGGTTTTGGCAGAGGGCAGCAGAAGTTTGGTTTTGATAGCTCAGGATACGACACCCAGAATTCAGCAAAGAACAGTGTGTTTTCAAGCTGCAATGCAGAAGTTGCCATGAAATTAACACGGTAACACGCTGTGAATGAAGGGCCACTTTCCTCTACACCACAGATGAAGTTCAACACATACTTCGGTTCCTAGAACAAGCAGCAAGGTTGAATGATCAGCTGATAAAGGATATAGATCAGAAGAATATGCAGCAATAAATGTGGAAAATAGTTGTAGCATACCCAAAGATGCTGAGAGGTATAATTATCCAGCAGCTGTGCAAGCTTCGAACGGATAAATTCACTCTTGCACCCATGTGCTGATCTCTTTCTTGATAGCGTGTTAAGAGCCTCTTTGAACAGTTTAGGAGCCCGAGCATGCATAGCTTTTCGCACAGGTGGGGTGATTATAAATACCCTGTCCAGAAGGGCATATATTCTATTGCAAGCATCAATGGATAAAACACTGTTGGCAGATATCACGGAGCACAGCGCCCCCAATTCCTCAGGTGCTTGCGCCAGCTGTTCATGAAGTAATCCAAGTCCAACAGGTAGAGGGTGTTCAGCAGCCTCTGCCGCCATATGGAAGGGAGAGCTTGATCGTGATGTGAACCCTACCAACCCCCTTATTCTGTTAGACAAGTCACAGTGTTCATCGCACAAGGACTTCAAAGCACATTTTCCCACCGATGGTTCAGGGTGGCAGGAAGATGCTAAGCACAGAAGGCCTTTTAGGGAACGAGCTTGTGTCCGAAGCATGCAGAGGGGGTTGAGCACGTCGTATGCTTGGATCCCATTGCGGTCAGCCTCTGGGAGTGGACACCACTTGTCATACCAGATTGAATTGAGAACTATGTTAGAAACAGGGTCAGCGGGGCCATAGCAGTGCCCGGCGACAAGGATGCTGCGGATCATGTGCTTATGGTCTGCAGGCAGCATGGAGAACACCTTGATATAAAAGCTTTGGATTGTCTCAAGGAGGCGCATCTTGAGTGACTGAAGATACTCACAGTTATTGCCACACGGAGTACTTAACCTGTGTTTTTCTACATCTGCCTTCAGGAAACAGACGGATAGCATGGACTCAATATTTTTAGGAGGACGCAAAGATGTGATGTATTCTCCGACTCTTTGAAATCTGGTGGTGGTAGTGATGTAGTCATCTCCAAGATCAGATCTTGTGTGGGTAACTCCTTCATGCATGAAAGTTCCTCCAGCCTTCCGAACACAGAAAACAGCCTCTCTTCCATACGGAAGGAGAGTCACTTTGACATCGCAGACAGGCCTGTCGAGGCGGCACAGCAGATCGGAGATGGTGTTGACTACAGTAGGGTGGAGCCTTTGGTCGCTATTGAGCAGAACATCGGCGAGGACCTCAAGCTCAATCTGGGGGATCCGTGATGACGCGAGCCGCACAAGTCTATCAGGCGCTGGGTGACGTGCTTCCAGCGCCGCCATCTTGAGCGCAGTCTGCGTCCTTTCGGAGCCAGGGTCAAGGGCTGCAGGCGCAAGCACAAGGGCATTGAATTCGCGCTCGACGAGCATGGCGGCGAGGGTGATATCAGCCTCGGCCCAGAGGAGGTAGCGGATGGCCTGGTCCTTGCTGAGGCATCCAAAGTACTTCTGCATGAATTCAATGAGACCTCTGTAGGATTTCGATGCAATATCGTGCCACTTATCATTCCCACTGATTTTGCGGAGTGTCCTCTTGGACTTCTTCGGTGGTGGAGAGGATGGGCTTGCTGCGAGCTCGGAAAAGGTGTTGAGGACGATGTTGGAGACGGGATCGAGGAGGCCGACACATAAGCCGGCGTCGCTCATGAGGGGGTGCAGATCAATGCCCTGATGCTTATCCTGAAGCCGCACGGCCGCCTTCTTGTAGGAGCCGAGGATGATATCGAAGAGAAGCTTGGAAGCAGTGTCTTTCGACTCATGAGACGCAACTTCGCACCTGCTGTACAAGCACGAGAGCACCCCTCTAGGTGTGGAGACGGGCGGCGGGGTCGGGGACGGAGACGGCGGCGGGGACGGCATCAGTGGCGATCTAGGGTTCGGTTGCTGGAGAGAGAGGTCGGGGGATGGAAGATAGGGAGGATGCCGTCTTGGATTGTTGGGAAGGTGGGCTTTTTTACGTGCAGTGCCGTGGTGGAATATACAGGGATAAGGGATTGCCCTCGCCATATACTCGGCGAACCTGGCCAACGGACCAGCCCGGGACAGCACCGCGCCTCGCGTGCCTGGCACGGCACGACACAGTGGGCCCGTTAAGGAGGCAGCCGTGCCCAGACTGCAAGCCCCGACACGGCCAGGCGGGCTGGCACGCGAGGCCCGCGGGGGGCGATTTTGGCCCGTTATTTTCGGCCCCCGGCGAGAAAAATTGAAAAAAAGCTAAACAAAGCGGAGTGCTACGCGTCCCCCGGGGGATCGGAGCTTCCGATCCCCCGGCTCCCGCGTTTGACACGTGTCTACTTGGGAACAGGCGGATATAGGAAAAAAGACAACGTCATCCCGCGTACGGGAAGAGAAGAGAAAAAGAAGAAAAAAAACAGCGCCATCCCCGCATCCTCGCTAGCGCGCAGCGGTCGTCGACCTTGTCTCCATGGGAGTGGTCAGCTTGGCCTCGATAGACATCCATCTCCGGCGTCGGCGACGTCCAGCTCCGGCGATGTCCACGGCGGCCGGCGTAGCCGGGGCGGCTCGGGTGTGTAGCAGCGGTGGCTGGCACTTGTAGCAGGAGCGGCCATCGCATGTAGCAGAGAAGCCCGGCGCATGTAGCAGCGGCGGCGATGCCCAGCTCCGATGATGTCCACGACGGCCGGCTCGTGTAGCCGGAGCGGCTCGGGTGTGTAGCAGCGGTGGAAGGTGCTTGTAGTAGGGGCGGCCGGCGCGTGTAGCAGAGAAGCCCGACACATGTAGCAGCGGCGGCCGGTGGCTTGTAGCAGAGAAGCCCGACGCACGTAGCAGTGGCGGCCGCCTCGTGTAGCAGAGGAGCCCAACACAGATAGCATGGGCGTTTCAGGTGTGTAGCAGAGGAGCCCAACAGGGGTAGCAGGGGCGTTTCAGGTGTGTAGCAGGGGCGGCCGACGCAAGTAGCAGAGAAGCCATGCACGTGTAGCAGCGGCTTGTAGTAGCATAGGTGCCTCCTTGTAGCAGGGGCGCCTTGTCCTTGTAGCAATGGCGGTGTCTGCCTTGTAGCAGCAAAGGTGAGGCAGCGGCCATGGATTTCATGTAGAGGAGCACCGCCTCTCCTCTAGCTTCCTCACGGGCCAGCAGCTACCACCTATAGCTACGAGAAGCACCAGCGACGGACGCCCTGCAACTTCACCTTGCCTAGCTTCCGCATGGCTTGGATCCCGTCGCCGCTAGATCCGACGCATGTGATGCAAGATGGGGAGGCCAGATGGCGGCACAGCGGTGACGCATCATCGCGAGAGAAAATCCATGGCCAAAAGGTGGAGCGCAAGTGCAAGAGCAACCTGCAAGAGCAACGTCGGGGAGTTCGAGAGGAGAGGAACTACAGTGGAGGCGGAGGAATCCATGGCTCTGTCTCCCATAGTGCTTCCCGTGAGGATAAGAGGGAGAAAAGAAAGGAAGAAGATAAACACCAACGTGGGTGGGTCCCATCTACCGCGGTGTCTGGGGAGGACGCGTGTCAAGCGTACAAGCCGGGGGACGCGTCGCGTGCGATCCCCCGGATGAATCCTATCATTTTCCATAGTAATATGAGGCAAGATGTCATCTATTATCTATCTATCTTTCACTATAACTAGCGGAAAAGCCCGTGCGCTGCACCGGGAAAAACTACTCTATACTGCAATAGTAAAAATAAAAAAATTATTCTAAAAATGACCTAAATTTGTGTACAATAATTTTATTATTCTACCGAGATAAAAATAAAGTCAGCATGCTACAAGATGAGTTTTATTGAATAATTTTTAAACTCTAGCAGATTTACTCAAGAAAATGTAATTGAGAAACCAAGAAAATGATGCATATGTACAATTTGGTTGCAACAAAAAATAAGCGTACAAGCCAGCTCATTATAGTTTCGTTGCATTGCATTATGTTTTCTGGGAAATGGAGAAATCTTCCATAAAAGTTGCGGTGTGCGTGTAAATTTAATTTTACTCTATGCACGATATAAATAAAGTCGTACGCAAGCCTCATCACCACACCCTTGGTCGCTATCGACCAGGCTAAGCATGCTAATTCTATCCTCGAAGTCATCAAACCACATTACTGCCATAGCATCGGCAATACCCATTTCCTCCCCTTCCTGTCACCTTACTAAGCATGTGTTGTCAGGTTTCTTCTTCTTGTGTGACCTCAACGCTAGCATGCACGGACTTCACGAGCGGGCAGTCGTGGCCGACGGACCGGGAGCCGCATGTTGTCTCGAGATGCTAGTGTCGTGACAGTGACAAATGCACTGAGTCACCATTTATAAGTAAAAACCAAAATCATTAAGCAAACTGTCATTATGTGAAGCTGCAACTAAATCTGAACATGGTAGGACATTGCCATCTTATGAAACCGTAGACACTCACGTATCAACAATTCTGAAAACATTAAAAAAGTACATATCAATTTATAGTGAAAAATTTAGCATGTCTACGGTGTCACTCATGTTATATCCTCGGATCTTCAAGTGCTAGGTGGTTCAAGTAATATAATGACTGCAAGCTATCTTTAGCCCCAACCACCCGAAGTCCTCCAAAATCAAGAACACAAAGGGGTAAAAAAAAAAGGAGAAGGCCCTCTCTTCGCCTTCTTCCTCGGTCGAGCACACCCCGACATGCCCCAGGTCCACACTCCACCGCCAGGGAGACAGAAGGCGGCGGATCTGGGCTTGCTAGCGAGGAGCTCCCAAATCAGTGCACGTGGGTTCCTCCGTTTCGCTCTTCTCTCTCAATCTTTTCTTTCTATTCCCAATATCTATCTCACTCTCCGATATACAGAACCAGCCCATTGCTTTCACCAGATCCCATCGATGTACCTCTCTGCTACAAAGCCAAGCCTGGCAAGCCGGCCCGACGCCCGATCCTCCTTGCATCCACCCACACCGCTCTCTTTAAGCTCTCCCCTCCATCAATCCGATTCAATTCGTGGTGGTGCTGGTTGGCTGATTTCTATCAATTTGCGATGCTTTTTTTATTCTATAGGCAACTGATTCCTATCGATTTGTAAGGTATATAAATTGGTCGAACTTGATTTAAAGTAGCAAGGCGGGACTATTCTTTTTCCTCCTCTTTGTTTACCGGTAGTTTGTTTACCGGTAAATCAAACCTTGCGCAATTATATAGGAGTTGACAAAACATGGCCCATAATAGAAAGCCCAACATTATAACGAACAGTCATCGCGAGACAAAAAGCCCAACAGTGTAACGAACAGTCCGAGGAAGGAAAAAATAAGGTGTCATAAGTTGTATTATTTGCTATTTGGTGGGAGGGTAAATCGGTCCAAAAAAGTATTGGACCGGGAGAAACACTTCATGCTTTATTATTAGGTATATAGATTTGTCTTAGCGTAGGTTCGTCGCACTGATTTTCCGTCCGATTTTTCTCGGACATTTTTGCCCCTGCGGGTTTGGAGAAACAACACTGCCTACCACCGCCAAGTAAAAAAACAATTAATTTTATCTCTCCCCTCCTGTTCCCAGTGGGACTCCCCAATCCCGCACGATCTGGACACTGAGCTCCCCAACGACTTGCGCAGTTGGCGAAGACGCGGAATCCGCCGATCTGGACGCCCATCAGGGTTTGGCGCCGTCGGACTTGCCCGGATAGCACATCTGCGCCATAGGGCTATGAGTTTTATCCACGTGCTGCTTTGTGATTTGGGATTTGAATCAACTATTTGTGGCATCAGATGCAGATTCTTAAGGTGGGGATCAGACCGTGGGGTTGAAAGCAGATGAAAGATGTGCAGAAAAGATGCTTCGGGTATTTGATTTGCAGTAGACACTGTAGCACCGGGGCTGAATCCCCCTGAACCCATTGATCTTCGCCCCGACTCCGGTTATTCTCCTGATCATTGGTGCCAGCATTGAAATCTCTTCTCCGCTCCCGGACTGTTACTTATCCAAGTGACCAAGTGAGCATATCTTATTTAATATGGTGCTTGCAAATTGTTCTTGGACAGTTGCTTCTCAAAGTGTTTATTCAGTCAAGATTATGATGTTAGACTGAGTTGTTATGGTATTTGGTACATTGGGATGTTTTCACGAGCAGATTGTTTGCCTGGTGCACGGGTGCTTGATGCCAAATGCTATTGTTACTATACTCTATCATAACTTTAAGTGAGATGTACAGAGATTGAAATTTTGATTCAGTACTAATTCTTTTATATAAATGATGATGTTTTGCCTTCTGATTCTAATCTAAATTAAGTGTGATAGATTTTTCTTTTACCACAAGTGTGATACAAGTTTGTAGTTCTGATAAAAAGATACTGAGGAATTAATTAATTACGCTAGAGGTAGATGTACTCTTCCTGAAAACATTTATCAATTTAAAGCAAACATCTCAGCTCTAAAGGTACTTGGTAGCTGCACTGCACTCACAACAAAATAGATTTTTGAATTATGAATCTGCTTAAACGAATCCGAGAAATTTAATTGTTCTTCCTCATAGGTCACCGAGATTTATGTTTGTCAAATTTTACTCAATGCACATATATATTTTTATAAATTGATTACTACCAAGCTTGAACCGGTATCCACTTCACATTTTAGCCCCTCGGGCACCCAACCAGCAGTCCACCACCAAAACACCTAACCCCTCTCGCAATCCTTCTCTCTCCTACTGACACCGGATGCGGCGCTCGGGGTTTGACTCGGGGTTCAGAGGAGCTTGTTGTGCGTTGTCCAGGCATGCCAAGGCCACCAACCGAGTTTTTCAAGGTTTGCGTAAGGCTTTCGAGGGCCAGCGTCGGGAGGCTAGATCCACCAACAAATTTTGTTTATCACGATGCGTAAACGAGAAAAGGAAATTTAGGTGACCGTAGCAACGCACGGGCACTCTGCTAGTATGGGATAAAAAGTGAGCTTTTTTAATTGCTTTTTTTGATTGAATAGTTGCCTTTCATTAATTAACCATGCCCGTCCATTACAATATGATGCTCAATACAACTAGGCGGAATTCTAAACCAAACCTTACCTAGTTTATTATAGCGGTCTTCTTTTGTCATACAATGTGTCGTGTTATTAGCAGATTGCTACCAAGCGTACCAGTACTCTTTGAAGTTGTGAAGGAAGGTCTTTATTTCTGCAACCAAAGAACCATAAGAAGAGCGATCAATTCCCTCCGCCATGTGCTTCACTACCACCACTTTCCAAGATAATCCTCTTCACCTGAATCTCCTCTGCCACTTGCAAACCGTGCCAACACGCCATGAGATCGGAACCTTCGCATTAGTTGTGTGAGGAAAAAAATGGCTTGCTCCTACCACGAACTTGCCATGGCAATTTCTGATGACTGATACGTCTAAAACGTATCTACTTTCTCGAACACTTTGCTATTGTTTCTCCTCTAAACTTGTGTAATTTGGATACAACTAATACGGACTGACGCTGTTTTTAGCAGAATTATCTTGGTGTCTTTTTTTTTTTTTGCAGAAAATGAACTATCAGGAAAAATCCCGGAAAATATGCCAAAAACTATTTCTCACCAGAAGATCCACGGAGCCAGAAGGGGAGACAGAGAGGAGGTCTGGCCACCCTAGGCAGCTCCTCGGCCTCCCTCCGCGCCTATAAGTTGTCTTCTGGCCTAAAAGCAGAGGGGAGTTCGATAGTTTTCCAGAAAGAGTTCCGCTCCGCCGTCGCCACGAGAAACCAAGATTTGAATCCAGAAACTCCGTTCTGGCACCCTGCCGGGACGGGAAATTTGGAGAGGATCATCGCCATCATCATCACCAATGCATCTCCATCAACCACCGATGTTTTCCTCATCCATGAGTGAGTAATCCCCCGCTGTAGGCTTGGGGATGGTAGGGATTGGATGAGTTCTATCATGTAATCGGATAAGATCTGTTAGGGGCATAGTGCCTAGTATCTGTATTAGTGCTATTTGATTTTATTGCAACTTGTTGTGCTTAATGCTTGTCACTAGAGCCCGAGTGCCATGATCTCAGATCTGAACTTATTATTGAATCATTATGATAGTATTGTTTGTGATCTTATCTGCAAGTTGTGTATAAATATCATTGTCCGGATCCAAAGGCCCCAAAGTGACAATAATTGGGACAACCGGAGGGGATGGCTGTGGTGTGAGGATCACATGTATTCATGGAGTGTTAATGCTTTGCTCTGGTGCTTTATTGAAAGGAGCACCTTAATTGCTAGTAGTTTCCTAGAGGCCCCGCTGCTATAGGCTGGCTGGACAGAAGATATTGTGCAAGTTCTCATTGCGAGCACGTATGACTATATTTGGAGCACATGTCTAGGATTGTTTAGTACTTGGATTCTTGTTATTGTTTATCTGCAATGCTCTAGTCCTTGAAGTTACGTGTTTAGACTCGTCCATGCAACGCCCGTCCATCCATTCCTATGCCTACCGCACTCGAATCCTACTGTTACCGTTACTGTTACTTTTGCTACTGTCTCACTGTTGTTGTTGTTGTTGTTGCTGCTGCTGTTGCTTTGCTGTTTCTACTACAAACTGTTGCTACTGATAAACTTCTGTTAGCAAGAACTATTTCCAGGTGCAGCTGAACTGACAACTCGGTTGTTAAGGCTTGCAAGTATTCTTTGGATCCCCTTGGGTCGAATCAATAAATTGGGTAATACTACCCGCGAAGACTGTTGTGATCCCCTATACTTGTGGGTCATCAAGACTATTTTCTAGCATCGTTGTCGGGGAGCATAGTGTTATTTGTAAGTTCACTTGGATCTATTATTGTTCATTGCTACTCCTTTCATCACGGGGAAGTCTCGTGATGAAAAGATTCCTATTTTACCATACACTACAAGAAGAGGTACAGTCATAAGCACCTCTGTTGCTCTTGATTCACCATTTGTTATAAGTAAGCTTGTCACACCACCATCACATACACATGCTACACATACTGCTACTACTGCTGAGTCTGAAACTGCTTTTGATGCTCATGATGTTACTTCTACTATGTTTGATGCGAGTGGTTTATTAGGTCCTTTTCTAGATGCTACTATGGCTAGTCTAGGAAATACCGAAACTCCTAGTGAAGCCACTGTTACACGTGTTAGCTCACCTGAGGCTAGTGAGAGTTATGATATAAATGATGGTTACATTGAGTTCAATGATGAATTTATTGAAGAGTGCTGAAACACACATGGTACTAGTGCTATGAAGAGTATCCTTGCTAGACGTACTATTATGCCTAAGTTGTCCTATGATCCTAAGTTTGCCACTTCTCCCATAGATATTAAAGATGAAGATTATGATTTCTCTCTTGATCTGTCTTATTTAGATATTGTTGAGAAAGAACCTTTTTATGGGACTGAAAATTGAGAGTGTTGTGGCTCATATGAATGAGTTTTCTACTATGGGTGCTTTGTTCTCTGATGATTTTAAAATGCGCAAGTACTTTGTTGCTAAGATCTTCCCTTTTTCACTAAAAGGAGAAGCTAGGGCTTGGTTTAATAGATTACCTCCTGGTTCCATTGATAGCCCTGATTGCTTGACTGGTTCTTTCTTCCATAAATATTTTCCTTCCAGTGCTAGACATGCTGTCTTGCAGTGACTTTTTGATTTTAAACAGGAAGAAGAAGATAAATTGCTTGATTCATGGAAAAGATTATGTTCCTTGATTCATGCACATCCTAGATGTCCATTACCTAAGAATGAGCTTCTTGATATTTGTTATAATGGACTAACTGATGATTCTAGGACCTACCTAAACAGCTTTGCTGATTGTGTTTTCAGGAAAAGAACTCCTACAGATACTGAAGAATTAATGACTAAGATAAGCAAGAATTATGATGATTGGACTTCAACTGAGCTAAATACACCTGAGCCTATTACTTCTGAACCAGTTATTCCTGAACCAATTCCAGCACCAACAACAAAGAAGAGGGGAGTTATTGCATTAAATGATGGAGTGATGAAATAAGCTAAGAAGTGTCTAAAGGATAAAGGTATTAGAGCTAAAGATGTGAAGAATCTACCTCCTATAGAAGAATTATGTAAGCCAATTCCCCACTCATCTACTATTGAGGTACACTCTCTCCAACACTTTCATGAAGGTGATATTCCTTATGGTAAGCCTCCTGATCAATGTGTAGAGGAACTTGACATTTTTATTGTTAGACAAGGTCATTTTAATAAACAAGTTCAGAATCATTTATTGAAAAACTCTAGAGCTATCCATGAGTTGAAAGATATTGTGGAAAGAACTTCTAATGATATTAAAATGCTTTGTAAACACTTTCAAATGGTTCAAAACCAACTTGATCAACTTGCTAAGGTACAAAAGGATATGCTAGTTAATGCTTTAGGAAATAAACATGCTTATGGAATTATAACTAGGAGTGGTGCAACTACTCAAGATCCTTTATATCCTGAAGGTCACCCTAAAAGAATAGAGCAGGATTCCCAACAAGGTGAGGATAGTGGTAGTCCTCGTAAGAGGAAGAAAAAGAAACATAAGAAAGTTGAGGAACCACTTGAACCTGCTGTAGATCCTAATAGTATATCTATCTCTGATGCTAAAACTGAGAGTGGTAATATTGATGAGTCTCTTGATAAGGAGGAAGGTGAGGAAGAACCTGAGAAGCACACTAAGAACACTAGGTGCACAAAGGAAAATTTTATTGCTAATAAACATGGTAAAGAGAGAGAACCTTGGGTGCAAAAATCTATTCCTTTTCCAGGTAAGAAACACAAATCAAAGGAGGAAAAACACTACAACAAGTTTTGTGAGTGGATGAAACCTTTATTCTTGCAAATTCCTTTGACTGATGCTATTAAGTTGCCTCCTTATTCAAAGTATATGAAGGATATTGTCTCTAATAAAAGGAAGATTCCTAATGAGGAGATTTCTACTTTGCTTGCTAATTACTCCTTCAATGGTAAGGTTTCAAAGAAACTTGGTGATCCAGGTATACCAACTATTCCTTGATCTATTAAGAATAATTATGTTAGAACTGCTTTATGTGATTTGGGAGCTGGAGTTAGTGTTATGACTTTTTCTCTCTACAAGAGACTCCAGCTAGAAAAGTTGATACCAACTGATATTTCTTTGCAAATGGCTGATAAGTCAACTACTATTCATGTTGGTATATGTGAGGATGTTCCTGTTCAAGTTGCTCATAATTGCATGGTCTTAACTGATTTTGTTGTGCTTGAAATGCCTGAAGATGATAATATGTCTATTATTCTTGGGAGACCTTTTCTTAATACTGTAGGTGCTGTCATCAATTGCAATCAAGGAAAAGTAACATTCAATATTAATTGCAAAGAGTACACTGTCTATTTCCCCAAGAAGGTTGTTAAAAGCTATTGCCTGAATTCCACTAAAAATATTGAAGGCATCAAGGTTGGAGAAATATATTGTCCCATTCCACAAGAAATTTTTGAAACTATTATGATTGGGGCCATTGCTATCAAGTATGAGGTAACATAATCACCTTGTGGAATGCAAAGTTTTACTTCATATAAGATTGTTTTGGTAATAAGACTTGATCAACCTTGTTAACAAAAGGATTTTAATGAACAAAATAATGTTTCCACTGTGGTTATACTTGCTTTGTTTTTTCCTTTATCCTTCCTAGTCTTTGCTTTAGCTTTAGTTTTGTTAGTTGTTTGCTTGTTTGAGTTTCTTAGAGCTCCTGTAGTTTGGCTTTTGGTTTGCTTTTGCTTCTTCTGAAAAAACTGTTTCTGTGAGGAAATCAATTTTCATACCTTGAAAATTGGCCAAAAATAAAGTTTCCCAAAAAATCCCAGAAAATTCAAAATAAATTTTTCCTCGAAAAAAGGGGCAGAGAGGTAACAGAGGTGACCCAGGGGGACACCCTAGGCCACCACACCTGTAGTAGGCGCGGGCCCACCACTGGTGGCGCCTAGGGGGGTCTGGCCCACCTAGGCCCCTCCAGGCTGCCTCCTCAAAGCCACCTTCTTTCTCTCTCCCGAAAAACACCAGAAAACTTGCTCAAGCTTGAGTTATTGCTGTTCTTGCTCACGATTTTCGATCTCCTTGTTCAGACCATCTCAAGTGCTGATTTTTGGAGGGTTTGCTCCTTGGTACGTGCCTCCTCCACTTGTCCAATTAGATTTGTGATTGGTATTGTATCTTTAGTATTTTGCTGCTATAGGTGACAGGTTGTTTGAGCTTGCATGATTGTCCTTTGCTTAGAAACTTTGTTTTGATGCATGTGTAGTCCTCTAGCAAGTTCCTATAGTAGTTACTCATCATTTATCAACTTAGAAATCACTTGGTTTGATGGTTATCTAAAAATTTCAGCAAGGAAGATGATTGCTTATCCACTGAATCAATATGACTTGATGGTGCATGAGCCAATGAAGGTTCATTGTGAGGAGGAAGTTTTTCCTTCCATATATCCATGCCATGAATTTATGAGAGATGCGGGGATCCTCCAAGATTTCCAAACTTTGGTTACAAATGCAGGGTTGGAGCACTTTATTGAAGGTGAACCAATCCAATATGTTAAGCTAACCATGGCTTTTGTGTAGGACTTCCGGTTCACTTGGTCTACTTCTAATCCCATGGTCCATTACAAAATACAAAATATACCTGTCGACCTGCCTTTTGCCGATTTCTGTAAGCAATTAGAGTACCTCAGTGGGGATCTTGTGAGAAGATAAAGGACAGCCCCAAGTCACTTGTTGATTTGTATGCTGAGATTTGCCAAGGTTTCGAATTTTTAAAGGAAAGTGGTAAAATTCGGAACATCCAGCTCCCAGCTATTAGATACTTTGCCTATTTCATTACCAAGTGTGTTCTTGCTAGAAAGACTGCTAGAAAGTTGTCTTCTTTTGATCTAGCTTTTATTGCAGCTGCTCTAAATAGGAATAGTTCTTATAGTTTGGGTGCTTTGATAGCTCACTGTCTCACCACAAACCGTGAGAAGGGTGGAATTTGTGGAGGTCTCATTGCTTCTAGGTTGCTAGCTTTCCATGGTTTAGAGCCTCATTATTCATATTTTCAGTTTCCCATAGAGAGGCTTGATATTGAATCCATGATTCAGCATGGTTTTATTTCTTTGGGAGCTAATGTGAGAAGTTTGCCATATGAACTAACTTTTGCCTAGCAAGGTCGAAGAAAGGGTAGGAAGGAGAAAATAGTTTATTTTCCCGCACCTGCTTTGTTTAACTTTGATAACAGGCAAAGGATGGTCACTTACGGACGATAAGGTTGACACTTATGTGGGGGAACTCTCCCGGCAAGAAGAGAATGTTGAAGAGGATGCCGAAGACAATTCGGTTCAACCCTCCAACTTGGGAGAGTCTTCATACCACCAACCCTCATTTGATTGGGACGCGTCTTCTTTCTCATCGCAGGTGCCTGACTATGATCATTCCTATGATGACCCACCAGCATGGGGTTACTATCCGCGTTATTGAGCCCCACTTAGGCCAAAAGCCTAAGCTTGGGGGGAGGTATACTGACGTCACACTCATATATATATCATGTTCAGTCGGTTCTTTGTATATCCATTGTTTCGCTTTCTTTTTGGTTCTTGTTGTTTCTTTCTCAAAAACCCAAAAATACCAAAAATATTTTCGTTGTTTCTCTTGGTTTGTTTCTTTGCTTTGGTTTTCTCTAAAAGAAAAATCCAAAAAGATTTTGCTTTGTTTGCTTTGCTTTGCTTTTGTTTGGTTTTTCTTTGTTTGCTTGTTTCTAAACAATCGAAAACACCAAAAATATTTATTGTTCTTCTTTGGTTTTGTAAGTTCTTTGCAGGGTTCGGCCATTCTTAGTGGATATTGATTTTCATGTTAATTATTCAAGTCACACAAGTGAAGGGCAATAATGAAGATTAAGACAACTCGAGGTGTGGTAAGATACCGGTAACGAACACTATTTGTTTCATTTTTGTACGTATACTCATCATTGTGAGCATGCTTAGCCTCTTTGTGTAAGGTGTATGTCATTATGGATGCTTAGTAGTTCTTGCTTGTCTATAATTAGCTACAGCTTACTAATAGTTTGTAGCATGTCATATGAATGTTTGCTTGCATTGTTTTATTCATACTTTGGTATGATATTGTGGTATCCTCCTCTGACTGTTCATGTGAATCGACTTAGCACATGCTCACGCATACATATGACTAATCAATAGTCAGTAAGCCTCAATGATTTATTTTGCCTCAGAGTTCTTGTATCACTTTTATGCCATAGTTAGTCCTGTTTTGTTGCAAGCATAATTATGACAGTTATTGCTCTCTCGTTTGTCGCTCTCTCTCTATTGCTAGCCTTCACTTGCACTGAGTATGTGCTCTATCCGTGCTTCCAACTCACCAAAACCAATTTTTCCAGATGTGTCCACCATACCTACCTATTAGCATCATTTGCTATTTCAGTGCATATTCCATATGCCGTGTTTTCTTCCAAAATAAAATGTTTGTCTATTTTGAGAAATTTAGTTAGTAAAACTCTCACGAACTTGATGGCACACTTTATTCCCTGCGCTTAATAATCTTGAACCATTGTGACTAGTCCATGAAAGTTATATGCTTGCTTATTATATACTGGGAGTCAGTAGAACCGTGTTGTCACGGGGAACACTTTCAACACTTTTTGGATATCTCATCCAGTTGATTCCTTGCTCTTTTGTTTATGGATGTCGACGATGTGAAATAAAAGGGGAAGTTGTTAGTTCATGGAGTTTATACATTGTGTTAGAGAAACGTCTGGGCCGCTAGCCTAAGCCATGCTTAATCACGGTGGAAACTTGCAGCAACACTATAATGAGCATCTATGAAGCATCCTAAATAAAAAGCTATGCATATGGTAAATAAAAAGATTGCTGAGATGCTCATTGTCTGCTTGCCTTGTCATTTTGATTATGGGAAAGCTCATGTACCATATGCAAGGGGTACCCCGTTGGCGGTAGGGATGGCAATGGAGCGGGTTTGGACGGATATACCAAAACCAAATCCAAATCCAAATCCATGAACCTCATTTTAGCCCGCCCACAAAGATATCCATGGGCATGGATGTCGCTCTAGATCCAAACCCGCCGGATATCCATGCCATGTATCCATGGATATCCATTGGTTTACACATTATATATACAATAATCATAACAACATTCAGCATAACTACAATATAATAGCAATTTTCGACTGCATTTCAGCAAATATTATATGGATAATATATATAAATATCGAAGAAACAATATTTTAACCACATAGTACTTAAAATATGTCAAATATCATATGATAACATCACAAAATACATAGATGTCTCATAATAGTCTTAGAGAATGCTTTTTTATTACAAGTTTCCAATACAACATCTCATACATTCAATAGATATAGCAATGCATAGTAGAAATCTTGAGTTGAAACTTGGATGATTAGAGTCTCATTCCTTGCTGACAATATAGTAATGGGGGGATTAGGGTTAATTAGGATTACTACTTAGGTGGGATTTTTGGCATGTGGCTTGGAAGTTGGGGCCTTTATTGAGTACATAATGCATATGTAAAAAACAATCTTACTGACATGTGGGTCCCACGTGACAGCTGAGTATCTGTTGGAAATCCATGGAGCGAAACCACCTACCCATGTCCGCCCCATGAATTAGCGGATATCCGCCCCATGAAATCCGTGGATATAATTAGGCCTCCATACCCTTGCCCACCGGGTCGGATATCCGTGGATACCCAGACCCATGGATAAAATTGCCATCCTTAGTTGGCGGTTCTCAATGATATGCATGTATTTACAATGACAAGAACTTTTAGGTGACCAAAGTTGAGTAGCATGCGGAGCGACCCTCATACTCAAGTGACTTGGGATTTCCAGTCTATGGTCTGTCAAGCATATAATTCAGAGTGGATCTCACTTTCACCTTAACCACATGAAGATGCCTATGATAGGGGAAATGAGAGCTCAAAGCTAATGAGTACCTTCCTTCGATCATTGGGAAGCCTTTCAAAATGTCACAAAAACGTTTTCACAACCTTGTTGAGTCACCACTTATTCTATGAGCACCTTCTTGAGAGCATAGTTGTCATTTTTGTGTTTGTTTCAAAACTTGGTTAACTATGTCATGACTTTGATGCTTGTATCTCTGATATCCTTATCTCTAGTCTTCATGTGAACTTCGGAGGTGCCTTGGCATTCATATTGTGCTCTACAAACAAAGGCAAGCGAGATACCACTCTATCATACATTATTATGAGCATTGCAATGTTGCTTATGTTTATGTTTCATGCTACTTATTATTATTGAGTTGGTTTCTCTTCATAGCTTGCAATGACTATTGAGTAGACTTAGTTGCATACTCCTTATTATGAATTGTCTAAGCATCTACTCCTGTGCTGAGAATATTTACATCATATGAAGCAAAGTGTTCGTGAAAGTTCTTTTATCGCACTCAGTTTTCAACTGAATTGCTTGAGGACAAGCAATAAGCTAAGTTTGGGGGAGTTGATACGTCCAAAACGTATCTACTTTCTCGAACACTTTGCTATTGTTTCTTCTCTAAACTTGTGTGATTTGGATACAACTAACACGGACTGACGCTGTTTTTAGCAGAATTATCTTGGCGTCTTGTTTTTGTGCAGAAAATGAACTATCGGGAAAACCCCCGGAAAATATGCCAAAAACTATTTCTCACCAGAAGATCCACGGAGCCAGAAGGAGAGACAGAGAGGAGGCCTAGGGGGCCTAGACCCACCCCAGGCACGGGCCCACTAACCCCGCGCCTGGGGCAGGTCTGGCCACCCCAGGCAGCTCCTCGGCCTCCCTCCGCGCCTATAAGTTGCCTTCTGGCCTAAAAATAGAGGGGGGTTCGATAGTTTTCCAGAAAGAGTTCCGCTCCGCCGCCGCCACGAGAAACCAAGATTCGGATCCAGAAACTCCGTTCTGGCACCCTTTCGGGACGGGGAATTTGAAGAGGATCATCGCCATCGTCATCACCAACACATCTCCATCAACGACTGATATTTCCCTTATCCATGAGTGAGTAATCCCCCACTGTAGGCTTGGGGATGGTAGGGATTGGATGAGTTCTATCATGTAATCGAATAAGATCTGTTAGGGTCATAGTGCCTAGTATTTCTATTAGTGCTATTTGACTTTGTTACAACTTGTTGTGCTTAATGCTTCTCACTAGGGCCCGAGTGCCATGATCTCAGATCTGAACTTATTATTAAATCATTATGATAGTATTGTTTGTAATCTTATCTGCAAGTTGTATACACATATCATTATCCGGATCCAAAGGCCCCAAAGTGACAATAATTGGGACAACCGGAGGGAATGGCTGTGGTGTGAGGATCACATGTGTTCATGGAGTGTTAATGATTTGCTCCGGTGCTCTATTAAAAGGAGCACCTTAATTGCCAGTAGTTTCCTAGAGGCCCCGCTGCCACGGGCTGGCTGGACAGAAAATGTTGTGCAAGTTCTCATTGCGAGCACGTATGACTATATTTGGAGCACATGCCTAGGATTGTTTAGTACTTCGATGCTTGTTATTATTTATCTACAATGCCCTAGTTCTTGAAGTTACATGTTTAGACTCGTCCATGCAACGCCCGTCCATCCATCCCTATGCCTACCGCACTCGAATCCTACCGTTACCGTTACTGTTACTATTGCTACTGTCTCCCTTTTGCTGTTGCTGCTTCTGTTGCTTTGTTGTTGCTACTACAAACTGTTGCTACTGATAAACTTCTGTGATCAAGAACTATTTCCAGGTGCAGCTGAACTGACAACTCGGTGGTTAAGGCTTGCATGTATTCTTTGGCTCCCCTTGTATCGAAACGATAAATTGGGTAATACTACCCGCAAAGACTGTTGTGATCCCCTATACTTGTGGGTCATCAATGACCTCCCCCCGTCCCACCACCACCACCACCGTTGTTAGCATCCATTCGAAAAGCTCCATCTACGTTTAACTTATGCAGACCAGGGGCTGGTGGGAGCCAGTGCTCCAACACATGTGTGGAGGGTTTTGCGACCGTTTCGTGAATCTGAAACCACTCGCCCACACGTGCACAAGCTGACTGAATAATTGAATTGGGATCCTCAAAATGCACAGTATCCCAAGCATCATTGCGGGCAGTCCACAGAGAATAAATAAGCATCAACGTCCATGACACAACATTGCCTTTCTCTTCTTCGATCCAGTCTAGAAGCCAACCGTTCAGTTTAGAATGGTGTTGAAGTTTGTTCGGGGGCTTCCTCAAATCAACACATGTTGGTTCAGACATCAGCTACCATGCCTTGGTCCAATGTGAACAAACATTCCTGCTTCTACATACATCTAACATGAGTCGTGCGGTGTCTCACCAAGTGGCACATACTTCCTATGATCTTCATACGCTCGATTGCATATTTTGTACACATCTTCCTCATATTCTACAAAGTGCTCCCAAATGTTAGAAAAAGTTCTAGCCGGAAACTGTGAACCAACCATGTGTGAGAGAGTGTAGGAAATGAGAGGGGTTAGGTTGCCCTTCAATTTATGCAATATAGATACAGTATTTTCCAGATACATTACGCCCTACAACCATATTAAATAAAATCCTCTCAAATGCAAGACTTAATAAAATAAAAATTTCAAGTCAAAGATAGGGAGAAATGTTCATTAGATTTCATTAATTTTAATATGTTGCTGAATATAAGAGTGGCAAGAGCCACCACACTCCATGTTTCTATGAAACCCAAAGGGAATACACATTTTCTCCAAAAGCGCGATACATAACAAAAGAAAAATGCATTTACAACATGAAAAAAAAGGTGCAGGAATTGCACATTTCCCTTCTAGTAAAGAGTAGTAGTGAATAAAAGACTCAACGCCATCAAACATTAACTTACCGGTTACTCAACATTGTAGTTTTGAACATAATTGGTTTAATTCAGTGAGTGATGTGTAAATTCCAAGCATGAAAAAATATGCCTGATACAAAGTTGCAAGCCTGGAAGCCATTTTGTCTCCTAAGATAATGAAGCAATAAAAGATTTTTCATTCCAAACTAGCATGGAATCCTTTTAATTATTAGCATTCTCAATCACATATACAAATGTTGAAAAATCCATCATAAATGAACCATGAGTTCACTACCTTCCTTATCTAGTTTAACAAGGTTGTTATTCTTAATAAACCAATAATTATTATTTTACAAAACAATGCAATTAGGACCAACAAGGCATGCACTAGTGGTAACATAAAACAAGCTTAGCCACCACTTCACACAAGAGATTCAATCCAATCCCGAACAAAACAAGCAATCGTAATTTCATTTAAATGTAGCTAGCATGCTTACACCTTCATAAAATAGATGGTTTAAATAGCAATGGTGGGAAGCGGAAGTACGGAAAGACATGTTTGTGATTGGATAAGATCTTAATATTCGTACAAACCTTGGTATTTTAAAAATCCTTTACCTACACTAAGTAATAATACACATTACCATTGCTAATAGCCTTTTTAGTGCCTCCCAAGAACAAGAATCCCTCGGTTGCACCCACTATGAAAATAAAATAGTCATGGTACTTGCCATGCAGTTGTACGATCTTCTCCAACTTTCATTCCCTGAAATTATTTTATGGAGGTATGGTTGAGATCAACACTTTTGATAGGGGTATCTCTGAGATGCACATGGTAGCCGATGATAAGACCAACACATGAAAATTTCTTTGTGCACATGTCCATCAAAAGTAAATACTCGCTCTAGTTCTAGAGATATGACCACATTAGAAGTAGCTTTACACACAGTTAAAGCAGGACACGAACAAGTTACTCCGAGGAGTCAAGATAGGAAATGCGGTGATGCATCATTGCCTATTTGTGGAAGTGTAAAATAAAATAAATAGGACATACTTGGTCTCGTATGTTTCCATGTATATCACCACGTTGGTCCATTAGTGGAAACAAATATATTTATTTATACTAAACTTTTATGCTTGTTTATGTCTCATTTATGTTGATTTTCATAGTGATCCATTATGTTATTCTGTTATGCAATAAACATACATTATTTTGTAAATAGATTGCAACTTACAACCATATTAAATAAACTCCTCTGAAATGCAAGAAATAATAAAATAAAAATTACATGCCTTCTAAGATTAGTGTGTTTCACTTGCATAAATATAGTGCATATATTTGTGTCTCGTATTTACCTATATTGGTAGACATGTCTATCTTCCTAGAATTGGATTGTTTTATTTAGTATGCAAAAAATATCTTGATAGATATTTTCTTAGGAATGGTGCCCCCAAAGGCTCCACTCCCCGCCTTGTATTCATAAGTAGTCCATTGCATAAACGTGATTGTACTTTTCATACTTAGTTTAGTTTATGCATGTCATGTCCTTAATCATCTGAGGTAATGGGGGACACACACTACCAAGACTAGTGTGTGAGGTGGGCGATATCTAGGTTCCATCTAACATGTGCACGAAGATGATATCCGGCTTGCATTGTCTCTGCAAAGAGTTATACTAGCCGGACTAGCCCAAGGTTTAGCCGGTGTGAGTAAGGTGCCATATCATCCGAAAAATGCAATAGAATCCTTTAACTCGAGGTGATCGCCACTACAAAAATACCCTGTGCAACGTGAAATTGGCTGCAAAGTTTTTGTCTCGATGGATAGCAAGGGAACCACATATGTTTATGCGATTCAATACTGGTACAAAAGGGTGTGGTGGTAGGTGGCAGACAATTGTGACGCTATTTATTGTTGTGATTCACTAGGCTCAGAGATATTATACCGCACTATGAATTCTATAAGGCCTTTCACAATGGGTGTTTTTGGCGCAGTATCCTAGGTGCTTTGCCTATGTGGCATGTCATTTTATGAAAAAAAGGGTGTTGTTGTAGGTTAGCTAAGCTACACCTCTTGCAGGTATCATAGGCAAAAAATGTAACACCCTCAGAATCGGCTCTATGCAAGTTTTAGCGAAACCCGCCAAACCCGCATAGAAACGATTCAAAGGTGCCCACCAGGCACTTGCGTGCGGGTGGAAAACGAAGTAATAACATTACACAACAGTCCTCGATGGGACCCACAGAACAGATATATATATACAGCACGACTCCAAGAGTCAAGAATACAGATATAATATACAAAGATCCAAATCACCTTGAAAATGATCGAGCGTCCGACTACGGACAAGATGCAAATGGGGCTAAGAGCCCTGAAGAATAACCAATGGCGTCCATAACCCTGCCCAGGCCAAGCTGGAAGGGTAACCCTGCTAACGACGTCGATCTCAAAACCTGCTTAAACAAAAGGGGTGCCGACAAAGGGCAAAGGAAAAAGAGGAGCGTCAGTACTGAGGCCAGTACACGGCGAGGCTAGAATTCGGCGGTCCTCGCCTACATAGGTATGGTGGACTGAAGCGGCAGCGACAACATGCACTAAACAACTTATAGAGACTCGATACAACTGGCGACTATCAGAGAAGGGTAAGAGAGACCTATCCGGAAACAGCCTGATACTAACACCAAACAATCCCATCCTGGTATTCCCCCTCGAGACCAAACGAGGAAGTCAACCGAGGAACTCACACAGTTGGCAGTTTTATTTATTCAGTTATCGTTGCAGCAATTACTAGTCAGGTGTAGATAATCATCCTGATAAAGTAAGCAGTGGACACTTTTAGTTAACCATTCCATTGTAGTTGCGACACTTACTAGTCAGATACAAATAGCATGAGATATCCCATAACCCAGCAGTTGTTGGTACTTTTATTTAGCCATTCCGTTATAGTTGCCATACTTACTAGTCAGATACAATTGTCGCAAGCGACAAACCAAACAAGCCATTGTGGGCAGTTTTATTTATTCATTCCATTATAGTGAAGCTGATTACTAGTCATTATAAAGTCAAATTTATAGCAATAAACTTTAGTTATGCTTGTCGATGGTCGAGATACTGTGCTCCAAGTCGTCCATATCCGCAGACACGGCTTTCAGAAAGTTTTACCCGGCCGGGGTGCACCAATAGCAACACACGCTCGATCAACCTCGGAAAAACCAAATCAAAACCCAACGAGGCCTTCACGACAAAGCAATCACAGGATTTAGAAATATTTCAGGGGGCCACCCCATTAAGCTACCCGCAACGAAGTAAGCAAGCTCCGAGACGGACTCAAGGTTTGGGTATACGGCTGTGAACGACTGGGAACCCAAAACCGGGCTTGTCGACACCGCGGAATCGTGTCCCGATCCTAAACAGTACAGGTGCTATCTGTCGCACAATTTAAATAAAGCAGTAAAGCATGGCATAAGTACAGGATAGTAAATAAAACCTCAAACTAGTTTGTGGCCCCAAGAAATAAGACTGAATCAAGCTCTGGCTCAGGGGGGTCCCATATACCTCCCGGATGTGGATAGCGCGATAAATCGAGGAACAGGTATCAAGTACTCGGGGTCCTACGGGACACAAGTGGGCGTTCGGAAACCAAATATTATCTATCACCCACCGATGCCTCTGCTTACTTCAATTTTAGTTGTTTAAACAGGAATTAAAGTGAGCGATAAGTAAAGCTATGATCATCTCCAACGTCAAACATGCGGCAATACATCAACAACTGTGGCACTGGACGACACGCAACATCACTTGAGCAAGCGACTACGACGCGCAAGTCCAACTATCTACCAAACAACAGGTAATAGGATGTGTCCAAGGAAATATAGGGCTACAAGGGATATCACGGGTACGAAAACTAGAGCATCGCAACACAGATAGCAATAGATCAACAGGAGGAAATAAATACTATAAAAGTAAGATAGGTAGAAAGGGGGAGGTGCTCGCCTGAAAACTTGTCGAAGGTTCAGCCGAAGATCGGGGCGACACTCGCATCAACTCAACGGCCTTATCCGCGAAAAAGCAAAACACTAGAAGGAACACCGGATGCAATATTTAATACTACGGCAGAAGATCGGCATGATGCATGTATGATGTATGACATGGCAAAAGTGCGATGCAATTAGGGCATGTTAAGTGGAACCGGGGTTCCGACAATTAATTAGGTGGTTCATGTTATTTATCTACCCCGCAATTTAAATGTTGTTTAACAAGGCAGAAGATAGCACCGGTTCGCTACACAAATTTAAATGAGGCCAATATAAGGCTAGATTTGCCCGCATATGGGCCCCATATTTAATTATTAGGTGAATCGGCATAAGGCCCCCAAACCACATGATAAGATGCATGCATGGCAAGTTTATATGCAACAAGTTGTGTTATATATGATAAAATAGGGTTTTCGGGAAGGGGTTCACACATTAGGGGGGTCTCGACGAACTTGGGGTTCCGGGGTTCGGGGTTCGGCCTCAGGGTCCAGGGTTCGACGGGATAGGTCTCGGCAGGAACATTCTCGAACAACGGGCAGATCTTGTCGCATCCGGGTTCTGGGCAGACTCGACGTCCGGAAAGGAGTACTTGGTTCGGTGTCGGGGGCGCATCGAACTCTTCCGGGTCGGTGTCGTTCTTATCATCGCGAAGATCTTGTTGGGTCCGCGTGTTGGGTCGGTCCTGGCGTTCGGGGTGAAGCACTCGGCGTCCTCGAGGAAATACTTGTCGCATCCGTGTCGGCGAACTTGGCGTACCGAGGGTTCGGTCTTCCGATTCCGTGAGGGAGATCTTGATGTTCCGGGTAGGCGATCTTCGGGTGCGTCGAATCCATGCGGAAGGTCTTGTCGCACGGTGTCCGGGTAGGCGAACTTGTCGGTTCCGGTTTCGATTGTCGGTGATGATCTGGGAACGCACCGACGGTCTTGCTGTCCTAGTGAGGTACTCGTTAGACTTGTTCGATGGAGGTCGCTGAAGTTAGATAAATCGCCACTGATCCATCTTCACACGGTCGCCATCGCAAATGTCTTAGCACCAAAGCAAAACAGCAGCACCCAGGGCTGCGTTGGGGCGGACACCAGGGGAAGAGAGGCTGGGGAAGGACGTGCGGGGCCAGGTACTGGCCAGGGGCCCAGGTCGACGACGAGCCGTGGACGGCCATGGCAGAGCAGCTCCTGGGAGGGAGCTCGCGGGCCGGCGAACGGGGCGGAGACGGGTGGCCGGGCTCGAGCGGCCGGCGGCGGACGCGCTTGCAGGCGGTGGCGGGAGGAGGGTAACCGGAGGCGGCGCGGCGCGGACTCTGCCTCGGGGCGAGGGCGGCTGGAGCCCGAGCGCGGCCGCGCGGGAGGGAGGCGAGGCGAGGGTGGAGGCAGAGCGGCGGCCGGCAGGGTTGGCGAGCGGCGTCGGGCGCCAGGGGGAAGCAGGGAGGGAGCCGGAGGGAGGACGGGGCCGCGAGGGTCGAGGAAGGCGACGACGGAGGAGGTTGGCTGAGGGCGGCGGGGTCGGAGGCGGCCGTCGCGCGTGGAGGAGGGAGCCGCGCGGCGGAGCTCTGCTTGGCGGCGGCTGACGGAGGCGGTGGAGGCGGCCAGGCGAGGGGATGCGCGCGGCCGGGGGTCGGGGCGGAGCGGGGTTGCGGTGGCGGCGAGCGACGCGAGGCCGGAGCGCGCGGCGGAGAGGGTGGTTGGTGGCGGAGGTTACTGGCCGCGGGGCGGCGAGGCGAGCGGGAGGTGGTGCGCGCCGGCGGCGGGCGCAGACGAGGCGAGGAGGGGCGCCGGCGGAAGGGGCGTGCGGGGCCACGGTGGCCGCGAGGGGGGGCGGTCGCCGGAGGGGAGCCCACAGCGAGGAGGAGGAGGCCGCCGGCTGCGGCGGCGCAGAGGAGAGGAAGGGGAGGAGCAAGCGCGCGGGGGTGGGGGGAAAAGGACGCGGGTGAGGGAGAGGAACGTGGGTCCGGTCGGGGTCGGGTGGGGCCCCCGTGGGGTCGCGTCAGGGTGGGTGTGGCGTGTGTGGCCCTGTGTGCGTGTGTGCGTCGTGTGTTGGGTGGGTTGAGAGAGAGTGGGGGTGGGGGTTGGGATAGGGTGAGTGGGAGGTGAGGTGGCGGTGTCTGAGTGGTGGGAGAGGTGAGGGAAGATGAGGTGGCGCGCGATGATTGGAGGGGGTGAGGTGGAGGGGGTGTGTGGGTAGATAGGTTGGTAGCTTTAGGATTTAGAGGGGTCTGATTAGGTGGACCGTTTGTATTTTCTGGGGTGGTCGTTCGGGTCATTCGGCCCGTTCGGCTGCCCCACTAAAATAATATAATTTTATTTAACTTTTGCAATAAGCTGGTATAAATAGATTTTAGACAAACAAAATATCCGGAAGCGTCCGGGGGTTTAATTTGAAATAGAAGGAGGGTAAATTCTAGAAAACGATTGTCTTTCGCAAATAGTTTTTAGGCAAATTAATATGCATGATGATGTCGATGCTCCAATGCAATGTGGCATGATGACATGAGCATGCGGTCATGATGATGCAATGCACAAAAACAATGCGATTTTCTAGTAGTGGTTTTGCGGGATGCCACAATTCGACACCACTAACAATGGATCTCGCCCTCGAGATCCGCCTCGTGGTACCGGAAGGGAGGTCGGTGATCTGCGTCTTCTCGCTTCGTGTAGATCCTCGCGACACCACTAACAAGAGGTCGTTGTCCGTGATCGTCGAGAGAGCACTTCGGAAACAAAAGGTCGAAGGTAGAGGTATCGCAAATAAAGCCACCCCTAACTTCCGTGGACGGAGTAAAACTGCTGGATCCACTGATTCGACGTACAAGAGCGAATGATAAGAGTAGTGGTATGGTAGCTACTCCATCCCGCACTCAAACCATTACTCTGCACACGAATAGGCGGATTATGCAACCAACTCTCGGAATTAGACTGAAGATCTCGACAATCGAGGTTCGGAACAACGGAGTGATGCAGACTCGGCATCGGATCTGGCGTAGATGATGTCGTCGCGTCGGAAAACACCGGAAGGCACGAGAAGGAACAAAGAGAAGTCCACCAAACGAAGGGTTCCTCGGTTAGCATGAAGACCAGATGTAGCAACACCGTTACCAAAGGAGGAAGCGAAACCCTGAAGGTACGACGGAATCCCAACCACGAGAAATCCTGGACTCAAAGAAAAGATAAGAGAGCAGATTCAAAACACGTCGAGATAAGAGGGGAATAGCAGAGGGGTAAGGAGTAAAAGTAGACCTAACCAGATCTATCCAACCGATTTTGCAAAATAGTTTTGACACTCTACTTCGGCCGTTAGCTAGGTTATCCTACAGGCTGGACTTGTGGGGTATCGCAACTGCTGAGCTCTGATACCACTCTGTAACACCCTCAGAATCGGCTCTATGCAAGTTTTAGTGAAACCCGCCAAACCCGCATAGAAACGATTCAAAGGTGCCCACCAGGCACTTGCGTGCGGGTGGAAAACGAAGTAATAACATTACACAACAGTCTTCGATGGGACCCACAGAACAGATATATATATATACAGCACGACTCCAAGAGTCAAGAATACAGATATAATATACAAAGATCCAAATCACCTTGAAAATGATCGAGCGTCCGACTACGGACAAGATGCAAATGGGGCTAAGAGCCCTGAAGAATAACCAATGGCGTCCATAACCCTGCCCAGGCCAAGCCGGAAGGGTAACCCTGCTAACGACGTCGATCTCAAAACCTGCTTAAACAAAAGGGGTGCCGACAAAGGGCAAAGGAAAAAGAGGAGCGTCAGTACTGAGGCCAGTACACGGCGAGGCTAGAATTCGGCGGTCCTCGCCTACATAGGTATGGTGGACTGAAGCGGCAGCGGCAACGGCAACATGCACTAAACAACCTATAGAGACTCGATACAATTGGCGACTATCAGAGAAGGGTAAGAGAGACCTATCCGGAAACAGCCTGATACTAACACCAAACAATCCCATCCTGGTATTCCCCCTCGAGACCAAACGAGGAAGTCAACCGAGGAACTCACACAGTTGGCAGTTTTATTTATTCAGTTATCGTTGCAGCAATTACTAGTCAGGTGTAGATAATCATCCTGATAAAGTAAGTAGTGGGCACTTTTAGTTAACCATTCCATTGTAGTTGCGACACTTACTAGTCAGATACAAATAGCATGAGATATCCCATAACCCAGCAGTTGTTGGTACTTTTATTTAGCCATTCCGTTATAGTTGCCATACTTACTAGTCAGATACAATTGTCGCAAGCGACAAACCAAACAAGCCATTGTGGGCAGTTTTATTTATTCATTCCATTATAGTGAAGCTGATTACTAGTCATTATAAAGTCAAATTTATAGCAATAAACTTTAGTTATGCTTGTCTATGGTCGAGATACTGTGCTCCAAGTCGTCCATATCCGCGGACACGGCTTTCAGAAAGTTTTACCCGGCCGGGGTGCACCAATAGCAACACACGCTCGATCAACCTCGGAAAAACCAAATCAAAACCCAACGAGGCCTTCACGACAAAGCAATCACAGGATTCAGAAATATTTCAGGGGGCCACCCCATTAAGCTACCCGTAACGAAGTAAGCAAGCTCCGAGACGGACTGAAGGTTTGGGTATACGGCTGTGAACGACTGGGAACCCAAAACTGGGCTTGTCGACACCGCGGAATCGTGTCCCAATCCTAAACAGTACAGGTGCTATCTGTCGCACAGTTTAAATAAAGCAGTAAAGCATGGCATAAGTACAGGATAGTAAATAAAACCTCAAACTAGTTTGTGGCCCCAAGAAATAAGACTGAATCAAGCTCTGGCTCAGGGGGGTCCCATATACCTCCCGGATGTGGATAGCGCGATAAATCGAGGAACAGGTATCAAGTACTCGGGGTCCTACGGGACACAAGTGGGCGTTCGGAAACCAAATATTATCTATCACCCACCGATGCCTCTGCTTACTTCAATTTTAGTTGTTTAAACAGGAATTAAAGTGAGCGATAAGTAAAGCTATGATCATCTCCAACGTCAAACATGCGGCAATACATCAACAACTGTGGCACTGGACGACACACAACAGCACTTGAGCAAGCGACTACGACGCGCAAGTCCAACTATCTACCAAACAACAGGTAATAGGATGTGTCCAAGGCAATATAGGGCTACAAGGGATATCACGGGTACGAAAACTAGAGCATCGCAACACAGATAGCAATAGATCAACAGGAGGAAATAAATACTATAAAAGTAAGATAGGTAGAAAGGGGGAGGTGCTCGCCTGAAAACTTGTCGAAGGTTCAGCCGAAGATCGGGGCGACACTCGCATCAACTCAACGGCCTTATCCGCGAAAAAGCAAAACACTAGAAGGAACACCGGATGCAATATTTAATACTACGGCAGAAGATCGGCATGATGCATGTATGATGTATGACATGGCAAAAGTGCGATGCAATTAGGGCATGTTAAGTGGAACCGGGGTTCCGACAATTAATTAGGTGGTTCATGTTATTTATCTACCCCGCAATTTAAATGTTGTTTAACAAGGCAGAAGATAGCACCGGTTCGCTACACAAATTTAAATGAGGCCAATATAAGGCTAGATTTGCCCGCATATGGGCCCCATATTTAATTATTAGGTGAATCAGCATAAGGCCCCCAAACCACATGATAAGATGCATGCATGGCAAGTTTATATGCAACAAGTTGTGTTATATATGATAAAATAGGGTTTTCGGGAAGGGGTTCACACATTAGGGGGGTCTCGACGAACTTGGGGTTCCGGGGTTCGGGGTTCGGCCTTAGGGTCCAGGGTTCGACGGGATAGGTCTCGGCAGGAACATTCTCGAACAACGGGCAGATCTTGTCGCATCCGGGTTCTGGGCAGACTCGGCGTCCGGAAAGGAGTACTTGGTTCGGTGTCGGGGGCGCATCGAACTCTTCCGGGTCGGTGTCGTTCTTATCGTCGCGAATATCTTGTTGGGTCCGCGTGTTGGGTCGGTCCTGGCGTTCGGGGTGAAGCACTCGGCGTCCTCGAGGAAATACTTGTCGCATCCGTGTCGGCGAACTTGGCGTACCGAGGGTTCGGTCTTCCGATTCCGTGAGGGATATCTTGATGTTCCGGGTAGGCGATCTTCGGGTGCGTCGAATCCATGCGGAAGGTCTTGTCGCACGGTGTCCGGGTAGGCGAACTTGTCGGTTCCGGTTTCGATTGTCGGTGATGATCTGGGAACGCACCGACGGTCTTGCTGTCCTAGTGAGGTACTCGTCAGACTTGTTCGATGGAGGTCGCTGAAGTTAGATAAATCGCCACTGATCCATCTTCACACAGTCGCCATCGCAAACGTCTTAGCACCAAAGCAAAACAGCAGCACCCAGGGCTGCGTTGGGGCGGACACCAGGGGAAGGGAGGCTGGGGAAGGACGTGCGGGGCCAGGTACTGGCCAGGGGCCCAGGTCGACGACGAGCCGTGGACGGCCATGGCAGAGCAGCTCCTGGGAGGGAGCTCGCGGGCCGGCGAACGGGGCGGAGACGGGTGGCCGGGCTCGAGCGGCCGGCGGCGGACGCGCTTGCAGGCGGTGGCGGGAGGAGGGTAACCGGAGGCGGCGCGGCGCGGACTCTGCCTCGGGGCGAGGGCGGCTGGAGCCCGAGCGCGGCCGCGCGAGAGGGAGGCGAGGCGAGGGTGGAGGCAGAGCGGCGGCCGGTGAGCGGCGTCGGGCGCCAGGGGGAAGCGGGGAGGGAGCCGGAGGGAGGACGGGGCCGCGAGGGTCGAGGAAGGCGACGACGGAGGAGGTTGGATGAGGGCGGCGGGGTCGGAGGCGGCTGTCGCGCGCGGAGGAGGGAGCCGCACGGCGGAGCTCTGCTTGGCGGCGGCTGACGGAGGCGGTGGAGGCGGCCAGGCGAGGGGATGCGCGCGGCCGGGGGTCGGGGCGGAGCGGGGTTGCGGTGGCGGCGAGCGACGCGAGGCCGGAGCGCGCGGCGGAGAGGGTGGTTGGTGGCGGAGGTTACTGGCCGCGGGGCGGCGAGGCGAGCGGGAGGTGGTGCGCGCCGGCGGCGGGCGCAGACGAGGCGAGGAGGGGCGCCGGCGGAAGGGGCGTGCGGGGCCACGGTGGCCGCGAGGGGGGGGGGTCGCCGGAGGGGAGCCCGCAGCGAGGAGGAGGAGGCCGCCGGCTGCGGCGGCGCAGAGGAGAGGAAGGGGAGGAGCAAGCGCGCGGGGGTGGGGGAAAAGGACGCGGGTGAGGGAGAGGAACGTGGGTCCGGTCGGGGTCGGGTGGGGCCCTCGTGGGGTCGCGTCAGGGTGGGTGTGGCGTGTGTGGCCCTGTGTGCGTGTGTGCGTCGTGTGTTGGGTGGGTTGAGAGAGAGTGGGGGTGGGGGTTGGGATAGGGTGAGTGGGAGGTGAGGTGGCGGTGTCTGAGTGGTGGGAGAGGTGAGGGAAGATGAGGTGGCGCGCGATGATTGGAGGGGGTGAGGTGGAGGGGGTGTGTGGGTAGATAGGTTGGTAGCTTTAGGATTTAGAGGGGTCTGATTAGGTGGACCGTTTGTATTTTCTGGGGTGGTCGTTCGGGTCATTCGGCCCGTTCGACTGCCCCACTAAAATAATATAATTTTATTTAACTTTTGCAATAAGCTGGTATAAATAGATTTTAGACAAATACAATATCCGGAAGCGTCCGGGGGTTTAATTTGAAATAGAAGGAGGGTAAATTCTAGAAAACGATTGTCTTTCGCAAATAGTTTTTAGGCAAATTAATATGCATGATGATGTCGATGCTCCAATGCAATGTGGCATGATGACATGAGCATGCGGTCATGATGATGCAATGCACAAAAACAACGCGATTTTCTAGTAGTGGTTTTGCGGGATGCCACAAAAAACTTGACTAGACCAATCACATACATGCATGAGACTAAAATCATTAAATGCAACACCACTAAGGCTGATCATAGTGGGGGTAACTTTACTAGTAACTAAGAGCCAAATTCAACATTTTTGCTTATGTGGCAACGATTTAATAAAGAGATAGATAGATTGAGTAACTAGCTATGTTACTGTAACATCACACATATCAAGACAAAGTGTGTCTATAACCTAATTAATATGACATTGCATGTTACCACATCTAAATTATTTTCCACTACGAAGGTAATAACTTAGACTAGTAATATATGCATGTTACTACTCTAAGTTACTCCCCACTATGACCAGCCTAAGAAACACCATATAAGAAATAACGCATTGTTATTGTTGTTTCTTAAGTTTTAATTATTTTTATAAAAACGTGCTAAGAAACACCCCATTATGAAAGGCCTAAGGCTAGTCATAGTGGTAGTATCATACTATTAGTATCATGCATATGATACTAGTGTATGATACTATCTCCATAGTCCATGGTATCATATGGTAGTATCATACTAGTACTATATTTAATGATTTGTAGAATCTCAATACAAAATTGTGTGTAAGATTTATTTGTATAAGGACTCTCTAGTTTTTACGTGCTATGATACGGTATCTACCTATGATACTCTAACCATCTTTTTCTTCATTAATTGTTGTGCCACATCAGATTTTTGTCAACATGGCATGCATGATACTAGCTATGAGGCCTTTTCTAATGGGTGTTTCTTAGCATGGTATCATAGACAAATTTCTTATGTGGCACTATATTTAATGAAGAGAGAATGTGAGGTTGTATCTTAACTTAGCTACAAGCCTTGCACGGTATCATAGGCAAAATACATGGTTAGTCCAATCACATGCATGCATGTACTCAAAATCATTAAATATAGATACACCTCTTAAGATACAATCCATTGTGCTAGTTGTCTTTTAAGATACACCACTACCTAGGATAACGAGCTAAGATACACTCCATTGTGAAAGGCCTATTTCAATGGGGTGTATCTTAGCACGTTTTCATAGGAGCTATTGAAACTTAAGAAACAATTATCACAATAGGGTGTACTCCCTCCGTATCGGTTTAAAGGACACAATTTGCAAACCATACAATCCCAAAATACTTAGACACAAAAGCATTTAATCTCTGTAATTACTCCTGTGTGAAAGCAATAAAATGCTTGCATGCATATGTGTGAACAAATGAGAACACTTTCCTAACTCTTTTTCTGCTTATGCATGTTCTACTCCATACTATTAAATAGACCAATTAGATGACACCTAGGGCCCAGAGAATTGCAAATTGTGTCCTTTAAACCGGGATGGAGGGAGTATTTTAGATGGTGTTTCTTAAAGATGTTGTATTTAATGATTTTATGCCCATGTATGTGTGTGATTGGACTAGCCAATTTTTTGACTATGATAGCGTGCGAGTAGTGTATCTTACTACTTGCATGTAGTGTATCTTACTAAGATACAACACCCTTCTCTTTTATCATTAAATAGGGTTCCACATAAAGGTTTTTTAGCTCCATATCCTAGACACTTTGCTTATGTAGCACTATAGTTAATGGAGAAAGAGAGTGAGTTTGTTATAATGCATGGAACCATATACAAAAAATATTGCTAGCCGAATCACATACATACATGTCCTCTAAATCATTAAATATAGAGACTTCACTTAGGCCTTTCACATTGGGTGTATCTTAGCTCTATATCCTAGACAATTTGCTTATGTGGCACCATAGTTAATGAAGAAAGAGAGTGATGTTGTATCTTAGCTAAGCTACACATTTTACATGCAACCATAGGCAAAAAAATTGGCTAGTCCAATCACACACATGCATGAGCATAAAATTATTAAATACAACATCTCTATGAAACCCTATCTAAGATACACCCCATTGTGATGGTTGTTTCTTAAATTTTAATATCTTCTATAAAAACGTGCTAAGATACACCCCACTGAAAAAGACCTTAAAAACAATGCATTGTATTACTAATTGTTTCTTAAGTTTTAATTGCTTATATAATAAAAACGTACTAAGACACAACCTATTGTAAAAGACCTAAGACCTGTATGCATGGTCTGGCTCGGCTGACAGGTTAACCCTGTCCGAAAATACTGAACAGGAATAGCATTATCAGTCGCGGTTGAACCGGGATCTAAAATACCTTTACTTGCAAAGGACATTTATATTGCTAGTACTACTTATACCCCATTGTACCTTTAACGACCAGCGAGGAGCCGCCCGGTCCTCGAGCATGCCAACCCCGCTTGTGGAACCCCTCCGTTTATCGGATCAGCTCATTCAATTCGTGCTTCAGTTTCTGAAGGAGCTCTTCATGGTTGACGTCTGGCTCGTTCCACTACTCTTCCTTCTTCGCTCCTGACCATCTTCTCCAAGACTGGTGATGAATCTCTCCGGTTGTTCTTGATTTCGCTCTTGAGCGTTGGGTTGGCCTCTACATCTGGAGGACTGCCCCTGCCGCTGAAGCCATCGTGACAAAGAAGACATCGCTTAGTCATAATAACTTACAAACAACAGTTGGTACATGGACCACAATGGAAAACTAGCTCACCATGTCTTGATGTTCGTATACCATTGGCCACTAGAGGTGCGAAGCTATTGGGGTGGGTGAAAGGTAAATTTTGATTTGTTGGGGAGAAAAAAGCTAATTTTCTTTTCCATCTGGGACTTGCCAATTTTTTCTCAAGGATCTGTCAAAAGTTGGGTGACGGTGGCCCCTGCTGTATATTTTTCTATGTACCATGTTATCTAGGTGTTGCTTGACAGGCTGTCAGTGGACAAAGGAATAAATAAAATACAAAGACCAAGTGGGTTTTCGAACTAAGAAAGCCAACACAACGCAAACAACTTCACGACAGTTAATAAGATGCCTCTTCTTATATACAGTACATCACTATCTACCCAACAGGAACATGGGGAGTTAATAGCATAAAACCACTACTTCCTTCTTTTGTGGTTTTCAGGGGTCTAATCAAATTTAGGGTTTTCCAAAACTGTAACGTTCTTAGGCGCATAAAAATTAATTGTTAATTAATATGGCAGTTTTCCTCATAACTTCCTATGCATGTAACAGTCTCCCAACATTGCATACGTCTTAACCTCTCACTAACAGCCTAATTTTCAGCCAATATATTCATGTCTAGGTCCGTGAGTACTTTGATAACAAAATATATTGATTGGTACCATTTTGTGACAACTGTACCAAAATCTATAGTAAATTTTGAATTTGCGCAAAAAACACCACACTAGTAGAAAAAGAGCCATACGTCTACCCCAGTTTGGAGCATTACTCCTGGTTATGGTTGTACCTGGGACTAATGTCAGCATTAGTTCCTGTTCCAACGGCTAGAACACTAACAATCTTTAGTTCCGGGTCAAACGGGACCTTTAGTCCCGATTCGTATCATCAACCGGGACTAAAAGGGGTGCCCTTTAGTCCCGGTTCGTATTACCAACCCAGACTGCCAACCCCTTTAGTCCCGGTTGGTGATACGAACCGGGACTAAAGGTGTGACCTTAAGTCCCGGTTCGTATTACCAACCCAGACTAAAGAAAGTGGGCAAAAAAAAATTCTCAAGTTCTGCCGTGGCAGTAAAACGGGCGCAAATCCGTCTGAAAATCGTCTTTTCTAGATTCAAAATCATGTCAAAAAATTATAAAAATTTCTAAAAATAAAATCCTTCGAACTGTAGTTATATTAAGTGATTTAGTTGTTAAAAAAATTAACAAATATAAATTTTGACATAATTTACAAAAAAATATTATGAAAAATTCAAATGGCCATAACTTTTCCATACGATGTAAAAAAAAGTAAAACCTATCAAAACATGCAGAAAAAAATTAGCTCTTTGATTTCAACATCCTTAGGCCATTTTGGATTCTTAAAATTCGAAAAAAAAATTATTTCAGAAATTAAATTATTTTAGTATTTTTATGTCATATTTGAATTCCTCGCATTTTTCTGATAATTATGGATATATTATTTGTCGAATTTCGATTTATAAATTTGAAGATATTATTTATGTCATATTAAATGAATAAATGGCATTAATTTAATTAGTTTTTACTTTCATTAGAATAAAATATTATTATTACTTATTTATTGTTGTTTACTAAAAATAGTTGTTCTTAATTTCAAAAAAATAAAAACGTGTCACATATTGATATAAGTTAATAAGATTGATATACTAGTCTTTACAACAAGTTATCAGTGTCCTTCACGCGGGGTGGGAGAGGTGGAACGAAGAAGTTAAGCGTGCTGAGGGTGGAGTAGTGCTAGGATGGGTGACCGGACGGAAAGTTTGACTGTAAGTATAATTTGAACTAATATTAAGTATAATTAGTGTTAAAAATAAGAGATGTGGGAGATTAACGAGTCAAACAATTCAAAAGTTTAAAAAAATGAAAAAAAATCAAATTTTTTTTGGAAAAAAAATAAAAAAAATCTTTAGTCCGGGTTCTATTACAAACCGAGACTAAAGGTCCCGTGCGCTCGAAGCTGCCTTTTAGTCCCGGTTTGTGGCCTAACCGGGACTAAAGGATGGAGGCTTTAGTCCCGATTGTCCTGTCCCGGTTGGGCAACCGAGACTAAAGCCCCTTACCAACCGGAACACATGGCCCTGTTTGCACTAGTGCCAATTCGCCGCTAAACGTAAATTGACACCGGTTATGATAAGTTGGGCCCACTGGCAGAGGTGACGTGGCACCGAGGAGATAGGTGGACGCCAAATTGATGATGTGGCCTCACGCCCACCTATCAGCCCAAATAAAAATTAATTTCTAAACAATTCTAAAATAAAAATATCTAAATAACTCAAAGATATGATGACCCATATTAAAAAAGTGAAACTATCTAATAAAAATATGGGAGACAACGCCGACCTCTTCTTATTCGTCTCTCACTACGGCAGTGAGAGGAAGGGCCGCCGCCGTCGAGAGGAAGGGCTGCCGGCCTGGCTCCACCCTACTCCGCGGGCCCATTTCGCCGACGCTAAAAAATCCGGCTATAAGGTTTTCTCTACTAGTGTTCGTTGGTGCTAGTCTGTCTGGCCACTTGTTCATTGATCCATTGTAGCTAGTGAAAGCCTGCCATGGTAGCCACCTCTAATTGCTCATTGTCATGTCTCCTCGTCGTTGTTGTACTGATCACGACCCGTGATAATAAAGGTGTGGTAGCAGCGGCGTTGAATTTTGAGGCGGTGCACCAGTCTCGATTGAAGAAGGATTTTGAAGAACTGAGCATGGCACGGTCAGACTTCTCGCCGGTGTCGGTGGTGGGCTGCTGCAGGTTATGGGTGTGGTCTATGACGAGGGAGATGGCGACAACAACATTATGGACATCGACCTCCGGTGCCTCTGAATGCTCATCATGTCCACGACGACCATGCACGGCAGTGTGTCGTTTGTGTTGGCATGGATCGACTACATGACATTGCTCACCGACCACGAACTCAGCGGGAACTTAATTATCAACCTCATCTCGCTGTCGCTCGGTCGCCTTGCCCCAACAACGAATTCCTCGAGTTCTACTACAATTATCTCTTGTCCGCCATTCCGAGTGAGCTCGGCAACCTCATGCGGCTTGCTGATATCGACTTCTCCTAGAACAAGCTCGGGTGTCATTATGGACTTGCCGTGCGCCTCTTCTCAAACTCTGTTCCATGTCCGTTTCATCGCGTGGTGCTAGGTGCAATTGGTGCTGACACCTACGTACATGCATGCTACCCTTGATATAAGAGAGCACTGTCGTAAATAGAAACAAATTAATGTTGGTGTACTGGTTAGTTAGTGTGAATTGTCGGACGTGATAGTGAGTTCGATTCCTGGCCATCCATCTGAACTTTTAATTATTTACTAGGAAAAAGTTCGTGCGATTGCACCGGAGAAAAAACTATGCTGCGAACAAACACACTTAAGTTTAAATATCTACATCGTGAAGCCGCATATAGTACGTTTTCGTTGGTACATTGTCGCCAACTTCAACGCATCCACATGGCGATACATGTCGGCTGACACCGCCGCCTACTCTATCCGTCGCTTCAACCAGGCCAACTGATACAAATTATTCTGCGCCGGCAATTGCATGCGCGGATATCGACAACTCACCCTCCTCTATGAAGGTCATTGTCGTCCTTGGAGCTAGGGAGTAGATGAAGTAGGCGAAGTCAAATAAACCATTGGGCAATAAATTGGGATATATATATGAGGTGTTGTTCAATCATCTGCTCCCTGCAACATCGGCGACGCCGAGGCCTTTACCAAAGAATTCCCATCAGTTTCAACCTATGTCGATGTGAGTTTAGAATAGAATGGTCAATTTTGAAAAGAAACCAACTTTACCCATCAATTTGGTACATGAGGCATTTCTATATCTTGAGGATTTCATGAGTGAACATATCAGAGAGTGAAAATGAATATTGACAACAATTTGATGAGATATCTGAAATGGTTGCTAAGCATTTTTATACCACATCTAATATAGGCCATCAGTTTACGTTACTAATAAAATTATAAAAGTTTCTTGTACATGCAATATTGTATAATATCGGCAGCCCCTCGTCAAGGCCCACAAAAACCTGGCTTCAACATGGCGTTTGAAGTCAAACTACAGGAGCTTTATTTATTCCCAGACACCATCATCGAACTACGTGGTTTGAACGCAGCAGAGGAAGAGGGCAAGGAGAAAGCGGCGGACCAAGGAAGCGAGAGCTTTCCCGTCGCACACGACACGGTCACGCATGCACCCCCCGGTCACAACATCACACGCACAACACACCTGGTGGACACGACCCCGTCCACGTAACCCAAACCCGCACAGTGGCATCTCCACCAACCAGCCCCGCTCACAACTCTCTCGTTCCAATCCTCTTCTTCCTCCTGTGCCTCCCTCCCCCCCTCCCGCTCGACCTGCGCCTCCTTTCCCCATCCTTCTGCTCAGATGGAGAGCAAGCCGCATCGCCCTCCTCCTCCGCTCCCCGCGCGCCGCCCGACCTCCTGAGTTTCCCCTCGCCCCGCCGCCGCCGACCATGCCCGGCTCGGCCTCCATCTGCCGACCTCGAGCTCATCTATAGGAGGCGCTGCTTCCCCTCATCAGGCGCCGCCACGAGAACCCTTCCGCCGTCCTCTCCCCGCTGTCCTCGCCCGGAGACCAGCCGACCCAGCACCTCCACAAGCCGCCAGCGGCCCCGTTTAATTTCTTTATCTCATTTGATTTCAGAGATGGATCAACGGTAGTGCTGCTTATTTGGTTCCCGATTAGCTTGCTGATTTGAAGCACCGTGAGAACCTATATGAGCTGGTGAGATTTAGTACACAGGAGCGAGGTGGGACTATTCGATGCTATCTTCGAGGCATGCACAGTTAAGAGAAATCCGCCACCGCACCGGTCCAGTCGTCGAACCAAAAAAAACATGACCATGGTAGCTTTGATCGGCCCAGCTATACCATACCATCATAGGAGGTCCATCCGAAGCAATCCGGCAGGGGTTTGGGGTTTGACTTTAAAGGTGGCACAACTGTAATATATACCCGAACTGAGAGGAACAAACCCGTTTAAAAAAGTGTTGGACCGAAAGAAACACTTCGTCCTTTATTATTAGGTATAGATATAGATATAGATATAGATTATTGTAACTGACGGGTGTGACCGGTCTGTTAGGCAGCACCAAAGGTCACACGTTGCGAAACATAACGATGCCACGTGTCAGCTCTACAATGATAGTGGACCAATTTGCTCCTTGAATACAAGTTTGTATACCGTGTGTTCATGTTTTGCAAGTTGTGGGATTAAGAGCATCTCCACTCGTTGGGGGCGAACCCAGACCGAAAATCGAATCTTTTTTCGGTTTGGGTACGCCCAGTTTCCGACTCGCGTATCCAAGCCGAGTTCTCAAGTTCGGCTAAAATTTATTAAAGATGGGCGAATTCCATTAAGTTGAACGAATATATGCGGATTACATCAAATTTAAACTAAACTACTACATAATAAACTTAAAAAAGGCCATCGCCGTGGCCTCAGCCGGTGTCTTCGCCGTCCTACATGCCGAAGTTGCTGTAGAACATCGTGTAGCCGGGGTTGGCCGGCCGTCATCCTCGCCGCCGTTGTCGTCGTCGCTCGGCGGCTGGTTCTAGCGGGAGCTCCCCTGGCCTGGGTCGTCGAACCTCTACGGCTGGTAGGATGGGCCTTCATCCTCGTCGTCGTCGAGGACGTAGAGCGGGGCGCCCTGGTAGGCGAGCTCGCGCGCGGACAACACACGTCGCCGGGCCGCCTGCTCCTCGGCCTGCTGCTGCAGGCCGAGGATGCGCTGCCGCTCCGCCTTCTCCCAGTCCTTCCTGGACCATTCCAGGATGTCCGGCGAGGAGGGCTCCACCGGCGGCGGCTGCGGCTGCGGCGCCGTGTCGCGGAGCGACTGCTCCAGCGCCATCCTCAAGGCGCCGTCTTCGGGCGGCGCCGAGTCTTCAGGCTTGGGGCGGCGGAGACGTAGGCGGCCGGTTGGCGACATCGTCGCCCGCGGCTCGCCGATGACGATGTCGCACGAGCGTGTCCGCGGCGGCGAGCGCACAGGCGAGTCCGCCTCGTGCTTGACTGCGCGCATCCCCGGCGAAGGTGCTGTTGGCGTGCGCAGCGGCGACGAGCCGGAGGAGTGGGATGCCGAGGAGGAGGAGGACGAGCTCATGCTTGCCATCCTCCTCGGCATCCAGTTCGGCGGAGGACGCCGGCCTGACCTGGCCGCCGGCGTCGGTGTTCCCGCGGTTGATGTGCTCCATCACCGCCGCGAGCGTCCGGCCTGGTGCGCTCCACCAACGCCGGCGGCCAGCCGAGTTATTGCGCTTCGGCGGCGACTCGTTCGGCGGCCCCTCGTGGCGGGCGAGCTCCTGTTCGCGCCGGTCCGCGAAGAACTGCTCCCAGAACAGGAGGTTGTCGGCGCTCTCGGCGTCGGAGGGGTCGTCCAGGCCGCCGATGTACTCTTGGATATCGTACGACAGCTCCTCCGGCGTCGGCGCCGACGCGATAGGGATGCCACCGGCGCTTAGCTTCCACCCCGGAGGCATCCGCGTGTCCGGCGGCGCCATATAGCCGGCGTCATACAGCATGCGCGCCTCCCAAGCCTGGAGGGTGCGCCGGCCGAAGCCGTTCGCCGCCGCGCCATCGCCGGGGTACCGCTCGGCCATGGCTGGGAAGGGAAGCTGTGAGAGTGGGTTCGCCGGAGTTTGGGCTTGTGGGCTGGGCTGTGAGAGAGTGTGAAGATCTCCGGCGAGGGGTACGGCTTATAAAGGCCGAGGTGGGCAGCGAGGGCGGGATGGGTGTAGCGGCGAGGGCGGGAAAAGGGGAAATGGCGGGAAGTTAGTGCCCGCCGGTCCGTCACGGGAGCCGAGGCGGCGACGGTAGCGTTGTAATTCGGCGACACGTGGCCGACTCGACGGGCAATTAATGTCTGGCGGTCGCCGCGTGGTTCCGAGGATGACGACGACTCGGCTTCCGTCGCTGACTCGGCGGGTCCACGCGCCGTTTAGTTTTTTTTCCGCCGAGTTCGCTGTGTCCGGTCTTCCCAGGGCGTACCCGAAAACCTGGGTTCGGCCTGGGTAGTCCAGACCAAAATTGACCTAAATCTAGTCGAAAACAAGTCCTTGGGTAGACGAGTGGGCCAATTTTCGCGTCCGAACCGAATTTCCGCATCCGGATCGATCGTCCCGGTAGACGAGTGGAGATGCTCTAATTTACACCTATTAGACAAGTTGTGGGCATACTAGTGAGGCATATGGGTTGCACGAAATTCAGAAAACGAGGGAAACAATATCTAGGGAGGCAATTTTAGGGTGCATATGGGTTCTCTCCTCCATGGGGTATAGTATCTTCCCGTTTCCCCATGGTAGTTTGGCAACACGGGTAGAAACCCCGAGCATACAAGAACTCCGAAGGAAAACTGTAATTCAATCAAGGTGCACATACCGAAAATATATAAAAAAAATCGAAAAGAAGGCTGCGCCCTGGCATCTGCATCAATCAATGCTATAGCCTTTTATTATATTATTGAGAGTAGCAGAAATTTATTATAACTTACGTCACACAAAGTTTAAAAAAAAATGGCAACAACTAAGAGAAAACGGCACATAATCATCTTCGGAAAAGATCAAATGTGGCATCTTCTCAAATATGTTACGATTTCTATAACTGCACTATTACAACTACTGGACATCTTCACAGGCCGATGGGTTGTCCTGGACCTATATCTCTGAAATTGTAAATGTCACGGGCAACTCAATGATATGCCTTGTGCCGTACCTATCGTATATATAGGGTCAATACGTTGCGTTACAAGTTATCTTGGAGTCCAAGAATACTAGATGCTAACTGCCTAAACAGATGCCACGAATATCTGTACACAACCGGTTGTCTAACATGTCCCCGCGGTCTGAACGAGAAGTGGACGTAATGTGACGACTGGACCTGAATTCTGGGCTGGATGGAACGTGAAGAACACCGACAACTCCGATGGCAAACTTCTTACGGACAAAATGAATATCGAGCTCAGTGTACTTTGTCCGGCGGTGTTGAACTGGATTGGCCGAGAGGTACATAGCACTGATGTTGTCACAATATACGACAATAGTTGTATTCACAGAACACCGTAATTCATGCAACAAATGACGTAGCCAACAGGTTTTAGCAACCACGGAGGCGACACCATGGTATTCCGCTTCAGCACTCGAGCGAGAAACGACAGGCTGCCGACGAGAGGACCACGAGACAAGATTGTCTCCCAAATACACATAGAACCCAGAAGTAGACTGTCTGGTATCCAGGCAGTTGGCCCAATCAACGTCCGAATAGGAAACTAATTGATGAGAGGGAGTGGAGTGTAGGACAAGACCAAGGTCGAGGGTACCTTTGAGGTATCGAAGGATGCGTTTGATGGGTTGGTAATGAGAGTCACGAGGATCGTGCATATGGAGACAGATTTGTTGAACGGCATAGAATATTTCAGGGCGAGTAAGGGTGATGTATTGGAGGGCTCCGTCTAGGCTTCGATAGTGAAAGGGGTCAGCATAGGGAATGCCGCTAGACATAGAAAGTTTAGATTTAGTATCAATGGGTGTAGAAGAGGGATGACAATCACGCATACCTGTGCGAGAGAGAGAGAGGACTTCGAGAATATATTGGCATTTAGAAAGGTGGAGAGATGTGCTGGTGCATGTGACAAATATGCCGAGAAAGTGATCAAGAGGACCAAGGCCCTTCATGGCAAAAGCAGAGCTGATAGTAGTGATTATGGGTTGAAGGAGAGGGGTGGAGGATGTTGTAAGGATGATATCGTCTACATATAGGATAAGATAGACTATGTGGTTCCCTTGGTGATATGTGAATAGAGAGGCATCATATTTAGAGGCAAGGAAGCCGATGTTACGTGCATGGGAGGCAAACCTCTGAAACCAAGCACGTGGGGCCTGTTTAAGGCCGTATAGAGATTTTTTTAATCGACAGATGTGTGAAGGAATGCGAGGATCAATGAAACCATATGGTTGTTGACTATAAATCTCTTCGGTGAGATCACCATGAATAAAAGCATTTTTACGTGGAGTTGGTTGATGGTCCATTATTGAGAGCGGGCGAGAGAAAGGACAACACGAATGGTGGCTGGCTTGACAACAAGACTGAAGGTTTCATCAAATTTGACACCCGGCTGTTGAGTAAATCCCTGAACTACCCAACGATCTTTATGACAAGCGAGAGAACCATCGGCGTTATGTTTATGACGAAATATTCATTTGCCAGATACAATGTTTGCTCCTGGAGGGGTGGAACTAGAGACCATGTGTGGTTATGCATGAGAGCATCATACTCATCATACATCGCCTAACTCCAAGCGGGATCACAAAGAGCAATTAGGTAATTGTGGGGAAGAGGGGATGAAACTATGGCCAAGAGATTTAGTTTATCAATGGGAGATGGAAGACGATTGGTGGTGATTCTAGTACAGTGTATAACAGATGGTGTTTGAGGGGAAGGTGGTGTTGTGCCTATTGAGTAAGATACGGGAGGGACGGCAGGCCGCCTGGAGTACACAACATGAAACTGAGGACGATCCTCTACCGTGGCAGGAAAACGATATGCGGCATGAGAATTTGCTACTGCGACAGGCTGATTCTCTGTCGCGGCAGGGACAATGGCAGCCACGACAGGAGTTTGGATGGGGGGATTTGTATCTGGCGTGGGTATGGTTGGGTTGAGGGTACTAGTAGGAAGTGGGGATGTGTAGTCGAGATGTGTTTGGAGATTGTTATCGGTAGAGGTTGTGGTGGATGGTGTGGATGGACATGCATATGGGAAAGTGTTTTCTTTGAATGTAACATGTCTAGATATTATAATTTTGCGTGTTTAAAGATTAAGGCAACGATAACCGCGATATATAGAGGGATATCCAAAGAAAACACAGCGAGTGGCTCTAGAAGAAAGTTTGTTGATGGCGGTAGAGAATGTGTTGACATAGCAAAGACAACCAAAAAAGTAGATCATGACACTACTAGAAAACAGCTAATCTGTGGCGCACCTATTTTGATCATCTGTGGCGCACTGGGGGTGCGCGGCGAGGTGTACGCAGCGGCTAAAATTTACCTGTAACGCACTGCCTGGTGCGATACGGATAAAAAGTTAGTTGTGGCGCACCACGCCACGGGTAGAGGTACATGGTGCGCTATGGCTACGAATTTCAAAATTCAAAAAAAAGCGGGATCAAGATCTAGATCGCGTCGTCGATGTCGTCGATGTTGTAACCTAACCGGAGGTGCGGGAGGTCGTGGCCATAGGATACCACCGCAAGGATGTGTAGGAGACCATGGCCACAACTTACCACGAAGGAGGGCGCGACCGTAGGTGGGTGGAGAAGGTGCCGGAGGAGGTCGAAGGTCGCCGGAGGTGGAGACGGTCGTGGCATGAGGTGGTTGGAGGAGGGACACGTCGTCAGAAGAGGTATCCATCGGAGGTGGGTGCATCCGGAGAGAGGAATCCGAATAAGGATGAGAGGAGTGGCAAGGAGGAGAAGTGGAGAAGATAGGATAATGAGAGGAGAAGAGGAAAAGGAAAAGTGTGGAAGTGGAGGAGAAGGAGAAGGGTAAGTAGAAGATAAGGAGGGTTAGGTGACCGGGTGGTGATTCGAATTCCGAATCCTGCTCACTTACTCGTGGCGCACTAGAGGTGGTGCGCCACGGGTAAGTGGCCTCCATTTTTTTCCACCCCCATGTGCGTCATGCATACGGCAGTTATACATAGAGCACCTATGTGCAGCGCGCCACGTCTGTTTTACCCGTGGGGCACCACTAGCATGTGCGTCATGGATGTATGGATTACCTATAGCCATTTTCCTAGAAGTGTGATACCGTGGTGTTTTCACGAGAAGAGAAAAGTGTGGTTGGTGGATGGATGAGAGGATGTAGGCCGGATATTGATTAGATATGTGATGTGTGAAGAGATTCGGACCAGAGAGTTGGTGGCATGGATGCTTGAAAAACAAGTGTGCAAATAACATCGTTTGTTGTGTGCACTATTAGGAAAACCTTCATTAGTGGCGCATCCATTTTGGCCTTCTATGGCGCATATGGGACGCGCCACCGTTATCTCGCCACTAATGAGAACTTCTGTGGCGCATTTGGAAATACGCCACAAAAGTCATGATACTTCTGTGATGCATTCTGCTCTATGCGCCATAGGTCGTTGTTCAGTGGCGTATTTTGGCAAATGCGCCACAGAAGTTGCATGCGCCACAGAAGATTATTTGCATATACCACATGTGTGTATTTCAGGTATTAAAAAATAGTACTGGTCCATAATCAGGTGTTATACATGTATTATACACGTATTATACAAGTATTATACACATAGCAGTAGAAATAGTATATTTTACTTAGTATATGAAAACAAACATAATACAAACAGAAATATAGTGTCATCACACTACTTAGATCCTGATCGAGGTACACAAGTGGTCATCATATTACAATACAAGTGAAAAGTGGCGAATATTTATACAAGTGTTGGTACAAAGTTCACCATCTCACATTACAAATGAAGTGGTCACCGCCTACACTAGAATCAAATAGAATACAACTATGATGACGATGAGCAAGAGCAAGAGCACTAGCAATATCTTCATCCGGTTCTCCGTCAACTCCGAGAGTAAAATAATTCTAATCCTAACCTTATTTTTCTTTTAAGTTTCTTTTTATTCTACAGATACCAGATTTGAAGATCAAGATTTTAGTTTAGGCTTTTATTTTTCTTTATAGAATAGTCACTTGTAATAACTCTCATATTCAATTGTAATCTTTAATTTATTATTTTGTACTCTTTATTTTATTATTTTTGTAATAAAGATTTTACTATCATCAATAAAGAAATATTATTCTTTATTTATTTGCTACTGTAAAGATTGTGGATGATTTTCATAAGTTACATTTTTGTAACTTATTTGTTGAATAAAATGATGAAATGGAGATTCTTATTCTTAATTTCTTTCTTTATATAAAGTTTGAGTTATTATTGGTTAATTCTTAATTAAATCAAATACTCAAACATCATTCAAAAATCCTTTTGAATTATAATTCAAACACTCAAGTTTTTAAATTCAAATTTCATTTCCCAAAACACATAAGTCCACCAAGATCATATCAAAGTCTATAACAATCATCCTTCAAGACTATACCTAATCTCAAAGTATGAAAGAAACCTTGATCACTTTAGGTTTTTTTATTTGGCGAAAAATTTACCCACATTTTCACAGATGAATGCATGCAATATCACAAATTTCTAAATCTACCCTTTGTTAGTTCCTAAATGTTGGGATGTTACAGACTTCCCCCCTTAAATTAAACTTCGTCCCGAAGTTTGTTGAGATGTACCTGAATAGTTCTGGATAGGATTTTCTTAAATCCTCTTCAAGTGGCTTCCCTTTCAGGGTGATGTTCCCACCGCACTTTGCAATATTTGATTGCCCTATTCCTTAACCTTTTCCAGTTTTCTTCCAAAATTTTATAGGGATTTTCAACATAGGTCAAGTCTGCTTGTAGTTATATCTCCTGATGTGTGATTGCATCATCCAGAACTTTCAAACATTTACGAAGTTGTGACACATGGAAAACATTATGCACTTGAGCCAATCTTGATGGTAACTGTAACATCCCAGGATTAGCACCTAGAAATAAAGAGGACACATGGTTGTGCATTGCATTCATGCATAAGAAAATCCGGGGAATTTTCGCGCAAAACTAAAAGAGCTGTAGAGGGATCGAGATATCTCTTGTTCTGATGGAAACACCAGGACAGGTGCGATGGATTTCGACATGACCTCTATTGTACTTTTGTGTTTGAGGAGAAGGAAATTAAAATTTGAATATTCAATTGGTGAATTTGAATTCTAAAAGAATTTGAAATGGAATGATAATTGGAAAGTAAATTGTAATAATAAATAAAAGGTGAACTCTTATTTACAATTATCTAAGTATACAAGATAATTGAAAATTCAAACACAAAAGGAAAAAGATTTACAATAAGAATTGCTTTCATAATTATAAACAAGATATGAATATTACAAGCAGATATAAATACTACATTATCTTTGCAAATATATTATAAAGAAAAAAAAAGAAAACTAGTAAATTTTATTGAATAAAATTAACAATACAATATTCTTTACAAAAGAAGAATGAATAAATAAAAATAATTCTTTTACAATGCTTTACATTTCACAAAAGAAAATGGTAGATTACAAAAGAATAAAGAAAAACACTTAAAACTAAATTCATCTTCATTATCTTTATCTTCTAAATCCTCTCTTCTTACTCCTGATCTTATACCTGCAAACAAAAAATAACAAAACAGTAAGAGTGAAAAGGGGATTGCTCTCAGAATGAACAGTGTAATGCACTGTAATCATTTCATCATTGAGCTTATCCTAAAAGGGGCAAATTTCACCAAATAAGATAGAATCTGTTCTTATCAGATTAAGCCTCAGAACACCCTCATTGGCCAGGGGCAATTTTCACCAAAGGAAAATAAAAGTGCAGGTGGTCAACGCGCTCCAACCTATCAAACCCCTACCACCAACTGTCCATTCGGCTAAGTTATTACAACCTATATGATCCAGGCAGAGCCCATAATGCCAAGTGGCTGCACTTGAAGCTTCTCAACATTTGACATCTCAAATATCTTTGTTCCTGGGTGGCATTCCACAAGTGAGATACACAGGGTAAACCATAGAAATGGGCCTTGTGTAACCACTCAACACAAACCTTTCTTTCCATTCCACCCAGGTGATTCATTCACTTAGTTGTTTTATTAAACAAAACACAAGTCCTTGACTTAGAAATATTCCATAGCATGAGTATAATCCAACCTTGTTTTCTACTGGCTAAGCTAGGCATGATGGTAGTAGGAATCTTAATTTAGGAAATTTCTACTAAGGTTTCATCTACTAGGATTTCCCATGGCATAGTTTATACTTAGCAAAAATTTCCATGCAAGTCCTACTTAGAAATATCACTAATGCATAATGAAAATAATGGGACAAAGGTATGAAGCATCACTTGCCTTTTCGGTAGAGAATATAATTTCACTCCTTGATCTTGCAATAGTCACACTCTTCAAATTCCACTACAATTCAATCAAGCAAGGCACAAATTCAATCTACCATTCAAGCAAACATCACATAAAATAATAAAAACAAAGCAATGCATGCAAGCATGCCAAAGATTGTTTTATTTTGGAAAAGTGGTTTCTAAAAGTTTATAAACATTCTAAAACACCTATTGGTCATTTTATAAAAGTGCCAAAACCATTTGCAAAATATTTTACCTATAAACCATTTTTAAACCAAATCAATATTTTATGTGGTTGAAAATGCTTTTTAGCAAAGTAATAATATATAGGGTTCATAAGATATATTTTTAAATCATAAAACCTTATGGTTAGGGTCAGAGAGTTTAATCCAAATCATTTCCCAAAGATTTTTCTCCAAAAGTATTTTTAACATATAAACAACATTTCCATTTGACTAGAAATGTTCAAAATCAAAGATTTATTCTTTTTCCCCACAAAATATGTTTTTGAATTCACAAGTTGTTTTATATGGTCAGTAGGTTCAAAACAATCTATTTGCCAAGGATTTTATCACAAAAATAAATTTAGAATGAATTTTATATTCAAAATATGCCTACACAAGTTTTTGCAAAAACAACCAATTTAACAGAAGCAATTTACTAAACAAAGTGCATGGTTGGAAAGTACTTGTTCTGCTGATTCCAATGATATAAAATTTGCAAAATTTGGACGTGTGGATCAAAAGTTATGAATTTTACAAACTTAAACATCTAATAGATCAATTATGGTTTTTATAAAACAGACTGGGCCACGTGTCTTGTTATTATTGGTCGAATACGTTTCGTGTGGATCGATTGCTTTAGACAGTAGGATTTAAGTGGGATCGTGAGGTGTTGATATAGCATACCTGAAAGAACATTTGTTAATCCCTAGTGTTTTGTGTGTTAGATAACAATACCAAGGATCATTTAATGTGTGTTGAAGTGTTGCAGCTCAGAAATCTACCTTTGGGGGCGGATAATCCGGCCCCACCAGGGGCGGATAATCCGCCCCTCCCTCTGCTCAAGCCTGCGCAAGCCCCAGAAGGGGGGGCGGAACATTGGCCGGATAATCCGGCCAGGCCGGATAATCCGCCCCCCAGGGGGGCGGATAATCCGCCCCTCCTGCTCTTCGCCAAGGCGCAAGCCCCAGAGAGGGGGGCGGAGTTTTGGCCGGACTTTCCGGCTACGCCGGATAATCCGCCCCAGGAGGGGGCCGGATAATCCGCCCCCCAAGTTTTTTCCAAGCTTCTCCAAGGCGCAAGCCCCAGAGAGGGGGGCGGAGTTTCCCCCGGAGAGTCCGCCCTTGGGGCGGAATTTTCCCAGGGGGCGGATAATCCGCCCCAAGTGGGGGGCGGATAATCCGCCCCCAAATTTGAGCAACGGCCAGATCTGGGGAGGGGGTATTTAAGCCAGCCTTCCCCCTCCTGTCAGATGGCTTGATTCATCTCGAAAAAGAACAGATCAGATCTCCAAAGTTCATACGAGAGTGCTCCACCTAGATCCATCCAAAGGCCCCATCCCTTTGGGAATCGAAGGAGGAGTACTCGACCTTCATCATCAGCAATCAAGCGCTACATCTCCTCTCCATTCATTTGGAGAACCTTAGATCTAGTATTTCTTGCAAAGATCTAGATCCTTGTTTTTGTTTATATTGATAAACCTTGTTTTTCTGACAGCTTGTTGTCATCCCGGGAGCCCCCAATTCGGTTGTGGGTGTGTGCCCCGATAGTATTGTAAAAGGCACCGGTTCCCGCCTCGAAGGGATCCTATAGTGGAGAAGGTGGATCAGGCCTCTCGTGGCGAGATCCATCGGAGAATAGGGTGAGGCCTATTGTGGCGTGGTGGTCTTAGAACCGCCCACCCCTCCAACGCAGATGTACTTCCCTTAACAAGGAAGGAACTGCGGTAAAACAAATCCCTGTGTCTCCGCGTGCTCCACTACGGTTTCCTCGCTCCTCCTTTACGTGCTTAGTAGTTAGGGTTTCATATAGGGAAATTCTCGTAGTTGCATATCTAGAGAATTTACTTTGTGTAAAGCCTAAAATTGGAAAAAGTATTAAAAATTGGTTAGCACCTATTCACCCCCCCTCTAGGTGCCCATACGATCCATTTCAATACCCCTTCGCGTAAATGAATCTATCTAAACCACCAGATGGAGATCTAACGGTGCAGAACAGATCGACCTAAATCGAGCGGCGCTGGCGGCGGAGCGGCCTAGCAGTGGCGTCGCCGGCAATGCAGGAAGCGAGAGATGGTGGGGAGAAGCTCACCTGGTTCGCTGTGCTTCGCCGATGCTCAACGTGTTCGAGAGGAGGCAGGGACGCACGAGGACGACGGGAATTGCTCGCCGGACTTCACGACGGCGTCGGGCACTTTTGTACGTTGACGTTGGCGAGGCTACACAGCTCGGAAAAGCAAAATAACAACTGCGTTAGATGCGTACGGGGTCGGTGATCAAGCGTGCATCCACGAGAGGAAGAAGGGCGGTCAGTACTCACCGGGGAAGGTCGACGGAGCGGAGGCAGACGACGGCGATGCTCAGACTTGGTTGTTGCCGAGCATATGGGACACGCGCGGGCAAACTAAATATGATGAGAGGTGCAGGAGGCTATGGGGAACACGCTCGTGTGGTCAAGGGGAGGTGCGGCTTGGCCAGAATCTTCACCGAAGCTTGCCGGAGGCAGTGAGAGCTTGAGCAAAAATTAGGGGCATCCCGGGGCTCTCGAAGTGTGGCGACTGGGGGAAAAAGAAGAGGGGAGGGAGGCTTCTAGCAGGGCATGGTCACGGCGAGATTAAGGCGAGGCATTGATGGGAATTTAACGCCGGCATCAACGTCTGAGAAACGGCCAGAGGGGTGCGTGGTCTTCGCGCGGGTGGGGAAGAAGACTGGGGGTGGGGTCTGGTTGACAGTGAGAGAGAGGGGTGAGGTGGGGTCCATCTGTCGGCGTCTGAGGGGGTGAAACTGCGGGTGCGAATCGTTTTTCCCATAGGGAGAGAGGGGTGGGCTGGACTGGGCTTAGTGGGCTGGGGTCGTTTCATTTTTTTTGTACAGATTGTTTTTCCTTTTTCTTTTTCTATTTATATGTTTTGATTTCTATTCAAACAAATCAAGCACTATTTAAATTCAAATTTCCACCAAACTTTGAGTAAATTCTTATACTGTTTATTAGTTCATTCTAAAGTCAAATTTAGAATAATTATTTTATTCTTTTTACGGTCTTTTATTGACTTTATAAATAGACAATTGTCTTTAATTCAAATAGGTTTTAATGTGTTTTAAAACTTTATTTGAAATCCATATTTTTACCAAACCTATTCAGTAGGTTTTATTTATTTATCAAGGTGTCAAATAATTCACCTTGAATTATTTGGAATATTTTTAATATGATTGATTTAAATTGGGTATTTGCCTTTTTTCCAATGAAATTAAATATGGGTTTAAATCCCTAAATTTTATTTAGTTGATTTCTTTGATTCCATTTAAGTTAATTAAATAAATTTTATACCACTTGGGTATAATCCAAATATTATTTTCCCATGATTTAATTAATCATACTTATTTGGGATTTGTCTTTATTCAAATAGAAATAGAATTTGGTTAATGCCATTTTATTTTATTTGGAAAATTCTTTATCCTCTTATTTTATTTGGATTTGGATTATATTCATTCCATTTGCTTATGGATTAGGCCAAGATTTAATTTGGTCTTTAAATATTCCTCATTTAATATTTCTTTCTTTATCTTATAAAATCCATATTTTTTTATTTATAGATCCAAACTTGGTGTTTCCAATTTGTATAATCTTATTTAATATTTTTTGATCCTTTTAAATGTCTTTAGGATTATTTGCTCACCATTTGGTGTGGATTTTTAGATAGGTGCTTTATTAGCTTTGGAAATTCTATTTCCTTATCTTATTAAATTCTTAATATTCTATTTATGACTCCAAATTAGGTGAAACCAATTCATATGGTTTTATAATATTTCTATTTGTCATTCTTGATCATTTTGAAATGTATTTTTGACTAATTTTATATGGATCAAATCCATAGGCTTAGAGATACTTGGAAATGTTTTTCTTCCTTTTGGGTTTTAGGGTTTTGGTTTATTTTCCAAGTGTTTAAATTTCAAGATGCTTTTAAGAAGAATGCATTTGACTTGATTTGAATTTAGTTGGATTCAAACATTAACCAAAGTTTGTTCAAGATGGGATTTTATGTTTCCACTTAGAAGCAAAAAGTTTCTTTTCACCCTAAATTTCAACAATTATTTATTTTGTTTATTTATTTTTCACATTCCAAAATTTGGAAAATTTTGGGATGTGACAGATATGCAGCATATGGGTGGGAGCCCTCAACGTCCCATGATAGTTCCGGCATCTGAACGGTCTATACAAACCATTGCCGTAATTCAAAAGGTGGGCATGGTGTACACCAATGAGACATGCGGGGTCGTGGAGAAGGCAGTGATTGGCTTGGATCTTAGGTTGGGCCTCAAACCAAGGAAGTTTGAACGGGGACATACTCCCGGCCTTACAACAAAACCTAAGGTCTCTCATGGGTAAAGTGACGCACCTCTGCAGAGTGTAAGAACTGTAACTTGTTACTCCCTGTTCCGGGAAGGAGCTGCGAACGCTGCGGGAAAGGAACTCCATGAAAGTTCTGGTAAACCCGTGAAGGCTGACGGACATAGATTTTCAGAATAGAAGCAACTTTTAAAGAAATGTTTACGAAAACCTGCATTGCCTACGACCTATGGTCTGTGGCTATAGATATAGTGCATCAAACACTTCTTTTCTAGTGAACTTGCTGAGTACGCTCGTACTCAAAGTATCTTCTTAACCCTTGCTAGATGCTGAAGCCAATACAGACGATGTCTACATCAAGTTATGCTCCAGGAATCATCATCAAAAAGCTAAAGCTCTTCAATGAAGTCAAGAAAGTCAACATATACATCAGCTCAAGTGAAGACGAAGTTGCTGATTAGATAAGAATAAAATCTCTAGCCATAGAACCTATTTCTGTAGTGTATTGCAATAGCAGCAATGCCAGACCATTAGTTAAGATATTAGTCTTAATAGTATTATAATTTTGGAGTTGTTTATTTCTGATTCTTCTTTGTAAGAAGTTTCTTCTCTCTCTTTAACCTAGAGTGTTCTCTGGATCTTGTGTAAAGAGTTGAGTTGTAACCTATAGTCATGTCTTGGACCTTCTGTATTTCTGTTGTACCACTCTGAGGGATGTAATACTAGTGAACGGTGTTTCATTGGTGTTATGTCAACGACTATAGTGTACTACATCATGCAGTGGTATGCTGGGTCACCGCAGTTGGTTGACCATATGCTTTGACCTTAGGATAAAAACCCTTTTAGGAAGATCTGTAGGTTGGATAGTGACTATAGGAGCCATCTTATCTAAACCAAATGATCTTATGACTTGTGATGAGTATCCACTTGAGAATAACCTTGTCACACCTAAGTCATATGCTTAAGTCATTCTTTCTTAGGAGTAACTATTTACCTTTTCTCAAGTACAGTGCTCTTTAGTGTCCTCCGAGGGAGACATAAACCACCAAGATACTGTAGGAAAGTGTAAGCCATCAATTGAAGTAGTCTTAATGGTATAGCCTAATCCTAGAATTTAAGTAAAGAATAGTAAAATCTTAGTGATAGTTGATAACCAGAGACAACATGATGAATATCATTAGGATAAATGTTGATGTAATGAGTAGTAATCATGTGGTATTCACTTGAGAATTCTACGTGATGAAGTGAAATTATGTTAGTATTTAACGATGGAGTAATGTGAAGCAAAGTCATCATGGTTAGATTAGTTCTTGAATCATGATGAACGAGTAAAACATAACGAGATCATGGTGAGATTAGCTCCGAAACCATGATGAGAGTGTAAATATGACAAGAAATTAGTAAATTATCCTGAAGTATAAGTATGAATATACCGTGGTAGAGCTATGATAGAAATCATAGGTGCTAAAAATTTCTAATAATCTATGGTTTAAGTTAACAAATAGAATCTGATTAGTCATTTGGAGAGATCATGTGAGGTTAGTTGGACAATAAAGAAAGGTTGAACATAGCTAGTCATTCCATAGATGAGACAAAAGTTTAGTTAAAACCAAGTTGAGACCACTTTTCTTAAGATTATCCTGTTGCAATTGAGCAACTAGGGTAAATATTGAGACAAAGTATAGTTTGATCCTATGTGCTAAGTATCACGATATAAACCTATATGAGGAGGTGTCATATACTACACAACTAAGCCTAAATTCTAGAGATATTATACTCAACTACTATATTCCGGGCTTAGATAATTGTGTGTTATATGTACCACATTTGGATTTATTTGTTTTTTCTTGGATCTTGTTGATTGACTAGATCTGTGCATGAAGTTTGACTTGGTGTGCAAATGCATGTTGCAACATCCAGTTATTACTTGATGTTATAGACCTAGATATGAATGGGAATTCGTGCAAGGGAGTGACGAGTTCCAAAGATCAAGATGAAGACCTACATGAAGACTGAAGCCAAGTGTAAGGAGTATCAACTCAATTTGGAGGATGGATAAAGTTCAGGTTATTCTTAGCCAGATATAAGAAGGAAGTTTAGTGTAGAAGATGTATAGAGCAACAAGAAGTAATAAACTTAAAGTTCAATCAAAGTAAGTAATGTTGCTAAGAATTAATGGGGTAGTAGTACCAAGATCATGGAAGCATCATGAATAAATGCAAATACGAAGTTTCAGAGAAAAATGGTATTCAAGCTCTGACAGTTCAGAAAGAATGTCGTGAGGACATTGGAAGCCGTAGGGTAATACCTACAACATATGATGATCCGCAACTGGTATTTGATCCACAGTTGGTATCTTGTCCGCAACCAGTGATGTTTGACATAGTTAATCAGATCATCTTAATGGTTGCATAAAGAGCATAAAATTTGGTCCAAGCCAAGCCAGACCTAAAGGACTATAAAATTTTAAGCGATCGTCTTTCGAGACTCTTTGCGGAAATTGACCTATCAAAGTGAAAATGTCCAAATAGTAAGTAAGATAAGTAATGCTGAAAGATTCACTTCGGAGATCCACAAATGTGTGGATACATCGTACAATATTTCATCAGACCCTAATTAGGAAGAGTATAAGATAGATAGAGACCAATATTCTCTTTATGAAGCCATCAAATACTAAATAGACATGTGAAGAATATTAGTAAACCCTAAGGGGGAGAGTAAACATTATAAATGAAAGTTGAAGAAGTACCATAGGTAATAATGAAAGAATATCTAAAGCTTAGTAAGGTAAAAGTTTGAAGGGGGTAAAAAATTTAATCCAAACAGACTAATTCTAAAAGAAAAACAACCCTTAAATGACATTTAAGGGGGAATAAATTACATCCAATTGGACATGTGTAGAGGAATAAGAAATTCCAATGGGTATGGACTAAATGAGTTCAAATCCACTTTTCGGAAGGACCACTAGTATAAACCATACAATGATAAGTTAAAGGTTAGTCTTTTGGCCTCCACTATTGACTAAATTAAAACCCTATTTTAGTGAGACTTCCAAGAACTTATATAGTATAATCAGGAAGTTTGATATTCAAGTAAGGGAGTTGTATTAGGATACCTAATAAGGGTAATGAACTAAAGCAGAGACCCCAATTGAAGGATCTTCTAGTAAGGACATATCCCTAAGGGATTATAGTAAGAGGAACATTAGTGCATTGTAGACAACAAGTTGGTCATTGCCAAGTAGGAGGAGAATTTAAGGAAAAGGTATGGATATGGGATATTACAATTATTCCCATTTGAGGTTATCATGGAATTGGGAAGTGTCGTGATCAATACAATGGCAATTCCTTATTCTAAAACGTGAGAGTATACGAACTTCGAGGACGAAGTTTATTTTAAGGGAGAGAGTCTGTAACATCCTAGGATTAACACCTAGAAATAAAGAGGACACAGGGTTGTGCATTACATTCATGCATAAGAAAATCCGGGGAATTTTCGCGCAAAACTAAAAGAGCTATAGAGGGATCGAGATCTCTCTTGTTCTGATGGAAACACCAGGACAGGTGCGATGGATTTTGACATGACATCTATTGTACTTTTGTGTTTGAGAAGGAAATTAAAATTTGAATATTCAATTGGTGAATTTGAATTCTAAAAGAATTTGAAATGGAATGATAATTGGAAAGTAAATTGTAATAATAAATAAAAGGTGAACTCTTATTTATGATTAAGACAGAGTATTTACAATTATCTAAGTATACAAGATAATTGAAAATTCAAACACAAAAGGAAAAAGATTTACAATAAGAATTGAGTTCATAATTATAAACAAGATATGAATATTACAAGCAGTTATAAATACTACATTATCTTTGCAAATATATTATAAAGAAAAAAAGAAAACTAGTAAATTTTATTGAATAAAATTAACAATACAATATTCTTTACAAAAGAAGAATGAATAAATAAAAATAATTCTTTTACAATGCTTTACATTTCACAAAAGAAAATGGTAGATTACAAAAGAATAAAGAAAAAACACTTAAAACTAAATTCATCTTCATTATCTTTATCTTCTAAATCCTCTCTTCTTACTCCTGATCTTATACCTGCAAACAAAAAATAACAAAACAGTAAGTGTGAATAGGGGATTGCTCTCAGAATGAATAGTGTAATGCACTGTAATCATTTCATCATTGAGCTTATCCTTAAAGGGGAAAATTTCACCAAATAAGATAGAATCTGTTCTTATTAGATTAAGCCTCAGAACACCCTCATTGGCCAGGGGCAATTTTCACCAAAGGCAAATAAAAGTGCAGGTGGTAAGCATCAGGTTTTTACCTGATCTGATCCACACTTTCTAAGTTACAGTTCTTGTAACTTGAACCAGAGAAGGGACACAAGTAAGCAGCTCACACACTACATGCAGCAGCTGTGCTATCAACACCAGGAGCCTCACAGGAAGTACAAAAGGAAGAGCACAGTCGTAATAGCTCAGCTACAGGCTGATCCACATCTCTCCACAACACATCAGCACATCACACCAACTCATAAGCCTACATCACATTGGTTCCTGCTAGTTTCCACCAGATCACACAATCTTTCATCACAAGAAGACCAAACAGATCCATCACAAGATGATGGCTTAATGGAGGGGAAAGTTTAAAAGGATAGCAAAGCAACTTAGGAGCCAAGAGGAGCAAGATCTGTTCCAGGAAAAGCAGGACAAGGCCAAAGGGGGGCATGCTAGCAGTAGCATGAGTTGTAGCTGATCAAGATCTACAACAGATCATCAGCCAATCACCAAAAGTAGGTAAACCATCAGAAATACACAAATGATCATGTAGCATTCATTATCATATTTGAATAAAGATCTAGGGCTACAAGGGATACAATAGTAATCAACTAAACCCATCTACCCTTCCACTAGAATATTATCTAGGAGGATTGTATGGGGAGATACTCTCAGAATTACATAGAAATGCCATGTCAGATTCATCACAGAATATTAAATCCAACAAATCATATTTGTTTTTATTCCAAAGGATTTGGCCTCAGCCTGTATGCATCATTGGCTGGGTCAAGACTTCCTTCCACCAAAACATTAACTATAGCAACTGATCTTAGTCAGGAAAATAACATCCATGCACTATTCAGCTTCAGACCAGCATCATTAGCTTATTATCTAGTTTTTACTAGATAAAAATACCACAACTGCTAGGCTTTAGGGCACATTCCCAGAGTGTAGCACCTCTGCACCTCACAGATTTAGAATGCCTTGAGCATAAACTCAAGTCCATTTTCCTAAATCCACAAATCATCTTCCTAAAAGAATTCAGGAATCATTTAAAATGGTTGTTATCTTATAGGCAGTGTACTCATATTGGCCACTCAGTTACACTTACTAAACAAACAATCTTATCATTTCCCTAGTCAACCATCTAGGAAATCAATTATCCAGTTATCAAGATATTGGTAGATAAAGAAAATCTACATTGTATATCCCAATTCATATTTTTCCGAGGACATGCCTTTGTAAGATATGATCATCAATAGCTCATTAAAAGCCATCTGCAAGCAACCAACATTAGAAAATTTAGATCATTTTCCTAGCTATATGTCTAGGAATCATTTGGGTGTAACAACTCTGTCATATTGACAGGCATAGAATTCAGTTGAACATTATGAATCCATAACTTATAAAAAAATATAAGAGTACAATCACAAGATTAGATTGACAGTGCAAAAGCATATCTTACACATATTTTAATTCAATCCCAAGAGCATCACATAGTTATGTAATAAATCTAGGAAGTTTACTTATATCATTTCCCTGAATACTTGCTTCTAGGAATCATTTTTAACCCTAGCTGTCAACATAGATAACTAAGTTTAGTTCAATACAGACTCTAGATCATCATTGAACCAAAGGTTCAATAAATCAAAGCCTAGCATATTATCATCTTAACCAGCTACCAACTTAACCACATTTTCTTTAGCAAAACCACTTGTTTTCTGATCAAACTAACAGCCAAAGGTAACTGTACAATTGACAAATACCAAGTACTGGTAGTGTGAAATTGAGATACATGTGTCACACTTTTGACCTGAGAATAACAGTAATCACAAACCTCTCTTCTAACAATAAAATTTCACAAGCTATCCAATATATTACATCAACACAATTTCCTCCACTTAGCAATTCAAAGGGAATGAGATCCTCATCATACAAACACTAGGACAGCGCATTCGTGCTACTTAGGATAATCCTATCATCATAGAGAGAAATCTGAAGAGGATTCTAGTGGAGAAAAGAAAAGGGAGAATCCCCACTTACCCGTGGTCCTCGCTTAGAGATGGGAGAGGAAGCAAACCGGCGGTGAAGATTGGCGTGGCGGCGCGGGGAGCACCGGTGGCGCTCAACCCGCGCCAAGCCGCGTTCATAGAGCTCACAATGAGGAAGACGGCACCATCTCCTCACCAAGGCACTAGGGCGATACCAGAGGAGCGTCGGAGCACCACATCCTCGGCAACAACACAAACCCTAGCCATCGGAGAGAGAGAAGCGTGGCTAGAAGAGGGCCCAAGGATCGAATCGAGCTGGGCTATTCGATGCAGCATCGTCGACTACCTCAACATGCAACATGGTGGCGGCCTAAGGGTCTAGAGATGGTCGGAATCGAGTGTCGACGATGAGGGACTCCTAGTCGCCAGAGAGGGGAATGAGTGGGTGAGGATGAACAAGCTCGACAGAGAGAAGGGGGGGTACTGGGCCGATGGATCGGTCCAGTGGCAACTGGTTGGGGTTTGACCCTAAGGCCAGTTGGGCCAAGTTTGGTCCAGATGGGCCTGGCCCAATTCCAAAGGAAAAATAAGAAAATAAGACATTTATCAAATCACTAAATGACCAAACTACCCCTGAACATAATTTATACTCTAGAAAATATAGAAAAAATCCCAAAAATACATATGATATATCAAAATGACCACAAAAATAAAATCTACCTAATAAAAATATAATTTTAATTATTTAAAATAAATATAAAGTAAAATAATTATTAACACTATTAAATCTTAAATGAAATTTTATTAAATAAAACAAAAACCCTAAAAATAAATAAAAATCATTTTTGTGTATCAAAATAACTCTAGTATTTTATAAAAATACTAACTTAGAGTTTTACAAATAAAACATAAAAAAATATTGAAAGACACTTAATACTTTGATGAATTTTATAAAAATAAATATAATACCTAAAAATAAATAAAATTCATTTTTAAGGTCTTGAATAAATATATTACACTAGAAAAATATTAAATATATTATTAGAAAAGTCTTTAATATTTTAAATAATAAATCCTTACCTAATACCTATTTTGTAAATTCTTTAAGAATAATTGTTAAGTAAGAAATAATTATATTTCCTCTGAAATATTAATACTCTAAAAATCAAATTCCTAAAATTCCAAACCAAAACTAAGGTTTATAATAAAACTTAAGTGTAAATTATTAACTTTAAATATATTTTGAAATTTTAAATAAAGATTTAAAACCACAACCTTCAAAATAACTTTATAAGCATTCACTAAAATATAAAGTGAATAATTACACACCTTAGTTATACCTATCATAAATCTAAAACTTAGGAATAATTAAAATATATTACATCTTAAGTTTACTTACCCTTTTAAAGTTAACTTTAGTCTCAAAGCTTATAAACAACAGGTCTAATACACCACTTATGTTTTTATAGTTAACTCTAGTCTACCAAACTTTAAATATAATACTAAATACTTTATTATATGTTTTATAGTTAACTTTGGTCTGTTATAATTAAGTTATAAAGTATCTTAATACCAAACCAACCAAGTTAAAAACCAAGATAGATAAGTCTCAAATACTAATGCTGTCATTATTCAAATAGAGTAATTCTTTCTTACTTACAAACTATAACTAGAAAGAACACCTCCTAAGGTTAACTTAAAAGCTTAAATGCTTCTTCTTAGTTAAGTAAGATTTTTTTCAAATGTTATTCTTTTTGCCACTTCAAACATCAAATAACAATTAATAATAACCACATTACATTAAGCTTTACTTATATACCTAGAATTTATAACACTTCAGTTCCTTATAAATGTCATTACTTGCAAGGTAAAACTTGAAGATAAGATAATTCACATATAAGCAGTCCTTGAGTAGCACATCTCATTAATATATCTTATTGTTGTATGCCATTATATTGACATGTTGTTTCACACACGTTCACAAGCCTTAATAAGAAGCACATGTGTGAAACTTAATCTAAAAGGGCAACACATTCCAAGGGAAACCTTTCTAGTATCCAAACACTAGAACAATGTTTCCTCGGGATTCGAGTGTACGAAATTGCATTACAATACTTATGCTTAAAAGCATCTTGCTTCTTTAAACATTAGTCCTTACCGGACCAATGATGCTGATTTTAGATATTGGATCTTTTATATTGTCCTGAAGATCGTGAGTGCATAATCTTGCAATCACAAAAGGCAAGTTCACACTTGCTCATGTCCTTTGATTATTTTCTTTAAAGTATTTTACAAATCCAGTGTTGTCATCACCTACATTTGAAAAAGGTCAGAAAACACTATTTTCATAATAATGTGATTATAGGTTATTTACCATGAGGTAATAACCTACTATAAGAGTTCCGGTGGTAAAGGAACATATTATCTAAGACTTAACAACCAATGTCTTCAGTGATTCTTGCGCCGTATATTACGCGTTGACCATGATATTTGGAATGGGACGAAGAAGTCAGCTGTATCTTTTCCTTCTCGCCTGGAGCTGGATGTGCGGGTCGTGGCTATTATCACTCGTAGCGTGCATATTATATGGTAATTCGTAGAGGATATGCAACATATGGGTGGGACCCTCAACGTCCCACGATAGTTCCGGCGTCTGAACGGTCTGTACAAACCATTGCCGTAATTCAAAAGGTGGGCATGGTGTGCACCAAGGAGACATGCGGGGTCGCGGAGAAGGCAGTGATTGGCTTAGATCTTAGGTTGGGCCTCAAACCAAGGAAGTTTGAACGGGGACATACTCCCGGCCGTGCAACAAAACCTAAGGTCTCTCATGGGTAAAGTGACGCACCTCTGCAGAGTGTAAGAACTGTAACTTGTTACTCCCTGTTCCGGGAAGGAGCTGCGAACGCTGTGGGAAAGGAACTCCATGAAATTTCTGGTAAACCCATGAAGGCTGATAGACATAGCTTTTCAGAATAAAAGAAACTTTTGAAGAAATGTTTACAAAAACCTGCATTGCCTATGACCTATGGTCTATGGCTATAGATATAGTGCATCAAACACTTCTTTTCTAGTGAACTTGCTGAGTACGCTCGTACTCAAAGTATCTTCTTAACCCTTGCTAGATGCTAAAGCCAATACAGACGATGTCTACATCAAGTTATGCTCCAGGAATCATCATCAAAAAGCTAAAGCTCTTCAATGAAGTCAAGAAAGTCAACATATACATCAGCTCAAGTGAAGACGAAGTTGCTGATTAGATAAGAATAAAATCTCTAGCCATAGAACCTATTTCTGTAGTATATTGCAATAGCAGCAATGCCAGACCATTAGTTAAGATATTAGTATTAATAGTATTATAATTTTGGAGTTGTTTATTTCTGATTCTTCTTTGTAAAAAGTTTCTTTCTCTCTTTTTAACCTAGAGTGTTCTCTGGATCTTGTGTAAAGAGTTGAGTTGTAACCTATAGTCATGTCTTGGACCTTCTGTGTTTCTGTTGTACCACTCTGAGGGATGTAATACTAGTGAACGGTGTTTCATTGGTGTTATGTCAACGACTATAGTGTACTAAATCATGCAGTGGTATGCTGGGTCACCGCAGTAACTCTAAAGCATAAGCTATAGTTCTGTTCTGACTCAATATCTTGAATGGTCCAATATATCTTGTACTCAGTTTTCCTTTAACTCTGAACCTATTCACCCCTTTCATTGGACTTACTTTCAAATATACCATGTCTCCCACTTCTGGATGCCAAGATCTTCGACTTTGACCAGCATAATCCCTGATCTTATCAATGATATCTTGTCTTTCCTTGATATAGTCTGGTGCAAACTCCTTGCTACTTCCAGGCTCATACCAACATATTGGTGATCTATACTTCCTTCCATACAGAACCTGATATGGAGCTCCCTTCGGACTACTCTGATAGCTATTATTGTAGGAAAATTCTGCCAATGGTAGATGATCGTCCCATGTACCTCCAAAATCTAATGCACAAGCTCTCAACATGTCTTCTAGTATCTGATTTGTTCTTTCTATTTGTCCTCCTGTCTCTAGATGATAGGCTGTGCTAAAATATAATTTGGAACCAAGTGCTTCATGCAATTGTTTCCAAAATGCTGAAGTAAACACCGATCCCTTATCAGTTACGATCTTTTTGGGCACTCCATGCTTACTAATATCTCTTTGATGTAAACTTCTACTAACTTCTTGGCATTATCTTTCTGATTTACCGGAATAAAATGTGCACTCTTAGTGAGTCTGTCCACAATTACCCATATCATATCCTTCCGTTTAGGTGTCATGGGCAATCCTGTGATGAAGTCCATACCTATTTCTTCCCACTTCCATTCGGGAATTTCCAAAGGTTTTAATGGTCCTACTGGACTTTGATGTTCAGCCTTCACCCTTTGGCAAGTATGGCATTCTGATATATATTTAGCAATGTCCCTTTTCATGTTATTCCACCAGAATAGTTCTTTCAAATACATATACATCTTAGTACTTCCTGGATGTATAGAATATGGTGTTTCATGTGCTTATCTGAGTATGACATTTCTAATTTCAGTCACATCTGGAACACAAAGACGGTCTTGAAACCATAAAGACTCATAATCTCCAAGGCGAAAAACTGATTTTTTCCCTTGAGATGTCCTCCGAATTTCCTCAGCAATAAAAGGATCTTCTGCTTGATGTCTGAAAATTTCGTGCTTAAGATCACTGTCCTGCTCTGCAACTACCTGCATAGTAGCTAATCCTCCAAGAACCTCTGTTCTAATGAATTGAAGCTCTAATCTTTCCAAGTCCATTTGTAACTCTTTTGGTAGTCCCGATTGCTAGGCTGAATCTCTGCACTCTTTCTGCTTAAAGCATCAGCTACAACATTTGCTTTCCCTGGAGTATAGTTGATTGTTAAATCATAATCTTTGATTAGTTCCAACCAACGCTTCTGTCTCATATTCAATTCCTTTTGAGTGAAGAAATATTTGAGACTTTTATGGTCAGTGTATAACTCACATCTGGATCCGTAAAGAAAATGCCTCCATCCTTTTAGCACAAAAACCACTGCTGCTAACTCTAAATCATGAGTTGGATAGTTGACTTCATGTGGTTTCAGTTGTCTTGAACCATAAGCAATAACTTTCCGATCTTTCATTAACACACAACCCAAACCTTCTTTAGATGCATCACAGTATACTGTGAAGTCTTTTCCTGTTTCTAGAACTGCTAAAATTGGAGCTATGGTTAACCTGGTCTTTAACTCCTGAAAACTTGCTTCACACTTCTCATCCCAATTGAATGGTGTATTCTTTCTTAACAATTTGGTCATTGGTCCAGCTATTTTGGAGAAACCTTCAATGAATCTCCGATAATAACGAGCCATTCCTAAGAAACCTCGAATTTGCTTCACATTGGTTGGTGCAGTACACTCTAATACTGACTAAACTTTAGATGGTTTACAGCAATTCCATCTTTACTGATCACATGGCCGAGGAATTCTACCTCATCTAGCCAAAATTCACACTTACTAAACTTAGCATAAAGTTTATGTTCCCTTAGAGTCTGCAATGCTATTCTCAAATGATCAGCATGCTCTTCCTTATCCTTGGAATAAATCAGAATATCATCAATAAAGACTATGACGAACTTATCCAAATATGGCATGAAGATTTTGTTCATAAGATTCATGAATATTGCTGGTGCATTGGTCAAACCAAATGGTACAACCAGGTATTCATGGTGTCCATATCATGAGACAAATGCTGTCTTTGGAACATCTTCCGGTTTGATTTTTATTTGATGGTATCTAGATCTTAAGTCGATCTTTGAAAATACTCCGGCTCCTTTCACTTGATCAAACAAATCTTGGATCCTTAGTAAAGGATACTTATTCTTGATAGTAACGTTGTTCAAATTTCTATAATCTCCACACATCCTTCTTCCACCATCCCTCTTATCCACAAAGATTACTGGTGTTCCCTATGGAGATACACTTTCCTGAATAAATCCTTTTCTGGATAACTCATAAATTTGTTCTTTGAGTTCTTTTAACTCTTTGGGTCCCATATTATATGGTGCTTGAGCTATTGGTGTCGTACCAGGAATTAGATCAATAGTGAACTCTATCTCCCGATTTGGTGGCATTCCCGGTAGCTCTGCTGGAAAAACATCTTGAAATTCATTTACTATAGGAATATCTTCCAATTTGACCTCTTTCATCGAGTTCAACTGCAGATCCACCATGATATGACTGTGTTTATCTGCTTGGTAAACTATCCTTGCTCCACTTGGAGTTTTGATTGAGACAGTTTTCTCCTCAGAATTTATCTGAGCTCCATGTTCCATCATCTAGTCCATCCCCAGCAGTACTGCAATTCCCTTCAAAGGAATCACATAAAGGTCTGCAAAGTATGTACAAACATAGATCGAGATAACCTGATCTTGTTTGATGTGGCGTACAATCACATTTCCCCCTGCCGTAACTACGGTCATAGGGTTTTCTAACGTTGCCCTTCTAACCCCAAATTTATCACATAATTCTTCCGAAATGAATGAAGTAGTTGCACCAATATCAAATAGAACTTTGCCGGGATTGGTAAGGATATTGAGCGTACCTATCACTGCATGCTCCGAATTATCCACCTCCTCGAGGGTTGCACAGTTCAGTTTCCCGATAGGTCTGTTCCTCTTGCCATTATTGTTCTTGCCATTATTTCCTCCTTTATTGGGCTATCCATTTCCTCCACTGGCTTGTCCTCCTCCCTTGGTAGGCCAACCTCCTGGTGGTTTGCTCGGACAATCGGGCTTGATATGCCCCCTCTGACCACAACCGTAATAGATCACTACAGGCTTTTTGCATTCTCTCTAGAAATGCCCTAGAATTCCACAGTTGTTACAAATAACATTCCTTCCAGGATTGGATTGATTTCCACCACTGCCCTTGTTATTGTTATTGTTATTATTATTGTTACCATAGTTCTTGTTCCGGGGTTTGAACTCCAGATTGGGTTTAGGTTTACTTGCCTGAATTCTCTTGGTTTCCTTCTTGGATCTCTTCCTCCTATCCTCTTGGAATTCTTATAATCATCTCCTAAAGTAATGGATGCATCCAGCAACTGCTGATAAGTTTGCTTATTAGCTAACCTTAGCCGCATTTTCACAAATGGGTTTAACCCACGCAGAGAACGCTTCTTTCGCTTGTCTTCGGTGTTAACATCCTTCTCAGCATAGCGAGACAGTTGACTAAACTCCCGGATATACTTCATAACACTAGTATATCCCTGCTGAAGCTCCTCAAATTATCTCCGCTTCAACTCCATAACACTCTCCGGAACATGATATTCACGGAATCTCTGCTTAAACTCCTTGATGGGGATATGCCTACTGGGGTATACCCAGCAGGACGTTTCCTACTGGCCCAAGCGTCAGCGACTGGGCCTGTAGGACGGCGACTGGATCAAGACTTGGCATGGACTCGAGCGACTGGAAGCTGAAGGCCCAGAAGCGTAGCTAGGCCCAGTCGGACTAGGTCATAGAATCTCCGAATCCTTAACTAATTCGGTTGTGATCTGTAAACCCTAGCGAGATGAGTCTATATAAACCTCCCTAGAGGACGCATAGAGGACACGTTCCATCATACACCCTAGCGACTCCCCGCCTAGCCGCCGAGCTCGCCCCATTGTACTCTCACCATAATACAATCTAGCAGGAGTAGGTCTTTGTGGCATCCCGCAAAACCACTACTAGAAAATCGCGTTGAATTTGTGCATTGCATCGTCATCATCATGCATAGTTTGCATAAAACTATTTTTGCAAACCCCGATTTGTTTTCCAAACGCCCCATCTTTATTCAAACGCAAAACCTCGGGTCTCCGGATTATTTTGTTTTGTTGCTATCGGGTTGCAAACGGCCCAATTAAAGCAAATAAAATATTAAGTTATTTTAGCAGGGGCAGTCGAACGGGCCGTTTCGACCCGAACGACCACCCCCAGGATTTTTTTTACAAACGGTCCACTTGACCCGCCCTTCTAATACTAAAGCTACCTACACCTAAACTACCCACACCCCAGCCACATCACCCTGGCCACTCCCCTTGCGCCACCTCACCCTCTCCATCCCCTCCAACCAATCCCACCATGCCACATCACCCAACCCCCTCTTCCCTTCCCTCTCTCTCCCTCTCAAACTCACACGCCACACCCCCCTCTGACCCAGCCTTATCCACTCCCACCCCCGGTCCCACGCGGGACCCGCCTCTGCCGCCCTGTCCCCTGGACCCACCTGGCCCCGCACGCGCGCCCTTCCCCAGAACCGCCCTCCCCAGCGCCCAGACCGCCCGTCGCCCACCCTCCTTCTTCCTCCCCCTCTCTGTGCCCGCCGGTGCGCCACCGCCCGCTCAACCTCCCGGCGCCGCCGGCGACCGCGCCCCCACCTCCCCCGAGCCGCGGCTCCCTCGTCGCCTCACCCTCCCTCGCCGCTCCTTGCGCCTTCCGTGCAGGCCCCACACCGCCGCCGCCGCGCCGCCCTTCACCGCCCCTGCGTGCTTCCCCCGCGCGCCTGCGACCACCTCCGCCCGCCGCCCTAGCGCCACCGCCCCACCTCTCCTACCGCCGGCGAGCCTGCGGCCGCCAGCACCGGCTCCCTCCGCAGCAACCGCCCGCCGGACCCGCTCCACCGCCCCCGAGCCGGCCCGCCTCCACCAGCACCCTCCCCCGCCCGCAGTCGACCCCGTCGCCTCCGCCTCGCCTCTCTGCGTCCGTCGCCGGCGCGCCTCCGACCCGCGCCCAGGCCCTCGTCGACCGCGCGCCGTCGCTCCGCCTCGCCGCCCCAGTCCGCCTCGCCGGCCGCCGCTTCTCCGGGCCCCCTCGCGCGTCGCCCGCGCGCCCCGACCCCGTCAGCGAGCCGCTCCGCCGCGTCCCCGCCCGAGCCCCGGCGTCCGCCTCCGGCCCGTGCTCGCCTGCGCGACCCCGGCGCCCGCTCCGGCCGTCGCGCCCAACCCCGCCTGCCTCGGCCCCGTCTCCCCGCGTGAGCGCCGGCGCCGCCCCAAGCTTCCCCGACGCCGGAAGCCACCCTCGCCCCAGCGCGCCTCGAGCCCCGCAAGCGTCGCCTCACCGCGGGCCCGCTCTGCGCCGCCGCCGCGGAGCCCGCTCGTCGCCGACCCGAGCCGTGCCCTGCCCAAGCTCGGCGTCCGCGCCGCCGCGGTTCCCTGTTCCGGCCGCGCCCGCCGTGGAGTTCTGCCACCAGCGCCAAGTCCGTCGCCGACGGCCTCGTCCTATCTCGCGACCCCGCCTCGCCTCTATGTCCCGGTGTAGTGTCTGTGAGTTTTGGTGTAAACGTGTTGCGGTGATGCTAAGGGAGCTGTTGGACAAAGAGGACCATGACGCCCCGAGCTCTACTTCTTAGCGTGTCGCCATCGACAAGACCGCCACATGAACTCCTTCACGGATCCCAGGACCCCGAAGCCCGATCCGAAGGCCGAAACCGCCGGACGCCAAGATCGTCAATCGGATCCGAGGACACCGAGACCCCGGCGCGACGAGTTCTTCACCCCGGATGCCAAGACCGACCCGGTACACGGGCCCAACAAGACCCTCGCAACGGCAAGCTCGACCCTGTGGGACCCGACAAGATCTGCCCGACGACTAGAACGACACCGACCCGGAAGATCCGATGCGCCCCGACACCGAACCAAGTCCGGCTTCCCGGAACGCCAAGATCTACCCCAGAAACCCGAGAACGCTTCCACCGAGACCCCGACGCGGCAAGATCTACCCCCGATATCCGAGAACGACCCCGGAGCCCGAGAACGTTCCGTCGAACCCTGGACCCCGAGACCGGACCCTGGACCCTGTCGGACCCCGAACCCCCAGAACCCAAGATCTGCCGAACCCTATATGTGTGACCCCTTTTTCCTCGAACCCTATTTTATAAGATAATAACAACTTGTTGCATTAAATCATTCATCTCGCATGCATATCTGTGGTTTGGGGGCCTTATGCTGATTCACCTAATAATTAAAGATGGGGCCCATATGCGTGCAAATCTAGACTCATATCGGCCTCATTTAAATTTGTGTAGCGAACCCGGTTCTATCTTTTGCCATGCTAATACAACATTTAAATTGCGGGGGTTCTAAACAACTTGAACCACTTAAATATTTGTCGGGACCCCGGTTCCGCTTAATATGACCTAGTTGCATCGCACTTTGCCATGCCATGCATCATACATGCATCCTGCCGATCTTCTGCCGTGTATTAAATATTACATCCGGTGTTTCTTCTAGTGTTTTGCTTCTTCGCGGATAAGGCCGTTGAGTTGATGTGAGCTTCGCCCGATCTTCGGGAAAACCTTCGACAATGTTTTCAGGCGAGCATCTTCCCCCTTTCTACCTATCTTACTTTTATAGTCTTTATTCCCTCCTGTTGATCTATTGCTATCTGTGTTGCGATGCTTTAGTTTCCGTACCTATGATATCCCTTGCAGCCCTATATTGCCTCGGACACATCCTATTACCTGTTGTTTGGTAGATAGTTGGACTTGCGCGTCGTAGTCGCTTGCTCAAGTGATGTTGCGTGTTGTCAAATGCCACAGCTGTTGATGTATTGCCGCATGTTGTTGTTGGAGCTGATCATAGTTTTACTTATTGTTCACTTTAATTCCTGTTTAACAACTAAAATTGAAATAAGCAGAGGCATCGGTGGGTGATAGATAATATTTGGTTTCCGAACGCCCACTTGTGTCCCGTAAGACCCCGAGTACTTGATACCTGTTCCTTGATTTATCGCGCTATCCACATCCGGGAGGTATATGGGACCCCCCTGAGCCAGAGCTTGATTCAGTCTTATTTCTTGGGGCCACAAACTAGTTTGGGGCTTTATTACTATCCTGTACTTATGCCATGTTTTACTGTTTTATTTACGATTGTGCGAGGTACTGCACACTGTACTGTTTAGGATCGGGACACGATTCCGCGGTGTCGACAAGCCCCGTTTGGGGTTCCCAGTCGTTCACAGCCGTCTACCCAGACCTTGAGTCCGTCTCGGAGCTAGCTTACTTCGTTGCGGGTAGCTTAATGGGGTGGCCCCCTGAAATATTTCTGAATCCTGTGATTGCTTTGTCGTGAAGGCCTCGTTGGGTTTTGATTTGGTTTTTCCGAGGTTGATCGAGTGTGTGTTGCTATTGGTGCACCCCGGCCGGGTAAAACTTTCTGAAAGCCGTGTCCGCGGATATGGACGACTTGGAGCACAGTATCTCGATCATAGACAAGCATAACTAAAGTTTACTGCTATAAATTTGACTTTATAATGACTAGTAATCAGCTTCACTATAATGGAATGGCTAATAATACTGCCCACAACTGCTTGTTTGGATTGTCGCTTGCGACCATTGTACCTGACTAGTAAGTATTGCAACTACAACGGCATGGCTAAATAAAAGTACCAACAACTGCTGGGTTTTGGGTTTATCTCATGTTAAACGTACCTGACTAGTAAGTGCTGCCACTATAACGGAATGGTTAATTAAAATGACCCACTGCTTATTTTATCAGGACGCTTATTTAAACCTGACTAGTAAATGCTGCAACGATAACTGAATAAGTAAAACTGCCAATGGTGTGAGTTCCTCGGTTGACTTCCTCGATTGGACTCGAGGGGGAAACGCCAGGATGGGTTTGTTTGGTGTTAGCTCCAGGTTGGATCCGAATAGGTCTATCTTACCCCTCTCTGTTTGCCGCCAGTTGTATCGAGTCTCTATAGGTTGTTTAGTGCATGCTGCCGCTGCCGCTCAGTCCACCATACCTATGTAGGCGAGGACCGACGAATTCTAGCCTCGCCGTGTACTGGCCTCAGTACTGACGCTCCTCTTTTTCCTTTGCCCTTTGTCGGCACCCCTTTTGTTTAAGCAGGTTTGAGATCGACGCCGTTAGCAGGGTTGCCCTTCCGGCTTGGCCTGGGCAGGGTTATGGACGCCATTGGTTATTCTTCAGGGCTCTTAGCCCCATTTGCTCTTGTCCGTAGTCGGATGCTCTACCGTTTTCAAGGTGATTTGGGTCTTGTATATTATATCTGTATTCTTGACTCATTGAGTCGCCGTTATATATATATGTTCTGTCGGTCCCATCGAGGACTGTTGTGTAATGTTATTACTTCGTTTTCCACCCGCACGAAAGTGCCTGGTGGGCACCTTTGCATCGTTTCTATGCGGGTTTGGTGAATTTTGCCCAAACTTGCATAGGTCCGATTCTGAGGGTGTTACAGAGTGGTATCAGAGCCAAGTTGCGATACCCCACAAGTCAGCCTGTAGGATAACCTAGCTAACGGCCGAAGTAGAGTGTCAAAACTATTTTGAAAAAAAATCGGTTGGATAGCTCTGATTAGGTCTGATTTTACTCCTTACCCCTCTGCTGTTCTCCTCTTATCTCTACGTGTTTTGAATCCGCTCTCTTCTCTTTCTTCGAGTCCAGGAATTCTCGTGGGTGGGTTTCCGTCGTACCTTTAGGGTTTCGCTTCCTCCTTTGGTAACGGTGCTCTAGCATCCGGTGTTCAAGCTGCCTGATGAATCCGTCTACGGTGGTACCATTCTTTGTTCCTTGTTTGTGCCTTCCGGTGTTTCCGACGCGACGACATCCCCTACGCCAGGTCCGATGCAGAGTCTGCATCACTCCGTTGTTTCCGAACCTCGCTTGTCGAGATCTTCAGTTTGATTCCGGGAGTTAGTTGCATAATCCGCCTATTCGTGTGCAGAGTAATGGTTTGGGTGCGCGATGGACTGATCACCATCCGACTACTCTTATCATTCGCTCCGGTACCTCGAATCAGTGGCTCCAGCAGTTTTACTCCGTCCATGGAAGTTAGGGGTGGCTTTATTTGTTGATACCTCTACCTTCGACCTTTTTGTCCCCGGAGTGTTCTCTCGACGATCACGGACAACGACCCTTTGCTGGTGGTGTCGCCAATTTCAAGATGAAGAAGGAACCCTCGTTAGTGGTGTCGCGAGGATCTACACGAAGCGAGAAGACGCAGATCGCCGACCTTCCTTCCGGTACCATGAGGCGGATCTCGAGGGCGAGATCCATTGTTAGTGGTGTCGAATTGTGGCATCCCGCAAAACCACTACTAGAAAATCGCGTTGAATTTGTGCATTGCATCGTCATCATCATGCATAGTTTGCATAAAACTATTTTTGCAAACCCCGATTTGTTTTCCAAACGCCCCATCTTTATTCAAACGCAAAACCTCGGGTCTCCGGATTATTTTGTTTTGTTGCTATCGGGTTGCAAACGGCCCAATTAAAGCAAATAAAATATTAAGTTATTTTAGCAGGGGCAGTCGAACGGGCCGTTTCGACCCGAACGACCACCCCCAGGATTTTTTTTACAAACGGTACACTTGACCCGCCCTTCTAATACTAAAGCTACCTACACCTAAACTACCCACACCCCAGCCACATCACCCTGGCCACTCCCCTTGCGCCACCTCACCCTCTCCATCCCCTCCAACCAATCCCACCATGCCACATCACCCAACCCCCTCTTCCCTTCCCTCTCTCTCCCTCTCAAACTCACACGCCACACCCCCCCTCTGACCCAGCCTTATCCACTCCCACCCCCGGTCCCACGCGGGACCCGCCTCTGCCGCCCTGTCCCCTGGACCCACCTGGCCCCGCGCACGCGCCCTTCCCCAGAACCGCCCTCCCCAGCGCCCAGACCGCCCGTCGCCCACCCTCCTTCTTCCTCCCCCTCTCTGTGCCCGCCGGTGCGCCACCGCCCGCTCAACCTCCCGGCGCCGCCGGCGACCGCGCCCCCACCTCCCCCGAGCCGCGGCTCCCTCGTCGCCTCACCCTCCCTCGCCGCTCCTTGCGCCTTCCGTGCAGGCCCCACACCGCCGCCGCCGCGCCGCCCTTCACCGCCCCTGCGTGCTTCCCCCGCGCGCCTGCGACCACCTCCGCCCGCCGCCCTAGCGCCACCGCCCCACCTCTCCTACCGCCGGCGAGCCTGCGGCCGCCAGCACCGGCTCCCTCCGCAGCAACCGCCCGCCGGACCCGCTCCACCGCCCCCGAGCCGGCCCGCCTCCACCAGCACCCTCCCCCGCCCGCAGTCGACCCCGTCGCCTCCGCCTCGCCTCTCTGCGTCCGTCGCCGGCACGCCTCCGACCCGCGCCCAGGCCCTCGTCGACCGCGCACCGTCGCTCCGCCTCGCCGCCCCAGTCCGCCTCGCCGGCCGCCGCTTCTCCGGGCCCCCTCGCGCGTCGCCCGCGCGCCCCGACCCCGTCAGCGAGCCGCTCCGCCGCGTCCCCGCCCGAGCCCCGGCGTCCGCCTCCGGCCCGTGCTCGCCTGCGCGACCCCGGCGCCCGCTCCGGCCATCGCGCCCAACCCCGCCTGCCTCGGCCCCGTCTCCCCGCGTGAGCGCCGGCGCCACCCCAAGCTTCCCCGACGCCGCAAGCCACCCTCGCCCCAGCGCGCCTCGAGCCCCGCAAGCGTCGCCTCGCCGCGGGCCCGCTCTGCGCCGCCGCCGCGGAGCCCGCTCGTCGCCGACCCGAGCCGTGCCCTGCCCAAGCTCGGCGTCCGCGCCGCCGCGGTTCCCTGTTCCGGCCGCGCCCGCCGTGGAGTTCTGCCACCAGCGCCAAGTCCGTCGCCGACGGCCTCGTCCTATCTCGCGACCCCGCCTCGCCTCTATGTCCCGGTGTAGTGTCTGTGAGTTTTGGTGTAAACGTGTTGCGGTGATGCTAAGGGAGCTGTTGGACAAAGAGGACCATGACGCCCCGAGCTCTACTTCTTAGCGTGTCGCCATCGACAAGACCGCCACATGAACTCCTTCACGGATCCCAGGACCCCGAAGCCCGATCCGAAGGCCGAAACCGCCGGATGCCAAGATCGTCAATCGGATCCGAGGACACCGAGACCCCGGCGCGACGAGTTCTTCACCCCGGATGCCAAGACCGACCCGGTACACGGGCCCAACAAGACCCTCGCAATGGCAAGCTCGACCCTGTGGGACCCGACAAGATCTGCCCGACGACTAGAACGACACCGACCCGGAAGATCCGATGCGCCCCGACACCGAACCAAGTCCGGCTTCCCGGAACGCCAAGATCTACCCCAGAAACCCGAGAACGCTTCCACCGAGACCCCGACGCGGCAAGATCTACCCCCGATATCCGAGAACGACCCCGGAGCCCGAGAACGTTCCGTCGAACCCTGGACCCCGAGACCGGACCCTGGACCCTGTCGGACCCCGAACCCCCAGAACCCAAGATCTGCCGAACCCTATATGTGTGACCCCTTTTTCCTCGAACCCTATTTTATAAGATAATAACAACTTGTTGCATTAAATCATTCATCTCGCATGCATATCTGTGGTTTGGGGGCCTTATGCTGATTCACCTAATAATTAAAGATGGGGCCCATATGCGGGCAAATCTAGACTCATATCGGCCTCATTTAAATTTGTGTAGCGAACCCGGTTCTATCTTTTGCCATGCTAATACAACATTTAAATTGCGGGGGTTCTAAACAACTTGAACCACTTAAATATTTGTTGGGACCCCGGTTCCGCTTAATATGACCTAGTTGCATCGCACTTTGCCATGCCATGCATCATACATGCATCCTGCCGATCTTCTGCCGTGTATTAAATATTACATCCGGTGTTTCTTCTAGTGTTTTGCTTCTTCGCGGATAAGGCCGTTGAGTTGATGTGAGCTTCGCCCGATCTTCGGGAAAACCTTCGACAATGTTTTCAGGCGAGCATCTTCCCCCTTTCTACCTATCTTACTTTTATAGTCTTTATTCCCTCCCGTTGATCTATTGCTATCTGTGTTGCGATGCTTTAGTTTCCGTACCTGTGATATCCCTTGCAGCCCTATATTGCCTCGGACACATCCTGTTACCTGTTGTTTGGTAGATAGTTGGACTTGCGCGTCGTAGTCGCTTGCTCAAGTGATGTTGCGTGTTGTCAAATGCCACAGCTGTTGATGTATTGCCGCATGTTGTTGTTGGAGCTGATCATAGTTTTACTTATTGTTCACTTTAATTCCTGTTTAACAACTAAAATTGAAATAAGCAGAGGCATCGGTGGGTGATAGATAATATTTGGTTTCCGAACGCCCACTTGTGTCCCGTAAGACCCCGAGTACTTGATACCTGTTCCTTGATTTATCGCGCTATCCACATCCGGGAGGTATATGGGACCCCCCTGAGCCAGAGCTTGATTCAGTCTTATTTCTTGGGGCCACAAACTAGTTTGGGGCTTTATTACTATCCTGTACTTATGCCATGTTTTACTGTTTTATTTACGATTGTGCGAGGTACTGCACACTGTACTGTTTAGGATCGGGACACGATTCCGCGGTGTCGACAAGCCCCGTTTGGGGTTCCCAGTCGTTCACAGCCGTCTACCCAGACCTTGAGTCCGTCTCGGAGCTAGCTTACTTCGTTGCGGGTAGCTTAATGGGGTGGCCCCCTGAAATATTTCTGAATCCTGTGATTGCTTTGTCGTGAAGGCCTCGTTGGGTTTTGATTTGGTTTTTCCGAGGTTGATCGAGTGTGTGTTGCTATTGGTGCACCCCGGCCGGGTAAAACTTTCTGAAAGCCGTGTCCGCGGATATGGACGACTTGGAGCACAGTATCTCGATCATAGACAAGCATAAATAAAGTTTACTGCTATAAATTTGACTTTATAATGACTAGTAATCAGCTTCACTATAATGGAATGGCTAATAATACTGCCCACAACTGCTTGTTTGGATTGTCGCTTGCGACCATTGTACCTGACTAGTAAGTATTGCAACTACAACGGCATGGCTAAATAAAAGTACCAACAACTGCTGGGTTTTGGGTTTATCTCATGTTAAACGTACCTGACTAGTAAGTGCTTCCACTATAACGGAATGGTTAATTAAAATGACCCACTGCTTATTTTATCAGGACGCTTATTTAAACCTGACTAGTAAATGCTGCAACGATAACTGAATAAGTAAAACTGCCAATGGTGTGAGTTCCTCGGTTGACTTCCTCGATTGGACTCGAGGGGGAAACGCCAGGATGGGTTTGTTTGGTGTTAGCTCCAGGTTGGATCCGAATAGGTCTATCTTACCCCTCTCTGTTTGCCGCCAGTTGTATCGAGTCTCTATAGGTTGTTTAGTGCATGCTGCCGCTGCCGCTCAGTCCACCATACCTATGTAGGCGAGGACCGCCGAATTCTAGCCTCGCCGTGTACTGGCCTCAGTACTGACGCTCCTCTTTTTCCTTTGCCCTTTGTCGGCACCCCTTTTGTTTAAGTAGGTTTGAGATCGACGCCGTTAGCAGGGTTGCCCTTCCGGCTTGGCCTGGGCAGGGTTATGGACGCCATTGGTTATTCTTCAGGGCTCTTAGCCCCATTTGCTCTTGTCCGTAGTCGGACGCTCTACCGTTTTCAAGGTGATTTGGGTCTTGTATATTATATCTGTATTCTTGACTCATTGAGTCGCCGTTATATATATCTGTTCTGTGGGTCCCATCGAGGACTGTTGTGTAATGTTATTACTTCGTTTTCCACCCGCACGAAAGTGCCTGGTGGGCACCTTTGCATCGTTTCTATGCGGGTTTGGTGAATTTTGCCCAAACTTGCATAGGTCCGATTCTGAGGGTGTTACAGTCTTTACCCTCCGGGGGGCCGAACCTGGGTAAACCCTTGTGTCTCAGCCCTCATCTCGCACCGCAAATGGCTGGCCGCCCTTGCCCCATGTTCTACTACTCGCTGCCGATTGCAGCATCTGCCGTGGTCATTCCCACAACAGTGGCGCCCACCGTGGGGCCTGGCCGGTCAGGCCAGTGTTCTGCGGCGAGATCCAATCTGCCCATCAACGATTCGATCGCCACCGGCTGCATGATCACGATCGGCGAGATGCTCCAGATCTTGCCGAGCAGATACGTCCCGGCGGCGCGACCCGTCACGCATAGCGTGATCCTGCCGGTTGGCACGATCAGCCTCTTCGTCGGCCTCACCAATGTCATCATCTCGGAGGACTCGGCTCGCATTCGCGAGCCGCCGCCACGCTACCGGCTCTCTGATAGCCAGGTCCGCACGATCCACCGCCTCGCCTTCGAGTACGACTCGGCCCGCAGCAACGTGGCCGAAACCACCGTGGCCGCGGACGACGACGCCGATTCGGCGACCCCGGCATCACTCGCCGGATCCATTGTCGCCGCGTCATCCGCAGGCTCCATCACCCAGGTCTCCAACGTCGGAGACTTCAAGGATCCCTCCATCCTCGGGATCTTCGACTTCGACTCCGGGTCAGAGAACTCCGCCGACCTTCGCAACGGAACCGGTCACCATGCCGCGACCTACATGGCAACTGGCGCCGGCCCACTGGAAGATCCATTCTATACGCCGATCCCTCCAAATGCGATGGGGACGGAGGTCGAGGAACTCCGCCTGAAGCTGGCGGAGGCAGTCCGCAAGGAACAAGCCGAGCGCGAAAAATTTCGCCTCGAGCAGGTGACAGCGCAGGAGCTGTCGTGCTACCACCAACTCCGAATCAGGTCACGCCTGAACCCCACCGTCCAGGGGCGCGCCCTGAATTTCGACGACGAGAACGACCCGACCCGCGCGATCGAGCACGCGATCTGCGAGAACGCGCCACCAAGAGGAAGCACTCGGCCCCCACCAGGAGCAACGGCCAATGGCTCCCCGCCACCACCCAACCGCGCACCCCCCAGGGACCAGCCAAGGATCGTGGTCTCCTCACGGGAGCGAGACGCGAACGGCCTCCCGTTGTTCTCCACCCGAATGGACAACCTTGTCGCGGGCCGAGTAGCGGTCGACAACATTGCAGCCACTGGGGAAGGCGCCCTGCAAATCCAATATGCCAAGGCTCTGCTCGCCAAAGCGGTCGAGCAACAAAACGCAGGCGTCGACACACGGGGTCGGATGTACTCACGTTCATCGGGCAGCAGAGCGGCTTCAAGCGGCCGCCCCATGGCGGCGAACACTCTCAACTGCCCGCCACCCGAACCCCTACAGCTCCAACACCGACCCGCGAACGCGGCACTCTCCACCAATGACCCTAGGCCGGCGATCAACTTCGTCGCCGCCAACGGACAACCCGTCGACGCCCACACCCACATCATCAACAACCAGAGCTGGCGCGCACGCCAGCCTGATGACCTGCGGCACACCCTCACCAACCGCCGCGACGGTGAACCGAGGGGGTCGCTGAGCCGCATCGGGCTCCAGTGCTTCGGACCGATGATCCAAGGAGAAAGATACCCGGCGAACTTCAAAGCGCCGAAGGAAATAGAGTAGTACGACCCCTCGTACGATCCCTCCGTATGGCTAGATACCTACCTCATGGCAATGGGGATCGCAGGCCACACCGACCTACTAGCTGCCCGCTACCTCCCCCTGATGATGGAGGGGGCGTGCAGGTAGTGGATTAACACCCTTCCCGCGGATAGCATCGACTCCTGGGAGGAGATGCGCGAGGCCTTCGTCAGGCACTTCGAGGGTTCATACACCCGCGCCACCACCATCGAGGACCTGGAACGGTGCATCCAGGGACCCCGCGAGTCGACCCGCAGCTGGGTCCAATGGTGGCCAGATCTGTGGTACAACGCGGTCGGAATCTACCAGACACCGCGATCCACTGCTTCAAGACCTCGTGCCGCTACGAGCCCCTGGTCTCCAAGCTCAAACGAGCGTACCGCACACTCGACAACGTACCGGACCTCCTGGAGATCGCAAAAAGGTACGCGCAGGAGGACCCAAACCAAGAAACCGACGACGAGTCGGGAGGACATCGCCGCACGAGCGGCCACGACAACGGGAGACGACCCGACTTACACTACAACAACACTCGCCTCACCGGCAAGCGCCGCAGTGACGGGCGAGTCGACTTCGTCGCCAACGCTGGATACGCGCAACGCGAGCCCAAGAGCTTCCGCTGCGACGGGGGACAACGCCGCGATGGTGGCAACTACAAGGCGAAGCCGAGGTTCGACCCCGCGGCCCTTCTTAACCAACCTTGTGTATTTCACAGGAGGGAAGGAAAACCCGCCACGCACACGACCGCCGACTGCCACTCTCTCAAGGAGATCGAGAAGGCACGACGCGCGCGGGAATACCCCGACAACAACCCGCCAAACAGCGGAAAATTCGGCAGCGTCGCCGGCTCGCTCCACACCTTCACAGGCTTCAACACGAAGCGCGAGAAGAAGGTCATCGCCTGCGCCGTCGCCGTCAACGCGGTGGCCCAGATAGATATCCCCCAGTTCCTCAACTGGTCTGAGCAACCAATCACTTGGAGCCGCGCAGACCACTCGCCACGGATCGAGTATCCGGGCCGAGTCGCCCTGGTGGTCAAGCCCAAGGTGGGAGACTACTGGCTCCCCAAAAGATTGATGGACGACGGCAGCTCCATCAACATCTTGTACCTGGACACCTTCAGGCGACTGCGGCTCCCGCAGTCGATGATCGAGACGACCTACACCACGTTCCATGGCATCGTCCCCGGTCGGAAGGCGTACCCGATCGGCAAGGTGACGCTGCCAGTCACCTTCGGCACACCGGAAAACTTCCGCACCGAGTGGATCGTCTTCGAGCTGGTACCCTTCGACAACCGCTACCACTGTGTCTTGGGGTGCCAGGAGTTCGCCAAGTTCATGGCAGCACCCCACTATGCGTACAACGCGATGAAGCTACCCGGGCCGTGCGGCGTCATCACCATCCACGGCGACCCCGACATGGCCGCAGAGTGCGAGGCCAAAGGAGCCGAACTCGCCGACACCGTCATCGCGGCAGAGGCCAACCACGTCGATGATCTCGCCAAGTACGCGAGAAGGGTCAACAACGACGACCCCACCATACTCAAGAAGCCCAACTCGGAGGGCGACAACTCCACCGCCTTCGAGGCAACGACGCATACCCGCACCGTCGAGCTGGTCCCAGGCGACTCCAGCCAGACGATGACGATCGGGACAGGCATGAGCCCAACATAGGAAGGCGCGCTCATCGAGTTCCTCCGTGAGAACAGGGACATCTTCGCGTGGAAGCCCTCTGACATTCCTGGTGTCCCGAGGGAACTCGCTGAGCACAAACTCAACGCCGACCCCAAAGTGTGACCTGTTAAGCAGTCGTTGCGGCCCTTCAATGAAGAGCGCCGCCGAGCCATCGCCGAGGAGGTGCAGCGGCTACTCGCTGCAGGCTTCATCCGGCCAATCAAGTACTCCAAGTGGCTGGCAAACCCAGTCCTGGTCGAGAAGAAAAACGGGACCTGGAGGATGTGTATCGATTACACAAACTTAAACAGCGCCTGCCCGAAGGAGCAATTCGTCCTCCCGCGGATCGACCAAATCATCGATTCCACCGCGGTCTCGGAGTCGCTATGCTTCATCACGCCATTCGGAGCCTTCTGCTACACTGCCATGACCTTCGGCCTCAAGAACGCCGGGGCGACCTAGCAATGGTGCATGCAGGAGTGCCTTGCGAGCCAAATTGGCCGCAATATCCACGTCTACATCGACGACGTGGTGGTAAAGTCCGCTCGCCAGAACGACCTACTCGTTGACCTGGCGGAAACATTCGCCAACCTGCGGAAATACAAGATAAAGCTAAACCCAGGGAAGTGCACCTTCGGTGTGCCAACTGGACAGCTACTGGGATACATCGTTCCAAGCACGGGATCAAAGCGAACCCCGCCAAGATAACCACGATCGCTCGCCTCGACAGACCCGAGTGCCTGCGCGACGTCTAGAAGCTGGCCGGGCGAGTCGCGGCTCTCAGTCGCTTCATCCCCCGGCTAGGCGAAAAGGCGATGCCCCTCTACCACCTAATGCGCAAGAACCCCACCTTCCAGTGGGACAAGGAGGCAGACGACGCGCTCCACAATCTCAAGGAGGTGCTACTCGCAGCACCGCTACTCGCCGCCCCCATCAACAAGGAACCCATGTTGGTCTATGTCGCGACTTCCGAACGCGTCGTCAGCGCCGTCAAGGTCGTCAAACAGAGGAAGGAAAGGAGCGCCCGGTGCAGCGACCAGTGTACTACATCAGCGAAGTCCTCACCAAGTCGCGCCAGCGCTACCCGCAATACCAGAAAATGGTATACGCGATCTTCATAGCACAGCGGCGACTACCGCACTACTTCCAGGAGCACCCAATAACGGTCGTCTCCTCAGCACCGTTGTAGGATATCATCCGCAACCGCGAGGCGACCGGGCGAGTCGCCAAGTGGGCCGTCGAGATCGGCGTCCACAACATCAAGTACGAGCCGCGCAAGGCGATCAAGTCGCAGGCTCTCGCAGACTTCCTCGCCGACTGGGAGGAGGCCCAGCAGCCAGAGAAGCTGCCATACCTCCATTACTGGAACCTACACTTCGACGGCTCCAAGAACGTGGACGGAGTAGGATAAGGGATCGTGCTAACATCTCCGAAGGGCGACAAGCTGCGCTACGTCCTCTACCTCGACTTCACCCCTTGCACCAACAACATGGCAAAGTACGAGGCACTACTCCACGACATGCGAGCTGCCAAGGAGATGAACGTGCACCGCATGTGCTGCTACGGAGACTCCGACCTAGTCGCTGGGCAAGTCGCCGGCACCTGCGACGCCGTCTCCCCCACCATGGCAGCATACCGCCAAGCGGTGGACCAGCTGGGTGGACACTTCGCAGGTTACTCCGTCGAGTGGATCGACAGGCGGAAGAACGAGGAGGACGACGCACTCTCTCGCATCGGCTCGGCTCGCCTAGCGCCTCCCGCCGGCGTCTTCCTCGACACCATCACCAAGCCCTCCGTCTCTCCCCCAAGGGAGATCGACATTGGAATCCCGCTGCAGCCAGAAGCGGCCCTGGTAGCACTAATCGCCGAGCCAAATGACTGGACCGCGCCATACGTCGCCTACCTGGAGGGAGGCACCCTGCCCGCGGAAGAAGCGGACGCCCGGATGATAGCACATCGCTGCAAGTCCTTCGTCATCATTAACAGCGAGCTCCACAAGCGCAGCGTGACCGGTGTGTTCCAACGCTGCGTTCAACCCGCCGAAGGACGCAAAATTCTCCAAGACATTCACTCCGACGACTGTGGACACCATGCTGGCGCCCGCTCTCTGGTCGCAAAGGCTATGCGACACGGCTTCTACTGGCTCACCGCACACGCAGACGCGGTTGACATCGTCCAAAGGTGCACCGAATGCCAGAAATACGCCAACCAGACCATGTGCCGAGATCGGTGCTCAAGACAATCCCCATCACCTGGCCATTCGCCGTATGGGGCATGGACATGGTAGGCCCCTTCAAGAAGGCCCCCTCCGGCTTCACCCACCTCCTAGTCGCAGTCGACAAATTCACAAAATGGGTGGAGGCCAAGCCAGTCCGCAAATGCGACGGAAAGACTGCCACCAAGTTCCTCCATGAGCTCATCTACCGCTACGGCTTCCCCAATAGCATCATCACGGACAACGACACCAACTTCGCCAAAGGAGCCATGGCCGAGTTCTGCGAGGAACACCACATCAGACTCGACCTCGCCTCAGTCGCGCACCCGGAGTCCAATGGCCAGGCAGAACGCGCGAATCAGAGCATCCTCCATGGCCTAAAGCCACGGCTCCAAGTCCCACTGGAGCGCTCCGACGGGTGCTGGGTCGAGGAGCTACCCTCCGTCATCTGGGGCATCCGCACCTTCGTCAACAGGTCGACAGGATTCACCCCCTTCTTCATGGTGTACGGCGCCGAGGCAGTCATGCCCACCGACCTCGAGCACGATTCACCAAGAGTGGTCAACTACACGGAGGCTGCAAACGAACTTGCATGCCAAGACGGAGTCGACTAGCTCGACGAGGCACGTGACTTGGCTCGCTCCCGCACCGCCATCTACCAGCAAGGGCTCCGCCGCTACCATAGCCGGCGAGTAAGGACTCGCACTTTCCAGGAAGGCGACCTGGTACTGCGCCTAATCCAGGACAAGAAGGGCATGCACAAGCTCTCCCCCTTGGGAGGGACCATTCGCCATCGGGCGAGTCCTAGGCAACGACGCCTACTACCTCACCGACGTCCGAGGGGACGGGAAACTCGGCGTCAAGCGGCCATGGAATGTAAACCTCCTACGGAAGTTCTACTCCTAGAAATCCATACATGTACTCTCCACCCGCTATGAAATAAAGCAGATCGGTCACCAAAATTGTGTTTACTCTCCGTGTATTGTGCCACTCGCACTCGTAATAACAGCATTATGCTACTCCCAGAATTCAACCGTTGGTAAAGCGACCGGCGCGACCAAGTAGTGCGGTACGAGGGCACTGGGAAACTCCAGGCCTCGTAATGTCCACGAAAAACGCCAACCCGGAGCCCCATTGGAGTCGCCTAGCCCGACTGGCTCAACGAGCCAAGACAACTGCACTCGCTCCTCACAGCGATCAAGGTCCTCCGCATCCTCGGCACACTGACCCGAACGGCCAAGTACCACGCTCGGGGACTGACACCCAGCCAAATACGAGCGACTAGGAAAAATGCCAAGTATGGGAGCGCGCCCAGGACTCGCCACGCGACTGATCCTCCGGATCAGGCAGGAGAGACGCGCTAACAAAGACGCGCTTAGTCCTCACCTACCTTGGAGTTGCGACTAGAACCACCAAGTACCGCGCTCGGGGACTCGGCAACCCGACCCTGTTCGCGCCTGGGAAAGCGGTCAAGTAAAGAGCACCCCTGGGAGTCGTCTTGCGACTGGCTTTCCGAGCCATGGCGAGTCGACCTCAACTCATTAAAAGTTAACAAACATATAACAATGAGATAAACCCCATAAAAGGGCGGACGCGCTCAGGGACTCGTTCAATCAAAATCCAAAATCGCAAAACAAATGACAAAACAACACGAATATCCTTTATAGCAGCACAAGTTGTTCCAAAATACAAGGAAAGTTCAATAGTTATCTTGTACTAACGCCCAAGGGCACAACGCTTCTACTCCGCAGGTTTTGACACAGACTCGCCGCCACCCCTGCGGTTACGAATGAAGGGCACATACGGGTTCGACGGGTACATCGTTAGCTCGCCTGCCATCGCCGCACGGAACGGCTGCTCAACCTTGAAGTCCCGATGCTTCAGCTCAGGATCGTTGGGGAGGTTGCCCATCGCCCAAACACGGTCGGAGTACACCGTGGCCCGGTCCGTCAGCTTCAGCACCTCGACAATCTCCACCGAGCCCGTTGACGAGGGGTAGCCGCTCGTGACATCGTCGAGGTCGAAGTCCTCCGAGAAATGGGCAAGGCCAAGGCTGAGCACCGCCGCTGCCCCACGCCGGAAGGCCGACCGCGTCATGAACTCGACTAACGACGGAGCCTTCTCCAGATAGCGCCATACCTCGACAAGGTCACTAGGGATCACCTCCGTGGGTGATATCTCCTACAGATATGCTCGAAGGCAAGTCGCCGACAACGCGGCCGAGTCGACCAAAGTGGCCATGCACTGCCGCGCGTCATACGACTGCGCTTCTTCCACGTTATCAGTAATCCGGCATGCAGCACATCAATAAACAATAAGCGACTTGTCGACATCACAATAATGTTAGTGCCACCGAGAATAGGGTGAAGGAGAATTTACCAATCAGCGGGCGGCAGAGGTCCGTGATGAAACGTTGAAGAGAAAAAAGGTCATCCTGCAGCGCAGCAACGAGCGCGTCAGATAATTTCCGCTCTTCAGCGGCAGAAGTAACAATAGCTATCGCACGCCCCTCCGCTGAACTCGCTTCCGCCCTCGCCTCCTTGAGCTCACGCTCCAGGTTAGCGAACCTCTTTTCGGCCGCGCTCAAAGCAGACTGATCCGCCGTCAAGTCACCCATCGGGACAAGGCCCCGACGGACCTCCTCCGACTCGGCTGCAATTGCTTGAAGCCCCTTGTTCGTCTCCTGGACGGCAATGAGTTCCTTCTCCAAGCGACACTTTGTAGCAAGCCGATCGGCCGATTCGCGCTGCAGGCCCTGCGCACACACTGCAACGTCAACAACAATGAAATTCCTAAGTACCCACTCACTGAAATTCAGCGAGTAGGCACTCCGGGACTGGATAATGAAATTCCTAAGTGCCCACTCACTGAAATTCAGCGACTAGGCACTCGGGAACTGGATAATGAAATTCCTAAGTGCCCACCTGGTAAAATTCAGCGACTAGGCACTCGGGGACTGGATGGCATAAAAACATTAAGAATCCGACCACTGAAATTCAGTGGCCCGATCCTCGGGGACTGGACATACCTGGATGGCAGCACCTAGGATGCCGTGAAGATCCATCGCATCCACGGACGCAAGCACGACCGGAGTATGGCCGCGACGCTACTCAACCTCCACTTCGGCGACCCTAGGAATCCGGCTCGTCGGCACCGAGCCACTCGCTGCGGCCACTTTCGCCATGAAGCGAGGGAAGGTCGCCCAGACGCCGCTGCGCCACTCGGAGCTGGCTTGGCCACATCGGGTGAGCCAACACCCTCCTTGCTCTTCGAGGCACGTCCGCGGTAGTCGGATGATCGCTCAGAGCAGCCGACGGGTCATCAGAGACCGTGACGACGTCGTCGCCCTTCGACCTCTTGACGCCTTCGGTGGGAGCAGCAAATTCATCGGCTTTCCTCTTCTGCGAGGAGTCCGCCTCGGTGGTGACTGGCGGAACCTTGGCCACAGAGGGATGGTCGATCTTTTTAACACCAGTCCTGTGAAACAACAATATGAATAAGAATGTTCGACTACAACGAAAAACAAGCAGATGAACAACACTCACTTGGCGACTGGTATGAACCGCAGACCGGCGCGGATGCTAGCCGGCTTTTCCAACTCGGGCCCCAGCCTCCGAGTGAGGCCCGTCTCGAACACATCGTGTGCCCAAGACACTAACGGCTTCTTCGAAGATGAAGCCGTGGCAGGAGCCTCCGCGATAATTGTCGCGGGAGCCTTCCTTGGAGGCGAGGCCCCTGCGGCTGGAGCATCGCCCAAACCAGCGATTTGGGCGAATGGAGGTGGTAACGACGCTAGCGGCGCCTCGTCCCTGGGGGCGGCAGCATCCGGCGCCACGGTCGCGTGTGCCGTTGCGTCCCTAGCCGAGCTGGTGGCATCGGAACTGGTCGCGGATCGGGGCGGGGACATCTGTTTCGCCGGCTTCGCCTTCTTCTTCTTCTTCTTCTTCTTCTTCTTCTTCTTCGATAGAACCTTCTTATTCTTCTTCTTCGATGGCGTGGCCTCACGATGTGAGGTGTGCTCGGGAAGCTTGTCATCATCATCATCGTGAGGCTCGAGGCTTTTACTCGCTTCGAGCTCGCGCTGGTCTTTCCCGCGGGTCTTGCGAACTGTGGGGGCAGCGACTCGCTCCCGTCTTGGACGGACGAGCTCGAGTTCTCGTCGTCTGCGGGTGGAAGCCACCCTTCTACCACTTGGAACAACTGCAATAAAAACAAAACAACGTCAGCACAACCGCGAATGCATCATCTGTGACTGCGAGTGGTGACGAAATGACGATTTACTGTCGGAGCCGGGCGCCTTGCAGTATAGGGGGCGACCCCGGCCTTCGCGTCAAGATACACCGCCTGGGTGATCTTCTACAGGGCCAGGGTGTAGTCTTCGAGTTTCCACTCAGCGAGGGAGGACTTCGTCAGATCGTCCTTTCCCGTATACTCATACATGTAGTGGTCGCGGCGGGCCAAGGGCACGAGCCGCCGCCTGAACCAGTAGTTGTAGAGGTTGATGGTCTGGAGGCCCTTCTTCTTAGGCTGCGGATGGTCTGTAGCATTTCGTCAACAACCATCCGTTGATCCAGCGGGAGCTTGATGACCTGGAGCCGACGCGGTTCGGGTCGATCGGCGGAGTACCTTGGAAGCGCCACTTCGCCATCTGGAGTCGACTCGGTGACGTAGAACTAGGACTTCTTCCATTCGTTCGCCGCCTTGGCGGGCAGCATCAGGTCAAAGAACGACGCCTTCGACTTCAAATGGAATGTCAGGCCGCCCGCAGCTAGCATCGGGCCGCCTGACTCTTCGCGGCTGATTCTCCCATGGAACAGATCCTGCCACAAGGGGAAGTAGGGCCTGCAGCCCAGATAGCACTCGCAGAACGTCACGAAGATGGCGAGCTGCTCGATACTGTGCGGACCTAGATCCGATGGCTGGATCCCGTAGTAGGCGCAGAAAAGCCGGAAGAAGAGGGAAGTTGGGAAGCCCAGCCCCCGCTCCAAGTGGCTGGTGAAGCAAATGAACTCTCCCTCGCGCGGGTCCGGAGTCACTTCTCCGGCCGCGGGGATGCGCCATCTGCCGGCGCGGAGGATCCCAGCCTCCTCGAAGGATGCCAGTAGCGCCTTAGTGCATTTGGATCTGCCCCATGGTTCGGTGGAGGGGGCCATCGGTTGGAAGTTTGCGGAGATCGGGGCTCTCTAGATTGTTTAGATCGCTATGCAGAGTGGGAAACGGAGACGAGCGAGATCGGAGGAAGAACAAATAATTGTTTCCCTGTTCGCCTATCATTCTCCTTATATAGCGGTTGCTACCCGCTAGTTTCGGGAGCCGTTACTACGCGGTAATTACGCCGAAGTTACCGTTGGATTACCCAACAGCTAGTTTGACCCCAATTGATGGTCCAACTTCATCCATTCGACTCGTCGCTCCCAGCGACTCGATGACTCGCCGACCCGATCACTATGACAGTGACTAAGTATTCGCCGACCTGCTCGCCGAGCTGCGACACGATTGGTCGCCGTTATTGCGACTAAAATGACTAGTTCTTCCATTTGTCCAGAAGTCTGCCGCCGATTCGACTAGACATCCGCATTGGACCCGCATACTCCGACTGCTAGCAAACGCCTATGACAAATCAACGACGACCTCGGGGACTACTGATGGGGATATGACTACCGGGGTATACCCAGCAGGACGTTTCCTACTGGCCCAAGCGTCAGCGAGTGGGCCTGCAGGACGATGACTGGATCAAGACTTGGCGTGGACTCGAGCGACTGGAAGCTGAAGGACCAGAAGCGTAGCTAGGCCCAGTCGGACTAGGTCATAGAATCTCTGAATCCTTAACTCGGTTGTGATCTGTAAACTCTAGCGAGGTGAGTCTATATAAACCTCCCTAGAGGACGCATAGAGGACACGTTCCATCATACACCCTAGCGACTCGCCGCCTAGCCGCCGAGCTCGCCCCGTTGTACTCTCACCATAATACAATCTAGCAGGAGTAGGTCTTTACCCTCCGGGGGGCCGAACCTGGGTAAACCCTTGTGTCTCAGCCCTCATCTCGCACCGCAGATGGCTGGTCGCCCTTGCCCCATGTTATACTACTCGCTACCGATTGCAGCATCTGCCGTGGTCATTCCCACGACACTCCTCCCAGGTGAACTCCCTTCCTGGTTGTTGCATGGCCAACTGATTCTCCCACCATCATGCTGAAGGTCTAGTCAGAAGATGAGTTGCATACCTCAATTTCTCCTCGTCATTGCAACCTACAATCTTCAGTTTTCTTTCGGTATCTGCTAACCAATCTTCTGCATTCATTGGTTCAGGGGATGATGCAAAAGGTAACGGCCTTGCATTCTGGAAGTCAGATAGACCCACTCCTCTACCCTCAGGTGCCCTCTGATTTGCTCGTCCCAGCAACTCTTTCATGAACTTGTTCTGGGTCTCTTGCATCATTTGCATACACTGCATAAAGTTCTGCTCCATTAACGGCCTCATTGGTGGTGATGGTGGCAATGCTCCCTTATTTGCTGCATCTGCATCGACCTTCTCCTTGGCCTCTCGTTCCGTCCGCTGCTTTGATTTCTACACCCGTATCCATGACCCTCTAGTCCTGCAACATAAAGCGAATACTCATAATTACATCATGCACATGTGTTCTGAGCTCGACTTTATGCACAGAAGATCCAAAGAAAATCCAAATATGCATTTCACATATTATACATAATATCATAATAATACAAAGTCATTACAACATATACCATATAGGTATAATCACAACACTACCTTATTTACCTAACTATCTTATTTCTTGGGGTACAATACACGGTACTTGATACCTCTAACTAGTTGCCTACTTCTAGTAGTAACTACACTCATCATACATGCCTGATGTCCAACCGTGATGACGTGTCATTCATCGTACAGTTTGTGAAACAAATGGCCTTCCAGAAGGAACATACTTAGTATCTGAAGTGTCAGGACTTGAGTCATTACTCAATCTGAGCGCATTGACTCCCTCCAGCTCAGCTGAAAAGTCTTCAGAAACATATTCAACATTATCTCCCACTTGCATCTCCTGAGCTTCATTCCTTGAGTTGTCAATAGGATACACAGATCCCGCTGCTTCCCAGGTGCTCCTTTGGGCAAGATAGTTAAACACTGGATAATGTATATTCCCTGGGTTTTAAGAAGATGTTGATGATTCAAACACTCTCTCAGGATCTTCTTCTTCATCCTGATTATCTATCGACATGGCATTTCTACTACTGTTTCTAGGGTTAATTATTGCACCCATCCGGCTAGATTGTCCAACATTTCTATCAGAACCATCTGTGGACATCTGGTGTTCATGAGATCCTTCATATGATCCCCTTCTCCAACCATCAGAATTCTCAATAGGAAGTTCTGAATCAGAACCATCCTCTGAACCCTGTGGTACTGCATACCTCATATCCATAGTAGGATCACATATAGGTTCGGGACTTGGTGAATAAGGATATGGTGTAAAAGATTCAGGATCTATAGGTATAACCTTAAAGATAGGTGTTGCACTACTACTTGCTTCCTTCACCAACAGGATTGCTAACTGCTTCCTTCTTTCCAGATCAGTTAGATCCTCTAACATGTCATTTTTATCTTTGACAATCACTTGATGTGTCTTGTAAAAAGACGCAACGATTGTTCGGTATCTATCCATAAACTTGGAAGCTAACTTAGGATGCTTCTTAACCAAAATAAGATGATACGGCATAGGCTCCAAGTCTATAGAATCATGAGGTATCACAGAGAATGTGCTACCTTCTAACTCCTTGGCTTTATGCTCCCGGATATTAGCTATCGCCTCCACAACAACAACATGATATGCTGCTAAGTGACTCCTACCTTCACCTATAGGTAGATCGTGATATAATCCAATCTCCTCAGGGAGTTGGATACTCACACAATACTTGGATAACATCCGGCCATCATAATAGGTTATAGTGTTCACTGGAATTCTAGTTGGACAACTAAAAATCTTTAAATGTTGACGAAGTTGGTCTGTGAATGATCCTTGATAATCATAAAGAGTCTCCTCTTTCCTTACCAAAGTCTGTCTTGGGAAACTTTGGTGCCATAGCTCTGTATATTAAAAAAAAGTTTTGATTAGTAACCAATAATAGATTGCATCATAACAAAGAATTATCGCACTAAAACATATAACAAAATATTCTCATTTGAATACCCATTATATTACTTATAGAGAATTATTTACCGTTGCTACACTCTCCTACAGTTAATACCCTTTACTAGTTTTCCAATCTAAGGTCAAAGAAATTTGCTCTGATACCAACTGCGGTGACCCAGCATACCACTGCATGTGTAGTACACCATAGTCGTTGACATGACACGCACAGAACACCGTTCCGTAAATATCACATCCCCTAGAGTGGTACAACAAAAACATTGCGGGTCCATATTACAAACATTCACACACTATTATTATTACAATACCATAAGTTCAAGACTTCAAAAGGTTTCAACTTACAAACCAAAATATAAAGTCTTTCAGCGGAATTTAAAAGTAGCAACTCCAACTAGGAGTTGAGCTCGGCAGCTTATTCTATAGAGTTCATGCTGCTCGGCTCTATTGGTTACTACTAACTAGGATACTTAGTTGGACTCGTTATCATCAACACCATAGCGGATTTCGTAATCCACTCCTTCAAAACCTCCTGACAGGTCAGGTTCTTTGTAGAACACATCTTCTTGACATTCGGCTGCATACATTGGCACATCTTTGGGATCCTCAGAGTCTAAGCAAGGGATCAAAGGAAAGGATGAGTAACATCGTTACCCAACAAGTTCATTATATGGAAGGTGGGAAGTTTGATGCTCTAACTACCACCTCGGACTATAAGTCACTACTAGAAAAACGCCTATTCGTGGCGCACCTGAAAAGGCCTTCCGTGGCGCACTAGCAGTGCACCACGGGCCTCGCGCTACGGCTATCTCGTAGCCGTGGCGCACTGCATGGTGCACCACGGTTATATCGAGATAGGCGTGGCGCACTACCAGGTGCGCCACGGGTAGGGGTACAGGTGCGCCACGGATGTTTTTTTCAAAAATCAAAAAAAATGCAAAAAACACCCTCGTTTTGAATTGCAAAAGCAATCAGGTCCGCATCGTCGCTGTCGTGTCGCCTCGCTGGAGCATGGTGGCCGTGGCCACGACCTACCACCGTAGGGAGCTGCGGGAGGCCGTGGCCGTGCTACTCCTCGCCGGCATCGAGGAAGAGAGGGAGAAGGAGGTGTGGCTGGAGAAGGGAGGAGGTCGCCGCAAGGAGAAGGAGGTAGTCGGCGGTCATCGGAGCTCATCGTCGCTCTTCGTGACTGCAAGGAGGAGGAGGCCGCAAGTAAGGAGGTCGTCGCCGTCGTGACTGCAAGGAGGAGGAGAAGGTCGCCGCCGCCATCGCCATCGTCACTGCAAGGAGAGGAGGATGCCAGAGCAAGGAGGAGGAGAAGGCCATCATCTCCATCGTCAGTGGAAGGGAAGCAGGAGAAGGAAAGGAGGAGGAGGAGGAGGAGAAGAGAGAAGGAAAAGGAGGAGGAGAAGAGAGAAGGAAAAGAAGGAGGGAGGAGAATGAAAAGGAGAAGAGGGAGGGAATAGGGGTAGGTGGGCGGGGTGGGGATTTGAAATTTGAATCCCGCCCGAGCTTATCCGTGGCGCACTAGGTGGTGGTGCGCTACGGGTAAGTCGCCCTCTATTTTTTTTCTACAGGAAATAACGGTCTTTTGACCGTAACTTTTTACTCTTTTCGAATTTTGAAAATCTAAAAAATCGCTAAACGACCAAAGGTCATTGCGAGCGAATGCGAAATCTCGTTCTCGTCATTTTGGTATATTATACGATTTTTTTCGATATCGTATGCAAAAGTTATGGCCTTTTTACCGTGGCATGACTTTTTTTTGCAGATAAAGTCGAAACTCATGTTTGTTAATTTTACTAGAATCTATACCACATTACCTACCTAAATATGAAAGGATTTAATTTTTTGAAGTGTTTATCATTTTATTTTATTTTTTGCAAAGCCTAAAAAGGCGATCCACATGGGGGTGTGGAGTTGGTGCAGGATAGTTAGGCGTAGGGCACTAGGGCAAGGTGCCCTACTACTAAGTTTATACATCCGTGACGCACATGCCATAGTGCGCCATGGATGTGTCTGGCCGTTTCACAGCAGAGAGGGGCATGCGCTTAGGCGTAGCGCACCACCTCCATGTACGCCACGGTTGACACTAACAACCGTAGTGCACCTACCCTATGTGCGCTACGGATGTTTGGCGTGCGGCCAACAGGTCCCTGGCCCACACATATCTGTGGCGCACTATGGTCATGAGCGCCACAGTTGTTCTAGTTACTAGTAGGGCACTGCCCATAGGTGATCCACGCCTGTTTTAGCCGTGGGGCACTTCAACCATGTGAGCCACGAATGTGCTGATTACCTATAGCCATTTTCCTAGTAGTGAGTCCTTGGCACTATGCAGTTTTTGTAAATCTTTCTTCAAAGATTGATTTTATTATAAAAATCTATGACCATCAGCCTTCACAGGTTGACCAGAACTTTCATGGAGTTCCTTTCCTGCCACGTTCGTAGCTCCTTCCCGGAACAGGGAGTAACAAGTTACAATTCTTACACTCTGCAGAGGTGCGTTACTTTACCCATGAGAGCTCAACTCCTTGTTGCACAACCGGGTGTACTTTCCCGTCACAATTCCATGATGTGGGGCCTAGTAGTTGGTCCAAGCCAATCACTGCCCCCTTCGCGACCTCGCATGCCTCCTTGGTGTACACCATGCCCACATTATGAATTGCGACAATGGTTTGTACAAACCGTTAGATGCCAGAACTATCGTGGGACGTTGAGGGTTTCCACCCATATGCTGCATATCCTCTACGAATTACCAATTAATAGGCACGCTACGTGGATAACAGCCACAACCTGCACTTCCGGCTTCATGCGAGAGGAAGAAGATACAACTGACTTCTCTGTCCCATTCCAAATCTCATGGCTAACACGTAATATATGGCGCTAGAATCACTGATGTCAGGGGTTATTAAGTCCCTAATTGAGCATCATTATTGCAAATAGAACCCTAAGTTCTATTGCTCCAATATATCATCACTTAGGATGATATCTATGATTTCTTTAATTGTGAAAATAATATTTTCTTTCTTTGGAGTATATATGATAACACACAATTTGCAAATACTTTGATAAAGACTCTTCAAAGGATATGAGCAAGTGATGAACTTGCCTTGTGATGGCAAGGTAGTGAAGTCTGATGCTTGCACTGGACCTTGAGCTTCTATGTCTACAAAAACATCATTATTGCCCGGTAAGGACAATATTTAAAGAAGCAAAATGATAATGCAAAGTAATGTAATGCATCATTTAGATTTATATGTATTTCCCCCATTGATTTAAATTATAAAAATTCTTTTAATGAGAAAGAATTTATAATTTTTATTAATATTTATTGAATATTGTATTCTTTTTATTTTTTTTAATTTATTTGCCTTTTATATAATTAATAATTCCTTTAAGAATTATCATTAATTACCAAAAATTGACATTAAATATCTGTTTAGTATTTTTCTAAGATACTACAATATTAATATATAATGAAACTGATTTTTATTTATTTTTATCAACTTTCAATAATTTTGTAAAATTCCATAAGGAATATATAAATTACAAAATTCTTAATAAAATTTATATGTCTACAATTTTATCTCTTAATTTATTTGGACAGTTTGGATTATTGTGAATCCAAAAATATTTTATTTATAATTTTTGGACTTTTATTTTATTTTTTAGAATTTATTTAGGTTCAGGGGCATTTTGGTCTTTTTCCAATTATTAAAACAGGCTCTAAATGATTTGGGCTGGCTTATTTAGTTTTATTGGGCCCTTGTGGCCCAATAGGGCAAAGCCAAAACAACACCCTAAAGGGGTATTGACCCATTCCAGCCCATCACTCTTTGTCTCTCTCTCTCGAGATTACCTCTCTCCTTCTCCTTCCCCGACCCCGTGGTTAGCGGTGTCACCGCCGGTGATTCACGCCGCCTTGGACCTCCCTGGCTGCCGCCGTGGTGCAGGATGAGGTTGTCGGCCCCGCTCTTCCTTTCGGTCTAGTTGGATTTGGACCTGGAGCCCTCCTGCGACCAGATCGATGCCGTCTCGAACCCTAGGGTTTGGGGTTGGCGTTGATCTAATGCCGCTGCTGCTGTCGTGTGCCGTGGAGATGCTTCTCGCCCCCAGGCGTGGCTATGGTTGCCATCGTGGCGTTGTGTGGGTTGCAGCGCCCCCTTGGGGGTGCTCCCCGTGCCGCCGTGGGCGTCGGCCTCCTCTGCTTCCTCTTCTGATCTATAGTGAGGACCTCTAGTAAGTAGTTCCTCTCCCTCTTGTGCTCTCTGTGCTAGGCCATCCTATGCTATATGTTGGTGGTGACCTTTCTGGTTACTGTCTTGTCCTAATTAAGATGGTTTGTTCTTCCTAGGGTTCATACCCTGCTATGGATTAGATATATGATGAATTGGATCATGTATTGATGATGCTTGAATCTGTTGAGTGTGACTTGTTATGGATTATTGCTGATGGTTAGCTGTGGGATGCTAGTGGTTTATCAGATGATTCTATGGATTAAATTTTAGATGATTCAGATGGTGAAGTTGCTCTAGAGGCAACACTTGGGAAATCTAGTGGTTTTTATAATTCACCACTGTCATGACAGTGAGTGTTGTGTGATGAAGTCACTGTATTAGTACTGTTGGCTTAAGAATTCATCTGTAAATTGATATCAAATGGTGAAGATATACATAGGGATTTTTTGAATTATGATTCCTGTGATGACAGGAAAATGATTTGTAGTTGGTTGGTTGAATCTGTGAAGATTGAATGCTTAACCTGATTAGTGTAGAATTGTTCTTGTGACACCATATTTTTATGGCACACAAGATTAGATTCTATTTCTTGGTTTGGTTTGGTTCAAGCTTAAGATGATTTTGGCATTAAAGATAAGTAGAAACTTCCTTTCTTAAATCCCTAAGACCCATGATGTTGGTCTGAGATTTAGGGATTAAGATTTTATCTAGTTGATTCATATGGATGGTTCTGGTAGTGGTACCAGCTACTGTTTCTTGAATCAAAGTTTGGAAAAAAATGATGGTAGGCTTGATCACTTGTATAGATCTGTAAGATCCCTCCCTTATAAAGGTAAGGATCCCTGTGATTGCAATGCTAGTCCCTGGATCAATTGCTAGCATCCACAGTTCAAGATGAAGTACACAGAAACAAAGGTCATTATTACAACGTCATTCCAGAGATAACATAGTATTTTACAACTCCATAGCCATAGGCTAGTACAAGAGTTTTAACTTAACAATATAAAATAGAAGTCTTCATCTTCATGTACCACATGCAAGCATGTTGAGTGTAGACTCATAACCCCTAATCATCATCAGAGTAACCTGCAGCATCACAAGTTACAGCCACAGTGGGTCAATACATTGGAATAGTATTGGCAAGTGATACCTTAGTAGAATATTAACATCTAGTTACTACATGAAATTGGCTAAGTGTAGCTTAGGCTTGCTTTTCTCAAAATAGGTTTTACCTATTAGTTGAAAACACTAAGTTTTTCTTTGACAAAACTTTCCCAAGGAACCACCAATAGAAATTGGTGAACCTTCTACCTTGTTCAACCACAAGTTTTAACTTAGAAAATTGGGATGAGGAGATTCTTGATAGCTTCCATGTCTTGATGCTCAAATTGTCCAATACCAGGGACATGGCTAAGTACTTAGATTCTTCCATCTGCAGAGGTTGTGCACTTTCCCCACAAGACTTGATTTTCACCAAGACAGGACCCTTCAGAAGCCTTCCCTTAGACCAAATGGACGCATTCCAACCTATCGTCCCACTACCACCAACTGTCCAAATGCCTAAGTTATTGCAACCTATATGATCCAGGCAGAGCCCATAATGCCATGTGGCTGCACTAGAAGCTTCTTAACATTTGGCATCTCAAATCCCTTTGTTCCTGGGTGGCTTTACACAAGTGAGATACACAAGGTAAACCATAGAAATGGGCCTTGTGTAACCACTCAACACAAACCATTCATTCCATTCCACCCAGGTGTTTCATTCACTTAGTTGTTTTATTAAGCAAAACATAAGTCAAAGACTTAGAAATATTTCTCATAGCATGAATATATAATCCACCCTTGGTTGCTACTAGCTAGGCTAAGCATGGCAATAGCAAGTATCTTAAATTAGAGGAAATTCTAGCAATTCTACAACTACTAGGATTTCCCAAGCATAACATATTGATACTTAGCAAAATATTCATGCAATCCCTATACAAAATATTTCTAATGCATAGGCAAAAATATTGGGACATAAATATGAAGCACCACTTTCCTTGGTAGTTGGGGGAGTAGCAACAATCTTCACAACCACAATCACTATTAGCACCAAAATCTACACATAAAATGATAGCACCAAATTCACATATCAAAAATATACAAGCAAAAACATATGAATGCATGCAAATGCCATGTGATGATTTTCTACACCAAACAAGACAAGTATACAGTACTGAATCATAAACAAGACAAAAACACCCTAAATAAACTTTATGTAGTCTTTTAATCATTTTTCAAATAATTTCTATACTCAAAACAAGCCTATAAATGTCTCTGCAAAAAATAATCAATTTTTAAATCTAACACAGGCCACGCGGCAGCGTCTGATTGGACGATACCGGTTCGCGCTGGATCACACTCGTGGACGTTGGATCTAACTAACTGCGCACAGCCCAGATCTGCGCATACCCCTTCGAGGTTTGATCTAATCGCATCCGCTGGATCCAGATCCAGCGGACCACGTTGCTTTGACCAACAACGGGCGGTGCAAATGGCTACTGCGGCGGCTGCGCGTCTGCCGGTGATGTTCCGGCGAGACCAGAGGGGCAGGGGGGTCGGGCGTGTGCTTACCGAGACCGCGGGAACGTGGGGATGCTCAAAGTGTGCACGGGCAGGGTCGAGGCGCACGGACACAGCAGCAGGACCTCGTCGGAGTTGCTGGCGGCTTCGGGTGCTTGCAAACGAGGTAGTTGCCAAGGCTCTGGATCGCCCTAGCATGAATCAGATGAGTCAGGAGGTGCGCAAGGTCATGGCGAACACGATAGCATCGAGGAGAAGGCAAGGGGCGGTCGGGCTTTACCTAGATTGCTCGTCGGAGTCGAGCGGTGGTTCTGTCGCTTGCGGGCGCGAACGTGGACGGTGACCTGGATCACCAAAAGACAAACAAATGGCATCAGAAGGTGTGCATGGACACGAGGGTCTCAATCGTTTGAACCAGAGGCAGAGGGGCGGTTGGAGCTCATCGAAATCGCACGCCGGAGTTCGTCGGGCAGCGGCGGTTTGAGTTCGAATGCGAGCAGCCTGGTGGCGAGGAGAGGGTGCTGTGTGGGGGGAAATGACCGTGGTGGCGAGGTGTTTAAGTAGCCAGGAGTGGGGCGAGGATTATGAAGGGTTTCGCGGCATAGTAAATCAAAATTTTCTACGGATGCGAGCAGAGGGAAAGCCAAGATCTAATCTAGGAGATGCAATCAACGAGAGAGATTGGATTAGATCTTCATACCCTTGAAGATTCGCACAGCGGAACGTTCGTCGGAACGTGGGTGATGTAGTCGTACTCGCTTCTCCTCCTCGCGATCCGATTCGATCTAGCACCACAAGTGGCGGTGCCTCCGTGAGATGCACACGTGCAGCACCTCGACGTCTCCTCCTTCCTCGGACCAGCGAGTATGGTGGAGAGATAGATTGGATCTACAACACGACGGCGTGGTGTATATGGTGGAGAATTTCTGCTGCAGGGCTTCGCCTACAAACAGTCGGGAGGGAGAGAGGAAGGTAGCAAGGCTGCTAGGGCTTGGAGGAAGGTGTGTGTGGGGGGAGGGGGCGCACCACCCCTCTATATATAGAGGGGGGGGGGCGGCCAGCCCTTGCCCCTCCTCCAAGTTATATCTAGTTTAAACAATTTAAACTCTCCCTTATCTAGAAATCCTATCTCTATTTTAAACGATTTAAACTCTCCCTTATCTAGAAATCCTATCTCTAGTTTAAACGAGTTTAAACTTATCTAGGATCGGCTGGTCCCTATGGGGCCTTGTGCCCCTGGCCCAACGCGGCCAGGACACTCCCTCATAGGCCCATGCCCCCTCCCGGAAGGTGGGGCCACGTTGGTCCCCTTCCGGAAGGTTCTAGAAGCTTCCGGTACGATACCGATTAACCCGGAACAATTCCGAACTCCAAAAACTGCACTGCCTTATATGAATCTTATTCTCCGGACCATTCCGGAACCTCTCGTGATATCCCGGATCCCATCCGAGACTCCGAACAAAAATTCATAAACCAATTATCCAATCTATCCTAGCGTCGAGACACGTTAAGTGTGTGACCCTGCGGGTTCGAGAATATGCAGACATGATCTTCTATCAATAATCAACAACGGGGTCTGGGCACCCATATTGACTCCCACACATTCATCGATGATCATATCGGATGAACCACGATGCCAGGATTCAATCAATCCCATATATATATTCCCTTCGTCTCGCGATATTTTACTTGCCCGAGATTCGATCGTCGGTACCGTCATACCTAGTTCAATCTCGTTCACAACAAGTACTTTACTCGTTCCGTAATCCGATATCACTTTGTGATTAACTCCTTAACCACATGCTTGCAAGCGGTGTTGATATCGAGTATCGAGTGGGCCTGAAGTATATCTCCCCGACTTGGGAGGGACAAATTCCATCTCGATACATACAACCCAACAGATACTTTCCGATCACCTGAGAGACACCTTTATGATCACCCTCTCATAGGATGACGTTTGATGACCTCAAAGCTTTCTTCTGATACCAGGGAGTTGCATTATCTCATGGTCTAAGGAATACAATATTTGACATAGGAAAAGCTTCGCAAAGACGAACATGATGAAACGATCTAATTGCTTCGCTTAGTTTGGGTCTATCCATCATATCATTCTCCCAATGATATGATCTCATTATCAATTGACAACTCATGTCTATGGTTAGGAAACCTTAACCATCATTGATCAATGAGCTAGTCCATAGAGGCGTACTAGGGACACGGTGTTGTTCACAAACCACACAAGTATTAAAGTTTCCACTTAATACAATTCTAGCATGGAATATAAACTTTATCATGAACAAGGATTATAATAATAACATCTTTATTATTGCCTCTAGGGCATAATTCCAACAGTCTCCCACTTGCACTAGAGTCAATAATCTAGTTTACATTTGGCAACAATCTCACACCCATGGCACTGAGGTGTTGATCATGTTTTACACGTGGAAGAGGTTTAGTCAATGGATCTGCGACATTCAGATCCGTATGTACTTTGCTAATCTTCAGATCTCCATCTGCTATATAATCTCGGATTATATGAAACTTGCGGTTGATATGCTTGGTCTTTGGATGATATCTTGGTTCCTTAGCGAGTGCTATGGCGCCAGTGTTGTCACACAATATCTCCAGTGGGTCCAATGCACTTGGAACCACGCCAAGCTCAGTGATGAAGTTTCTGATCCAAACTCCTTCACTTGACGCTTCTGCATCAGCCATGTATTCCGCTTCCACTGTAGATCCCGCGATCACGCTTTGCTTGCAGCTTCTCCAGCTCACAACTCCTCCATTCAAAATATAAACGTATCCTGTCTGAGATTTGGAATCATCCTTGTCGGTGTCAAAACTAGCATCGACGTAACCTTTTACGACAAGCTGTTCATCACCCCCATAGACTAAGAACATTTCTTTAGTTCTATTTAGGTACTTTAGGATGTTCTTCACGGCTGTCCAGTGTTCCACTCCTGGATCACTTTGATATCTGCTCGTCAAACTAAGAGCATTGGACACATCTGGTCTAGTACACAGTATGGCATACATGATGGAACCTATGGCCGAGGCATAAGGCACTTTGCTCATAGCTTCCCTATCATTTACCGTAGCTGGACACTGAGCCTTGCTCAATATCTTACCTGACAACATAGGCACTGAACCTTTCTTTGCCTTATCCATTCTGAACCTTTTCAGAACTTTGTCTAGGTATGTACTCTGGCTTAAAGCTATCAGGCGTCTTTGTCTATCTCTATAGATTTTGATGCCCAATATATAAGCAGCTTCACCTAGGTCTTTCATTGAAAAACACTTGTTCAAATAACTCTTCACATCGTTAAGCATGTTGATGTCATTTCCGATAATCAATATGTCATCCACATACAGTACCAGAAACGTCACCGAGCTCCCACTCACTTTCTTGTAGATACAAGCTTCGTAGCAATTTGGAACAAATCCAAAGCTCTTGATCACTTGATCAAAACGAAGGTTCCAACTCCGAGATGCTTGCTTCAGTCCATAAATGGAACGCTGAAGTTTGCATACTTTATCAGCATCCTTAGGATCGACAAAACCTTCGGGTTGCATCATATACAACTCTTCATCAATGTTCCCATTGAGGAAAGCAGTCTTGACATCCATCTGCCATATTTCATAATCATGAAATGCATCAATTGCTAATAAAATCCGAATGGACTTAAACATCGCTACGGGAGAGAAAGTCTCATCGTAGTCAACACCTTGAACTTGTCGAAAACCTTTCGCGACAAGCCGTGCTTTATAGACGGTAACATTACCATCCGCGTCCGTTTTCTTCTTGAAGATCCATTTGCGCTCAACGGCCTTTCGGTCGCTAGGAGGGTCCACCAAAGTCCATACTTGGTTTTCGCTCATGGATCCCAATTCGGATTTCATGGCTTCCAGCCATTTCTCAGAGTCTGGGCTCATCATCGCTTCCTCATAGTTCGTAGGTTCACTGTCTTCTACTAACAAGACAGTCAAGACAGGGTTGTCGTACCACTCAGGAGGGGCACGCGACCTTGTCGACCTGCGACGTTCAGTAGCAGCATCGTCCGAAGCTTCATGATCCTTGTCATTAGCTTCCTCTATTGTTGGTGCAGGCGGCACTGGAACAATTTCAGGTGCTGCGCTACTCTCCAATTCAAGAGAAGGTTCAATAACCTCGTCAAGCTCTACTTTCCTCCCACTCAGTTCTTTCGAGAGAAACTCCTTCTCAAGAAAGGAACCGTTCTTTGCGACAAACACTTTGCCTTCGGTTCTGTGATAGAAGGTATACCCAATGGTTTCCTCAGGGTATCCTATGAAGACGCATTTCTCCGCTTTGGGTTCGAGCTTGTCCGGCATCAACTTCTTGACATAAGCTTCGCATCCCCAAACTTTAAGAAACGACAACTTAGGTTTAGCACCAAACCACAGTTCATACGGTGTCGTCTCAACGGATTTAGATGGAGCCCTATTTAAGTGAATGCAGCGGTTTCTAATGCATAACCCAAAATGATAACGGCAAATCAGTAAGAGACATCATTAATCGGACCATATCTAATAGGGTTCGATTCCGGCGTTCAGACACACCATTGCGCTGTGGTGTTCCGGGTGGCGTGAGTTGTGAAACGATTCCACTTGCTTTAAGATGCGTGAGAAAATCATAACTCAAATATTCGCCCCCACGATCGGATCGTAGAAACTTAATCTTTCTATTACGATGGTTCTCCACTTCATTCTGAAATTCCTTGAACTTTTCAAATGTTTCAGATTTATGTTTCATTAAATAGATATACCCCATATCTACTTAAGTCATCGGTAAAAGTGAGGAAATAGCGATATCCACCGCGCGTCGAAACACTCATCGGTCCGCATACATCGGTATGTATGATTTCCAACAAGTCCGTTGCTCGCTCCATCATACCGGAGAATGGGGTTTTGATCATCTTGCCCATGAGGCTGGTTCGCATGTGTCAAATGATTCAAAATCAAGAGACTCCAAAAGTCCATCAGAATGGAGTTTCTTCATGCGCTTTACACCAATATGACCTAGACGACAGTGCCACAAATAAGTAGTATTATCACTATCTACTTTGCGTCTCTTAGCCTCAATGTTATGGATGTGTGTTTCATCCCTTTCGAGATTTAGAAGAAATAAACCATTCACAAGAGGTGCATGACCATAAAAGATGTTACTCATATAAATAGAACAACCATTATTCTCCGATTTAAATGAATAACCGTCTTGCAATAAACATGATCCGAAATAATGTTCATGCTCAACGCAGGCACATAATAACATTTATTAAGGTTTAAAACTAATCCCGAAGGTAAAACTAAGGAGAGCGTGCCGACGGCCATCACATCAACTCTTGATCCGTTGCCAACGCGCATCGTCACCTCATCCCTCGCAAGCCACCGTCTATTCCGTAGCTCCTGTTTCGAGTTACAAATATTAGCAACTGAACCGGTATCAAATACCCAGGCACTACAACGAGGGCTAGTAAGGAAAACATCAATAACATGTATATCAAATATACCTTTGATGGTGCCAGCCTTCTTGTCCGCTAAGTACTTTGGACAGTTGCGCTTCCGTGACCCTTGTCCTTGCAATAGAAGCACTCAGTGTCCGGCTTAGAACCAGACTTGAGCTTCTTCTCAGCAGGGGCAACGCGCTTGCCGCCGCCTTTCTTGAAGGGCTTCCTTGCACCCTTACCTTTCTTAAAGGTGGGGGGCTTGTTGACCATCAACACATGATTATTCTTTTTGATGTTCACCTCCGCTACTTTCATCTTAGCAAAGAGCTCAGTGATCATATCAGTGGAAACCAATCTGATTGTGATCAACTACAAAACTTTTGTAGCTAGGAGTGTCAATCTTGAGCTCCTCTGGAATCATGCAGTCCAGTTGCTCAAGGCGTTGAGTGTAGCCCGACATCTTAATGGCGTGCTCACTAACGGAACTCCCTTCTTCCATCTTGTAGTTAAAGAATTTCTTAGAGATCTCATATCTCTCAGAACGGGCTTGAGTCTGAAACATGTTTTTCAGCTCCTCGAGAATCTCAAAGGGCCCGGCGAACTCCTCAAAACGATTTTGAAGATCCGATTCCATAGCATACAACATGACGATCTTAATCAAATCATAATCATCCTTGCGCGACTGATAAACAGCTTTTTCATCAGCCGACACATCTACGGCAGGGGGGTTACCTCACGCTTTCTCAAGGACATAGTCCTTTTGTCCACCAGATAGAATGATTCTTAGATTGCGGAACCAATTGGTGAAGTTAGACCCATTGTTTCTAAGCTTTTCCTTCTCAGCAAAAACGTTGAAATTGAAGTTGGATTTGGCCATGTGATCTACAGTATTTGCAAGTATAATTTAGACTATGTTCATGATAAATAGTTCAACTTAATCAAATTACTAGATGAACTCCCACTAAATTCAACATCCCTCAAGTTGTTTAGCGAACACGATCCAAATTCACCACACCTAATCCGATCATCACGAGAAGAGATGTGGTTTCAATGGTGGACAACAAAGTGTCGATCATATCATTCATATGACTCATGCTTAACCTTTCGGTTCTTGTGTTCCGAGGCCATGTCTGTACATGCTAGGCTCGTCAAGTTAGACCCAAGTATTTCCGCGTGTGCAAAACTGGCTTGCACCCGTTGTATGTGAGCGTAGAGTCTATAGCACCCGATCATCACGTGATGCTTGGACACGACGAACTTTCGCAACGGTGCATACTTGGGGAGAACACAGTTTTTTTTATCTTGATCTTTAAGTGAGGAATCATCTTATAATGCTACCGTCGCGATCTAAGCATAATAAGATACATAAAGGGATAAACATCACATGCATATAACTTTATGTGACATGGTATAGCCAATCTTCGCGCAATGATCTCCATCTTGTGCGTTCCGGCATGATCTCCATCACTCCACCATGATTGCCTCCACCACGAATAGCAACTACAACTATTGCTAACTACTTAGCGATAAAGTAAAGCTATTACATGGCGTATAAGAAGTTGACTCGCAGGTCATACACAATTATAAAGACAACCATATGGCTCCTGCCGGTTGTGTACTCATCGACATGCAAGTCGTGAAACATTACAAAACATGATCATCGCATACAATATACACATCACATCTTGGGCCATACCATATCACAGAAAAACACTCCCTGCAAAAACAAGTTAGACGCCTCTACTTTGTTGTTGCATGTTTTTACGTGGCTTATGGGAGTAGATGCTAAGAACGATTCTTACCTACGGAAAGCCACAACGGTGATATTATGGTTGCCAACTCCGGTGTTAATGCCATGACAACTATAGTGAGAGAAACTGACATCCACCAGCCGCATGTGTGGTACAAGCCACACGTCAAGTGCGGAGCCGGTCTCTCGCGAACGACGTCGCGTAAGGTTGGCCTGGACCGCTTCAATCTCACTATCCCGCGTCATAAGAAGAACACAAACAAGAGGCTTGCAACAGAAAACATCAATGCCCGCAACAACCATGTTGCGTTTACTCGTGAAACACATCTACGCATAGATCTAGCTCTGATACCACTGAAGGTTTCGCGGCATAGTAAATCAAAATTTTCTACGTATGCGAGCAGAGGGAAAGCCAAGATCTAATCTAGGAGATGCAATCAACGAGAGAGATTGGATTAGATCTTCATACCCTTGAAGATTCGCACAGCGGAACGTTCGTCGGAACGTGGGTGATATAGTCGTACTCTCGCTTCTCCTCCTCGCGATCCGATCCGATCTAGCACCACAAGTGGCGGTGCCTCCGTGAGATGCACACTGCAGCACCTCGACGTGTCCTCCTTCCTCGGACCAGCGAGTATGGTGGAGAGATAGATTGGATCTACACACGACGGCGTGGTGTATATGGTGGATAATTTCTGCTGCAGGGCTTCGCCTACAAACAGTCGGGGGGAGAGAGGAAGGTAGCAAGGCTGCTAGGGCTTGGAGGAAGGTGTGTGCGGGGGGAGGGGGCGCACCACCCCTCTATATAGAGGGGGGCGGCCGCCCTTGCCCCTCCTCCAAGCCTATCTCTAGTTTTAAACAATTTAAACTCTCCCTTATCTAGAAATCCTATCTCTAGTTTAAACGATTTAAAACTCTCCCTTATCTAGAAATCCTATCTCTAGTTTAAACGAGTTTAACTTATCTAGGATCGGCTGGGCCCTATGGGGCCTTGTGCCCTGGCCCAATGCGGCCAGGACACTCCCTCATAGGCCCATGCCCCCTCCCGGAAGGTGGGGCCACGTTGGTCCCCTTCCAGAAGGTTCTAGAAGCTTCCGGTACAATACCGATTAACCCGGAACAATTCCGAACTCCAAAAACTGCACTGCCTTATATGAATCTTATTCTCCGGACCATTCTGGAACCTCTCGTGATATCCCGGATCCCATCCGAGACTCCGAACAAAAATTCATAAACCAATTTTCCAATCTATCTAGCGTCGAGACACGTTAAGTGTGTGACCCTGCGGGTTCGAGAATATGCAGACATGATCTTCTATCAATAATCAACAGCGGGTCTGGGCACCCATATTGACTCCCACACATTCATCAATGATCATATCGGATGAACCACGATGCCAGGATTCAATCAATCCCATATATTATTCCCTTCGTCTCGCGATATTTTACTTGCCCGAGATTCGATCGTCGGTACCGTCATACCTAGTTCAATCTCGTTCACACAAGTACTTTACTCGTTCCGTAATCCGATATCACTTTGTGATTAACTCCTTAACCACATGCTTGCAAGCGGTGTTGATATCGATTACCGAGTGGGCCCGAAGTATATCTCTCCGACTTGGGAGGGACAAATTCCATCTCGATACATACAACCCAACACATACTTTCCGATCAACTAAGAGAACACCTTTATGATCACCTTCTCATAGGATGACGTTTGATGACCTAAAGCTTTCTTCGATACCAGGGAGTTGCATTATCTCATGGTCTAAGGAATACAATATTTGACATAGGAAAAGCTTCGCAAAGACGAACATGATGAAACGATCTAATTGCTTTGCTTAGTTTGGGTCTATCCATCATATCATTCTCCCAATGATATGATCTCATTATCAATTGACAACTCATGTCTATGGTTAGGAAACCTTAACCATCATTGATCAATGAGCTAGTCCATAGAGCGTACTGGGACACGGTGTTGTTCACAAAACACACAAGTATTAAAGTTTCCACTTAATACATTCTAGCATGGAATATAAACTTTATCATGAACAAGAATTATAATATAACATCTTTATTATTGCCTCTAGGGCATAATTCCAACAGATTACGCGCTGATTCAATGGAAATTAAGCGAGGTTTAATCGCGGCGTCACTGCGCGGTGGTAACGGCGGAGCGGTGACTGCGCGTGAGATTCTGGGGAAGACGATGCTGACGTGAGGAGGGCCCAGTGTTAGCGACTGCGGAACAATGTTGTACACTGGCCGGGGGGGGCTTAGTGGGCTGGGTGCTGTGCCGGGCCAAATTGGCAGCGCCGGCCTTTTCTGCTTTTCTTTTTCTTTTTCTATTTCTATTTTGATTTTCAGGAAATTTTCAAATGAGTTTCAAATAAGTTGAATTCAAACCACTTCTAGATTTTTATAAAGTGAAATTGTAACATTTGGTTGCAGAACAATGTTGTACACTTTAAAATAATGGGCACTTTGGAATTTTCAAATAAACAATGTTTTTACCAATTGCTTAATAAGACATAAAATGGTTTAAATTTGTTTCTTTGTTTTGAAATCTTGTCCAAGCTTGGAAATTATCAAACAACTTAGGATCAAACATCTTTGGTTTAAAACAATAATCTCTTTGATAGAGAGTGGCATTGGGTCAATTCCTTGCTTACATAAAATAATAGGCATTCAAATGCTTCTGTTTTGTAATGACTTTGAATGATCCTAAATGATTATGAATGCATGGATGATATGAAAAACTTTGAAATCATGATTTTAGGGATGTTACAAGATCCATAAGTTAAATTATAAGGTGCTAGTCTTGTCTTAGAGATGTGCCTAGAGGTTTAATTCTTGGCTATATTCATCTTGAATTGAAATATAGCTTGATAGCTTAGATCAATGATGTTGTCCTGAGATCTAAGTTGGATCTTTATAGTTTTCTGATTGCTTTAGTGTTTAAAGTTCAGTGATGGATTTACCCCACTTGGGTGTTTTCTGAGAATTTGAGTAAAAGACAGATCATGTATTCTTGTCTAATCTTAGACAGATAGATCATGCGATTGTCTATTTTACTCACCACTGTCACTTGATGTTGGGGTTTCCTGTGGTTGATCTTGTGCTAACTGGATCTGATGCTCTCCTGATATTTCCAGCTCCTAGATTGTCCTTGATCTAGCCCTTCATCTCTCCTGGTCCTGATGGCTTGATCTTGTTCTTGCATCCACCCCTCCTTATGTCACCATTTGGTGGTGTGATCCAAGGTTTTGATTGGTGTGATTTAGCTTGGCTTTGGCTGTTTTAGCTGCTGGCTGCTGTTCTTTGTGTGTATGAACTATGGAATGGTGTGGGGTTGTATTCCCACGGCTGTGCTGATGGTTTTGTTTTGATTGTGCTGTTGTTGTGGTGCTGACAGCACACACCATGCAGTTTGGTGTGTGTGTTGCCTGTGTGCCTGCTGCACAGTTGTGGATATGTTCTGAATTTTGAGAGTTACTGTTATCAGGTTACCTTTTACCTAGCTAGTGAAACTTTCCCCAACTTGCTGTTTATTGGACTTATGGCTTAAAATTATGAAAGATATATTTTCATTTCATATTTGGTGAAACTTGCCCCTTAAATACTCAATGATGAAAAGTGAACAGTGCACTTCACTGTCAACTCTGAGAGTAAAATAATTCTAATCCTAACCTTCTTTTTCTTTTAAGTTTTCTTTTTATTTTGAAGGTACCAGATTTGAAGATCAAGATTTTAGTTTAGGCTTTTATTTTTCTTATAGAATAGGCACTTGTAACAACTCTCATATTCAATGGTAATCTTTAATTTATTATTTTGTACTCTTTATTATTATTTTTAATAAAGATTGTACTATCATCAATAAGAAATATTATTCTTTATTTATTTGCTATTGTAAAGATTGTGGATGATTTTCATAATTTACATTTTTGTAACTTATTTATTGAATAAAATTATGAAATGGAGATTCTTATTCTTATTGCTTTCTTTAGATAAAGTTTGAGTTATTATTGGTTAACTCTTAATAAATCAATACTCAAACATCATTCAAAAATCCTTTTGAATTATAATTCAAACACTCAAGTTTTAAATTCAAATTTCATTTCCCAAAACACTTAATTCCACCAAGATCATATCAAAGTCTATAACAATCATCCTTCAAGACTATACCTAATCTCAAAGTATGAAAGAAACCTTGATCACTTTAGGGTTTTTTATTTGGCGAAAAATTTACCCACATTTTCATAGATGAATGCATGCAATATCACAAATTTCTAAATCTACCCTTCGTTAGTTCCTAAATTTTGGGATGTTACACTGCGTCAACGTGGGAAAGTTTGTTGTTTATTTATCTTTTTAAATCCCTTTAGGATTTTATTTGATCCAAATAGGTTTGAAAGTTTCCAATAGGATTCAAAAAGTTTCTTCTCACCCTGAAAATCAACAAAGTTTTATTTTATTCATTTATTTTTCACATTATAAGATTTGGAAAATCTTGGGATGTGACAGGCTACCACCCTTAAAATAAATCTCGTCCCGAGATTTGGGAAAGCTAGGGTTACAAGTAGGCTCAAAGCATCTAGGGTACTACCACCCTTAAAAATTTTCCAACTAAATTACATATTGGCTTGCTTGGGATCTTAGGGAAACTTCCTGGGCAAACATCTGCATAGTGTCCTTTGTTTCCACACTTGACACATGTGACAAGGCTAAGATCCTTCATAGGCTTGTTTATCTTGTTCTTCATCTTTTCTGGACAGTTGCTTGCATAATGTCCTGGTTCTTTGCAATTGAAACATGTGATAAGTTTGAGTTCTTTACGTGTCTCTTGTGGACAAGTTTCTGCATAATGTCCTAGCTCTTTGCAGTTGTTGCACCATACTTGACCAATCTCCTTATATTTCTGCTTCTCTCGACATTCACTGGAATAGTGTCCCATTTATTTACAATGATGACATTGCACATGGCTTTTGTCCTTCTTTTTCTTGGGTTTATCCAAAGCTAGGAGTGCATCTAGTTCATGTTGTTCATATGTTATTTTGTAGGTAGGAATGTCTACTTGTTTCTTGGACCTTCTATTGCTCTTTGGATAATTCATATGCCTCTTCTTTGGTCCTTTAAATTGGGTTGTATTGCATGGAGGTATAAGTGGAGCTTTTCCTTTGTCTTCATTCTTCTTGGTAGATTTGGTCGGAGTTGCTGGCGGCTTCGGGTGCTTGCAAACGAGGTAGTTGCCAAGGCTCTGGATCGCCCTAGCATGAATCAGATGAGTCAGGAGGTGCGCAAGGTCATGGCGAACACGATAGCATCGAGGAGAAGGCAAGGGGCGGTTGGGCTTTACCTAGATTGCTCGTCGGAGTCGAGCGGTGGTTCTGTCGCTTGCGGGCGCGAACGTGGACGGTGACCTGGATCACCAAAATACAAAAAAATGGCATCAGAAGGTGTGCATGGACACGAGGGTCTCAATCGTTTGAACCAGAGGCAGAGGGGCGGTTGGAGCTCACCGAAATCGCACGCCGGAGTTCGTCGGGCAGCGGCGGTTTGAGTTCGAATGCGAGCAGCCTGGTGGCGAGGAGAGGGTGCTGTGTGGGGGGAAATGACCGTGGTGGCGAGGTGTTTAAGTAGCCAGGAGTGGGGCGAGGATTATGAAGGGTTTCACGACATAGTAAATCAAAATTTTCTACGGATGCGAGCAGAGGGAAAGCCAAGATCTAATCTAGGAGATGCAATCAACGAGAGAGATTGGATTAGATCTTCATACCCTTGAAGATTCGCACAGCGGAACGTTCGTCGGAACGTGGGTGATATAGTCGTACTCGCTTCTCCTCCTCGCGATCCGATCCGATCTAGCACCACAAGTGGCGGTGCCTCCATGAGATGCACACGTGCAGCACCTCGACGTGTCCTCCTTCCTCGGACCAGCGAGTATGGTGGAGAGATAGATTGGATCTACAACACGACGGCGTGGTGTATATGGTGGATAATTTCTGCTGCAGGGCTTCGCCTACAAACAGTCGGGAGGGAGAGAGGAAGGTAGCAAGGCTGCTAGGGCTTGGAGGAAGGTGTGTGCGGGGGGAGGGGGCGCACCACCCCTCTATATATAGAGGGGGGCGGCCAGCCCTTGCCCCTCCTCCAAGCCTATCTCTAGTTTAAACAATTTAAACTCTCCCTTATCTAGAAATCCTATCTCTAGTTTAAACGATTTAAACTCTCCCTTATCTAGAAATCCTATCTCTAGTTTAAACGAGTTTAAACTTATCTAGGATCGGCTGGGCCCTATGGGGCCTTGTGCCCCTGGCCCAATGCGGCCAGGACACTCCCTCATAGTCCCATGCCCCCTCCCGGAAGGTGGGGCCACGTTGGTCCCCTTCCGGAAAGTTCTAGAAGCTTCCGGTACAATACCGATTAACCCGGAACAATTCCGAACTCCAAAAACTGCACTGCCTTATATGAATCTTATTCTCCGGACCATTCCGGAACCTCTCGTGATATCCCGGATCCCATCCGAGACTCCGAACAAAAATTCATAAACCAATTATCCAATCTATCCTAGCGTCAAGACACGTTAAGTGTGTGACCCTGCGGGTTCGAGAATATGCAGACATGATCTTCTATCAATAATCAACAGCGGGGTCTGGGCACCCATATTGACTCCCACACATTCATCGATGATCATATCGGATGAACCACGATGCCAGGATTCAATCAATCCCATATATATATTCCCTTCGTCTCGCGATATTTTACTTGCCCGAGATTCGATCGTCGGTACGTCATACCTAGTTCAATCTCGTTCACAACAAGTACTTTACTCGTTCCGTAATCCGATATCACTTTGTGATTAACTCCTTAACCACATGCTTGCAAGCGGTGTTGATATCGATTACCGAGTGGGCCCGAAGTATATCTCCCCGACTTGGGAGGGACAAATTCCATCTCGATACATACAACCCAACAGATACTTTCCGATCACCTGAGAGACACCTTTATGATCACCCTCTCATAGGATGACGTTTGATGACCTCAAAGCTTTCTTCCGATACCAGGGAGTTGCATTATGTCATGGTCTAAGGAATACAATATTTGACATAGGAAAAGCTTCGCAAAGACGAACATGATGAAACGATCTAATTGCTTCGCTTAGTTTGGGTCTATCCATCATATCATTCTCCCAATGATATGATCTCATTATCAATTGACAACTCATGTCTATGGTTAGGAAACCTTAACCATCATTGATCAATGAGCTAGTCCATAGAGGCGTACTAGGGACACGGTGTTGTTCACAAACCACACAAGTATTAAAGTTTCCGCTTAATACAATTCTAGCATGGAATATAAACTTTATCATGAACAAGAATTATAATAATAACATCTTTATTATTGCCTCTAGGGCATAATTCCAACAGTCTCCCACTTGCACTAGAGTCAATAATCTAGTTTACATTTGGCAACAATCTCACACCCATGGCACTGAGGTGTTGATCATGTTTTACACGTGTAAGAGGTTTAGTCAATGGATCTGCGACATTCAGATCCGTATGTACTTTGCTAATCTTCAGATCTCCATCTGCTATATAATCTCGGATTATATGAAACTTGCGGTTGATATGCTTGGTCTTTGGATGATATCTTGGTTCCTTAGCGAGTGCTATGGCGCCAGTGTTGTCACACAATATCTCCAGTGGGTCCAATGCACTTGGAACCACGCCAAGCTCAGTGATGAAGTTTCTGATCCAAACTCCTTCACTTGACGCTTCTGCAGCAGCCATGTATTCCGCTTCCACTGTAGATCCCGCGATCACGCTTTGCTTGCAGCTTCTCCAGCTCACAGCTCCTCCATTCAAAATATAAACGTATCCTGTCTGAGATTTGGAATCATCCTTGTCGGTGTCAAAAGTAGCATCGACGTAACCTTTTACGACAAGCTGTTCATCACCCCCATAGACTAAGAACATTTCTTTAGTTCTATTTAGGTACTTTAGGATGTTCTTCACGGCTGTCCAGTGTTCCACTCCTGGATCACTTTGATATCTGCTCGTCAAACTAAGAGCATTGGACACATCCGGTCTAGTACACAGTATGGCATACATGATGGAACCTATGGCCGAGGCATAAGGCACTTTGCTCATAGCTTCCCTATCATTTACCGTAGCTGGACACTGAGCCTTGCTCAATATCTTACCTGACAACATAGGCACTGAACCTTTCTTTGCCTTATCCATTCTGAACCTTTTCAGAACTTTGTCTAGGTATGTACTCTGGCTTAAAGCTATCAGGCGTCTTTGTCTATCTCTATAGATTTTGATGCCCAATATATAAGCAGCTTCACCTAGGTCTTTCATTGAAAAACACTTGTTCAAATAACTCTTCACATCGTTAAGCATGTTGATGTCATTTCCGATAATCAATATGTCATCCACATACAGTACCAGAAACGTCACCGAGCTCCCACTCACTTTCTTGTAGATACAAGCTTCGTAGCAATTTGGAACAAATCCAAAGCTCTTGATCACTTGATCAAAACGAAGGTTCCAACTCCGAGATGCTTGCTTCAGTCCATAAATGGAACGCTGAAGTTTGCATACTTTATCAGCATCCTTAGGATCGACAAAACCTTCGGGTTGCATCATATACAACTCTTCATCAATGTTCCCATTGAGGAAAGCAGTCTTGACATCCATCTGCCATATTTCATAATCATGAAATGCATCAATTGCTAATAAAATCCGAATGGACTTAAACATCGCTACGGGAGAGAAAGTCTCATCGTAGCCAACATCTTGAACTTGTCGAAAACCTTTCGCGACAAGCCGTGCTTTATAGACGGTAACATTACCATCCGCGTCCGTTTTCTTCTTGAAGATCCATTTGCACTCAACGGCCTTTCGGTCGCTAGGAGGGTCCACCAAAGTCCATACTTGGTTTTCGCTCATGGATCCCAATTCGGATTTCATGGCTTCCAGCCATTTCTCAGAGTCTGGGCTGATCATCGCTTCCTCATAGTTCGTAGGTTCACTGTCTTCTACTAACAAGACAGTCAAGACAGGGTTGTTGTACCACTCAGGAGGGGCACGCGACCTTGTCGACCTGCGACGTTCAGTAGCAGCATCGTCTGAAGCTTCATGATCCTTGTCATTAGCTTCCTCTATTGTTGGTGCAGGCGGCACTGGAACAATTTCAGGTGCTGCGCTACTTTCCAATTCAAGAGAAGGTTCAATAACCTCGTCAAGCTCTACTTTCCTGCCACTCACTTCTTTCGAGAGAAACTCCTTCTCAAGAAAGGAACCGTTCTTTGCGACAAACACTTTGCCTTCGGTTCTGTGATAGAAGGTATACCCAATGGTTTCCTCAGGGTATCCTATGAAGACGCATTTCTCCGCTTTGGGTTCGAGCTTGTCCGGCATCAACTTCTTGACGTAAGCTTCGCATCCCCAAACTTTAAGAAACGACAACTTAGGTTTAGCACCAAACCACAGTTCATACGGTGTCGTCTCAACGGATTTAGATGGAGCCCTATTTAAAGTGAATGCAGCGGTTTCTAATGCATAACCCCAAAATGATAACGGCAAATCAGTAAGAGACATCATTGATCGGACCATATCTAATAGGGTTCGATTCCGGCGTTCAGACACACCATTGCGCTGTGGTGTTCCGGGTGGCGTGAGTTGTGAAACGATTCCACTTGCTTTAAGATGCGTGAGAAAATCATAACTCAAATATTCGCCCCCACGATCGGATCGTAGAAACTTAATCTTTCTGTTACGATGGTTCTCCACTTCATTCTGAAATTCCTTGAACTTTTCAAATGTTTCAGATTTATGTTTCATTAAATAGATATACCCATATCTACTTAAGTCATCGGTAAAAGTGAGGAAATAGCGATATCCACCGCGCGTCGAAACACTCATCGGTCCGCATACATCGGTATGTATGATTTCCAACAAGTCCGTTGCTCGCTCCATCATACCGGAGAACGGGGTTTTGATCATCTTGCCCATGAGGCATGGTTCGCATGTGTCAAATGATTCAAAATCAAGAGACTCCAAAAGTCCATCAGAATGGAGTTTCTTCATGCGCTTTACACCAATATGACCTAGACGACAGTGCCACAAATAAGTAGTATTATCACTATCTACTTTGCGTCTCTTAGCCTCAATGTTATGGATGTGTGTTTCATCCCTTTCGAGATTTAGAAGAAATAAACCATTCACAAGAGGTGCATGACCATAAAAGATGTTACTCATATAAATAGAACAACCATTATTCTCCGATTTAAATGAATAACCGTCTTGCAATAAACATGATCCGGAAATAATGTTCATGCTCAACGCAGGCACATAATAACATTTATTAAGGTTTAAAACTAATCCCGAAGGTAAAACTAAGGAGAGCGTGCCGACGGCCATCACATCAACTCTTGATCCGTTGCCAACGCGCATCGTCACCTCATCCCTCGCAAGCCGCCGTCTATTCCGTAGCTCCTGTTTCGAGTTACAAATATTAGCAACTGAACCGGTATCAAATACCCAGGCACTACAACGAGGGCTAGTAAGGAAAACATCAATAACATGTATATCAAATATACCTTTGATGGTGCCAGCCTTCTTGTCCGCTAAGTACTTCGGACAGTTGCGCTTCCAGTGACCCTTGTCCTTGCAATAGAAGCACTCAGTGTCCGGCTTAGGACCAGACTTGAGCTTCTTCTCAGCAGGGGCAACGAGCTTGCCGCCGCCTTTCTTGAAGGGCTTCCTTGCACCCTTACCTTTCTTAAAGGTGGGGGGCTTGTTGACCATCAACACATGATTATTCTTTTTGATGTTCACCTCCGCTACTTTCATCTTAGCAAAGAGCTCAGTGATCATATCAGTGGAACCAATCTGATTGTGATCAACTACAAAACTTTTGTAGCTAGGAGTGTCAATCTTGAGCTCCTCTGGAATCATGCAGTCCAGTTGCTCAAGGCGTTGAGTGTAGCCCGACATCTTAATGGCGTGCTCACTAACGGAACTCCCTTCTTCCATCTTGTAGTTAAAGAATTTCTTAGAGATCTCATATCTCTCAGAACGGGCTTGAGTCTGAAACATGTTTTTCAGCTCCTCAAGAATCTCAAAGGGCCCGGCGAACTCCTCAAAACGATTTTGAAGATCCGATTCCATAGCATACAACATGACGATCTTAATCAAATCATAATCATCCTTGCGCGACTGATAAACAGCTTTTTCATCAGCCGGCACATCTACGGCAGGGGGGTTACCTCACGCTTTCTCAAGGACATAGTCCTTTTGTCCACCAGATAGAATGATTCTTAGATTGCGGAACAAATTGGTGAAGTTAGACCCATTGTTTCTAAGCTTTTCCTTCTCAGGAAAAACGTTGAAATTGAAGTTGGATTTGGCCATGTGATCTACAGTATTTGCAAGTATAATTTAGACTATGTTCATGATAAATAGTTCAACTTAATCAAATTACTAGATGAACTCCCACTAAATTCAACATCCCTCAAGTTGTTTAGCGAACACGATCCAAATTCACCACACCTAATCCGATCATCACGAGAAGAGATGTGGTTTCAATGGTGGAAAACAAAGTGTCGATCATATCATTCATATGACTCATGCTTAACCTTTCGGTTCTTGTGTTCCGAGGCCATGTCTGTACATGCTAGGCTCGTCAAGTTAGACCCAAGTATTTCCGCGTGTGCAAAACTGGCTTGCACCGTATGTGAGCGTAGAGTCTATAGCACCCGATCATCACGTGATGCTTGGACACGACGAACTTTCGCAACGGTGCATACTTGGGGAGAACACAGTTTTTTTATCTTGATCTTTAAGTGAGGAATCATCTTATAATGCTACCGTCGCGATCTAAGCATAATAAGATACATAAAGGGATAAACATCACATACATATAACTTTATGTGACATGGTATAGCCAATCTTCGCGCAATGATCTCCATCTTGTGCGTTCCGGCATGATCTCCATCACTCCACCATGATTGCCTCCACCACGAATAGCAACTACAACTATTGCTAACTACTTAGCGATAAAGTAAAGCTATTACATGGCGTATAAGAAGTTGACTCGCAGGTCATACACAATTATAAAGACAACCATATGGCTCCTGCCGGTTGTGTACTCATCGACATGCAAGTCGTGAAACATTACAAAACATGATCATCGCATACAATATACACATCACATCTTGGGCCATACCATATCACAGAAAACACTCCCTGCAAAAACAAGTTAGACGCCTCTACTTTGTTGTTGCATGTTTTACGTGGCTTATGGGAGTAGATGCTAAGAACGATTATTACCTACGGAAAGCCACAACGGTGATATTATGGTTGCCAAACTCCGGTGTTAATCCCATGACAACTATAGTGAGAGAAACTGACATCCACCAGCCGCATGTGTGGTACAAGCCACACGTCAAGTGCGGAGCCGGTCTCGCGAACGACGTCGCGTAAGGTTGGCCTGGACCGCTTCAATCTCACTATCCCGCGTCATAAGAAGAACACAAACAAGAGGCTTGCAACAGAAAACATCAACGCCCGCAACAACCATGTTGCGTTGTACTCGTGAAACACATCTACGCATAGATCTAGCTCTGATACCACTGAAGGGTTTCGCGGCATAGTAAATCAAAATTTTCTACGGATGCGAGCAGAGGGAAAGCCAAGATCTAATCTAGGAGATGCAATCAACGAGAGAGATTGGATTAGATCTTCATACCCTTGAAGATTCGCACAGCAGAACGTTCGTCGGAACGTGGGTGATGTAGTCGTACTCGCTTCTCCTCCTCGCGATCCGATCCGATCTAGCACCACAAGTGGCGGTGCCTCCGTGAGATGCACACGTGCAGCACCTCGACGTCTCCTCCTTCCTCGGACCAGCGAGTATGGTGGAGAGATAGATTGGATCTACAACACGACGGCGTGGTGTATATGGTGGATAATTTCTGCTGCAGGGCTTCGCCTACAAACAGTCGGGAGGGAGAGAGGAAGGTAGCAAGGCTGCTAGGGCTTGGAGGAAGGTGTGTGCGGGGGGAGGGGGCGCACCACCCCTCTATATATAGAGGGGGGCGGCCAGCCCTTGCCCCTCCTCCAAGCCTATCTCTAGTTTAAACAATTTAAACTCTCCCTTATCTAGAAATCCTATCTCTAGTTTAAACGATTTAAACTCTCCCTTATCTAGAAATCCTATCTCTAGTTTAAACGAGTTTAAACTTATCTAGGATCGGCTGGGCCCTATGGGGCCTTGTGCCCCTGTCCCAATGCGTCCAGGACACTCCCTCATAGGCCCATGCCCCCTCCCGGAAGGTGGGGCCACGTTGGTCCCCTTCCGGAAGGTTCTAGAAGCTTCCGGTACAATACCGATTAACCCGGAACAATTCCGAACTCCAAAAACTGCACTGCCTTATATGAATCTTATTCTCCGGACCATTCTGGAACCTCTCGTGATATCCCGGATCCCATCCGAGACTCCGAACAAAAATTCATAAACCAATTATCCAATCTATCCTAGCGTCGAGACACGTTAAGTGTGTGACCCTGCGGGTTCGAGAATATGCAGACATGATCTTCTATCAATAATCAACAGCGGGGTCTGGGCACCCATATTGACTCCCACACATTCATCAATGATCATATCGGATGAACCACGATGCCAGGATTCAATCAATCCCATATATATATTCCCTTCGTCTCGCGATATTTTACTTGCCCGAGATTCGATCGTCGGTACCGTCATACCTAGTTCAATCTCGTTCACAACAAGTACTTTACTCGTTCCGTAATCCGATATCACTTTGTGATTAACTCCTTAACCACATGCTTGCAAGCGGTGTTGATATCGATTACCGAGTGGGCCCGAAGTATATCTCTCCGACTTGGGAGGGACAAATTCCATCTCGATACATACAACCCAACAGATACTTTCCGATCAACTAAGAGACACCTTTATGATCACCTTCTCATAGGATGACGTTTGATGACCTCAAAGCTTTCTTCCGATACCAGGGAGTTGCATTATCTCATGGTCTAAGGAATACAATATTTGACATAGGAAAAGCTTCGCAAAGACGAACATGATGAAACGATCTAATTGCTTTGCTTAGTTTGGGTCTATCCATCATATCATTCTCCCAATGATATGATCTCATTATCAATTGACAACTCATGTCTATGGTTAGGAAACCTTAACCATCATTGATCAATGAGCTAGTCCATAGAGGCGTACTAGGGACACGGTGTTGTTCACAAACCACACAAGTATTAAAGTTTCCACTTAATACAATTCTAGCATGGAATATAAACTTTATCATGAACAAGAATTATAATAATAACATCTTTATTATTGCCTCTAGGGCATAATTCCAACAGATTACGCGCTGATTCAATGGAAATTAAGCGAGGTTTAATCGCGGCGTCACTGCGCGGTGGTAACGGCGGAGCGGTGACTGCGCGTGAGATTCTGGGGAAGACGATGCTGACGTGGAGAGGGCCCAGTGTTAGCGACTGCGGAACAATGTTGTACACTGGCCCGGGTGGGCTTAGTGGGCTGGGTTCTGTGCCGGGCCAAATTGGCAGCGCCGGCCTTTTCTGCTTTCTTTATTCTTTTTCTATTTCTATTTTGATTTTCAGGAAACATTTTCAAATGAGTTTCAAATAAGTTTGAATTCAAACCACTTCTAGATTTTTATAAAGTGAAATTTGTACACATTTGGTTGCAGAACAATGTTGTACACTTTAAAATAATTTGGCACTTTGGAATTTTAAAATAAACAATGTTTTTACCAATTGCTTAATAAAGACATAAAAATGGTTTTAAATTTGTTTCTTTGTTTTGAAATCTTTGTCCAAGCTTTGGAAATTATCAAACAACTTAGGATCAAACATCTTTGGTTTAAAACAAATAATCTCTTTGATAGAGAGTAGCATTGGGTCAATTCCTTGCTTACATAAAATAATAGGCATTCAAATGCTTCTGTTTTTGTAATGACTTTGAAAATGATCCTAAAATGATTATGAATGCATGGATGATATGAAAACTTTGAAATCATGATTTTAGGGATGTTACAAGATCCATAAGATTAAATTTTAAGGTGCTAGTCTTGTCTTAGAGATGTGCCTAGAGGTTTAATTCTTGGCTATATTCATTCTTGAATTGAAATATAGCTTGATAGCTTAGATCAATGATGTTGTCCTGAGATCTAAGTTGGATCTTTATAGTTTTCTGATTGCTTTTAGTGTTTAAAGTTCAGTGATGGATTTACCCCACTTGGGTGTTTTCTGAGAATTTGAGTAAAAGACAGATCATGTATTCTTGTCTAATCTTAGACAGATAGATCATGCGATTGTCTATTTTACTCACCACTGTCACTTGATGTTGGGGTTTCCTGTGGTTGATCTTGTCCTAACTGGATCTGATGCTCTCCTGATATTTCCAGCTCCTAGATTGTCCTTGATCTAGCCCTTCATCTCCTGGTCCTGATGGCTTTATCTTGGTCTTGCAATCCACCCCTCCTTATGTCACCATTTTGGTGGTGTGATCCAAGGTTTTGATTGGTGTGATTTAGCTTGGCTTTGGCTGGTTTTAGCTGCTGGCTGCTGTTCTTTGTGTGTATGAACTATGGAATGGTGTGGGGTTGTATTCCCACGGCTGTGCTGATGGTTTTGTTTGATTGTGCTGTTGTTGTGGTGCTGACAGCACACACCATGCAGTTTGGTGTGTGTGTTGCCTGTGTGCCTGCTGCACAGTTGTGGATATGTTCTGAATTTGAGAGTTACTGTTATCAGGTTACCTTTTACCTAGCTAGTGAAACTTGCCCCAACTTGCTGTTTATTTGACTTATGGCTTAAAATTATGAAAGATATATTCTTTCATATTGGTGAAACTTGCCCCTTAAATACTCAATGATGAAAAAGTGAACAGTGCACTTCACTGTCAACTCTGAGAGTAAAATAATTCTAATCCTAACCTTCTTTTTCTTTTAAGTTTCTTTTTATTTTGAAGGTACCAGATTTGAAGATCAAGATTTTAGTTTAGGCTTTTATTTTTCTTTATAGAATAGTCACTTGTAACAACTCTCATATTCAATTGTAATCTTTAATTTATTATTTTGTACTCTTTATTTTATTATTTTTTAATAAAGATTGTACTATCATCAATAAAGAAATATTATTCTTTATTTATTTGCTATTGTAAAGATTGTGGATGATTTTCATAATTTACATTTTTGTAACTTATTTATTGAATAAAATTATGAAATGGAGATTCTTATTCTTAATTGCTTTCTTTATATAAAGTTTGAGTTATTATTGGTTAACTCTTAATTAAATCAAATACTCAAACATCATTCAAAAATCCTTTTGAATTATAATTCAAACACTCAAGTTTTTAAATTCAAATTTCATTTCCCAAAACACTTAATTCCACCAAGATCATATCAAAGTCTATAACAATCATCCTTCAAGACTATACCTAATCTCAAAGTATGAAAGAAACCTTGATCACTTTAGGGTTTTTTATTTGATCTGTCACCTTATGCAACATTTGGGCTTGGTTTTCCAAAAATCCTTGCAGGGTTGGATCTTCCCCACTGGTGTTGGCTATGAATTGAGCTGTCATTTGGTTCAACTGGTTTTGGTATGATATGAGTTCTTTCATGTTGTCCTCTTGGTTGTTGTTGTCATCAACCTTGATGTTGGAGTCTCTTGGAGTAGTCATCTGTTTGGGTTGAATTAAGATTAGAATAGGCAAAATATCTCTAAGGAAATAATTCTAATCACACACTTCACAATTCACACAAACAATGTGCAAGCAATCACAAACAAACACTCCTTTCAAACACAAGTTTCCAAGCATATTCTTATGCAACCAAAAATATTTTTGTTACACGACGTAAGTTGGTGGGTTTGGCTTAAACTAAATATGGTGGTCCATCTATATGGTTCACTTGTGATCTTTCCATCCTTCTTGGTTGATTCTTCTTGCTTGAGATCATGGTTTCCTTGGGAAATCTCTTGGTCACAAAACATCAAAGGTGATGAGGGTTCTTTCTAAATTGTGTTTCCTTAGTCTCCAAATCTTGAGCAAGATTTCTTGTCTCACTTGTCCTTAGTGATATCCAAGATGGAAGTCCTTGGTGAATATGCTGAAGATGTTGAAGTCATTAGAGTTGAAGAAGTTGAGGTCATTAGAGTTGAAGATGTTGAAGTCATTAGAATTGAAGATGTTGAAGTCATTAGAGTTGATGATGTTGAAGTCATTAGAGTTGATGAAGTCCTTAGCTCATGGTGAAGTCTTTGGCCATGGGGTAGGTTTTTCCATCAAGTTTGAAATAGAAGAGATGTAGAATCAAAACCAAAATGGTTTAAGGAAAGAGTTTACAAGATTGTTTTGTAAATAAGTTTTTGGAACAATACTACTCCTATTTTTCTAAGGGTTTTTGTCCAATCCTAGGTTTACAAATCCTACAGGCAACACAATGCTCTGATACCATCTGTAAAGGTCCCAACCTTTAATAAGGTAGAGATCCCTGTGTTTACAATGCTAGTACCTGGATCAATAGCTAGCATCCACAGTTAAGATGTAATATCAAGGAACAAAGGTCATAATATAACTTTATAACCAGGAATAACATAATTTTATTACATCTTACATAGCTCATTTGGCTATTATACATTACATTGCAGCAGAATAACTATAAGCATGGGGTCCTTCATCTTCAAAGTGTCACAGGCAGACATGTTGGTTGTAGACTTGTAATCCTAATCAACACACTTTACTAAATCAATCAAACCTGCAACATAACAAGTTACAGCCACAAGGGTCAATACATTTGAATTGTATTGGCAAGTTTCACTACTATGTTGAATATAAGTGGATCCTATCATTACATGCATATTTGGCTAAGTAGGGTTTAAGGCTCATTTGCAGAAAGCAATACTTTATCCTATCTTTTCAAAATAGTTTTGATCTTTTGTCAAATCTTTTTGAACTCCTTGGTAAATCCCCAAGTGTTTCAAGTCTTTGTCCAAATCTCTTGAGCTCCTTGGTAAATCCCCAAGTGCTTCAAGTTTTCATCAAAATCTCTTGAGCTCCTTGGTAAATCCCCAAGTGCTTCAAGTTTTTATCAAAATCTCTTGAGCTCCTTGGTACACCCCAAGTGTTTCAAGCCTTTTGTTGTCACTTAAAAGTTTTTCTTTTAGAAATTGGAATGTCGAGATTTCCCATAGCTTCAGGCCTTTAGTTGCTCAGTATTGTCCATAACCGGGGACACGGCTAAGTACTTAGAATTTTATTATCTTCTGCAGAAGTTGTACACTTTACCCACATGACACACTCTCATCTTGTTTCCACCAGTGGCCGCTGGATAAGTACTCACCAAGATGGAGTACTGGCAGATTGAGAATGTGACGAAGTCTTTCCATAGGGTCCTCCCATACACCATGCTAGCTTGTCTTCAGGCACCCATGTAGGGTTCCGAGTTCCCTCATTTTCAGTTAACCTGAAGACCAATGCATGGGTCTTCCCAATGTAGTTGACTAAGCCAGAGCCATAATAGCATGTGGCTGTACACGGAAGCCACTGTTGGAGAAACATGTTCAATCTCTAAGTCCCTGGGTGTTTTTCGTCTGGTGCACAACAAAAAGAGATTGCCATATAAACATGGTTCCTCTTATTGCCACCTTGTCCAAAAACTTGAGTATCCTTGTCCACCCAGGTGGTTCATTGAGTACTTGTTTTATTATATAAAACATAAGTCTTTTCTCAACTTCATAAAATCTCAACATGTATCTCTTCTCAAAATATATAGCTTGGCTAAGCATTTTGCAACTACATTGTTTTCACTAAGGAATGTATAAGGGTATCCTATTAGGATTTAGCATAGTATATAGTATAGAAATCCTTTTCATGTATGTTTCAAAATCCACTAAGTATAATGAAAATAGTAGGACTTTGGATGATAGTGTAACTTGCCTTTTTGGTAGGGAATGTTGGTTCACTTCTTGATCTTGCTAATCTCACACTCTTCTAACTTCACTACAAGTCAATCAAGCACCATAATCAAACAAACAAAACATCACACATATCATAATAGAAACCAAGTCATGCATGCAAGCATGCAAAAGATAGTTTTATTTGCAAAGGTGGTTTATACTAGGCTCTACACATTGTAAGGCTCAAAGTGGTCATTTTCTAAAGTGGCAAAGTCATTTGCAAAAGGGTTTTATCTATAGATCATTTTTAAATCAAATCATTATTTCATGTGGTGGAAAATGTTTTTAGCAAAGCAACAATTTTATATTGTTCACCAAATAAGTTGTTAATTCACAAAACTTGGTGTTTTGGGTCAGTAGGTTTGAATCAAAACATTTTCCAAAAGTTTTTCTCAAAAATCATTTCCATAACAAAATCAACATTTTTATTTGACTAGAAATGGGCTAATTCAAGTTTTTATTCCTAAACTTCACAAAATACATTTTTAAATCCATGGTTTGGTTCCTAGGGTCAGTAGGTTCACAACAAACCAATTTGCAAATATTTCAACCCCAAAATCATTTTGGAATAATTTTTATAACCTAAACAAGCATACAAATGTTTCTGCAAAAACAAACACTTTACCAGAAGCTTTTTACTAAACAAATTGCATGGTTGGCTAGGGCTTTATCCACTGATTCCATTGATATAAAGTTTGAAAATTTTGGACGTGTGGATCAAAAGTTACAAGGTTTACAAAATTGCATCTAAATCTGATTTCAAATTATGTTTTAAATCAACTAGTGCCACGCGTCTGTTTCTGGTTCGCTGATACCGGTTAGCGTGGATCGTGTGACTACAGCCGTTGGATCTAAGTGAGACGGTGCGGTTCAGATTAGCCCGTACCTCTTCGTTTAATGAATCTATCTAAGCCGCCAGATGGAAATCTAACGGTGCGAAATGACTTGACCAAACACGAGCGGCGCTGACGGCGGCTGGCGGCGTCGCACGGTCGGACGATGTGCTAGCGGCGGTTACAGGAAGCAAGGAAGAGGTTGGCGAGGCTTACCAGACTCGTAGAGACTTGTTAAAGCTCGAGGTGGTACTGGCTGGCGAAGGGGCGCACTGGAGTGGAAGTAATTGCTCGCCGGAGACGATGGCGGCGTCAGGCGGTTCTGGTGGTCGTCGGGGACGACGTTGAAGATCACCCTAAGACGAACGGGTGGTACGGTTAGAAGCGTGCTGTTCTGGAGAAGATGGGAGCATCATCGAGGAGTGCTGGGGCAGTCGATACTTACCAGGGGAGGTCGCCGGAGAAGGAAGCAGACGCGGCGGCGCTCAGAGGTTGTCGAAGTCGACGTTCTGGGGCGCCCGTGAGTGAACGAACAACACAGGGAGAACCTCCAGGGGCTGGGGGTCACGGCCGTGTGCTCAGGGAGGCAAGGGGCGACAGGGTTCGGCCGGAATCGCTCGGTGAGACTCGCCGGAGCAGCGGTGGTGCAAATTCGATTCAGGGCAGCCTGGTGGCTCTGGTCGAGTGGGTTCTGAGGGGAAAGGAAGAGGAGTTGCTGGCGATTAAGAGTGCGTGGTCGCAGGGAGGATTCATTGTTCCATTTACGTGTATTGATTCGAGCAATCAACGGCAGGAAACGGCGAGGAGGAATCAGCGCGGGTTTGAAGACAATGAACAATGGTGTGGGGTCCTGTCGTCAGTGGGGGAGAGAGAGGGGAAGAGGGGCCACTGGTCAGTGTCTGCGCGGGTGGATCTTCTGGTGAAAACGTTTCGCGAGAGAGAGTGGGGTGGGCTTGTTGGGCTGGCCGGCTGGGCTGTGTCCTTGGCATATTTTTTTTGTTCTGAATCTTTTCTCTTTTTCTGTTTGAATTTCCTGATTGAATTTCAAACAAACAAATCAAACATTCAAAACATTCCAAACTTCCACCACACTTTGCAATTGAATTTGGTTCTGTTTAACAACATAAACCAAGGTCCAAAGACCAAAAATAATATTTTAATTCTCTTTAGGATCTATTTAATAATTAAATAAATAGTCCTAAGTTATTTATTCAAATAAGATTTGTTTTATTAAAAACTCCATTTGAAATCTAAAACCAAAACACTTTCAGTAGGTTTTATTTGAGAATATAAAATATTTGGAAAACTTATTTAAAATAAATTAATAAGTTTTGATGTTTAATTAAAATAGTAAAACCTTTATTTTTATTAAACTTGGATATTAAATCCTTATTATTTTATTAAAATAGACCTTTACTAATTTTATCAAAACAAAATGTTTTATTTCAAAAGCTTGGCCAAGGTTTAATTTGGCTCTATAAAATAATCCTTATTTATAATTCTACCTTTTCATTTGAAAACCAAATCTTTTTATTTTAAAAGATCCAAAAATAGTAATTCCAAATATTTTTAGCTTTATTGTTTATTTATCTTTTTAAATCCCTTTAGGATTTTATTTGATCCAAATAGGTTTGAAAGTTTCCAATAGGATTCAAAAAGTTTCTTCTCACCCTGAAAATCAACAAAGTTTCATTTTATTCATTTATTTTTCACATTACAAGATTTGGAAAATCTTGGGATGTGACACTCTGTCTCTCCTCTGGACTCCGTGTTCTCCTTGATAAAATATTAACTTTGGCTTTTGTCCCGTCCAATTCCGATAATATTTCCTTACTAGCTTTTTTGGAACCAAAAATAGCAGAAAACATGCAACTGGCACTGTGGCAACTTGTTAATAGGTTAGTACCAGAAAACATATAAAAAGTACCTCAACGTGTGGACAAAGAAAAGAAAAGTAGATACTAAACAAGCATGGAACATCAAAAATTATAGATACATTTCCGACGTATCAAGCATCCCCAAGCTTAACTCCTGCTCGTCCTCGAGTAGGTAAGTGATAAAAGAATAATGTTTTAGGTGACATGCACCATCAAAATCAAGATCAAACCATTTGCAAGCATTGACAGCTGGGATCAAAGAACTCTAAACATGAGCATGAAAGATGGAGTTCTAACAGTAAGACAAAGTAACTATGCATGCAACATGAAAGGCTACAAACAAAGCTCATGAATAACATGCATTGAAAAATGTTTGTTTGTTTCACATACACAAAACATAGCATAGTGGTATTCAGCTTGTCCCTCATAGAGTAGCAAATAGATGCATAAGACACCTTCAAAGTTCATAAGAGTTACTAGATACAAATAGCACAAGATAAGGTAATATCAACAATATGCATCAATCAATAAGTTTTGGGACAATGCACATAGAACTAAGAATGTCAACTATGCTCTCTTAACTGGTGCCTAAAGGTAGAAGGTGGAGACTCAATATAATAGTGTAAGAAAGGCCCTTCATAAAGGGAAGCAGTGATTTCAAGTCTCAAAACGAGCTTCCAAAAATTATGGTACTTGTTAGCTTTCAGCTCTCATTGCCCCTATCATAAGCATCTTGAAGTGATTAAGGTTAAAGTGAAAAAACTATGGAGTATATGCTTGACAAAGTATAAGTTGGCAATATCGTGTCCCTTGAATATGAGGGTCGCACCTCATGCTACTCAACTTTAGTCACCTGTAAGTTCTTGTCATAGTAAGTACATGTGTATCATAGAGAACCGCCAACGGGGTACCCCTTGCACATGGTACAGGATCTATCCAATAACCAAAATGACAAGGCAAGTAGACAATGAGCATCTCAGCGATCTTTTTATTTTCTATTTGCATAGGTTTTTATTGAGGATGCTTCATAGATTGCTCATTATGGTGATGCTGCAAGTTTCCACCATGATTAGGCATGGCTTAGGCTAGCGGCCCAGGCGTTTCTCTAACACAAAATACATAACTCCATGGACTTACAAGCTCCCTTTTTATTTCACACCGGCAACATCCATAGACAATAGAGCATGATATCAACTGTGTACAAGGTACAGGTGCAATGTTGAAAACGGTCCCCATGATAGCATGGTTCTGCTAATTCCAAGGCATAAGTGCAAGCATATACAACAAAGATGACACAATGGTTCAAGTTTATTAGGGGCAAGAAATATAAGGTGTGCCATCAAGTTTGTGAGAGCTTTAATCACTAAGTTTTCACATAACAAAATATTTTTTAATTGGAAGATAGATGAAAACAAGAATATACTTGGAATGGTGTAACACACCATGCATAGGAGTTTATAGTGGACACTTTGGAATAAATTGGTTTCTTGGGAGTTGGAAGCATGAGTAGAGCTTACTCATACAAGTGGAGGCTAGCAAAAGACTGCGAGCAACCAACTAAGAGAGCAATAATGGCCATAATCATGTAGAGCGACAAAACATTACTAATCGAAGCATAGAGTGGTACTACAAGTCAAGGACTAAATGATCATAGAGGTTATGGTGACTTGTTCATAGTCATAACATGGTGTGAGCATGTGCCAAGTCAACCCAAACAAAGCATCAAAGGAGAATACCACAACAATATGCTTTTGTATGCTAAAACAACGCATGATTCCTTCAAGGCACACTAAGCAATCCCAATTGTTTGGAACAAGTCATGCTACAGCAATAATCACTAAGCATAAGGTCAAAACAACACCTAGCATGACATGCTAAAGTCTAAGTCATAGTCAAAGCAAGCTCCTCTTGCACTTTCAAGAAAGAACTTTCTACTCCTTTCCAACACCAATCAACTTATTTGAAACAACACAGCGATAACGGGGGTCCAAACTATTTTATTCAAGCAAACTAAGAAAATCAAACGAAAACTAAGACGCTCCAAGAACAACACAACAGTGCATGAAACAATAAAAACGAAGTGTCTAGAAAGACCTAAGCTTTTTATTGATGAAGGGGATGCCTTGGACATCCCCAAGCTTTGACGCTTGTACCTATTAGATATTTCTTGGGGTGACACCAGGGTGGCATCCCCAAGCTTGAGCTTTTGTCCATTCTTCATCTCATTACATCATTATTTCTCTACACCTGAAATTTTTCCTTCATACAAAACTTCAAACAATCTTCATTAGCAACATTAGTGTATTCAAAAGATAATAGACCCTTGGGTTTAGCTTTAGAACAACAAAAAATTTCACTAAAAACAGAAGCTACTGTAGAAACACCTTAAAAAAGCTCAATTTCCCAAAAAGAACCCAAAAAGGAATCAATAAGAAGCAAATGCAAATAATGGCAGAAATCTGTCAAAACAGACCAGCAGGTAGAAATTGATTTCCCAAAATGAAAGTTAGCTAACATGCCGGGGATGTATTAGTAAATTTTCAGCTTAATCTGACGTACAGAGACTCCTCACGAATTTTTATGGTGGAGGGAAGAAATCTATTTCGGGACAACAACTCCCCAAATCTTACTTCCCTCTCATTAGAGGTCATTCTTGGCACAAAAGGCAAACAAAAAGGATAAGGAGAGGTCATTACTGAAGTAATAACTTCCAAGACTCAAGAAAACTCTTGGGTTATCTCCCAACAAGTACTTTTCTTTAACGCCTTTAAGTTAGGCACAAGAAGCAAGAAATCAAGTATTTTCAAATGAAGAAGCATTAACATCAATACTTGCAAATTCTTCTACTATGAAGGGTATCTCATCCAAATGAGTATTGGAGGATCCCTTCTCATCTCTCTTTGGTTCACTATTTTCATCAAAAGGATTTTCAGGAACAATCCAATCAAAATTCTTTTCAAAGGCTTCATGCATTCCAACAAGCTTAAAGGGTATGGGTATCTTAATTTCCTCTCTAGGTTTGGTTTTATCTAAAGTACCAACAACATATACACATGAGCCTAGCCTATTAAAACGATCAAAGACTTTTTGGGCTTCCTTAGCAACATCATGAAACTCTTTTAGTAAAGTTTCAAGGATAAATTCTCTCTTTTCAGCATTTTCTTCTTCTTTTAGTTTAAGGAACAAAATCTGCATCATGGGGTTAAGGATAACAAACCTAGCCTCCAACATATGAACTAAAGAAGCTGCAGCAATTTCATAATTAGGAGCAAGTTCTGCTATAGATCTACTCTCAATATCCTCATGCTTGCTAACATGATTAAAGAATTCTTCAATATTTTCTTTCCCAATTATAGAGCCACTACCTATCGAAAGGTCCTTAAGGGTGAACTTGGGGAACAACATGGTGAGCTAGAACAAGGCGACAACTGGAGTGGGAACTAATTTTTTTGTGTTTTTGATAATAGAAAGCGAACCAAACTAAACTTTTCTTTGGAGTTTTTGATAAAAAAGAGGCAAACAAAACCAATCAAAAGAAACTAAGAAAACTAAAAACAAAGTAAAGAGAAAGGTTGTAGAGGAATCCCCTTGTGAAGACGTCCTTAGCCTCCTCGACAACGGCGCCAGAAAATCTTGATGGCGTCGACGTGGGAGCGCTTCGTCGGGAAACCCCAAGAGCAAGGTGTGATGTGGCACAGCAGCAAGTCTTCCCTCAGTAAGAAACCAAGGTTATCAAACCAGTAGGAGGAAGGAAACATCTCAAAAGTGTTGCAAGCAACTTGGAAACCTACACAACACAAACTCAAGACTTTGCCCCAACGAACAGTGAGGTTATCAATCTCACCAGTTGCTGTAACAAAGGATTAACTGTATGGTGTGGAAGGTGAAAGTGGTTTGCAGAAAGTAAACAGTAAATAGTGTAAGATGTATCAATGGTAAAGATTGGACCGGGGTCCATTGTTCACTAGAGGTGTTCTCCTTAGATAAATAAACATGGCATGCTGGGTAAACAAATTACAGTAGGGCAATTGAAAGTACTGAGCAAGGCATAACAATGCAATACTAGACATAAATATCCTATGAGAGTCGATTGAGCAATCAACAAGATACATAGACTGCCATCCAACTGCATCTATGACTAGAAGTACACCTTTGGGTTATCATCCGAACCCCCTCCAGTATTAAGTTGCAAGAAATAGACAACTGCTTTAAGCAAAGTGTGTAAGGTAAATAATCCACTTGTTCCATGAACAAGAGACCATTGTTTTCTCCCTAGTGGCAACATCACATGTACAACCTTAGATATTTCTATCGCTTCCCTTGATTAAATAGAGGCATGAACCCACTATCGAGCATAAATACCCCCTCTTGAAGTTACTAGCAACTACTTGGCCAAGATAGCTACTAACAACAGAGAATGCAAGATCACAAACAACACACACATGATAGAATCAATAAGACAAAACCATTAATCAATCTGACATAGTAATCTCAATATCCATTGGATCCCCGCAAACACAACATGTATGATTACAAATAGATGAGATCTTGATCATGAACGGAGATCACAAGATCTAGACATGAAAGCACAAATGAGGAGATACAACCATCTAGCTACTACATGGACCCGTAGTCCAAGGTGGAACTACTCACGCTTCATACCGGAGGCTGGCATGATGAAGAAGAAGGCCTCCGGGATGATCTCCCCTTCGGCAGGGTGCCGGGAAGAGCTTTAGATCCCCCGATCTAGGGACGATGGTGGTGGTGACTACAGAAGGTTTCGTGGAATATTGATTGGGTGTTTAGGGTTTAGGCATCGGGGGCTTCTTATAGGCGAAGAGGCGAGGCAGGCCAGGGGGCCCACACCCTGCCTAGGCGTGGCCTAGGGTGGGCCCGCACCTTAGGGGGAGGGTGCAGCTGCCCTATGGCTCCCCCCGTATCTCCTCTAGACTCTGTGTTCTCCTCGATAAAATATTGACTTTGGCTTTTGTCCCGTCCAATTCCTAGAATATTTCCTTACTAGCTTTTCTAGAACTAAAAACAGCAGAAAACAGGCAACTGGCACTGTGGCAACTTGTTAATAGGTTTGTACCAGAAAACATATAAAAAGCACCTCAAAGTGTGGACAAAGCAAAGAAAAGTAGATACTAAACAAGCATGGACCATCAAAAATTATAGATACGTTTCCGACTTATCACCCAAACCTTGTACACCACGTAACACTTTGTCATCTCTATAGATAAGTCACATTAGTAAATCATGACCACAGGTTTATGGAGTGAACTGTCGATAAAAGGAATACGGACAAGAAGCATCACATTCACCAATACACAAATCATAATAGAAAACAACTCACCATTATATAACTTAACTTGCAACGAGTATGGGAGTCACAATAAAGATGCATAAAGACAATCATAATTGGTAATGACAAACTTTGTTATTGGTCAGAGAACAGTTGACAAATCGTACTTGGTTTTCAAGCAAAGCTTTTGTAATGAAGTTTATAAAGCAGGAATCTTTTGCTCAAACATAAAGGGCTTTTCAATACGATAGCTTTTTATTCATTCAGATAAGAGCAATGTGCAAAAAAGGAAGATAAGAAACACGATTTAATAAATCATCATATGAATGGTTGAATCACAACAACTCAAATGCTTACTGGAGATAGAAAGGAATAGGTTTACTGACGCAACTAAGAAGTAAAAGATAGGCCCTTCGAATAGGGAAGTAGGGATTTCAAGTTTCATAAAGAGCTTCCAAAAGATTATGGTACTTACTAGCTTTGAACTCTCATTGTCCCTATCATAAGCATCTTAAAGTGATTAAGGTTAAAGTGAAACAAATATGGAGTATATGCTTGACAAATCATAAGTTGGCAATCTCATGTCCCTTAAGTACGAGGGCCGTTCCTCATGCTACTCAACTTTAGTCACAAGAAAGTTCTTGTCATTATAAGTATATGTGTATCATAGAGAACCACCAATGGGGTACCCCTTGCCCCATGACACAGGAGCTATCCCATATCAAAATGACAAGGCAACAGACAGTGAGCATCTCAGCGATCCTTTATTTATCATGAGCATGGTGCATATATTTTTTTCTCTTCTTTTTATATATATATTTTTTCTGAGGATGCTTCATAGATTGCTCACTATGGCTATGCTGCAAGTTTCCACCATGATTAGGCTAGCCGCCCAGGCGATTCTCTAACACATTTACATAACTCCACGGACTTACAAGCTCCCCTTTTAATTCACACTGCCGACATCCGTGAACAAAAGATAATGATATCAACTGGGTAGATATTTACAGGTGTTGAAAGCGTTCCCCATGACATCATGGTTCTGCTAATTCCCAACTTATAAGTGCAAACATATACATCATAGATGACACAATGGTTCAAGTTTATTAAGGGCAGGAAAATAAGGTGTGCCATCAAGTTTGTGACAGCTTTACTAACTAGTTTTCACATAACAAAAGAATTTTTAATTTGAAAGATAGATGAAACTCGAGAATTTACTTGGAATATAAATAATGCTAATAGGCAGATATGGTGGACACAAATGGCATAGGTTTTAGTTCAAGGATTGGATGCACGAGAAGAGTTCCCTCTCATTATAGGTTTTTGGCTAGCAAGGCTGGGTAACAAGCATAAGAGTTGAAGGAAACAACCAAACATATAAGTGATAGAAACAATCATTCAATCTTCCTTGGAAGCACAAAGGATCTTAACTAAAGAATAATAAGCTTATGAGCTAATCAAGAAAGAAAGAAAATAATATAAAATACCTATAAGTGCTTTTCTCTTTTCCTTTCAATCCTCAAAATAGTGTTGCTACTTACCAAAGTTAAGTTTTCCAAAACCAATTAAAATTTACTTGATGCTCCCAAAGTGATACCAATACTAATCAACAAGATCAATCATATAACAGAAATTGCAAACTAAAATAAGATGTGCAAAAAGTAAATGATGAAACTTATCATTAATATTCTGTAAAGGCACTCATACCAAGGGATACATACATAACCAACTAGAGGAGAGATACTTCCACAATGCAAACCATCTTATATGATAACTACTCTATTCATGATATGACTCTACTAAAAAGGTAAAAATATGAAAGATAATGATGTGATACCATGGCACTCCCCCAAGATTGGAACAAACCAAGGGGATGCCACAACCTGATGAAGAATTACTCCTTCGGTGGTGGTGGTGTTATCTCGATAAGCTTTTCAATCAACTTACTCAAATCCTCAATCTCAAAGGCTAGAGTACGAATCAACTCTGAATTATGCTCAATGCGGTTCATGATCATGTCGGACCGAGAATCCTAGTACTTGTGATTCTTTCCCCACTCTTCCTCCTTAAAGTATTATTTCCCTGCATGGTTAGGACGAGTCATATCCCAACTAGAGGGCAACTTTCCTTTAGGCATCTTTTGGAATTGCTGCTCATGAATAAGAGTATGGAAGGAGTTCTTGGTACGTGGAGGAAGTGACCGTGGATACAAGCAAAGACGCGGAACTTTCCCTCCAGTAGACATTTGTGCCGTCCTCTTGAGCTTGATAGGATTTTCCACCACTCCAATGCTTGCAACGGTGGCGCGGGTGCGCGGCCGCTTGTCTTCCTCCACTTCTTCTTCATCCTCAACCAAGATCTCCTCCTCCTTCTTGGGGTCTTGAAGATAATCTTCCATGGGCTTCTTGCCCTTGTCGTTGGCGGAGACCATTGTGCCTTTAAACTTGAGAATAGATCCTGAAAGAAATAGATTGAAACAAAAACACGACAAGAACATGATATAAGGACCTCGGGGGGTCCGGGGGATTATATATTATGCAGTTTTATGACATAAGGAAGGTACTGGACGAAAACAGGATGGAGACGGGCTCCGGGGTGGTCACACCCCCTGGTGGCACGGCTAGGTGGGCCCGCGCCACTGGGTGGTGTGGGCCACCCGGTGAAAGGATACAGATGTCGCCTAGAGGGGGGTGAATAGGAAATTTAAACGTTTCCTAGAGTGGCTCAACAAAGGCGGAATAAAACTAACGTTTACTTTGTCAAGCATAACCTAGAATAACTAAGGTTCACCTAGGAGCACCAACAACTTATGCTAAGCAATACAAGCAATAATGTGATAGCAAGATATAGATTACTTCAAGCACGAAGGCTATCACAATGTAAAGTGCATAAGTAAAGAGCTCAGGTATAGAGATAACCGAGGCACGGGGGGACGCCGATATTTTACCGAGTTCCTCCCAACATGGAGTACGTCTTGTTTGGAGAGGGGATGGTATCTAACCACCTACGCCACAAAAGGCCTCCCTTATTCTCCTATGAATCTCACCCCAACGGGATCGATCCACACTTCCACTATCAGTGCACTTGTCGGTGGCAACCCGAAACCTCTCGCAAGGTTGGGGCACTTCTCCACAACTTAATTGGAGGCTCCCAACAAATTCCACCAAGGCCACAAAACCGTCTAGGGTTCCAAGAACCCAAGAGGGACAAGCTTCAACGAATATCACGAACCAAATCCTCCGAGGAGAACTCAAACCGATGCACCAAATGAAAATGGCAAGAACACCACAAAGATGCTCAAATCCCTCACTCTCAAGTTCCAACAAAGCTACTAAATTTATTGGTGGAACAAGAGAGGAAGAACACAAAAGGGAACACAAAATCCCCCAAAATCTAGATCCTGAAGATACACTCACAAAGAGATGTTTTGGTTTGGTCAAAACATGGATCTAGATCTCCTCTCTCTCTTCCACTCAAATATGGGAAAGAATCATTGGAGGGGAAGAGATTAATCAAGCTTTAAGATCTAGGGCAAATGGGGACAAAGCTTGGACAAATAGAGGAGGAAGAAGCAGTCTAAAAGCTAAAAGGACAAAGCTATTTAAAGGGTCGGGCAAATTCTGCCTGTTGTGGCGTTTTTCCTTAGTACCGGATTAGACCGGTACTACCGGACCCAACCATCGAACGCCTAGGAAAAAACGAAGCATCAGCCAACGATGCGAGCGAAAACGGCAAGCGACAGCGTGCGCGAGCGAGGCAGCGCAGCGGAAACACGCACAACGGGAGCGAGCGGGGCCCAGCGGGAGCATGCGCGTGATCGAGGCGAGGCACACGTGAGTGATGCAGGCGCGCGAGCGAGAGCAAGCTGGGCCAGCGCGCGGCGGCAGCAGGATTGGATTGCGCGTGCAGGTGAGAGCAAACGCAGATGTGCGACGCTGGGCTAGGAAGGGTGTAGATGGGCTGGCCGGTAGTACCGGCCCACCCGGGCGGTACTATCGGGCCAGACCGGTACAACCAGATGCGGGTGCCGAGCCAGGCTGAGGGCGAGCGGCCAGGAACAGGCGCGTCCGGTACTGGGCCCGGTAGTACCGGACGGCCCAAAAAATATATTTCTTTTTCTTTTTCAAACCGAATAAAAATAAATATTCCAACGGCAATAACTTTTGATTGGTAGATCTGTTTGACCTGATTCCAATTGCGTTGAAAATATTGGTTATCACCAAGTGAGAATGTATCAAATATAATAATGTGAGATACCTCACTTGGTGAGAAACCGGAAAGCCGCTAAGATCAAAATCGCAACAAGATACAAACGGAAGATCCGATTTTTATGAACAAGAGCTGGTTATGGAGATTACCACAAGCTCCATATCCTCACATGGATAAGACCAAATAACAACCAAATACTATGATGCAAGTATGCAAAGGTTTGAGCTCTCTACGAACAATATGATCGAGTTACTCATTCAAGAGCCCCTCTTGATAGTACGGTTATCTATCCTAAACCCAGTCTTCCACACACAACATGAGACCAGAAAAAGGGAAAACCTATCAAGATTATACCTTTTCCTTGAGCATTCCACTTGAGCTCGATGTAGACGAACTTGACCTTCTTAAGATGGAACGCCTTTCTTGATTCCTCATCATCGACCCATGATCACCGAGGATGGCAAGCATCAAGCATGAGATCTTCTATAGATGGAACATTTTGATCTTGCATAACATATCTTATTCGCATTTAATCGACGTTGAAGCCAACACATGCTCCAAGTGATGCCAATGGACAATTCCTACAAGTACAACTTAATACACACATTAGTCCATAAACATTGTCATTAATTACCAAAACCACACATGAGGGCCCACATGTTCTTTCAAACGGGCTCCGTTTCCTTCCATCTTTCGACTCTCTATATTCCATATGGAATAAAAACTTCAAAAATATAAATTGGAAAGTTTTTCGCGAACTTTTTCTTACCAGAACTATTACCTATTCGAAAACGGACTCTGCAGATTCCTGACTTTGGTCTTTAATAAATTCTTCTGGAGTCACCATTTGAATAATATCAACATCTTCATTATAATAATATCTAGAAATATAATGTTTAATCCTTCGGCCATTCTTCATCTCTTTACATCATTCTCTCCCAACATTTGAAAATCTCTTTCATACAAAGCTTCACACAATCTTCATTAGCAACATTCGTGTATGCAAGATAAAGAACCCTTAGGTTCAGTTTCAACTGAAGTCCATAAAAACATAAGCTACTGTATCAACTCCTTTCAAAATCCCAAAAAGATTAATTTAAAAGGAAATCGATTTAAGAGGCAAATGCAAATAATGGCAGAAATCTGTCAAAACATACCATCAAGTAAAGATTGTTTTTTTCGAAAATATTCTGTTGCCCAAATCAAAAAGTGCAAAACTAAATAAACTTGGATAATAACTTGGGGCACATGCACAGAAAATTACAGCTTAATCCAACGTACTGGTATTTTTCACGATTTTTTACAATGCAACACAAAAATATGTTCCATGACAGCAACTTTCCACAACTCACCTACTTCTCAAAAGAGGCTAATCTTGAAACAAAAACCAAACAAAAAGGATAAGGAGAGGTTATTACAACGGTAATAACTTCCAAGACTCAAAGAAACAAAAACAAATTGAAAATAAAAATAAAATGGGTTGTCTCCCAAAAGCTCTTTCTTTATAGCCATTAAGATAGGCTTGATAATTTCAAAGATGCTTGCATAGGAAATATGGATTTGGAATAAAAGAGAGCATCAAGAAGCAAATATCCAACACATTTAAGTCTAACCCACTTCCTATGCAAAGGAATTCTGTAAGAAGACAAATTATTGAAACAAGAGGCTGCTAGCATAGGAAGGCAAAACAAGTGCAACTTCAAAACTTTCAACATAAAGCGGGGAAACTTAACATTATTGAGATGCATAGAACCATGTTTCCCTCTCTCATAATAACTTTCAGAAGCATTATGAATAAAATTAACAATGTAACTATCATAAGAAACATTCTTATCATCAAAATGAGCATATTTAAAATCATCAAATAGAGGTTTAAGGTCAAAAACTGGATCAATAGAAGCAAGTTGTTCAACTCTAAAATCCTCATTAGGCAATTTATTTTCACAAGGAGATTTAGCAAACTTGGAAAAGTTAAACTCATAAGGTTCTCCATCAAATTTAGTTAAAATGTTATCCTTCTTACAATCTATAATAGCTCCACAATTGTTCAAGAAAGGTCTACCAAAAATGATAGGACAAGTTTTACTAGCTTCCTTACCAAGTACTATAAAATCGGCAGGATATTTAATCTTACCACAAAGAACTTCCACATCTCTTACAATACCAATTGGACAGACGGTCTCTCTATTAGCAAGGTGAATAACGACATCAATGTCTTCAAGTTCACAAGGACCAATCTCATGTATAATTTCTTTGTAAAGCTCATAAGGAATAACACTAGAACTTGCACCAATATCACATAAACCATAATAGCAATGATCATAAATCCTAACAGAAAGCACTGGGACACTAGCTATCCTAGTTTTACTAGGATGTGAAACAATATTAGAAGCATCTTCACAAAAGATAATGTGCCCATCTTCTACATTTTTAGTGACAAGGTCTTTAACAATTGTTACTGCAGGTTCAACACTTATTTGTTCACCAGGTTTTATAGCTTTGTACTTTTGTTAACCACATTAGCTATAATAGAATGTTCCTTTACCTTAGCAGGGAAAGGTATTTTCTCAAAATAAGGTTTAGGCAAAATATGATCAACAATATAAACTTCAGTATTTCTAGCAGGAACGTGATTAAAAATATCTTTATATGGTGCATGGTACTTGTTCCACTCCTTTTTGGAAATTTCAATATAAGAGGCAAAGGCCTTAAAACAATTTTCAAGAACTTGAGAATCAAGACCATACTCAGTACTAATGTTATGAAAGTCATCAGTTCCCATAACAGATTTAATGCATTCATAATCATAATTTATACCTGACTTTCTTCCTTTGTCATTCTGCCATTCTTTAGTATTTTCTTGAATACGGTCTATAAGATCCCATTTAGCTTCTTCTTTCATACGTGTGAATGACCCAACACAAGAAACATCTAATAAATCCGTATCATGAAGAGAAAGCCTTGCATAAAAGATATTATTAAAAATATTATTAGGGAGCTCATGAATAGGACATTTGAGAATTAGTAACTTCAATCTCCCCCAATCTTGGGATGTACTCTCTCCATCACGAGGCCAAAAGTTATATATTTGATTCCGGTCTTTATGAATCTCACTAGGAGGATAGAATTTAGAATAAAAGAGAGGTACAATTTCCTCCCATTCCATAGATTGTCCATTCTTCAGCAACTTATACCATTCTTTAGCTCTTCCTTTCAATGATATAGAGAGTAATTTTTTCTTAACTTTTTCGCAGAAGACAAAGGATGCCAGAAGGGGAGGCAGAGTTGGGCCACAGGGGGCCTACCCCCTAGGCGCGGGCCACCCTGGGTCGTGCCTACAGGGGGTGTGGCCACCCTGGCCCACCTCTGGCTCCGCCCTCTTGCCTATATCTTCTCCTCAAAACCCTAAAGTCAAGGGAGTGACCACAGAAAGATTTTGCTGCCTCTGTGGGGCGGAAACTACCGAGAGAGAAAGAGCTCTCCGGCAGATAGATTTCTGCCGGGGAAATTCTTCCCGGAGAGGGGAGATCGTCTCCATCAACACCGTCATCAAGCTAGACTTCATCAGGATCATCATCATCCACACCACCATCTCCACCAGCACCATCATCACCACTCCATCCCGCTGTAACAATTGTGTTGAATCTTGCATAGTTCTTAGGGGAAACTTTCCTAGTATTGTTTACTATTGTAGTTAATGCTTGTGAGTAGAACCATTGAATTATTGTTTATGTTCAGATTGTTATCCATCAATATATCATCTCTGATCTTGATCCATATGATGTCTCGTGAGTAGTTTGTTTAGTTCTTGAGGACATGGGAGAAGCCATGTTGTTAGTGTAGGGTTTCGTACATGGAAAACAAAAAATTTCTATCGCATACAAACAAACAAGCCAAGATCTATCTACTAGATTGTAGCAACGAGTCGATGGAATAACTTACCCTCGAAGATTCCAAAGTGTTTAACGAGAGCGGATTCTCGTGGGTGATGTAGTCGTACTCTTCCCGATCTCAAGATCGTGTAGACGATCCTTCCGGCGCTGCGTTCCGGCAGCGCTCCCGCAGTCGGTCACACGTTCGGTACTCGACGAAGACCTTCCTCTCCCTTGTTCCAGCAGGAAGCGGAGGTTGTAGCACTCTCCTCGCGATTCCGGCAGCACAACGGCGTGGTACCGGAAGTAGAGGGGAGATCTCGCAGGGCTTCGCCTTAAGCCGGAGAGAGTATGGTGGAGTATGAGAGAGCTCCTCGGCGATCTAGGGTTTAGACACACCAAGGAGGAGGTGCTAGAGCCGGCGGCTAGGGTTCCGGGGACCCCCAAGTCGGCGGCTAGGGAAAAAACACTAGGGGGTGGCGGCGGCTATGGTGGGCTGCAGCTTCTAGGGTTTGAGGTGAGGGACTTGTGTGCTCTAGGAGGGGTCCCTGCCCCTCCTTATATAGGTGGAGGGGGGCCGGCGGCCAAGGGGAGGGAGAGGAGTCCCTCCCCAACTCGGCTTGGAGGGTTGCCGCCGGTTGGAGGAGGGAACTCCTCCCCAACTCGGATTCCCCCCCTCCTCCTCTTTTCCACTTTCCAATTTTAGCTATTTGACTTTTCAATTTAGCTATTTGACTTTTTCAAACTAGGATTCAATTTAATCCTTTATTTGGAACGGCGAGGACACTTAGTACATGATGCAATCATACCAACTTGATACAACACATTCATGTACCCTTCCCCTCCGGAGTGCCGGACATTCCGGAACCTTCTAGAACATTCCCGATGAAAACACCGGAAACATTTCCCAACTCCGAAACGGGACTTTCCTTATATGAATCTTATTCTCCGGACCATTCCGGATCACCTCGTGATATCCCGGATCCCATCCGAGACTCCGAACAACATTCGGTCTCTTTCTCATAATACCATAACTACTCAAACAACGTCGAATCCTTAAGTGTGTCTCCCTACGGTTCGTGAATTATGCGGACATGATCGAGACACTTCTCCGAACAATAACCAATAGAGGAATCTGGAAATTCATATGGCTCCCACATATTTCTACGATTACTTTGCGATCGAATGAACCACTTACATACGATACCAATTTCCCTTTGTCTCACGATAGTTTACTTATCCGAGGTTATGATCGTCGGTATCTCTGCATACCTAGTTCAACCTCGTTACCGATAAGTACTCTTTTCTCGTTCCCGTGATATGTGATCCCTTGTGAGCCAGTCACATGCTTGCAAGCTAATTGGATGACATTCCACCGAGAGGGCCCAGAGTATATCTATCCGTCATATGGATGGACAAATCCCACTCTTGATCCATGTGTTTCAACCAATACTTTCCGAACACTCAATGCCACCTTTATAGCCACCCAGTTACGGTGTGGTGTTTGATGTCATCAAAGCATCCATCCGGTAAAGGTGATATGCATGATCTCATGGTCGAAGGAATTAGGTTATTATGTATCAGAAAGCATATAGCAATTGAACTATTAAAATGACTTGATCTTTATGCTACGCTTATCTATAGGAGTATGTCCATCATATCATTCTCCTAACGATATGATCTTGTTGTTGATAACATCTCAATGTTCATGATAGGGAAACCACAATCATTTATCAACCAACAAGCTAGTGATGTATAGAGGCTATACTAGGGACTTCAAAATAAGTTTACAAATCACACAAGTATCAATGTTTCCTTGTTAATACTATTATAGCATGAATGTAAACATTTATCATAAACACAAAGATATAATAATAACTACATTTATTATTGCCTCTAGGGCATATCTCCAACAGTTAGTAGTGGAATTGTGTTGAGGTATTATTCAATGGTTTAATATTTAAGTTGTGGTGCTATTCTTCTAGTGGTGTCATGTGAGCGTCGACTACATGATACTTCACCATTTATGGGCCTGGGGGAATGCATTGTGTATTTGGCTACTAATTGTGGGGTTGCCGGAGTGACAAAAACCTGAACCCCCATTAGGAAACCTTTGCACAAGGGAGTGGAGGATCTCAGAGTTTAAGGCTTTGGTTAGGTTTCTATCTTAATTACGTTCTTGTAGTTGCGGATTCTTGCAAGGGGTTTAATCACAAGTATGTATTAGTCCAAGTAAGGTCGGTATATTAGCACAGGTTCACCCACACAACACTTATCAAACCAAAGAAGATTAATCAACTATATGAAACAAAAGCACTTGACAATATTCCCATGTGTCCTCGTGAACGTTTGGTCCTCATAAGTATTACCACTGGCTTGTCCTTTGCTAAGAAAGGATTGGGCCACTTGCTGCAATTATTTGTTGTCTTTATTTACTTGCACTTTATTTCCTTGCTTTATAAAAAAAACCTAAAAATTCGTTTGTTAAGTATTTACAGAGATTTCCTGCTCCAAATCACTAGTCAACATCTTCTGCTCCTCGTTGGGATCGACACTCCTATTTATCAAAAGTACTATGATACACCCTGGTGCAGTGCTGAGTTGACGGGAGGAAGAGTTTGAAGTACATTCCTCCGTCAACGGCGCCGGAAAACTTGTTGATGCGCCTATGTAGAGCACTTTGTTGGGAACCCCAAGAGCAAGGTGTGAAGCAGCAAGCAGCAAGTTTTCCCTCAGTAGAGACCGAGGTTATCGAACCAGAAGGAGGAAGGAAACATCACATAGGTGTTGGAAGCAACGTGGAGACCTGCACAACACAAACTCAAGACTTTGCCCCAACGAATTAGTGAGGTTGTCAAGCTCACCGGTTTGTTGTAAAAAAGGATTAAATGTATGGTGTGGAAGGTAATGGTTTGCAGCAAGTAAACAAGTAACAATTAAGATGTATCAATGGTAAAGATTGGACCGGGGTCCATAGTTCACTAGAGGTGCTCTCCTTGGATAAACAACATGGAATGAAGGGCAAACAAATTACAGCGGGGAAATTGACAGGAACTGAGGAAGGCATAACAATGCAATTACTAGCTAGAAATATCCTATGAGGTTGATTGGGCAATACAACAATATACATAGACCGTCATCCAACTGCATCTATGACTAGAAGTCCACCTTCAGGTTATCATCCGAACCCCCTCCAGTATTAAGTTGCAAGCAACAGACAACTGCTTTAAGCAAAGTGTGTAAGGTAAACAGTCCACATGTTCCATGAACAAGAGACCGTTTTTTTCTCCCTAGTAGAAACAACACATCTACAACCGAATAGATTATTGTGAATTCCCTTGGAAACTAGAGGCATAGACCCACTATCGAGCATAAATACTCCCTCTTGGAGTCACTAGCAACTACTTGGCCAAGATAACCACTAGCAATGGAGAGCATGCAAGATCACAAACAACACAAACATGAGCTATGTCCTACTCAGGCATATGAAGATAGAGGACATCTTTTTTTCCAATTTAACTTCAGTGTGCGAATTTGGAACTATCTTCAGATCACCTGGCAACCTCTCTCGGATTTACAGTTGATCGTGGAGAGTGCTAAAAAATCCTTTGGGCATCCGTTCTTCATGGAGGTTTTAATCACAGCATGCTGGCATATTTGGCTTCTTCGGAATGATAAAATATTCAATAATCAAAGGCCTACTTTTGCTAAATGGAGAGAGAAATTTGTATATGATGTTAGTCTACCACAACATAGGATGAAGGAGAAACTTAGGGCTCCCTTTCTGTCTTGGGTGGCAAGTTTACATTAGGCTGTAACTAGTTATAATCATTCTTGTACAGAGTTGTCAGGTTGGTTAAGTGTGTTAGGTAGGTAGTTCTAGTTCTAGATTTCTTTTGTTGTAAACTTTCCTTCTGTTTTTTTAATAAATGCTGTGGGGCCTTTTTGCCTCACAGTCTTCAGTCAAAAAAATAAAAAATAAAGATAAAACCATTAATCAAACTAACATAATAATCTCAATATCCATCGGATCCCCACAAACACAACATGCATGATTACAAATAGATTAGATCTTGATCATGAACGGAGCTCACAAGATCTATACATGAAAGCACAAAGGAGGAGATACAACCATCTAGCTATTACATGGACCCATAGTCCAAGGTGGAACTACTCACGAATCATACTGGAGAGAAGGCCTCCGGGATGATCTCCCCTCTAGCAGGGTGCCGGGAAGAACTTCAGATCCCCCCGATCTAGGGACGATGGTGGCGGCGGCTATAGATGGTTTCGTGGATTTCTGATCGGGTACTCAGGGTTTCTGCATCGGGGGCTTCTTATAGGCGAAGGGGCGAGACTGGGAGGCGGCCAGGGCCACCAAACCCTAGCCAGGCGCGGGCCCACCTATGGCCGTGCCGGGGGGGTGGGTTGGGCCCTCTGGCCGGCCTCTCCGGCTCTCCTCTGTACTTATTGTTCCCCATAGAAAGTAATTGACTTTGTCCTTCATCCCGTCCAATTCCGAGAATATTTCTTTACTAACTTTTCTGAAACAAAAAACAGCAGAAAACAGGCATCTCGCACTGTTGCAACTTGTTAATAGGTTAGTACCAGAAAACATGTAAAAAGCACCTCAAAGTGTGGACAATTAAAGCAAAGTAGATACTAAACAAGCATGGAGCATCAAAAATTATAGATACGTTTCCGACGTATCACACCCCTATACTTGTGGGTCATCAAGACTATTTTCTGGCGCCGTTGCCGGGGAGTGAAGCGCTATTGAAGATTGGAACTGGTAAGGGAAACTTCTACTGTGAGTATTGCTTTTTATTTTTGTTTGTTACTTTGTTTCCAATATGGATAACCCACTTGATTTCCTATTTGGGAAAACTACTACCACTGTTAGGGTAGTAGATGAACCACCACCTATTGAGATAGATCCTTTTAAGATACCTACAAGAATTGTTGATCGTGTTATGGATAATTATTATTTTGGGGATGGAACTGTTCATCCTGGTGATCACTTGCTTTGTATCCATGAATTATGTGGGTTTTTTAAGTGTGCAGGTATCCCAACTGAACAGGTTAAGAAGAAGTCACTCTCTATATCATTGAAAGGAAGAGCTGAAGAATGGACAATCCATGGAATGAGAGGAAATAGTACCTCTGTTTTACTCTAAATTATATCCTCCCAGTGAGATTCATAAGGATAGGAATCAAATATATAACTTTTGGCGTCGTGATGGAGATAGTACAGCCCAAGCTTGGGGAGATTGAAGTTACTAATGCTTAAATGTCCTATACATGAACTCCCTAATAATATTATTATGAATAACTTTTATGCAAGGCTTTCTCTTCATGATAAAGATTTATTAGATGATTCTTGTGCTAGATCATTCACACGCATGAAGGAAAAATCTAAATGGGATCGTCTAGGCCGTATTCAAGAGAACACTGAAGCATGGGAGAATGACAAAGGAAGAAAGTCGGGTATAAATTATGATTATGAATGCATTAAATCTTTTATGGGAACTGATGACTTCCGTGATATTAGTACTGAGTATGGTCTTGATTCTCAAAGTATAGCCAATTTTTTTAAGGCCTTTGCCTCTTATATAGAGATTCCTAAAAAGAAGTGGGACAAGTACCATGTGCCTTATAAATATATTGTTAATCGTGTTCCTGTTAGAAACACTGAAGTTTGTACTGTTGATCCTATTTTGCCTGGACCTTATATTGAGAAAATGTCTTTCCTTGTAAAGGTAAAGGAACATTCTATTATGGATAATGTGGTTAGCAGAAGTACAAATAAATCTGTTGAACGTGATGAACAAATAAATATTGAACTTGTAGTAGCCATTGTGAAAGATCTTGTCACTAAAAATATAAAGGATGAGCACATTGTCTTCTATGAAGACACATCTAATATTGTCTCTCATCCTAGTAAAGCTAGGAAAACTAGTGTCCATGTGCTTTCTATTAGAATTGGTGATCATTACTATTATGGTTTATGTGATATTGGTGCTAGTTCTAGTGCTATTCCTTATGAGATTTACAGATAAATTATGCATGAAATTGGTCCTTGTGAACTTGAGGACATTGATGTGGTTATTCACCTTGCTAATATGGAAACCATTTGACCTATTGGTATTGTAAGATATGTGGAAGTCCTTTGTGGTAAGATTAAGTATCCTGCTGATTTTCTAGTGCTTGGTTCAGCAGCTAGTAAAACTTGCCCTATCATTTTTGGTAGACCCTTTCTAAACACTTGTTGAGCTATTATAGATTATAAAAAGGAGAAAGTTTCAACTAAGTTTGATGGAGATTCTTATGAGTTTAACTTTTCCAAATTTGCTAAAGCTACTTATGACAACAATTTGCCCAATGAAGATTTTAGGGTGGAACAACTTGCTTCTATTGATCCAGTTTATGAACTTAGACCTATTTTTGATGATTGTAAGTATACTCATTCTGATGATAAATTTGTTTCTTGTGATAGTTATATTGTCAACTTTATTCAAAGTCTACTAAAAGTTATTATGAGAGAGGGAAACATGGTTTTATGCATCTCAATAATATTAAGTTTCCCCACTTTATGTTGAAAGCTTTGAAGTTGCATTTGTTTTGTATTCCTATGCTAGTGTCCTTTTGTTTCAACAATTTGTTTTCTCATGAAACTCCCTTGCATAGGAAGTGGGTTAGACTCAAATGTGTTAGATATTTGCTTCTTGATGCTCTCTTTCACTTCAAATCTATATCTCCTATGTGAGCATCATTGAAATTATCAAGCCTAACTTAAAGGCATTAAAGAAAAGTACTTCTTAGGAGATAACCCAATAGTTTTATTGAGTCTTGGAAGTTATTACTTGTAATAAACTCTCCTTATACTTTTTTGTTTGGTTTTTGTGTCAAGATCAACCACTTTTGAGAAGTAAAGGAGTTCTGAAAAGTTGCTGTCCCGGGACAGATTTTTTGTGCTGCATTGTAAAAATTCGTGAGAGATATCAGTACGTCAGATGGAGCTGTAATTTTCTATGCTTGTTTCCCAAGTTTTTATCCAACTTTCATTAGTTTTGCACTTTTTTATTTGAGCAACAGAAGTTCTTCGAAAAAATCAATCTTTACCTGCTGGTCTGTTTTCACAGATTTCTGCCATCATCTGCATTTGCCTCTTATATTGATTCCCTTTCAGGTTCTTTTTGGGCTTTTGAAAGTAGTTGCTAAAGTAGCTTTTGTTTTGATGGATTTCAGTTGAAGTTTGAACCTAAAGGTTTATTGTTTTTGCATACACTAATGTCGCTAATAAAGATTGTGTGAGGCTTTGTATGAAAGGAACTTTCAAGTGTCGGAAAGGAGGAATCTGCAGAGTCCGTCTTTGAATAGGTAAAAGAGATGGAAATCAAAGGTTCATGAAAACCTTATCTCTTAATATTTTTGATGTTTTTATTCCATAAGGAAGGTTATGAGACGAAACAGAGGAGGAAATGGAGCCCAGGTGGGCCACACCCACCAGTGGCACGGGCCCCAGCTGACCGCGCCACCAGGGGGTGTGAGCCCCCTGGAGTCCGTCTCCGCCCTGTTTTTGCATAGTACCTTCCTTATGTAGTAAAATTGTGTAATATATAACCCCTAGATCCTCCGAGGTTCGTATATCGTGTTTTCATTTTGATCTGTTTCTGTCAGCAAATTTTCTCAAGTTTGGCACTATGGTCTCCGCCAACGACAAGGGCAAGAATCCCGTGGAAGATGATCCTCAAAACCCCAAGGAGGAGGATATCTTGGTTGGGGGTGAAGAGGGCGTGAAGGAGGACGAGCTCTGGACACCCGCGCTACCGTTGCAATCATTGGAGTGGTAGCAAACCCTATCAAGCTTAGGAGGACGTCACAGATGTCTACAGGAGGGAAACCTCCGCGTCATTGCATCGTTCCACTGTCACTTCCTCCACGTACCAAGAACCCCTTCCATACTCTTATACATGAGCAACAATTCCAAAAGGTGCCCAAAGGGAAGTTGCCCTCTAGTTGGGATATGCCTCGTTCTAACCATGCAGGGAAGGAACACTCTAAGAAGGAAGAGTGGCGAAAGAATAACAAGGACTGGGATTTTCGGCCCGACATGATCATGAACTGCATTGAGCATAATTCGGAGTTGATTCGTACTCTAACCTTCGATATTGAAGATTTGAGGAAGCTGGTTGAAAATCACATCAAGGGAACACCACCACCACCGAAGGAGTAATTAGTCATCAGGTTTGGCATCCCCTGGGTTTGTTCCAAGCTTGGGGGAGTGCACCAGTATCACATCATTATATTTTACCTTTTTAGTAGATTCATATCTTGGATAGAGAAGTTATCATATATATTGGTTTGTATTGTGGAAGTATCTCTCCTTTAGTTGGTTATCTATGTATCCCTTGGCGTGAGTGCCTTTATGAATATTAATAAGAAGTTTCATCTTTTACTTTTTTGCACTTCTTATTTTAGTTTGCAATCTCTGTTATATGATTGATCTTGTTGATTAGTATTGGTATCACTTTGGGAGAATCAAGTAAATCTAAATTGGTTTTGGCAAACCGAGCTCTGGTCAATAGCAACACTTTTTGAGATTTGAAAGGAAAAGAGAAAAGCACTTACATGTATTTTATATTGTTTTCTTTATTTCTTGATTGGCTCACAAGATTAGTATTATTTATTTAAGATCTTTTGTGTCTTCAAGGAAGGTTGCATGTTTGGCTTTATCACTTGTATGTTTGCTTGTTTCCTTCAACTCTTTTGCTTGCTACTCAGCCTTTCTAGCGAAAAATCTGTACTGAGAGGGAATACTTCTCGTGCATCCAATCCTTTAAACCAAAACCTATGCCATTTGTATCCACCATTTCTACCTATTATCATTATTGCTATTTCAAGTAAATTCTCAAGCTTCATCTACCTTTCAAATTAAAAATTCTTTTGTTATGTGAAAACTAGTTAGTAAAGCTCTCACGAACTTGATGGCACACCTTATTTTATTGCCCCTAATAAACTTGAACCATTGTGTCATCTAAGTTGTATATGCTTGCACCTATACATTGGGATTAGCAGAATCGTGCTGTCATGAGGAACGCTTTCAACACTTGTAAATATCTACCCAGTTGATATCATGCTCTTTTGTTTGCGGATGTCGTTGGTGTGAAATCAAAGGAGAGCTTGTAAGTCCATGGAGTTATGTATATGTGTTAGAGAAACACCTGGGCCGCTAGCCTAAGCCATGCCTAATCATGGTAGAAACTTGCAACATCATCATAGTGAGCAATCAATGAAGCTTTCTTCTTATAAAAAAGAGAGACATATTGAAAAGAGGAAAATAGACAAAAAAAAGCACCATTTTCCCATGGTAAATAAGAAGATTGCTGAGATGCTCATTGTCTGCTTGTCTTGTCATTTTGATATGGGATAACTCCTCTATCATGTGCAAGGGGTACCCCGTTGGCGGTCTTTATGATACACATATACTTAATATGACAAGAACTTACCGGTAAATAAAGTTGAGTAGAATGATGAGCGGCCCTCGTACTCAAGGGACATGAGATTGCCAAATTATATTTGTCAAGCATATACTCCATCTTTGTTCACTTTAACCTTAATCACCTCAAGATGCCTATGATAGGGGCAATGAGAGCTCAAAGCTAGTAAGTACCATAATCTTTTGAAAGCTCTTTATGAACTTGAAATCCCCGCTTCCCTCTGTGAAGGGCCTTTCTCTTACTCCTAGTTGAGTCAGTAAACCTATTCCTCTCTACCTCCAGCAAGCATTTGAATTATTCTATTTCAATCATTCATATGATGATTCATTCAATCATGTTCTTTATCTTCCTTGTTTTGCACAAACTCTTATCTGAATGAGTATTACTTTGAAAGCCATCATTTTGAAATCCTTTTATGTTTGAGCAAAGAGTACTCATGTTATAAACTTCTTTAGAAAAAGTTTGCTTGAAAACTATTTGCCAACTGTTCTCTGACCAAGAACAAAGTTTGCCATTCCCAATTAAGATTTATCTTTATGCATCTTATTGTGACTCCCATACTCGTTGCAAGTTAAGTTATATAATGGAGAGTTGCTTTATTTTATGAGTTGTGTATTGCTTCTTGTCCGTATTCTTTTTATCGACACTTCACTCCATAAACCTGTGGACATGTTTACTGAGCTCAGTTTTCGCTTAGGGACAAGCGAGGTCTAAGCTTGGGGGAGTTCATACGTCCATTTTGCATCACTATTCTGTATCATAATTTGCTTCTATTCATGGATATATTTCATATTAAGAGGTGATACTTATGTTATTTCATCTATTTTTGCATGTTGGTTGATTCTTGGAGGATGAACCGCCGGAGTCAGGATTCTGATGGAAAAAGCGGTATCTAGATGCAATTTTCGTGAAGATCATAAAAATACCAGAAAAACTACATAAAATTATATTTTCCCAAAAGACGAAGGATGCCAGAAGGGGAGGCGGAGTTGGGCCACAGGGGCCCACAACCCCCAGGCGCGTGCCACCCTGGGCCGCGCCTATAGGGGTGTGGCCACGCTGGCCCACCTCTGGCTCCGCCCTCTCGCCTATATCTTATCCTCGAAACCCTAAATTCAAGGGAGCGACCACAAAAAGATTACGCCGCCTCTGCGGGGCGAAAACTACCAAGAGAGAAAGAGCTCTCCGGCAGACAGATTTCTGCCGAGGAAACCTTCCTGGAGAGGGGAGATCGTCGCCATCAACATCGTCATCAAGCTAGACTTCATCGGTATCATCATCATGCACACCATCATATCCACCAGCACCATCATCACCACTCCATCCCGCTGTAACAATTGTGTTGAATCTTGCATAGTTCTTAGGGGAAACTTTCCCGGTATTGTTTACTATTGTAGTTAATGCTTGTGAGTGGAACCATTGAATTATTATTTATGTTCAGATTGTTATCCATCATTATATCATCTCTGATCTTGATCCATATGATGTCTCGTGAGAGTTCGTTTAGTTCTTGAGAACATGGGAGAAGTCATGTTGTTAGTAGTGGAATTATTTTGAGGTATTATTCAATGGTTTAATATTTAAGTTGTGGTTCTATTCTTCTTGTCATGTGAACGTCGACTACATGATACTTCACCATTTATGGGCCTAGGGGAATGCATTGTGTATTTGGATACTAATTGTGGGGTTGCCGGAGTGACAGAAACCTGAACCCCCATTAGGAAACTTTTTCACAAGGGAGTGTAGGATCTCAAAGTTTAAGGCTGTAGTTAGGTTTTTATCTTAATTACTTTCTTGTAGTTGCGGATGCTTGCAAGGGGTTTAATCACAAATATGTATTAGTCCAAGTAAGGTTGGTATATTAGCACATGTTTATCAAACCAAAGCAGATTATCAACTATATAAAACGAAAGCACTTGACAGTATTCCCATGTGTCCTCGAGAAAGTTTGGTCCTCATAAGTATTACCACCGGCTTGTCCTTTGCTAAGAAAGGATTGGTCCACTTGCTACAATTATTTGTTTTCTTTATTTACTTGCACTTTATTTCCCTGCTTTATCAAAAAACCCTAAAAATCCGTTTGCTAAGTATTTACAGAGATTTCCTGCTCCAAATCACTAGTCAACACCTTCTGCTCCTTTCTGGGATCGACACTCCTATTTATCGAAACTACTATGTTACATCCCCTATACTTGTGGGTCATCACGGCGAGCTCTGCTACCAATGACGGTGGGCGCTGCTACAAACAGTAGTGGGATACGCTACCAACGACAACGGGCTCTACTACCAACGGCGGCGAAAATTGCTACCAACGACGGCGAGCTCTGCTACCAATGGTGGTGGCGCCTCTACCAATGGTAGTGGTATTTGCTACCAACGGCGGTGGATACTGCTACCAAGGATGTAGGGTGTTGCTATCGATGGCGGGCCACGTACGGTTCTGCTCCAACGGTGGGCCGCTCTTGCTATCATGGGTGTATAGTGTTTCTACATTGGGGTAGACGAGTGTCGCTACCATGGGAATGGACGACGACTGGCCCTCGCTGGAGCTAGACGTTTTTCAAGTTCGCCACCGGAGTTGGACGGTGGTCAAGGGCCCCATGGGCGACGGGGTCAGGCACATTCATTCCTGTGCGCCTGAGCGAGTAGTCGAGGACGCCCACGGGAAGGCCGAGCTTCCTTTTCTCTTGGGAGCGGTTTGTTTTATTTTGACTGTACATGTGTGGCCCTGAAGAACACGTGCCGAACGGCTGATCCAGGAGATGGGAAGCCTCCGATCCCTCAAGGGACGCTCGGCACTTCCCTTCCATTCTGCAAAACAAGTAGGCCACCACTCACTAGTGCAGAGCCCCCCTTTAACTCCGGTTGGGAGGGCCCTCTAACAACGGTTCCCCAACCGCTGTTGAGGGTTCGGTGTTAGAGGGGGGGCCATTAACACCGGTTCTTATACGAACCGGTGTTAAAGGGTGGCGCACGTGGGGCTACCATAGGCCTCAGCCCCCCCCCCCTTTAACACCGGTTCGTATCTGCAACCGGTGTTAAAGGTTCTTCTGCCGCGGCAGAGATTTAGGCCGTTTTCCTGCCGCGGCAGGAAAACAGCCTAAATCTCTGCCGCGGCAGACTTCTGCCTCTGCCCCGTTCTGGGCGTATTTCTGCGGGAGGGGGGAGCGAGGGGGAATCGATCGGGAGCGGTATACACATAAATCGTCATCGGTACATACGAGTACATGAATAATTAAGCAACTATTATTATACACAAACATAGTCATCGGCACATACATCGTCATCGGCACATATACATCGTCATCGTTCATTTTGGTGGATATCTAAAGAGTTCTCCGCCAGGTGTGACGACCTCATCAAGTATGAACCCCGCCAATTCCTCTTGAATGGCTCGTATGCGTTCAAATGGTAGGAGTTGGTCCCGCATCCGTTCGATCTGAATATATATGAAGAATGGGCCGTCAATATATATATAAGAATAAAACTCAACACAATTGATGGTAATAAAATAATGTTGTGGACTTTGTTTACTTACTCTAAGTTGTTCTAGTGCGGCTTGGCCCGTCGCACATATCGTGTTGCGAATGAATTCGCAAACATAGTACCCACATAAGTTATTGCCGTGTCCCTGATGCGCGCACTTTACGAGAATAGAGAGTTCAATCAAAATAATAATCAATAAAGCATGATATAATGGAATTGGAAGCTAGCTAGTATTACTTACATTTTGGTCTACAAATTTTAGTTCTTCTGACCATTCACCCATCGGCCCTGCCCGTGAACATTTTCCAAACCCTGTCCGACAAAGAAAATGGATAAAGGAGTAATTAATTACTTATTGTCACGAAAGTTGCCGATCTAGTGCGATAATATGATTGAAATTACCTCTGTAGCATCTCTCTAAAGTCTGCCCATAGCTCTTTTTCTTTTCGTAACGAGTCCATGACAAGGACTTTTCCTGAGTCGGGTTGAATGACTAGCAGAATAAAGTGGAACCTACGCACGCATAACTCATCATCAATTACACTTAACATCGAGTAAGCCGAAACATAATGTGTACAAGAGAGAGGGTAACAGTACTCACGAGAAGTTGTAAGGCAATAGTATTTCCCTTTTGGTTTGTTGTCTCAGTAAAGACTTTAGCAAGTAATCTTCTGTTTGCCCGGGTTTCTCTCTTACCACTTCTTCATGAACTCTATTTGGGTCAACGAACCCAATGTCAGAAGGGCCTCATTTCATGCATTCCATAACCTTTTTCCTGCATAATAGTATATACATATATGGTGAGCATATATATATATATATACATGAAATTAATGAAGTGAATGATATGAGATAAAAATTACAGAAATAGTACTTACACACAATAAAGGCTGATGGCAGATTTGTCGAGTTCCTTCTGATTGAATAGAAAATGCAAGTCTTGAATGTTGAAGTCGATTGCGTCGTCTCCGCACAAGAAAATCTGATCTCTTATATGCGCCGTGATCCATTCTACCTTTCTCGTCTTGCATAAATGAAGGTACCACTTGTGCAATTTTCGCATCTTTGTTGGTAGATTCTTGAGCTCCTCTTTCTTGACGAGATTCTTCCCATACTTCCATGGCCGTATGGGGTTGGCATCGCATTTGGGCAAGTTGTCTCCCATGACGTTCAAGTATGCAATGTAAGTCATCCCCATCTCATTGGCCTTTCTTTGTAGCTCTGCCTCGTAATCATTTACGGGAGGAGCGTCTCGTGTATCGAACATTTGGAGCGGGGCACATGATTGGTTTTCCTGCTCTCCGAGCATGGGAACTGTTTTCTGGGGTGCCTCACGACTGCTACTTTCAGTCTCCCTACGGCGCCTTGCATCCGCCTTCAAAATCTGGCGCTCGTAGTCCGGCACAAGTGGGGTTTCAGGTTTCAAAAGATTATTGTAAAACTTCTCCACCACCGCCGGATCTATTTTCTCCTTTGGATCGGCCCGTCTAGGTGCAAAGAATTTCTTGACCTGTTCTTCCGAGATCCTATTGGTCTCCTCGTCGCTGCGATTCCACGGTAAAACCGGCAATGGCTTGGCGGAAGGCTGCGGGACGTAGTTTTTTGAACTCTTTGGCGTACGGTTTCCTGCGGATTTCTTTGTGGCAGTGCTACTGATGCTCCTCGTGGCAGTGCTCTTCCGCTTACGCTGAGGAGATGGATGAAGCACCGGAGATGGCTGACGGGCCGGAGATGGCTGCCGCGCAGGAGATGGCTGACGGGCCGGAGATGGCTGCCGCAGAGGAGATGGCTGACGGGCCGGAGATGGCTGCCGCGCAGGAGATGGCTGACGGGCCGGAGATGGCTGCCGCGTCATTTCAAGCGGGGTATCGAGGACCCGTCATTTCAAGCGGGGGATGCACGTTCTCCGTGGAAGCCACACAGCTTTTCCGCGCAGAGTCTGGGCCGCGGGCAGCTTCCAATGCAGGCTCTTCGTGCCGCTGAGATGGGCCGGTAGCTTGATGGCTCTGTTTTGCATTCACTTGCGCCTGCAGCGCCGCAAGTGCATGTTCTATCTGTGTCATCCGCTCTGTACGCTCTTTTTCTTTTCTGCCGCGCCATCTGTAAGAGTCGCTCCAGTCGGCAAACCCATCCTTCCATGTCATACCCCCTGTGCCTCGTGCATGTCCAGGGTGTTCTTTTTTACCGATGGCGCGTGTGAGCTGGTCATTCTCTCTGTCGGGATGGAAGGTCCTGGCGGATGTTTCCTCGTATGCCGTGATGAGTTCAGTGACGGGTTTGGCAAGGATGTTTGGGAAGATACACAATCATGTTTCTGGGTCCAACCTTGCCCCGATTCCGTAGAACCAAGTCTTTGCACGTAGGTCCCACCCATCTGTCTGGGGTGTGATCCCTCTCTCGCGCAGGGCCTTCTCAGCTTCCTCCCACTTAGGCCTCTGAGATATGTAGCCACCTGACCCCGTCCTCTGGTGATATTCCTTCTTCAGGGCATTAAGCGTATTGGTTTCTGACCTCTTTTTAGCTATAGCACTTTTTTTATATGTCTCAAATTCGGGCCAGTGAGGTCTAATCTTCGCATAATATGCGTCTTCGAAATTTGGAGTCTCGCCAGATTTGACAAATTTGTTCAATTTTATCTTCCAGTTGCGGAAAGCGTCAGCCATCTTCTTTAGAGTCCACTCTTTGACCTTTTCCTTTATAACCGGGTTGTTTTCATCCTCCTCTGGCGGAAGGGTGAAATTTACCAACAACGAATTCCAAAGCGTTTCTTTGGATCTGTCATCGACAAAGGTACAGTCGCCCTTCTTTGGCTTATTCCAATTTTCAATTGTGATTGGGATTTGGTCCCTAACAAGAACTCCAGCCTGACGTACAAATTTGTCTGCGGCCTTCTTGGGCTCCATCGGCCTGCCATCAACACGGACTGCTTCGATCGTGAACTTTGCACGATCTTTCAACCGCTGGCTCGCGCCTCGCTTGCTCTTTTTCGTAGAAGAAGATGGTTGCGCGCTGGTCGATCGAGAGGGCTAAAAGAAGAAAGAAGCGTTAATTAATACATGTAGAAGAAGATTGTTGGTGGAAGTCAGCAGAGGCTTAATCAATGCATATACCTCGCCGGACTTTGTAACCATTAAATTGCGTTCACCGGAGTCTTCATCTTCTCCATGACTAGTACTTGAGCTGTCGTCATCATGTCCCTCCAAGTTCAGATATTGTGAGGTGTCCTCATCAATAATGTTCTCCATTATTTCTTCTTCTTCAAGGTTTCTACTAAGTGGATCCATAGTTTCTAAAACAATAATATTATCTAGAGTAAGAGTGTAAACATTCAAGTGGACTTGGATTCATACACAAATATACATATTATTCATACCAAAATAAACAAATAAATATACAAATGAAATTAAAACCCTAGTTATGCTAGGAGCGGTGGATCAGGTAACACGGTTCACAAAGGATAACATGCATCAGATAGGATTACTCGGTCTACTAATAAAAGACTGTTTGAACCGAATGCATATGACGAGAATAAAATACTTTATAATCATAGGATTCATATGTATGAGTGGGGCTTCTCTTGCCTTGTCCGTTGTTGGACTGGTTCTGCTCTTCGGTGGCGTTGACTTCAGCTTCGGGTTCGGTTCCTATTCGCGAGAACCAATCACCGGAAAAGAGAAAACAACTCTCAACACATGGCATGTGCAATGCTCATACAATATGGATGATATGACAAGTTAAACGGTGTTGAATTGAATCCTAAAACATGCTTGATCACTTTAGAGGGGGTTCCGAGGATCCAAACCCTAAAACAGGGGAATCATCAGAATCACCTATGGGGTTCAATTGCTTCTTCTAATTAAACTTGATATCAAAGTTGATTAACAATGTATAATTATAGCTTAGTTAGATAGATTTCATTTTTCTGAACATTTTGGTATATTATTTGTATTTTTCTGATTTAAAATGAATTAGTTATGAATTTCCCAAATTTTAATTCATTTTAAACATTTTTGGAATATTTAAATTAATTTCCAAACTTGGGCCCACATGTCAGACTTTTATTATTTTTAGAAAATATTTACAGAATTGATTAAAACCCTGACATGCATGGCCCACCTGTCATATTTAATATTTACTGAAATTATTTACAAAATAATTAATAAAAGAAAATGAGTTATTGCCTCATGCTGATGTCAGCATGACATCAGCAATGGAGCTCACCCTCAGATCGAGCAAGGATACAATGATCCCGTGCTCGCCTGGATCCGCGGAGGGGCGAGATAGAAAGAGGGCGTCGCGGGGAGCCAGATAGTGGCGGTGCCTCCCTGGAATGGTCGTCGGAGCACGACACACGGCGGCGCGCGGCGGCGGGGCTTGCAGATGCTCGTGGCGCCAGCGACAGAGAGCGAGAGGAGGCGAGAGAGGAGTTCTGTGAGGACCGCAGGCTCACCACGGATGCAACGGAGGGGTCGGCGAGGCGAGGTGCGGTCGAGAAGCGTCGGATTCGTCGTCGGAGAGTGGCGGACGGCATCGGAAGAGAAGAGGTCGATGGCGAGGATTCGAAGCACGCGGGGTCGATTCCTTCGGTGGAGATGATATTCGCGATGAGGCGGTTCCAACGGCGGCGGACAGAGGTGGGTGACAACGGCGCTTCTCTCTGCTCAGATTCGTGGCAGGAACCGGCGGCAGACAGAGGTGGGTGACAACGGTGGCGGACAGAGGTGGGGGGAAGAAAGGAAGGGGAAGAAGGTGAATTTAATACCCCCCTTTAACACCGGTTCGTGGCAGGAACCGGTGTTAAAGGGGGGGAATTCGTTTGCGCGCGTATTTATTACCCCCCCCCCCTTTAACACCGGTTCCTGCCACAAACCGGTGTTAAAGGGGGGGGGTGCGCGCGGGGAACGAAATAAATGCCCCCACCCTTTAACACCGGTTCCTGTCTGGAACCAGTGTTAAAGGGGGGCATTTATTTCATGCATTAAAGGGGCTTTTTTAATTCAAAAAATATGATATGAATTTAGAAAATTCATATCTTTTTCATTTCAACTCAGAAAAATATGAATAATATATCATAATTTTTAGAAAAATAATATCTATCCATTCATGTAAATCATTTTATATTTACTTCACATGAAATTTTTTAAAATAATTAAAACACTTACATATAAATTTTGATTATTCAATTCAAACAAAAATAAATTGTTAAATCCTAAAACTTTGAACATAAGAAATATTAAGCATCTAAAAAATGATTTTTATTAGATCAAATCATATTTTAATGCCGCATCTTTTTGAAGGGAATATGCCCGAGAGGCAATAATAAAGTGGTTATTATCATATTCCTTGTTTATGATAAATGTTTATTTTGCATGCTATAATTGTATTAATACGGGAACGTTAATACATGTGTATTTAATAAACAAACAGAAAGTTCCTAGTTATGCCTCTCTCATAAACTAGCTCGTTGATTAACAAGATGATCAAGGTTTCCTGATCATGGACATTGGATGTTGTTAATAACGGGGTCACAACATTAGTGTAATGGTGTGATGAACATTCATCCGAAGTATAGCATTACGATCAAAGTCATTGAGTTTATATTGCTATAACAACTTACGAAGTGATCCTAATCCTTAGACCATGAGATCATGTCAATCACTAACACCGGAAGAGTTTCTTGATAACATCAAACGTCACACCGTAACAGGGTGATTATAAAGATGGATTCAGAACTAATAAAGTGTTATGTTGAGGCTCATGGATCAAGAGTGGAATTTGTTCATCCCGATGACGGATAGATATACTCTGGGCCCTCTCGGTGATATCACATTGATTAGCTTGCAAGCAAGTGATTTGATCACTAGAATGTTATATCACGGGAACGAGAAAAGAGTGCATGTCAGTAACGAGATCAAACTAGGTATGGAGATACCGATGATCGAATCTCGGACATGTAATATATCGCGAAACAAAGGGATTAAGATACTAGCGTAAAAGGTTCCGACGATCACAAGAAATTCATCGTTGAATGTGTGGGAGTCAGTATGGGTCTCCAGATCCCGCTTCTGATTATTGATCCGAGAGGGGTCTCGATCATGTCCGCATTATTCGCGAACCGTAGGGTGACACACTTAAGAGACACCGACATCCATTTGGAGCAAAAGTTTCATGCCGAAAAGAAAAGGTAAGCACAGGAATTTATTTCACTAGACACCGAAACTGTTTCGGTTGAAATTGCTGAAACTGGTTCTGCATGTGAAAGGGAATACTAGCAAGGGGTTTTATGTGAATGTTTGTTAATTAAAGTAATTAACAAAATTCTGAATAAATAAATAAAAGAGTTTTATTTAAATGAGAGCTTGCATTAAATTTGGTGGAAATTTAATGCATGTGAGTGGATTTTTGAGTGGAGGCTTTTTAATGGGAGTGGAGGCTTTTCATTTTGAGTGGGAGCTCCACCCACATGAATGTGGAAGATGTGGGGGCAGCCCCATGGCTGGGCGCCATGCCCCTTGGGTGCCCCCCCTCTCCCCTATAAAAGGTCCCCCCTCTCCTCCTCTCACAACACACCTCCTCGTGAAGGATCTCTCTCCCCCTCTAGAATTTATCCCCCATGGTCTCGGACTAGCGAGATACATGTTCCCGGTGGCTATTCGGCAAGAAAGAGTTGTGCTTCCGCTGCATCGCTGGAGCGAGGAGGCGGAGGTTGCTCGGTGCCTCGAACATGTGTGCGAGCACGGATGCGCTGCTGTTTTGCGGCGCTAGGACTTCCTCTCGATCTTGAGATCGGCAAGAGATCGTCTACATCAACCACGAGTTTGGACTCGTTAAGCTTTGTCGGTCTTCAAGGGTATGTTCTCTACGGATATACATCCGCCCGTTGTTTGTATCTAGTAGATAGATCTTGGTACATAGTTGTTCCCATCGTAGGAATTTTTTTTGTTTTCTATGCTGCGAACCCAACAGTGGTATCAGAGCCGGATCTATGCGTAGATGCTTTGCACGGGTAGTACACATATGATTATGTGGGCGATGATGATCATTTTATTGCTTCTTTGTTGTACTTTGGATATTGGTGGCATAGTGGGATGAAGCGGCCCGGACAAACTTTACATGTCCTCGCACATGAGACCTGTTCCACGCTTGACATGCAACTAGTTTTGCATAAGTGGCTAGCGGGTGTCTGTCTCTCCTACTATAGTCAATATCTAATTTGCAACGAGTTGTCAACAATTTGGTTATCCTCGTTGTGGTTCATGTTCGTAGGTAAGAACGGTTCTATCTTCGAAAGCCCTAAGCCACGTAAAATTTGCAATGGATAAATTAGAGGCGTCTAGTTTAGATTGTTGCTGGGCTAGTGTTATGATATGGTGATGTTGTAAGTAGAAGTATGAGATGATACTCTTACAACATACATAACGTGTAAACTCCATAGACCTTGGATTTACACATAAAGGTATGATAGTGATCATACCACGGTGCACATGATAGAGATCATATGCGAGAACCATATCATTCCACTAATAAACATGTGATGTTTGATAGCATCTTATGTTGCTTGTTTGGCGTTTTATTAGCATAATAAGATGATCCCTCATTTAGATATCAAGATAAAAATGTGTTCTTCCTTAAGTATGCACCGACAATGTTTCGTCGCTTCAAGACATCACGTGATGATCGGGTGTACTTGAATCCACGAGCATATCTCGGGTGTAAGACAGTTACACACGCGAATACTAAGGTTCTTACTTGGCGAGCCTAGCATGTACAGACATGGCCTCGGAACACGGACCGAAAGGTTAAGCATGAGTCATATGTTTTGATATGATGACCATATGGATGCTCACCTTTGAAGCTACGCCGACTCACGTGATGATCGGACTTGGTGTAGTGGATTTGGTTCATGTAATCACCAAAAGGACACGAGGGATGTCGTTTTTGAGTGGGAGTTCATTTCTAATTTGGATTAGTAGAACTCAATTTATCATAAATTAAATCAAAGTGAATTTGCATAATTTGTTGTAGTCATTGGCATTCGTTCACCACCTTATGCATAGTTGTAATTGAGATAATAGAACTATAGAATTCTGGATATTTACTTTACGAACTGGTATCGTATTGTGTTGAGTGTCAATCAAAGTTTAAAGTCCTATTGCAAACTTTCAGCAAACTCTATTTACTCCGTGAAATTTAATAATTGGTATTAAATCGAGAGTAACAATTCCAGTGTTAGTATCTTAAGTATCATGTTCGCCTCCACGATTCTTGATTGTTTTAATATCAAGTTTATCTAGGAGCTGAAAGAATTGTTTCAGAAACCATCATGTGTGGCAGATATAACGATATCTGAAACAATGTTTTGGTTGCAATATGATAGAGTATAATATATGTTCTCATATTGGATGAGAATTTACGAAGGTTGGAGATGCTAGACATCCTAATCATCCAAAAGGGTTTTGGAAAGTAATGTTATACTCACGATTCTCCTTTATAAGCTAAATTGGCTTGATCATGAAAGCCGTCATGATAAGGATGAATAGAATATGTATGTAAAGTGTTTACTACACTAAAAGATTACTAAAGAATGGATTTTGAAAGAATACTGATCATTTTGATGATGGTGATCTACTTCAAAGTGCAAGTCCAAAGGTATTATTATTTGAATATACACGCTTTGGACTATGTGTCATGTATATGGCGCCACTTTTGATGTTGATAGATTCTTTTAAAAGGAAAAGGAAATGCTGAAAGAGAATCTATAAAATATATTTGGCAGAAAAGAAAAGATTGGAAATATCCAATTTAGGTATATGGATGATATACATGTTATGGTTGTATTCTTTGCTTGTTAAACAATGTGGTTCTTGGGTATTGGATACCGAATTGGTTGGTATGAAATTTCATACGGAATGACGCAATTCATGAACCACAATGGCCTAAGTAACTAGCAAGAGAATATGTGATGATGTTCATCGAAAACAAACAAACCGTTGTTTGTATTTCTCGTTGACATCAAAGCTTGACTTCAAGATTTGTTTTAATAATTGTTATTTGAATCAGGTATTATAAGAACAAAGGTTGTTCAAATAATTACCGTATTCCATATAAGATGGACGATTTACAAATCTAGTTGAAGAAATCACATCCATAAAACCTAATGCTAAAATGTCGCAAGACAAATGACTGAAAGATCACTTATGAAGTGACATCGCTGTTTAAATTATATTGGAAAGAAAACATGAAGAATCTCCATATTCATGGATTTTTGGAGTCTTTGATTTTATCAAGTGACACTTGTGAGACTTTCCACGTGATAATTAAAACTTCGTTCAAAGGCCAAAGAAGAACGAACGACTAAATTATTGGAATTTATACATATCGATGTATGTAGTCCATTATGTGTAGTCGTAAGCGATGGGTTTCAACTTCATATGCTTTCTCCGGAATTTTGAGTGAATGTTCACTTAATGAGAAAGAAGTATGAAATATTTGAAAATGTTTCAAAGACTTTCAAGATGAAGTGGAAAATCATTGTAACAAGAAAAAAAAATAAATTATGATTTGATCATAAAGGGATTTATTTGAGTTACAAGTGTAACAAGAAAATAAATGAATTATGATTTTATCATAAAGGGATTTATTTGAGTTGCAAGTTTAGCAAAACACCTAGATTTACATCTCCCGAAACACCATAGGAGTATGGAGTGTTTGAGATTTGTAATGAAACCTTGTGAGACATGGTTGGATCAAAGGTGTTATTTATAAAACTGCCATTATGTTTTAAAAGATTAAAGCTTTAGAGACTACCGCTTTTACACTGAAAAGAGCTCCGTCTAGATCCGTTGAAATGACACCATGGAAGTTATGGTTTGGGGTAAAACCCAAGTTGTCATTTCTTAAATTTTGGTATGCTAAACATAAGTAAGATGTTTACAACCGAATTCGGATGAGCATGTCTTTGTAGGTTATTCCGAATAACAATTGGTTATTCCTCCATAACACCGAGGACAAAAGGGTTTGTCGCTTGAAATGTGAAGTTTCTTGAAAAAGGAATTTTTCGCAAAAGTTAAGTGGGAGGACAATAGAACTTTGATAAGGTTAACGAACCTTAGCTAAATGTGCTGAGTTGCGCAGCGCCGGAAATCGTTCTGGAGGCTGCCATAATGCTTATAGCTTATGTGCCTCAAAGGTTGTGGTCACGGAGATCTAAGTTCTTATTGAACCAAGTCGGTCGAATAAACAATCAAATACTAAGATTTGAGAGTAAATCATTATTGTTTGACAATGATGAACCGACTATATGCAAAGAAGCGATGATGGGCCCTGACTCCGTCAAATGGCTTGAAGCCATAAAATCCGTGATAGTTCCATACACGAGAAATCAAGTTTTGAACTTGGAAGACCCTCCGGATAGGTGTAAAAATCTATTGGTCGTATTTGGATCTATAAAGAAACAGACATGGATGTTTCACATCTATGAAATAGTCGACATGTCGTAAAGTATTTTATGACAATGTTCAAAGAGTTGACTATGACAAGATTTGATCTTTCATAGCGATATTTAGTCTGAACGGATTAAAGTAGCAACCACTACATATAATTTGGTATATGGTAGATGAATAAACAAAACAAAGTTCTTCTAATAGAATGGTTACCTAGGACGTGTACATGACACGGTCCAAAGGGTTTTGTTAAATTCAAAGGATGCTAAAAGGGCATGCAAACTTCAATGGTTGAAGTAAGCATCGCGGAGTTGGAATCTTCACCATGATGAAAAATAAGTTTTTCATCTGGAGACGATGAAGATGCTTGCATTTGCAAGAAATTAAGTGGGAGCGCTGAGACATATTTCTAATACATTATGTGAAGGACATCTTGTTGATTAAAAATGATGTATCTTTTATTGACAAAGGTTAAGAATTTCATTTCGATGAAAGACTTAGGCAAAACCCGAATATTTAGCATGAATGTCTATAGTGGATAGACTGTAACGCTAATATGTTTATGCCAAACGTACATATATGAGATATTGAAGGAGTTCAATATAGAAACGACAAGAAACAGTTCTTGTTGCATGGAAAGGAATTGAATCAAGATTCAAGTGTATCGACACTTGATAAGTGAAACAAGATTCAAGTGCTTTGACACTTGATGAGTGCAATCACGAGAATGTTTTGATCAATCATACCATGATATGTACACATCCAGATATGTCCTATGCTCTAAGTGTTATGAGCATATACCAGAATGAATCATAAAATGATCATTGGACGATAATGAGGATATTCTTATGATCTTTTGGAAGAACTAAGAATATATTTGTGTAGAGGTGACAAACAATTACAAATAGTTCATTGTAAAGCGTTACATTGATACTAGTTTTGTCACAAGATACAAATTAAGTTTATCTCAATTTAAACTATGGGTGGCACAATGTAATGGAAAGGAGATTCCATGATGGATTTGGAAGAGTTCCAAAGTTAAGACATTGTGACGAATACTACAACAAAAGGCTAAGTATATGACTGCTATAGTAGCAGCAAAGGAGGGAATTTGTGTCAAGTAGTTTGTTATCAAACTAAGGTGTGGTTCGCAACGGGCTAACACTAAAGATATATTGTATGACAATAGTATCGATGTGTTTTAACCCCAAGGAACTAAAGGTCTCACCAAAAGACCAAATTTATACAATGCCATCTCATTGGAGAATGAGTGATGCGTGGAGACGCAAAGACATGCAAATACACACGGACCTGAAGCGTCAGATCCGTAGATTATGTTAACCACTTGCAATTGCGTATATGGAACACCAGAAAGCCATAGGTGTTCAATACGCAGAGTTTTCAAACTAGATTATTGTCTCTAGTGCAAGTGGGAGACGGAAGGGAATATGCCCGAGAGGCAATAATAAAGTGGTTATTATCATATTCCTTGTTTATGATAAATGTTTATTTTGCATGCTATAATTGTATTAATACGGGAACGTTAATACATGTGTGTTTAATAAACAAACAGAAAGTTCCTAGTTATGCCTCTCTCATAAACTAGCTCGTTGATTAACAAGATGATCAAGGTTTCCTGATCATGGACATTGGATGTTGTTAATAACGGGGTCACAACATTAGTGTAATGGTGTGATGAACATTCATCCGAAGTATAGCATTACGATCAAAGTCATTGAGTTTATATTGCTATAACAACTTACGAAGTGATCCTAATCCTTAGACCATGAGATCATGTCAATCACTAACACCGGAAGAGTTTCTTGATAACATCAAACGTCACACCGTAACAGGGTGATTATAAAGATGGATTCAGAACTAATAAAGTGTTATGTTGAGGCTCATGGATCAAGAGTGGAATTTGTTCATCCCGATGACGGATAGATATACTCTGGGCCCTCTCGGTGATATCACATTGATTAGCTTGCAAGCAAGTGATTTTATCACTAGAATGTTATATCACGGGAACGAGAAAAGAGTGCATGTCAGTAACGAGATCAAACTAGGTATGGAGATACCAATGATCGAATCTCGGACATGTAATATATCGCGAAACAAAGGGATTAAGATACTAGCGTAAAAGGTTCCGACGATCACAAGAAAGTCATCGTTGAATGTGTGGGAGTCAGTATGGGTCTCCAGATCCCGCTTCTGATTATTGATCCGAGAGGGGTCTCGATCATGTCCGCATTATTCGCGAACCGTAGGGTGACACACTTAAGAGACACCGACATCCATTTGGAGCAAAAGTTTCATGCCGAAAAGAAAAGGAAAGCACAGGAATTTATTTCACTAGACACCGAAACTGTTTCGGTTGAAATTGCTGAAACTGGTTCTGCATGTGAAATGGAATACTAGCAAGGGGTTTTATGTGAATGTTTGTTAATTAAAGTAATTAACAAAATTCTGAATAAATAAATAAAAGAGTTTTATTTAAATGAGAGCTTGCATTAAATTTGGTGGAAATTTAATGCATGTGAGTGGATTTTTGAGTGGAGGCTTTTTAATGGGAGTGGAGGCTTTTCATTTTGAGTGGGAGCTCCACCCACATGAATGTGGAAGAGGTGGGGGCAGCCCCATGTCTGGGCGCCATGCCCCTTGGGTGCCCCCCCTCTCCCCTATAAAAGGCCCCCCTCTCCTCCTCTCACAACACACCTCCTCGTGAAGGATCTCTCTCCCCCTCTAGAATTTATCCCCCATGGTATCGGACTAGCAAGATACATGTTCCCGGTGGCTATTCGGCAAGAAAGAGTTGTGCTTCCGCTGCATCGCTGGAGCGAGGAGGCGGAGGTTGCTCGGTGCCTCGAACGTGTGTGCGAGCACGGATGCGCTGCTGTTTTGCGGCGCTAGGACTTCCTCTCGATCTTGAGATCGGCAAGAGATCGTCTACATCAACCACGAGTTTGGACTCGTTAAGCTTTGTCGGTCTTCAAGGGTATGTTCTCTACGGATATACATCCGCCCGTTGTTTGTATCTAGTAGATAGATCTTGGTACATAGTTGTTCCCATCGTAGGAAATTTTTTTGTTTTCTATGCTGCGAACCCAACACTTTTGTATTAACATTTTTGAATTGATTGGATATTTAAATGTCGCATCTTTTGTATACACTTGAATCTCACCAAGCGGATCGCTCAACTTGCATTGTTTTTTGATAAAATAGCATATTGTGAACCTAAAAATGTGTTGGTGGTTTTTTATGCTCGGAAAATGGAAAATGCCTTTTTGGTGCGATAAAAAGGAAAACTCCTCTTGCAAACTATGCCTTGATTCTAGCCATAACATTGGTCATTTGACCCGAAAGCCAAGAAACCTCGAATGAGATAGGTCATTTTGAGACAGTTACATAAAGCCGAACTGGAACTGAAAATTAAGATACATAAAAGAACTGAAAATTAAGATACATGGCCAGATTAAGTAACAATCGGCTGAACTGGAACTGAAAATTACGATACATAAAAGAACTAAAAATTAAGATACATAGCCAGATTAAGTAACAATCGGCCGAACTTGTTTCGGAATGTTGGAGTGATTCAGTCATGCTCCTGCCTACACCTGTAATACTCGCCACTGTAGTCGTCGTACTCGCCGCCGCCGTCATCGCTGTCGTCGTCGGGGTCGCCGTAATTGAACCTCTGGAGAGTACGCGTGGGCTGGACTTGAGGGTAGCGCAGACGGGGGTTAGAGTCGGCGGCAGTGTCATAGGCCATGACGCTCTGGAGAGTCAGACCGCGCCACCATAGCCGACGACCGGCCTTGTTGAAGTTAGGAGGAGGTGGGCCGTCCTCCTCGTGCCTGGCGAGCGCCCTCTCATGTCGATCCACGAAGAAGGCTTCCCAAGTAGGGAAATAGTCGGGATGCCATCTGGGATTCCTCCGCTGCTCCGGCGTGAGCTCGAAGTAGTAGTGGTTCGTGATGGCCATCCGGCGCGCCACACCTAGAGGGACAGGAGGAACCGGCACGCCTCCGACGCTCAGCATCCAGCTGACGGGGACACAGTAGCCCGGCGGGCAGGGGTAGTTCGAGGCGCAAAGCGCCTCCGACTCCCTGGGGGTTAGTGCTACGGTGGAAGCCATGGGAAAGAGTGATGAGGTTGCAGATATGAGTCTAGAGATGTGCAATGACAATGGAGGCCAACCCCCTACATATATATAGTGAACTAGCGGGAAGAACTGGAGGGAAGAACTGGCGGGAAGAAAAATGGCGGGAAAAAATGGCGGGATGAACCTTTAGTCCCGGTTGGAGACACCAACCGGGACAAAACACGAGTCAGCACTAATAATAGGGGTGAGTGCATGTCGACATTATGTCGTGCGGCATGTACCTTGTCCCGGATGGTGTCACCAACCGGGACTAAAGATGAACCTTTAGTCCCGGTTGGAGACACCAACCGGGACTAAATATGAACCTTTAGTCCCGGTTGTAGACACCATCCGGCACAAAACACGAGTCAGCACTAATAATAGGGGTGAGTGTCGACATTATTTTGTAAGTGTCAACACTATGTCGAGCTGCTTGTACTATAAATAGGCATCCTTGTGAGTCCAGTCCTCCAGCCAGTTTGAGGCAGGGACACCACTACGGCCAGTTTCAGGGAGATGCCGACGGAGCCCAGTCCTCCGGCATCTCCGAGAAACTGGTCATAGAGGCACTCCCTAATATGTGAAATTAGTTAGCTCCCTGGTGTATTGATCTAGTTAGAGAAGTTACAAAGCTGCAAGATGGTTTTCGAGAGCAGGGACACCACTACGGCCAGTTTCAGGGAGATGCCGACGGAGCCTAGTCCTCCGGCATCTCCAAGAAACTGGTCATAGAGGCACTCCCTAATATGTGACCGCGCGCGTTTGGAGATCATATCTTAATGGTAAGTACGAATCGGGACAACTTCTTCTCATAGTCCCGGTCCATCCACAAAACATGACTAACACTCAAGACATGTATTAATATTAAAAACATGAACTAGAGTTACATAATATGAGCATGAACTTCTTGGCATATGCCCTTCCTTATGATCGCTTCAGACGTAACCAGGGAGCATCTTCTTTACTTAACGGAATGCTTGGGTCAGTTTTCACTGTGAAGGGCGGAATTTCATCAAACTTATTATAATCTTCTGACATTTCTGTCTTGTCCTCGATTCCCACGATGTTTCTTTTCCCTGAAAGAACTATGTGACGCTTTGGCTCATCATATGATGTATTCGTTTGCATATTTTTTCTTTTTTTTGGTCTGGAGGACATGTCCTTCACATAGAAAACCTGAGCCACATCATTGGCTAGGACGAATGGTTCGTCTAAGTTCTTCATAAGATTGTTGAGATCCACCGTTGTCATTCCGTACTTCTTGTCTACCTCAACCCCTCCTCCTGTTAGCTTGACCCATTTGCATCGAAACAAGGGGACCTTAAAATTAGGTCCATAGTCAAGTTCCCATATCTCCTCTATGAACCCATAATACGTGGTCTTTTGCCCATTGTCTTCTGCTACATCGAAGCGGACACCACTGTTTTGGTTGGTGCTCTTTTTATCTTGGCCTATCGTGTAAAATGTATTCCCATTTATCTCGTAGCCTTGGAAAGTACATACAGTCGAAGACGGTGTCCTGGCCAACAAGTACAGCTGATCCCCAACAGTGGTGTTATTCGTGAGAAGTCTTTGCAGCCAGCCGCCAAAACTCGCCATGTGTTCACTTATAATCCATTCATTAGACTGCCCCGGGTGTTTGAGGCGTATTAAATTCTTGTGTTCATTGATATACGGGGCAACCAAGATAGATCTTTGTAAAACCGTGTAGTGTGCTTGATTGAGAGAATGCCCGTCCCTACATATCATTGCTTTACATCCTAGGGTGCCTTTTCCACGCAGTCTCCCCTCATGTCGTGATTCTGGAACACCAATCTCCTTAAGGTCAGGAATAAAATCAACACAGAACTCAATGACATCCTCTGTTACATAGCCCTTGGAGATGCTTCCTTCTGGCCTAGCACGGTTATGAACGTATTTCTTTAAGACTCCCATGTACCTCTCAAAGGGGAACATATTGTGTAGAAATACAGGACCGAGAATGGCAATCTCTTCTACTAGGTGAACCAGGAGATGCGTCATAATATTGAAGAAGGATGGTGGGAACACCAACTCAAAGCTGACAAGACATTGGGCCACATCTGTTTGTAACCCTGGTAGGCTTTCTGGATCGATTACCTTCTGAGATATTGCATTGAGGAATGCACATAGCTTCACAATGGGTACTCGAACATTTTTAGGTAGAAGCCCCCTCAATGCAATCGGAAGCAATTGTGTCATAATCACGTGGCAGTCATGAGACTTCAGGTTTTGGAATTTTTTCTCTGCCATATTTATTATTCCCTTTATATTCGACGAGAAGCCAGACGGGACCTTGATACTGCTCAGACATTCAAAAAAGATTTCCTTCTCTGCTTTGGTAAGAGCGTAGCTGGCAGGAGTTAAGTGGCATCGTTTACCCTTCTCGTTCTTAGGATGCATAGGCTCTTCAGGGGCCTTCAGACGTTGTTGGTCCTGTCGTGCTTCCGGTGTATCTTTTGTCTTCCCATACACTCCTAAAAAGCCTAGCAGGTTCACGCAAACATTCTTCGTCACGTGCATCACGTCGATTGAAGAGCGGACCTCTAAGACTTTCCAATAGGGTAGGTCCCAAAATATAGATTGCTTCTTCCACATGGGCGCGTGTCCGGCATCATCATTCGGAACAGATAGACTGCCAGGACCTTTTCCAAAGATTACTTCTAGGTCCTTGACCATACCAAATACCTCCTCACCGGTACGGAGGACAGGCTTCCTCCGGGGTTCTGCCAGACGTTTGAAATGCTTGCCTTTCTTTCTTACTGGATGCAGGTTCGGAAGAAATCGGCGATACCCTAGGTACACAACCTTCTTACATTTATCCAAATATACACTTTCAGTATCATCTAAACAGTGTGTGCATGCATTGTATCCCTTGTTTGTCTGCCCTGAAATGTTACTAAGAGCAGGCCAATCATTGATGGTTACGAAAAGCAATGCTCGTAGGTCAAATGGCTCCCCTTCGTGCTCATCCCACATACGTACACCTGGTTTGGCCCACAGCTGTAAAAGTTCTTCAACTAATGGCCTTAGGTATACATCAATGTCGTTGCCGGGTTGCCTCGGTCCTTGGATGAGCACTGGCATCATAATGAACTTCCTCTTCATACACAACCAAGGAGGAAGGTTATAGATACATAGGGTCACAGGCCAGGTGCTGTGACTGCAGCTCTGCTCACCAAAAGGATTCATGCCGTCTGTACTTAGACCAAACCTTAAGTTCCTTGCGTCACGTGCGAAGTCCGGATACTCTCGCTCGACTTTTCTCCACTGTGACCCATCAGCGGGGTGTCTCAACATCGCGTATTTCTTACGGTCTTCCATGTGCCATCGCAATAACTTGGCATGCTCTTTATTTCTGAAGAGACGTTTTAACCGTGGTATTATAGGATCATACCACATAACCTTGGCGGGAACCTTCTTCCTAGGGGCCTCGCCCTCAACATCGCCACGATCGTCTCGTCTGATCTTATACCGCAGTGCAGTGCATACCGGGCATGCATCCAAATTCTCGTACTTCTCACCGCGGTAGAGGATGCAGTCATTAATGCAGGCATGTATCTTCTGCACGTCTAATCCTAGAGGGCAGACAACCTTCTTTGCTTGGTATGTACTGTCAGGCAACTCATTATTTCTTGGAAGAAGATTCTTCATTTTTACCAACAACTTTGAAAATGCGCTGTCAGTGACACCATTCTCTGCCTTCCATTGCAGCAAATCCAGTGTGGCACCTAGCTTTTTGTGGCCATCTTCGCAAGTTGGATACAACAATGTTTTGTGATCCTTTAACATCTGCTCCAGCTTCTCCTTCTCCTTTTCAGTTTCACATTCTTCCTTTGCATCAGTAATGGCCCGACCAAGATCGTCATATGCGGGCCCATCTGCTCCCTCTTGATCTTCATTATCTACCTCAGTTGCATTATCATCATATTCAGGATACATATTATGATAGTTTTCATCATCCTCTTCTTCTTCGTTGTCTTCCATCACAACCCCTTTTTCTCCGTGCTTGGTCCAAGAATTATAGCTGGGCATGAAACCGGATCGAAGCAGGTGGGCGTGAATGGTTCTGGTATTTGAGTAGTTTTTCTTGTTCTGACAGTGAACACACGGACAACACATAAAACCATTGTGACCACGGTTTGCATTAGCCACAACGATGAAATTTTGGAGGCCCGTAATGTACTCGGAAGTGCGGCGGTCACCGTACATCCATTGCCGATTCATCTGCATTAATATGTAGTATATATCAAAAAATAATAGGGAGATGACCATTTATATATATAGTACATCAATGACACATGAAACTATAGTTGCCGACCTCGACCGAGACGGAAAGAGCAACAAGAAAGCTTATTTTGAGCTCTCGGGCATTTCACCGAACACCTCTAGTGCATATGAAAAAAACACAAACTAGCACTCTTCACACCCTCTTGCTAGGCTCCAAAATGTGAAAGAATGGAAGAGTGGGGTGTGTGTGGGCTGGGGTGGTGTCTTATATAGCCCCCCCTTTAACACCGGTTCATGCCACGAACCGGTGTTAAAGGGGGGTGCGCGGGCCACTGGTGCTGGGACCTTTAACACCGGTTCGTGGCACGAACCGGTGTTAAAGGGGGGCTCCTTTAATGCCGCAGGGGCCACGCTGGTACGGCCCCCCCTTTAACACCGGTTCGTAGAAGAACCAGTGTTAAAGCCCCTTTTCGGGATCAACAAAAGACCTCGTTTCCACTAGTGACTTCCCGATCACGGACAAGGTACATCTCTTCATGTTCTGTAGTCAAATCATTACATCATGTTCCCCCCCCCCCCTGTTTGCTGAATGAGTATCCTATTTTTGCCACAAGTATTTCTCTGAAAACTGTATTTCCGAGTATAAAATAGCCTCGGGAAGTTACTTTTAGGGCTAATTTTCACGTTTAGAACACACTTAGCATAACCTCTTTATGCACATGCTTTAAAACTTTGTTTTACTATATTAATTAAATGTTCTATAATTTTTATACCGGAACGCCATCATATTGAATTCGTGTATTAATTACCGCATTTATGCAACCGATTATCTGATGTAATATTATACACTTTGCATAAATTGCATATGACGGAAATCGTGAACCGTGAGTCTTAAGAGTTAGCCCAGGATGGCCTGAACTACTTTACTTGGGCCTCATACGTGGAGGTTGTCCTTCAGGCCAGAGCATCAAGGGCACATTAAGTGCGGGGACCAGACGTCCGTATCACCACCACCCAACACTGCATTTTCTCCAAAACGACATGTGTGGTAATCTAAAAATGAGTACATAGAAAAATGGAGTACTTCTACCCTTTGGGCAGCCCTCAACGAGCAGTTCGTTAGGCTTAAGTATGCTATTCAACCACATGCGGAGGCAGACTGGATTTATACTGTTCTTTAGCTATGTGGTACTACTACGAAGATAGACAAAACTCTCTCTCCATATTCCACCCTTACTTTGTTCAGTCTATGTAGAACTACCACCAGGAGAACTTCGTCGATGCTCTCTAGGTGTCTAAGGCACAAGAAAATGTTCTCAAAAAAACTTTTTCGCGCACCTTTTCGTAGGGGTCCAAGTCATAAATTTAATGCCGACGGTTACAAGGTGTGCAAGCCCATCCATAAGAAGGAGGGCAAGAAAGATAAAAAGGGACCTAACTTCTCCAACCCGACCAAGCAGCAATAGGCGGGCAAGGGGGAGGCAAGGACCCGCGAATGTTTTCGATATAGCTCTAACACTCACTTCCACAGGTAGTGCCAGGCCCCCAAGCACATCATGAACATGTCCAAGGCCAAGAAAGTGCATGAGACACACCTTGTCTAGGTGGAGGCACCATTCGCGCCCATGGAGGCACCCATGATAATCCCTGTTCCCAACACCGCACCCATGGTGGCGCCCGTTGTGGCACCTATGCCGACACCTACGGCGTGACACCTATGGCGGTTCCCACAAATGACCATGTGCCCATGGAGATTCAGCACATCGTTCCCCCTCATGTGCCCTAGTTGGACATTGCCGCTGCCTCGACAATGATAGCCAATGAAGAGAAGATCGACGAGATGGAGATATCATCTGAGATTAATAGTTCCTTCGTAGAATCCAACTAGGTTCACTTCATGTTATTTATTTCACGATTCCTATTGACAATAATTTGATACATTCTTTCAATATGGTTGTAATCTCTATGATAGCAAAACATTTATTTGTTTGCGGTGATCGTATGACATTTGTTTTATTCATTTATTCTATTATTTAATAAGGTATGGTTGTGTTATGTTATGAAATATTTATGTGTTTATTTATTTAATATAGCATCCTTCTCACTCCATTATATTAATTAGACACTATATTTTAACGTGTGTGGTGGCCAAATGGAGGAATGTGCATTGTCGACATCAGGGACACAAATACCATCTTGAGAGAAAATAAGTATTTTGACTCTATTGCCAAAGATCCAGGTAATATAATTTTTATCACCGGCTATGGTCCAAATGTAGTTAGCTCCAGAAGAGCAACTATCATACTTCGAATGGAGCTTTTTCATTAAAGATACATTCTTGTACACGGAATCAGCTCGTACTCTCTTATAGAAACATTCATGCCAATGGTCTCCATATAGAGAACGATGATGATGAAAATGGTAAGGAGTACCTATTCATTACCAAGCGCGGCAAAAATGACAAACAAGTCAAAAGGATTCCTTCACTAGCCATGAGGTTCTACTACACTAAGATAGTAGCACCATCCATGTACACTATCTTTTTTAAGACTGTTTTTAGAAGCTCTGAACTTTTCATTTTTTTGCATGATAGGTTAGGTGATGAGAAAGGTAATTAACAACTCGAATATTCATAATGTCAATGTGAATTTTTTTTGAATTCAGATGATTTCGTGTGCTCCGCATGCGCTACGGGAAAATTAATCATTAGTCCATCCTCCTGAAGATGATGGATGAAATTCCGGCATTCTTGAAACGAATATCCAAGAGGACATACATGGTTCAACTTAGCCCCTCTCAGGGTTGTTTATGTACTTTATGGTGCTCATCGACACTTTCTTTAAATGTCCAATGTTTGCCTGCTATCAACGAGGAACCATACTTTTGCAAAGTTGATCTCTCAGATCATACAAATACGAAATAAATTCTTTGATCATCGTATAAAGTCTATTTGAATAGACAACGCCGGAGAATTTATTTCAAAGGCATTAGATAATTATTGCATGGCAACAGAAATCAAAGTTGGACACTCTTTGCCATACGTCCACACGCAAAATTGGTAGTATTGATTAATAGAATTGAATTTATTACATGACCGCTTTTTTAGGCTTGAAATTTACCAACTACATGTTATAGTCACACGGTGTTTTATGCTGCAAATCTCATCAACCTTCTACCGTTGGCCTACAATATGAAATCTCCTATACAACTTGCGTAAGGATCGGCACCAAAAATTTTCTATGTTCATAGGTTTGACGGCAACCATGTATATGTACCAATACCATTACCTTAGCAATCAACGATGTGACCTTTTCGTAAGGGATATAAGTTGGTTTTAAGACTGTGTCTATAATTAGATTCTTGGACCCCATGACAGGCGACCGTCACACAACCCTCTCTAGTAACTGCATTTTTTAGGAGGATTTTTTCTAACTTTAGAAAAAATAATCAATCCATGGATGATAAAAGATTAATAAGAGTACTATCAGTACACGTGTTTATCACGGCCTCAAAAGGCTTCCTCTCCACCACGTGATACTGATATGCGTGGTAAGCAACCAAAAAAACTGAAAAAAAACTGGCTTCCTCTCCGCAAGAAAAAAATAATACTCACTCCGATCTATATTAGTTGACTTTACTTTGACTAGATTTATATAGATATAGTTAACCATGTATCTAGATGTATTCATATCTAGACAAAGTGAAGTCAACTATCTAGACAAAATGAAGTCAACTAATATGGATTGAAGGGAGTACTTATTTTCTTTTTTCTCACCAAGCGCTATTCTTTTACACATCTACAAACCTGGGCCGGGCCTGTGTATCCATGTTCCTTTTTTTACGCGAGGACATTAAATATTCTGCCAGGTGACTAAGAAATTATTTCATTTATTGAACAGATATTCAAGAAAATCTAATTTCGTACCAATTGATCTGGATTCTGGAACTCCAGAATCAGACATAAATACAACTCACTCCGACCGAATACATGTGTATTAGACAAAGTTGAGTCAATTCATTAGGGAATATATCGTCTTCCCACAGAAATTTTTAGTTTGTAATTTAGTTTATACAAATTCATACCAGTCCACCTAGCGTGCTGGTTTCTTTCATAAATCTCTTTTTAGAATGAGAATATACAATCGACTCAACTCTAAAAGAATTAGTACTATTCTTTTATTTATCTTTTGGATGGCGGGGCGACGGCCCCGGGCATGGCGGTTGTGGCCGGCTAGGTGAAAGTTGTGGCGGAACTCACGTCATATCTAGTATTGACTGAGAGTGGAGTCACTACCGAAGAAAATCGTGCTACAACTCCAATCATGGCCGGTGATGGTGGCTTCTACGTGCCGTTGCCTTGTTGAAGGCATCCTCATCCCAACCATCATCTACTCGCTTGGGTTGCTCAGGGGACAACCCTAGATCTAGGTCTATCGGATTGGATGCTTTTAGTGTCGCTCTCCCTCATACGGCCTTGTTTTTGGAGCAGGTACTATTGAATTGATGCACTAGCCATCTCCAACAAAAGTCCGAATTAATAGAAAGAGCTAGACAATATATTTCAACACTCACCCTACGTCTTTGCCCTTTGGCCTATTGTGACATGGGTTTGGAAAACCGCAATATTTTTTAATTCTTGCGTTGCCCAGGATTTGATCGTAGGACCTCCTGCTCTAATACCATATTGAATTGCATGCACTAGCCAACGCAACCAACAGTCAGAACTGATAGAAAGAGCTAGACAATATATCTATATTCAACAGGTACAGGAGGATGCAATAGGTGGAACGGTGTTGTATCTAGTGTGTCAACAACAATGAGCCTCGACGGCGTCACGCAACCAGATCTCTGTGGCGTATGTGACATGATTGTTATCGCCATATTTTGGCCAAAGGAGGAGATGGGCCGTAATCAAGATGGGCTTGGAAGATACATATATGCAACGTGTTGTTGAATCGGCCTTGTGCGTGGATTTTGGCTAAATTGCCCGTGTATCTGTATATTGTAGTAGGTTCCGTTTCGGTTTAAGTAAGAGATAGAGTTGTAGAGTTATTCCAAAGATAGAAAGTCTCCGGACTATAAATATGTACCTAAGGTTATTGAGAAAAGGAGGACAATCACGTTCACAACAAACACAATCTCGGCGCATCGCCACCCCTTGTTTCTAGGGTTTCTTTCGGGTAAGTGTCATGCTGCCTAGATCGCATCTTGCGATCTAGGCAGTATCTGCTTATGCGTTATTTGGTGTTACTCGTACTGAAGCCTTGTTGATGGCGAGTAACACTATTATCATAGATTTGTTTAGGTTAGCATCGGTACTTTTCGCTATGATTGTTTAGTTATGCTACCTCTAGTTACCTCGCTACCTTTGCACCTTTTCCCGGGTGTAAGGGTGGCATCTTGCTTGATCTTTATTCAGTTGATTTGATCTGTTATAGTTATGCCTTGTTTTTTAAGGTTTAGTTTGATATCCACGTAATCAGGCCTTGCAAACGGGTTGAACGATCCAGTAGTACGTGAGGATATGGTTTGCCAATTCGAGAGGAGTTGTTCCGGAAATTGACTTTACGTCGGTTGTTAGGCCTTCTCTAGGGTTAGTTTTCCATTATCTTTTGTATCTACCAGGCTCAATTACGTGTAGGACTTCCAATTACGTGGTGAAAACGTCAAACTGTCGTAGATCGATCTAACTTGTATTGATGAAGCAAAATCCCATGTTATCATAGATTTAATGCAGAACCATGGGATAATCGGCTCCAGGAGCCGATTCACAGGGAAACCTGGGAGCCGATCACGACTCGAATTTTACGTATACTTGTTTACCATGCAGGAAACTGATCGAAGCAATCCATCACCTTTCTGACCAGGTATAGGTCAGGTGGCACGCCCTTGAACCAAGCCAGGACGTGTGCCGGAGTTTTGCGGGCCGTTGCCCGAGGGACCAGGGCCCACCAGCAGTTCTGGGAGCCTCCCGGCTCTTCGTGTTGCTCGTCGCTGCTCGCTGGTGGGTTTTGACAGGCAACAATGATGCATGGTGACGAAGGAGGAAAAAAGGTCGGACGAACTCTTAAACATAAAAAATATTGATGAAAGAAAATCAACATAATCTAGACACATCAATAATTTATATGTTGAAATTATGATCTTAAGCTTAATCACTTAGTATAATGCCCAAAGATGTATAAACATGAGTTTCATACTTGACTAGTGATTCTTTGCCTAAATGTAAGCCACTACAAGCAAGCTAGCGCAGGGTTTTTAGTTGGACGGTTCTCACTTTTTTTCTCGTCCTCCGTTCTCAAACCACTACTACTCCTTGATTGTTGGAGTAGTAACGTTCATTTGGACAAAACACAAACCGTTCCTTCATTGTCAGAGACCTTATTTTTCCTTCACAACCGACCATAAGAGCAGAAGCACATGAGCAAGGTTCTTGATCATCATGTGGAGGTGTCAACGTCATAGCGGGTGGACGGACACGGACTAGGAGCTTCATGTTTGTTGGAACTTGGAAGAGAAGTCCCTACTCAGATGCGATGCGCCAGAGCAAACTGCTTGGCCAAGAGGTTGCACCTCTGCCGCAACACTTTGTCCAGCAGCCAGCCCGATACAAGAGATATATACCACCATTGATGATTCGGCAGGAACGTACTACAGATCTGAACAACGATAACTGCAGTGCAATAGCTTCTCTGCTGTCTGCACCGAAAAAACATTATTCAGACACAAGTACAGAGTTTTTTTTTAACGGGGACGTTCCCGACCAAGTGGCGGTGACATATAAATTACACGAAGGGACTTCAAGAAAAGAAAACTACATGTGTGACTCCCTGCAATTAGCATAGAGGTCCGCAAAAGGAATCATAGAAACACAATCAAGGATAGAAGCTCCTACACCACCGCGCAGAGCGCCGTCGCAGTCACCCTCACCATCGCCGGGGACGATACCACTTAGGACTGTGAGGAGGGAGCCAACTACGATGACAACAGCAAGCCACCAGAATGGCATCGTGGCCTAGAGGTTGAAGGTCCCGAGACGTCGGCCCGAGCACAACATCACCGACGCCAAAGGAGGGAGCGGCTACCCTACAACCATAGATGCTGGCATAAGGACGGCGCCCAGCCATCGAAAGGATGCCGGAGAAAACTCTCCCAAGACGACATCAGCAGCCTAACAACTTCCCACCAGAGATACACCTTTAACCTTGAAGATCTGGCAAACTCCCCACCAGAGATCCGCTTCAAAGCAAACCATGATGGACTGTGCCCTCCCCTCTCCACCATGGTGGGCCGGAGGGTGCCCATTCGCGACTTCGCTCCACCACAGGAGGTGGTGACCCCTGCTGGCTTTATTCGAATGAGCGGTTTTCTATCTTCCCCTCTGAACGGCGAGGCCGTCGGAGACGATGCAGGGAGGTGCCGGGGACATGCGGCCGACTCTCAAGAGAGGGGAGGGAACGAGAGCGGTGGTGAGAGGAGGATCTGTCCCTCCAACACAAGTGCAGAGTACCAACATATATAACAGAAGTAGTTCATGGCTTGTGCAATTTACCAAGGTTGCCAAAATGCATCATACTTCACCAAAATTCGAAAGAGAAAAATTCCTTTTGTGAATCATTACTTGGCATAATTTCTATGCTTTGCCATCTTCCCTTGGGGAGTAACCTGGATGACAGCACTCCTTTTCTAGATTCGGACACACTTCAAGCAGCAGTGTTTGTCTAATATATTTGGATTGGCTGGATGGAGTATGTGTTTATTGGTGAAATAGTTCATGCATCACAGCAACAATGTCAGCTCCTAATCTGCCTATCTACAACCTAATCTGATAATGTCTACACTCAGTGTGCTGGTAGGCCTTGACCATCTAAAAGAAAGTAAACATAGTACAGTAACCTACCTGTCTAGACCGAGGGCAGATGAAACCGGGTGTAAGTGGGATCCTGCCAATGTCTCACTTGAACACTCATTTGGTGATTTCTAGTTTGGTGGAGCAAAAATAAGATCAAACAAAACGTTCCTATAAATCGGCAACTCTCATGATTATTCTGGATTCAAAAGCATGAAATCGCTGTTGTTGGATCATATACAAGTTATCCAGAAAAAAATACCATATAAGCTGACCATATAAAGCGTAATATTCATCAATAGTATTTATTTTATAGATTTACGCTTTTTTTTGCGGAACTACTTTCACGGCCATAGTTTTCTAGATCTTGAGATAATAGAGATGAGGTGCCTCTAGGTCAATTAAACTGCAACCACGCGGGAGGAAGAACAATATTATCGCCCACTTTGTTAGATATACGGTCTATAACACTGTACCATGCTATCATTTGAATTTTGAACTCCCTATTAACATCACCTCTAGTTGATAGAAAATGATATTATTACAACCTAAACAAAGAAACCTTTTCTGCATGTAAAATTCACACTCAACAAACCGAAACAACTAAACCCAGGAGCTGGTAACAACCAAAACTCATGGTACAAACGGTATTATTTTGAGATGAAGTACAAATCATAGATATTTTTTGATGGATAACCATCGATCTTCAAGAACAATATGGGTGTAGTTCACAAAGAAACGACAACTGGCCAGAGAGTGAGATTAGAGGTGTCAAAGGACAACTATTTGTTGACAACTCATATACCCTAGAATCGTGTACTTAGTTACACTAACATTGATTCATACAAGAGCAAGATTTGTAGATAACAAAGATAATATTGACAAGCATTCGTATAAAATAAAATAAAAAATTAACTAGTATGAGTTCATTTTCAAATAAGTGTGATAGTTTTTCTGTAAATTAAATTAGGGTCAAATCCAATGTAAAAAAAAATTCTATTCCCAAACTAGAAAAATAGTCTTCAATATAGCACAAAAATGTATCTCCAATCATTATTGTTAGAAGTATAAGAGACATGTTTCTTAATATCTATAAGCGCAAGTTTTCATTATTAAATCCGTGATTTGTAGGTGAAACCAATATTACAACGTAATTTATAGAAATATGTATCCTTAGGACAACAAAAAATCCTAACCTGACAGCCTTATTAAGAAGTAAATGAAATTAGTATAAATGGACGAGAATGATTTATTAATACCCGCTCTTTGCGTGCTAAATAGTTTGATCTGATCATCGGGTTAATAAACTATTTATTAAACATTCTATGTTACGACACACTATACCCGGAAAAACCGTTGGCAATTCCTTAACCAATTTCTCCGTCAACACACCTCTTTGCTGGTATTCATCGCCACATGAAAGGGATGACAATATCCAAGTTTTGTGGAGTATATTGTTGCACCAAGTTACAATATAAACGCAAGTTACCGGCTCACCGGATGCCGGCGCAGGGGGTCAAACAATGGCATGCTGCACAATATAGGCATCTCAATACCAGACTCAAGGTGAGCGAGGAGCGCGAGATGGCCGCCAGGTCGCTAATGGCCAAGATGTCGGCCATGCAGCTCTCGAGCCTCGCCGCATTCTACCATGTCATGGGGAACATCTGCTCCCACGTGCTTGACGCCAAGCTACAACCACCATCTCCGACTCTGCACAAGTAGTGGCCCAAGAACCAGCGATTTCGATTGTTGCAAATTTACAATAGCATAATGAATCACTGTGATGTTGATGTAGATCGAGTACAAGCGTTTTGTTTGGCTTTGTGTTTTGTGTCTGTAGAATGTACTGTATCTGCTCAGGGACCGACTCGCTGACTTGGCTAAAACTACTAAGTCGTACTTGTACATGTTACTACTTGTTTTTCCAATAAGTCATGCCGTCCTACCTGTCTGCTCAGTCTATCTCGTTTTTTTTCTTCGTCTGCTTTTAGTTGGAGACTTGGAGCACATCTCTAAAACAAAAACATTCAGTTAACAGTTCCTTGATTGTTGGAGACCTTCTTAGTCGATCACATGGGCGGGTGGAAGGACACGGACTAGGAACTTTAAATTGGTTGGAACTTTGAAGAAAAGTGTACTACTGGTAGAGAACTGCTGGATGTACCTAGGTGTGCCGGCCGGAGCGCTAGGACATTTCACGGATGGATACATGGTGTTCAGGTTGCAACTCTGCCTCAACACTTGTCTAGCCCTCGAATACAGGATATATCTTGCCGTTGAGTAGGCGGTAGTGGCCTATACTAGTGGTCAAGCTTATTAAGAAACAGTAAAACTCAACGATCTACAGTCTCTCACAACGATTTGACACGCTAGGCCATCGATCCTGTTGTTTGACGTTCAAGATCGTCCCAAGCTATCGAAGGGTCACTGAAAAACCTGTTTATCTTGGTAATTCCCGTCAAATAGGCCAGCCCAGTTTACAGGGCTGCTACTCTGCATGTCGAGTTGGCCACTTTGTGATTAATTGGGCCCTCTGACTACACGAAGCCCATGTTTTAGCCACGGTAGGCCTCTCTCTATCCCAGCGCCTTCTCCGGTCCCTGGCATCAGCGCCCTTCCAACTGATGTGCCTCTTCTCTGACCTCGACCTTTAGCGCCGGCATCCCTCTCCCAATCTCGACATAGAGCGGCGGTGCTCACCGATCCGTGATAGCTTGCCGAGGCAGCGCAACCGCATGTGCCCCACCTCTAACTCTCTATTCTCTTGCGACCTAGGGCAATACCTGTGCCGCCGCCTGATGACCCATAAGTATAGGGGGTGTATCGTAGTACTTTTGATCCCAACGAGGAGCAGAAGGTGTTGACTAGTGGTTTGGAGCAGGAAATCTCTGTAAATACTTAGCAAACAAATTTTTAGGTTTTTTTTGACAAAGCAAAGAAATAAAGTGCAAGTAAATAAAGACATCAAATAATTGCAGCTGTGGCCCAATCCTTTCTTAGCAAAGAACAAGCCGAAGATAATACTTATGAGGACCAAACGTTCTCGAGGACACATGGGAATACTGCCAAGTGCTTTCGTTTCATATAGTTGATTAATCTTGTTTGGTTTGATAAGTGTTGTGTCGATGAACCTGTTCTAATGTACTTACCTTACTTGAACCAATACATACTTGTGATTAAGCCCCTTAAAAGCATTCGCAACTACAAAAAATTAAGATAAAAACCTAACCACAGATTTAAACTTTGAGATCCTACACTCCCTTGTCCAAAGATTTTCTAACGGGGGTTTAGGTTTCTGTCACTCCGGCAACCCCATAATTAGTATCCAAATACACAATGCATTCCCCTAGGCCCATAAATAATGAAGTATCATGTAGTCAATGTTCACATGACACCACTAGAAGAATAGCACCACAACTTAAATATTAAACCATTGAATAATACCTCAACACAATTCCACTACTAACAACATGACTTCTTTCATGTCCTCAAGAACTAAACGAACTACTCACGAGACATCATATGGATCAAGATCAAAGATGATATGTTGATGAATAACAATCTAAACATAAACAATAATTCAATGGTTCCACTCACAAGCATCAACTACAATAGTAAACAATACCGGAAAAGTTTCCCCTAAGAGCTATGCAAGATTCAACATAATTGTTACAGCGGAGTGGAGTGGTGATGATGGTGCTAGTGGAGATGATGGCGTGGATGATGATGATGCTCCCGATGAAGTCTAGCTTGATGATGTGTTGATGGCGACGATCTCCCCTCTCCGGGAAGAAATTTCCCCGACAGAAATCTGTCTGCCAGAGAGCTCTTTCTCTCTTTGTAGTTTTCGCCCCGCAGAGGCGGCAGAATCTTTTTGTGGTCTCTTTCCGAACTTTAGGATTTCGGGAGGAAGATATAGGCGAAGGGGCGGAGCCAGAAATGGGTCAGGGCGGCCACACCCCCTATAGGCGCGACCTAGGGTGGCCCGCGCGTGGGGGTGTGGGCTCGTTGTGGCCCAACTACGCCTCCCCTTCTGGCTTTCTTCTTCTTCTCTTCTTCCTGAAAAATATGATTTTCCGTAGTTTTTCTGGTATTTTTCTGATCTTCGCGAAAATTGCATCTAGACACCGTTTTTTCCATCAGAATCCTGACTCCGGCAGTTTATCCTCCAAGAATCATCCAACATGTAAAAACAGATGAAATAACATAAATATCACCTCTTAATAAGGAATATATCAATAAATAAAAACAAATTATGACATAGAATGGTGACGCAAATTGAACGTATCACCGCCACAGCTACCGTCAATGTGCTCAGTCCGCGGGAAAGCCTATTCGTTGCGTGATGCCTCCATATATTCTGCCTTCGCCTACCGCCGCCTAGATCATTGTCAAAGAGGCAGTTCACCTGCCACTTCAGCAAAGCTTTGGTTGCTATGATGAAGACTACAACGATAAAGTCGCCAACCCTCCACTCTACGGTTCCCGCGAAGCGCTCCGCACGGCCAGGTAAATTCTACCTCTTTCGAACCCACCAAATTCATCCCTCCCAGTCTGCACACTCATTGCTCTGGTTAGACACGACGTGAGCCAGAGATGGCGGTGGTGCGTCGCGGAAGGAAAGAGATGAGTCAGTGTCCGGTATAACTCGCCACACCCGCTTCTAGATCAATGTTCCCAAGGTCTAGCCGCCCAGGTGTTGTTCTACTTTCGTTTATTTACATGCGCTACACTACAGATTAAGTGGGGCATCAAAAAGTGACTGCCCTGTATGCATCATTAATTTTTTTAAAGTATTTTTTAGTGTCCGTGCTGCTACCAATGTTAGTGAATGGAAAAATCGTTTGTTATTTGCATGGAGCAGTGCGTAGACGGTGCCCATGCACTACACGACACGCGTCCTACGCCGAGGCAAAAATTCATCGGCGTAGGCTAAAATGCTCTCGGTGTATGGTATGCTGACGGCTACCCTCGGCATAGCCTCCTCGGCAAAGGACTCTCTCGCGGAGCACATAGAGGCCATCGGCGTATCAAAATACCGTCGGCGTATGCTACGCCGAGGGCATGCCGTCGGCGTAGCGGCCGTCGGCATAGCTTGTCGATAGGTTGCACAAACATTTTAAAAAAATTTGTTAATTTTTGAATCTTTGAATTGTTTGACTCGTTAATCTCTCACTTTAAACATTTTTAACACTAATTACACTTAATATTTAATTAAATTGCAGTCTTGCTCGAACTTTTCGGCCGATCACCCATCCTAATACTACTTCAGCTCTAGCACACTTAACTTCCTCGTTCCTTCAGAATCTGTTTCCGCAAAGTAATTCATATATTGTTGTCAGTACTATAATATCAATCCTATTAACTCTTATATCATCATGTCATATGTTTATATTTTTTGAAATTACAAACAATTATTTAAGTAAACATTAATGAATAAGTAAAAATATTATTGAATGCAAATAAAAAATAATAATTTTACTTTTTATATTTTTATATTTAATATGGAATAATTAATATATTTAACGTAAATCGGAATTCGACAAATAATATGTCTAAATTGATCATAAAAATGAGAGGAATCCAAATATTATATCCATATCAACTAATCACAAACCCACCGTTTTTGAATTAGCTATTTGGTGGTTGCTTCAGAAAATCCTCCAATTTGCGCTTGGAAAATAAAAAATGTCTTTTGTGTGCGATGAAAAGGAAAACTTGCATTGGATCTTTGATAAAATAGCATATTGTGAACCTAAAAATGATTTTTATAAAAAAACATAAGCATCGGATCATGTACCTGTAGTTCATATCTGATCCACTTCCTACCAATTCGGCAGAAATTTGTCTTTTTCACCGGAGGTAGACGGAAAGGTTTCAAATCCCCCTGTTGGGACATTGTCCATATAAGGTGGTCTAGTACTTTTTGTAAAATGTGGTGGTAGTATTTTGAACTAGCCATTTGGTGGTTGCTTCACAAAACCGTCCGTTTTTATGCTCGAAAAATGGAAAATTCCTTTTTAGTGGGACAAAAAGGAAAACTTCCTCCTGCAACATTATTCGCCATCCCCATGATGCACGTGTATACATAATATGGACACATTATCACAAATTGTGTCTTGATTCTAGCTATAACATTGGTCATTTGACCCGAAAGCCAAGAAACCTCGAATGAGATAGATCATTTTGTGAAGGTTACATAATCAATATACCAAGTTTGATATTTTTCCTTCTAACTATGTCACATAATATGACACCACGTGAAGGTTTCGCATTGTTTTGATCGTTTTTGAAATTTTTTATGCCCGTTTTAAACTATCGACAAACTTTATCGAACGACGGGCATGAAGATTCTTAGGTCGGGGCCGAGCCTCGCTAAACTTGCATTGGATCTTTGATAAAATAGCATATTATGAACCTAAAAATGATTTTTATAAAAAAAACATGGGCATCGGATCATATACCTGTAGTTCATATCTGACCCACTTCCTACCGATTCGGCAGGAATTTGTCTTTTTCACCAGAGGTAGACGAAAAGGTTTCAAACCCCCCTGTTGGGACATTGTCCATATAAGGTGGTCTAGTATTTTTGTAAAATATGGTGGTAGTATTTTGAATTAGCCATTTGGTGGTTGCTTCACAAAACCGTCCGTTTTTTGTGCTCGGAAAATGGAAAATGGCTTTTTGGTGCGACGAAAAGGAAAACTTCCTCCTGCAACATTGTTCGTCATCCCATGATGCACGTGTATACACAATATGGGTACATTGTCACAAACTATGTCTTGATTCTAGCTATAACATTGGTCATTTGACCCGAAAGCCAAGAAACCTCGAATGAGATAAGTCATTTTGTGAAGGTTTTTTGAGACATAATCAATATACCAAGTTTGATATTTTTCCTTCTAACTATGTCACATAATATGACACCACGCGAAGGTTTCGTATTGTTTCGATTGTTTTTGAATTTTTTATGCCCGTTTTAAACTATCGTCAAAATTTGTCGAACGACGGGCATGGAGATTCTTAGGTCGGGGCCAAGCCTTGCTAGAATTGCATTGGATCTTTAATAAAAAATCGTATTATGAGCCTAAAAATGATTTTTGTAAAAAAACATGGGCATCGGATCATATACCTATAGTTCATATCTGACTCACTTCCTGCCGATTCGGCAGGAATTTATCTTTTTCACCAGAGGTATACAGAAAGGTTTCAAACCCCCCTGTTGGGACATTGTCCATATAAGGTGGTATAGTATTTTTATAAAATGTGGTGGTAGTATTCTGAATTAGCCATTTGGTGGTTGCTTCACAAAACCGTCCGTTTTTTGTGTTCGGAAAATGGAAAATGGCTTTTTAGTGCGACGAAAAGAAAAACTTCCTCCTGCAACATTGTTCGCCATCCCATGATGCACGTGTATACACAATCTGGGGACATTATCATAAACTATGTCTTGATTCTAGCTATAACATTGGTCATTTGACCCGAAAGCCAAGAAACCTCGAATGAGATAGGTCATTTTGTGAAGGTTTTTTTGAGACATAATCAATATACCAAGTTTGATATTTTTCCTTCTAACTATGTCAGATAATATGACACAGCGCGAAGGTTTCACATTGTTTCGATCGTTTTTGAATTTTTTATGCCTGTTTTAAACTATCATCAAACTTTGTCGAACGACGGGCATGAAGATTCTTAGCTCAGGGCCGAGCCTCGCTAAACTTGCATTGGATATTTGATAAAATAGCATATTATGAACCTAAAAATTATATTTGTAAAAAAACATGGGAATCAGATCATATACCTGTAGTTCATACCTGACCCACTTCATACCGATTCGGCAGGAATTTGTCTTTTTCACCAGAGGTAGATAGAAAGGTTTCAGATCCTCCTGTTGGGACATTATTCATATAAGGTGGTCTAGTATTTTTGTAAAATGTGGTGGTAGTATTTTGAATTAGCTATTTGGTGGTTGCTTCACAAAACCGTCCGTTTTTTGTGCTCGGAAAATGGAAAATGGATTTTTGGTGCGACAAAAATGAAAACTTCCTCCTGCAATATTGTTAGCCATCCCATTATGCACATGTATGTACAATATGGGGATATTATCACAAACTAGGCCTTGATTCTAGCTATAACATTGGTCATGTGACCTGAAATCCAAGAAACCTCGAATGAGATAGGTCATTTTGTGAAGGTTTTTTGAGATATAATCAATATACCAAGTTTGATATTTTTCTTTCTAACTATGTCACATAATATAACACCACGCGAAGGTTTCGCATTGTTTCGATCGTTTTTGAATTTTTTATGCCCGTTTTAAACTATATATAATGTTTTATGTTTCACTTAATTTTTATTTACAAATGTGTAATATTTGAGTGTAGATAGATAGATCTTATTTTTCTGCAAATTTTGATATATTATTTGTATTTTTCCGAATTAGAATGATTTAGTTATAATTTTTCAAAGTTTAATAAGGTAAAATAAAAAATAGCTACGCCGAGGGCAGCCGTCGGCGTAGCATAGGATATGCCGAGGGCAATTCTACGCCGACGGCTGCTTGGCGAGGCTGGCCTGAACGATGGCTACGCCGACGGCTCCGACGTTTGGCCGTCGGCGTAGCATCCTATTCCTGTAGTGATGTCATGGTTATGTTCTTTTCCTCATTCATTACTTAGGATCTAATTTTGGTAAGAAGGCTGGAGTGAGCTACAATGTACCAACACTGCTTGATCTACGGCTTTATATAAGCCTTTGTTACCTTCCGACAGTAATTTAGGAAATTTTCCACTCTAGGTTGCGACTGCATTTCTGTGCTATTAGGTTGCTACTTGAAACTGATAAAGATCATGCCATTGACCTTTTTAGATTCTGCACAACAAAAACTCCTTAGTATTGCGTTGGTTAAATGCTGAAGCCCTTTGTGCTCAGTTCAGTAATTAGGGTCATGTAGATGCTCTTCATGCATCGATGCTACTGTTTGGAGTTAAGATTGGCAGATCAAATTCTAAGGTAGGCACTTTGTTATCGTTCTGATATTGTGGTGAATTTTTACCTGCACTTTCCATGTACCATGGTGCGATGATCAACAATTTTGCTCCATGAACCTTAAGTGCTACTCCTACAACATTGAAAATACTGAGTCTGCCATTGGATTTAAGAGAAGGCTGTATGCATCTACCGATGAAGAATCCTGGGCGACCCCTTTTCAAAATTTATTTTTGGATTGAAGAGAATCGAATGGTAACGATGACACTTTTTATTGGCAGATGCTAGGATCACCATCGCATGCCTGGTTTTGGTATTGTGACTGCACTTTTCCTATGCAGCTTATCTAAACACTATATTTTAGATAAGTATGTTTTGTACTTTTATGAGAAGTTTTTAAAATTTGTAGCAGAATGAGTTGTTCAAAATTGCATTCTGAACCTAGTCTTACTTTCACTCCTCTAGATTACATGAAGCTCATGTTGATGATATACCATCACCATCCACGTCACATCGTGGTCATCCTAGCAGAAAAATATATCATAGCAAGACAAGGTACAATTATTTGGATCTATCAAAAAATTACATGAGAAAAAATCCGATTCATATTTTACTGTCGTAACTATGAGAAGGCAATTCTATTTGATCTTTCGTAAAACTTATCTTTGCAACACTAAGCTAAAATCTTACCTGCCGTGTATTTGAGCATGTGTTCAGTGGGTTCATGGTGCACAAATTGAAAAAAAGTTGATTTGGACAAAACAGTGTGCTTAAACTTCCTCTGATTTTTTATACCACTATTTTTGCTGGTGGAAGTAGGATAATCCTTAAGGCATGATAGCTTTCCCAATTAAAAGTTGTATAACTTTTTTTTTGCGGGTAAAAGTTGTATAACTTGTCCATGCTAAATATGATGCATCTTTCAGTACAAGTTTTTAACGCTTGTCTGATTTTAGATACACCTGTGGGAGTCTCATTAAACAATAAAATTCAATTGTAACACGCCAAACACTTGAGATATGTTACCACATACATTACACTAGAAAAATAACTAAGAACTTTTAAAAAAAAATTGGTGGAGTCTCCTCATGTACTTTTATATTAGAATGAATGGCGTGCTGCCTTTTGTTTTCTCCAAATTTAGCGAAGGATTGCCAAAAATTATTATAGTGTGATTCCAGACTTATTCACCTTGGCCACTTTGTACAAAAAAATATGCTGTATCATTCTACTCTCAGACTGTCTTGTTTGGATGTTCAGAAAAACACTGAATATCTTAGAACTATAATTACCTATAATCAATTTAAGAAAATAAGAAGTTTGCGATTTTTTGAGTTATTCTTACCAAATTTCGGGGTCCATATATACAAGATTTTCTATCGGTGGTAGCATACCGTTTCAGATGGGCGGCGGAGAATATTTACATGTTCTGAGATGATATTGACGCTCCTATTTTCTAATATTTTTTACTATATTTTTTATTAAGATGGATGGACACGGCAACATGTGCCTTCACGTTCTAGTTATAGATATAAGCATACCAGCAGCGTATATCCAAATAACTATGCCCCGCTGCTACACCCAGTGGCTTATAGGAAAAAGTTAAACGTCACCACTAGTCCGATCCGTTACTAGTAGTGGCTGTACAACAAAATATGTGTGCTACTAGTTTGCCTGTGCCGGGTGCCTAGGTTGGGACATAGTACTGGTGGCGTACCCTATTCGTTGTACGCTACCATAAGCAAACCAGAAATAGCGTGCGTCACCGGTATGAGCGGATCCTAAATATAAAAAAGAGGCCGTGCGACACTAGCCCCAAAGTGCGAGGAGGTGGCCTCGCCGGAGTGGTTATATAGGAGGCAAATAAAGCAGCTAAGGGAGAAGACCTTGCCGAGCTAAGTCGTTACTCCCTCTGTTCAGGATTATAGGTCTTACGCGCATATCTAGGTTGTTAATTTGCCAACAAAATATAACTTATAAATCATAAAAGTTATACCATTAGAAAATATAACATCTAAAGTTTCTAATGGTATAATTTTTATGCTATACTATTTATGTTTTGTTATTCAAATTGGCAACCTAGTTATTCGCGTGGGACTTATAACCCAAATAGAGGGAGTACTGTAGAGCTCAAAAGGTACTTATCAATGCTCGAGCCAGGATGTCGGCTAGGTCTGAAACACGCATGGACGAAGAGTTGACTTTGATGATATGAGGAAGATGGATTGGCTGCTAAATTTGGATCAAATATCGATAGCCTTTAATTCTTAAATGTGTAGCTATCTACGGACTAAACTAAAATTTACTCTCTCATAGTGAACGTCCGTCCCCTTACCGCCGGATCACTCCGCTAGAGTTGACGCCATCTCGGGCTCAATCACCAGGAATGATCACACAGTCGAGAAATGATATCAGCTGCATTTAACGAAAACTCAATTTATGACAGTTCTTCGGGGCACATGGAGTGTTATAGTAGTGCTTAGCCTAAAAGGCCATGTCAATGGTGCTTCGAGCACAGTGTTTGCACCTGGTTAGACTTATGGTGTTTGCACTCTGTCTGATACGATCTTTAGTCGTCATGTCAACGGTGCTTCGAGCATGGTGGCACCCAGAATATGCCATGACGGTATACACTTGGTCCACTCCGACCCAAGGTATTGTAGGTTGTGTTGGGTCAGCCTATTGGGCCGGTCCCTTCACCGTGTAATTCCTTCGTCATTGTTTGTGGCACAATGTATGTTGACATGTTGCATATGTTGGAAGTCTTTCATAGAATTGTTTGCCACACTACGAGGACAGACAACACACCGAAGCCACACGGAGTTGGCCAAGTCGAGGAAAGAGGCGGATGCGGGACGCGGAGTATGGTTGTGTCGTGTCGGCACAATGTGGGCTCGGGGCCATGTGCATATAGGCTAGAACCGCCCATCGCGCTTACTAGACACACACACCTCAAACACTCGCTTGCCAGCGCTACACTATAAAGAGGGTGTGCGGGGGAGGGGAGGGAGGGGAGAAGCCCCAGCCCGGCCATAAATGCAAAGAGCTTGTGTCAATTCAAGAATGCGAGCACAGAGTCTCAAACTTGGTTGGACGAAACTTGGTTGCACGAGGATGCGACAACACATTTGTAGCATCCGGACAAAGCCTAAGTTCACGAAAGGATGCTGCAGGGGGGAAATCCCCTACCTTAAATGAGAAGGGCATATCTCAACCCAAGTAATACGGTCATTGAGGCTCAAACTCTACTAGGCAAAGAAGCCACAACTCGTCCATACCATCACTACAGGAATGGGAAGCTACGCCGACGGCCAGTCGCTACGCCGACAGCCAAACATCGGGGCCGTCGGCGTAGCCATCGTCTAGGCCAGCTCCGCCAAGTAGCCGTCGGCGTAGAATTGCCCTCGGCATATCATATGCTACGCCGACGGCTGCCCTCGGCGTAGCATACGCCGACGGCTGCCCTCGGCGTAGCTATTTTTTATTTTATCTCATTAAACTTTGAAAAATCATAACTAAATCATTCTAATTCGTAAAAATACAAATAATATATCAAAATTTGCAGAAAAATAAGACCTATCTATCTACACTCAAATATTACACATTTATAAATAAAAATTAAGTAAAACATAAGACATTATATATAGTTTAAAACGGGCATAAAAAATTCAAAAATAATCGAAACAATGCGAAACCTTCGCGTGGTGTTATATTATGTGACATAGTTAGAAGGAAAAATATCAAACTTGGTATATTGATTATGTCTCAAATAAACCTTCACAAAATGACCTATCTCATTCGAGGTTTCTTGGCTTTCGGGTCAAATGACCAATGTTATGGCTAGAATCAAGGCATAGTTTATGATAATGTGCCCATATTGTGCATACACATGCATCATGGGATGGCGAACAATGTTGCAGGAGGAAGTTTTCCTTTTCGTCGCACCAAAAAGCCATTTCCCATTTTCTGAGCATAAAAAACGAACGATTTTGTAAAGCAACCACCAAATGGATAATGCAAAATGGTACCACCACATTTTACAAAAATACTATACCACTTTATATAGACAATGTCCCAATAGGGGAATTCGAAACCTTTCCGTCCACCTCTGGTGAAAAAGACAAATTCCTGCCGAATCGGTAGGAAGTGGGTCAGATATGAACTACAAGTACATGATTCGATGCTCATGTTTTTTTACAAAAATCATTTTTAGGTTCACAATATGCTATTTTATCAAAGATCCAATGCAAGTTTAGTGAGGCTCGACCCCGAGCTAAGAATCTTCATGCCCGCCGTTCGACAAAGTTTGACGATAGTTTAAAACGGGCATAAAAAATTCAAAAACGATCGAAACAATGCGAAACCTTCACGCGGTGTCATATTATGTGACATAGTTATAAGTAAAAATATTAAACTTGATATATTGATTATGTCTCAAAAAAACCTTCACAAAATGACCTATCTCATTCGAGGTTTCTTGGCTTTCGGATCAAATGACCAATGTTATGGCTAGAATCAAGGCATAGTTTGTGATAATGTGTCCATATTATGCATACACATGAATCATGGGATGGTGAACAATGTTGCAGGAGGAAGTGTTCCTTTTCGTCGCACCAAAAAGCCATTTCCCATTTTCCGAGCACAAAAAACGGACGATTTTATGAAGCAATCACCAAATGGCTAATTCAAAATGATACCACCACATTTTATAAATATACTATACCAACTTATATAGACAATGTCCCAATAGGGGAATCCGAAACCTTTCCGTCCACCTCTGGTGAAAAAGACAAATTCCTGCCGAATCGGTAGGAAGTGGGTCAGATATGAACTACAGGTACATGATCCGATGCTCATGTTTTTTTACAAAAATCATTTTTAGGTTCACAATATGCTATTTTATCAAAGATCCAATGCAATTTTAGCGAGGCTCGGCCCCGAGCTAAGAATCTTCATGCCCGCCGTTCGACAAAGTTTGACGATATTTTAAAACGGGCATAAAAAATTCAAAAACGATCGAAACAATGCGAAACCTTCGCGTGGTGTCATATTATGTGACATAGTTATAAGTAAAAATATTAAACTTGATATATTGATTATGTGTCAAAAAACCTTCACAAAATGACCTATCTCATTCGAGGTTTCTTGGCTTTCGGATCAAATGACCAATGTTATGGCTAGAATCAAGGCATAGTTTGTGATAATGTGCCCATATTGTGCATACACATGCATCATGGGATGGCGAACAATGTTGCAGGAGGAAGTTTTCCTTTTCGTCGCACCAACAAGCCATTTCCCATTTTACAAGTACAAAAAACGAACGATTTTGTGAATGAACCACCAAATGGCTAATTCAAAATGGTACCACCACATTTAAAAAAAATATTATACCAACTTATATAGACAATGTCCCAACAGGGGAATCCGAAACCTTTTCGTCCACCTCTGATGAAAAAGACAAATTCCTGCCAAATCGGCAGGAAGTGGGTTAGATATGAACTACAGGTACATGATCCGATGCTCATGTTTTTTTACAAAAATCATTTTTAAGTTCACAATATGCTATTTTATCAAAGATCCAATGCAAGTTTAGCGAGGCTCGGCCCCGAGCTAAGAATCTTCATGCCCGCAGTTTGACAAAGTTTGACGATAGTTTAAAACGGGCATAAAAAATTTTAAAACGATCGAAACAATGCGAAACCTTCGCGTGGTGTCATATTATGTGACAGTTATAAGTAAAAATATTAAACTTTATATATTGATTATGTGTCAAAAAAAACCTTCACAAAATGACCTATCTCATTCGAGGTTTTTTGGCTTTCGGGTCAAATGACCAATGTTATGGCTAGAATCAAGGCATAGTTTGTGAAAATGTTCCCATATTGTGCATACACATGCATCATGGGATGGCGAACAATGTTGCAGGAGGAAGTTTTCCTTTTCGTCGTACCAAAAAACTATTTCCCATTTTTCGAGCATAAAAAACGGACGATTTTGTGAAGCAACCACCAAATGGCTAATTCAAAATGCTACCACCATATTTTACTAAAATAATATACCACCTTATATGGACAATATCCCAACAGGGGGTTCCGAAACCTTTCCATCCACCTTTGGTGAAAAAGACAAATTCCTGCCGAATCGGTAGGAAGTGGGTCAGATATGAACTACATGTACATGATACGATGCTCATGTTTTTTTACAAAAATCATTTTTAGGTTCACAATATGCTATTTTATCAAAAATTCAATGCAAGTTTTCCTTTTCATCGCACCAAAAAGCCATTTTTCATTATCCGAGCGCAAAAAGGGAATTTTCTAAAGCAACCACCAAATAGATAATTCAAAAACGGAGGGTTTGTGATTAGTTGATATGGATATCATATTTGGATTCCTCTCATTTTTCTGATCAATTTAGACATATTATTTGTTAAATTCCGATTTATAGATTTAAAGATATTAATTATTCCATATTAAATAGAAAAATACAAAAAAGTAAAATTATTATATTTTTATTTGAATTCAATAATATTTTTACTTATTCATTAATGTTTATTTAAATAATTGTTTGTAATTTCAAAAAATACAAACATGTGACATGTTGATATAAGGGTTAATAGGATTGATATCATAGTATTGACAACAATGTATGAATTATTTTGCGGAAACAGATTCTGAAGGAACGAGAAAGTTAAGCGGGCTGGAGCTGGAGTAATATTAGGATGGGTGACCTTCCGGAAAGTTCGACCAAGACTGCAATTTAATTAAATATTAAGTGTAATTAGTGTTAAAAATGTTCAAAGTGAGAGATTAACGAGTCAAACAATTCAAAGATTCAAAAATTGAGAAAAAAAAGAAATAAAATATTTTTTTTAAAAAAAAAAATTTTTACAACCTGTCGACAAGCTATGCCGACGGCCGTGCCCTCGGCGTAGCATACGCCGACGGCATTTTGATACGCCGACGGCCTCTATATGCTCCGCCGAGGGAGTCCTTTGCCGAGGGCATACGCCGACGGCTTTTTGCCCTCAGCGTAGCACGCGTGTCCTATAGTGCATCCTGGCAATTTTTAGGTTTAAATGCTGCAGTACACTGGTCTATGTCCCCTTGAAATTTATGTGTCTGATGGCAGCGGCCACGGTGTTCCGTGGTCGTGTAAGGACGATGAGAAAAGCGAACTTGATGCATGAACTCGCTTGGTGTATCTACGGCTTGGACCGACAGGGTGAATGTGTGTGACAATCAGTTACAAAAAATACACCTCGTGCATCTTATAGCATGTAAATAAAAGTAGGCACAAGCGTAAACCATATAAGAAAAAAACTGCAAGAATCTTTACATAATAGTTGACTTTTTTTAGATGAAAAGGTTTCCCCTAATTCATTAAAAGAAACTACAAAAAGTCTATAAAGTTCCGGTCTCAACACAGCAAGAAATCTAGCCGCAGCAAACAAAAAAGGAGAAACAAAAGGGAAGGGCCATGAAAGCCTAGCTCTCCAAATCTCTCGGGGAGAAGATGGAACTAAACAAGGTTCCAAAAGATATATTTTTTTGAACGGGAGAGGGGTCTAGAAGACCCCAGAAGCTGCATTAGGAACCACGCGACAGGTACAAATTACATGGAAGTACTTAACAACAAGCACACTAGGAACCCTAGAAATTACAGATAAGGGCTTCCAAATTACAAAAAACACCCTAGCAATAAAAAAGGAAAAGCAATCAAGCCCCTAGGCACCTCTGCCACCATTCTCCGGCGTCCTCCAGGTGATGGATACACCGAGATCGTGGAGGTTTCTTGCTCGTGACACTCCCCAATCCGGAGAAGAAGCACTGCCGCCAGCCATCTCACTCTCTCCAGGACGAACAACTTGTCGAGGGTAAGACGTCCAGCACTAGCGCAACGCTTTGGAGAAGGACCTCTAGAGGAGGTTGGATCCTAGGGTCGCCTTTCAACCAGAACGGGCAGCGGCCCGGCAGCATCATTGCCACCAATGGACCACTGTGAAGAGGAACTCGCGGGTGCGTCTTCACAGAATTCCGACCTCAGCATCATCTTCAGCTTCAGGCCCTTCCCCCTTTTATCCCTCGCCACCACGGCAAGCTGAGAGAAGGTTGAAGAAAATGTCGTCGTCGACACAGCGAAGAAGTCCACGAGCTTTATGATCGAGCCGCCAAGACCACTCCTCCCACCGCAAGGTCCATCCACTGGAGCATGAAGGAGGATGCCTAGCGACCTCCCGACGCCGCTCGCCAGCGTGCAGGAGTAATTTAGAAACGGCGTACGTTGCTGCCACCCAACAGAGCCAGGCCCACTCCCCCCACTGCCACGGCCGGCCAGAATGGGTGCCAGATTTGGGAACAAAAACACCACACCCACATCCCAAGCAGCTTTATGCATGGTGACGGTGCTCTCCGCCGTAGCCTCCCACCCACCATGGACGATAAGTAGCCCGACGAAGAGCCCTAGGACGCCGGGGATCTGGTTGCACAGTGATACGTTAGAAACGTATCTATAATTTTTGATGTTCCATGCTTGTTTAGTATCCACTTTGCTATGTTTTGTCTACATTTTGAGGTATTTTATATACTTTCTGGTACTAACCTATTAACAAGATGCCATAGTGCCAGTTGCCTGTTTTCTTCTATTTTTGGTTCTAGAAAGGAAAAAAATCAATATTCTCGGAATTGGACGGGATAAAAGCCAAAGTCATTATTTTTCCCAGAGCAACACGGAACCACGAAGCAGAGACGGGGTAGGGCGCCAGGGTGGCGGCACCCCCCAGGCGCGGGCCAGCCCTGGTGGCGCCTACAGGGGGTGTGGGCCCTCTAGACCTCCACCGACCTTGCCTCCTTCGCCTATAAGAAGCCCCCGGGGAGAAAACCCTAAATAATCTAGAAGAAATCCACGAAAACCTTTGTAGCACCGCCGCCACCGAAGGGGAGATTCGGGGGACAGAAAGTTTCTGTTCCGGCACCCTACCGGGATGGGGAAGTGCCCCCGGAGCCATCTCCATCGATCTCCACCACCATCTCCATCGTCATTGCTGATTCCCATGATGAGAAGGGAGTAGTTCTTCCTCGAGGCTAAGGGCTCTACTGGTAGCTATGTGTTCATCTCTTTCTCTATGCATGATCTTGTTGTGGTCATGATCTTTGTAATCAAGTAGATCTACCTTGCTACTCAAGTGCTTCAATAGATCCCTGCTCTCCCCATGTGTGTGAAAGTGACAGCGTGCATGCCATGGTGGCACTTAGGCTAGAGTCTACATAAATACTCATCATGCTTTAATAGATCTATGCTTTTCCGCACGTGTGTGAAAGTGACAGCGTGCACACCGTATGTGGCACTTAAGCTAGGTTACATATATATTTATCATGAGTTATATTCGGAGTTGGATGTCTCTATGAAATTATGGTGTTTGTTGGAACCATCTAGCGCTCAAGGTGACATTGTGGGGTTATCTAGATGGGGAAGGCGGACTTTGAGGAGTGTTGTTATAGCCCTACCATGGATTAGAGTGTTCAACCGAAGAGTAGTTAAGAGTAGTATCATGAAGAGAAGATATTTATATGAGAGAGTGTTCACTAGTGAAAGTATGATCCCTAGGCCTTGTTTCTAAACATTGAAACACCGTTTGCTACTAGATTTATTGCATGTTTGCTTGCTTCCTTCCTTTTGCCTTTAGTATTTACCTCACCGTCAAGCTATTTTCTAGCACTCACCCACGTTACCCCACGTCAACAACAAGTCAGAAGCTATTTTCCGGCACCGTTATCGCTTGTATTTCACTATCTCTTCGCCAAACTAGTGCACCTATACACCTGACAAGTGTATTAGGTGTGCTCGGGACACAAGAGACTTCTTGTATCTTGATTGCAGGGTTGCTTGAGAGGGAATACCTTTGACCACTTACTCCATGAGTTCGATAAACCTTGGGTGATCCACTTAAGGGAAACTTGCTGCTGTTCTACAAACCTCTGCACTTGGAGGCCCAACAACTGTCTACAAGAATAGAAGTGCGTAGACATCACACAGAACCCTAGCTCCGCCTCCAACTATAGGCATACAACCCACTACCGGCAATAAGCCACTACTCCTACCCCTATCTACTCCGGCGCCACCTCTCGTCCAACTCCGACCGGCTATTCCGGCGCAGAGGACCCGGGAAGGGCCCGGTCGACAGAGGAAAAAAGCTCAGGAACTGGAGCTCTCTCTTGAGAGAGAGAAGAGAAGGGAGGGGAACTGGTCCGTTTGAATGTGACTATTATGGTTCTAAAAGATACAAAAATACATCTGCCACACATACTGAAACAAGCTTATCCCCAGTTATGTTTTTAAAACAAAAAAACTCCCCAGATCAACAAAATTCAGCTTGTCAGACATTTGATCCACCGTCTCCATCTTCCTTTTACCACAAACACCTCATTAACGATTTTTCCTAATAGCCTTGCGCCCAACCATAGCTCCGTTATTGGGCTTTCCTTCACCTGCAAATCACACCAATAATCAATCCAATAATACAATTCTATGAATTTTCACATTCGGTTCACATGGCCACTTATGGTCAAAACAAGAAGTATTTCTTGTTTTCCATTTTATCGCAAACACCTCATCAGCAATTCTTCCCAGTAGCCTTGCGCCCAACCATAACTCTGTTTTTTCGCTTTCCTTCACCTGCAAATCACACCAATAATCAATCCAATATACAATTCTGTGAATTTTCTCATTCGGTTCACACGACCACTTATGGTAAAAACAAGCAGTATTTCTTGTTTTCCAAATATCCCAAAAAACCGTCGCTATCCGAACCATAAGCAACTTCATCTTTTTCTTTTGGAATCTCCCTAGCCATTCTACTAGGCAATTGTTAACACTAGTGAACTAGCACTTGACACTAGTAGCACAACTGACAATACACCATACATATCATGCCACGGGACATTTAAAAAAGATATTATTAATTGTTTCATTTTCCCCACAAAATAGACAAAAAAAAATCATAGTACCCTCCTCTGCTAATCAAAACATCCCTAGTGAGGATGCTTTTTCTCACCACCAACCATAGGAAGGTTTTGACAGGCAAAGGTATTTTTACTTGCCATAGGAAGCTTTAAGGAACTTTTCCATAGTTTTGCATGGCAATATAGAATCATTTAACACTAAATTCCCCCCAAATTTGATAGCGTCCACATCAACATATCATCTTGATTCTAAGACAAAGGAACCGTCCCCCACAAAACCTTTAAAGCATTCCAATCCTCAAGCTTATCTCCTAATAGATGACGTGGCTCAGTTGTAGAGCTTCGTTGGGGGACCCCAAGAGGAAGATGTGATGAGCACATCGGCAAGTTTTCCCTCAGTTACGAAAACAAGGTTATCGAACTATTAGGAGCAAGGAAACAACTCCAAGGTGTTGCTAGAACCTTGGAATCCTGCACAACACAAACTCAAGACTTTGCCCCAACTTACAGTGAGGTTGTCAATCTCACTGGTTTGCTAAAAGCAAAGGATTAATCGTATATTGTGGAAGGTAATGGTTGCTGGTAGAAAGTAAACGGTAACAGTAGATGATGTAACAATGGTAAATATTGGACCGGAGTACACAGTTCACTAGAGGTGTTCTCCTTAAGATAAATAACATACTAGGTGAACAAATTACAACGGGGCAATTGACAAGACTGAGCAAGGCATAACAATGCAAATACTAGACATCATCATTCCTGTGAGATTTGATTGGGCATTACAACAATATACATAGACCTCCATCCAACTGCATATATGACTAATAATCCACCTTCAGGTTATCATCTGAACCCCCTCCAGTATTAAGTTGCAAGCAACGGATAACTATATTAAGCAATGTGTGTAAAGTAAACAATACAATTGTTCCATGAACAAAAGATTGTTGTTTTCTCACTAGTAGCAACATCACATCTACAACCTTAGAGATTCCTGTCACTTCCCCAGATTACTAGAGGCATGAACCTACTATTGAGCATAAATACTCCCTCTTGGAGTCACTAGCATCTACTTGGCCAAGATAGCTACTAGCAAAGGAGAGCATGCAAGATCACAAACAACACAACATGATAGAATCAATAATCAATAAGACATGATAGAATTAATAATCAATCTAACATAGCATCTCAATATCCATCGGATCCCCGCAAACACAACATGTATGATTACAAATAGATGATCTTGATCATGAATGGAGCTCACAAGATCTAAACATGATAGAACAAAGGAGGATAAACAACCATCTAGCTACTATATGGACCCATAGTCCAAGGGTGAACTACTCACGCATCATACCGGAGGCTGGCATGGTGATGAAGAAGGCCTCTGGGATGATCTCTCCCCTCCGGCAGGGTGCCGGGAAGAGCTTTAGATCTCCTCGATCTAGGGACGATGGTGGCAGCGGCTACGGACTATTTTGTGGAGATCTGATCGGGTGCTTAGGGTTTTTGCATCGAGGGGATTTTATAGGCGAAGAGGCGAGGCAGGAGGGCGGCAAGGGGGCCCACATGAAGGGAATATGCCCGAGAGGCAATAATAAAGTGGTTATTATCGTATTCCTTATTTATGATAAATGTTTATTTTACATGCTATAATTGTATTAATACGGAAACGTTAATACATGTGTGTTTAATAAACAAACAGAAAGTTCCTAGTCATGCCTCTCTCATAAACTAGCTCGTTGATTAACAAGATGATCAAGGTTTCCTGATCATGGACATTGGATGTTGTTAATAACGAGGTCACAACATTAGTGTAATGGTGTGATGAACATTCATCCGAAGTATAGCATTACGATCAAAGTCATTGAGTTTATATTGCTATAACAACTTACGAAGTGATCCTAATCCTTAGACCATGAGATCATGTCAATCACTAACACCGGAAGAGTTTCTTGATAACATCAAACGTCACACCGTAACAGGGTGATTATAAAGATGGATTCAGAACTAATAAAGTGTTATGTTGAGGCCCATGGATCGAGAGTGGAATTTGTTCATCCCGATGACGGATAGATATGCTCTGGGCCCTCTCGGTGATATCACATTGATTAGCTTGCAAGCAAGTGATTTGATCACTAGAATGTTATATCACGGGAACGAGAAAAGAGTGCATGTCGGTAACGAGATCAAACTAGGTATGGAGATACCGATGATCGAATCTCGGACATGTAATATATCGCGAAACAAAAGGATTAAGATACTAGCGTAAAAGGTTCCGACGATCACAAGAAAGTCATCGTTGAATGTGTGGGAGTCAGTATGGGTCTCCAGATCCCGCTTCTGATTATTGATCTGAGAGGGGTCTCGATCATGTCCACATTATTCGCGAACCGTAGGGTGACACACTTAAGAGACACCGACATCCAATTGGAGCAAAAGTTTCATGCCGAAAAGAAAAGGAAAGCGCAGGAATTTATTTCACTAGACACCGAAACTGTTTCGGTTGAAATTGCTGAAACTGGTTCTGCATGTGAAATGGAATACTAGCAAGGGGTTTATGTGAATGTTTGTTAATTAAAGTAATTAACAAAATTCTGAATAAATAAATAAAAGAGTTTTATTTAAATGAGAGCTTGCATTAAATTTGGTGGAAATTTAATGCATGTGAGTGGATTTTTGAGTGGAGGCTTTTTAATGGGAGTGGAGGCTTTTCATTTTGAGTGGGAGCTCCACCCACATGAATGTGGAAGAGGTGGGGGCAGCCCCATGGCTGGGCGCCATGCCCCTTGGGTGCCCCCCCTCTCCCCTATAAAAGGCCCCCCTCTCCTCCTCTCACACCACACCTCCTCGTGAAGGATCTCTCTCCCCCTCTAGAATTTATCCCCCATGGTCTCGGACTAGCGAGATACATGTTCCCGGTGGCTATTCGGCAAGAAAGAGTTGTGCTTCCGCTGCATCGCTGGAGCGAGGAGGCGGAGGTTGCTCGGTGCCTCGAACGTGTGTGCGAGCACGGATGCGCTGCTGTTTTGCGGCGCTAGGACTTCCTCTCGATCTTGAGATCGGCAAGAGATCGTCTACATCAACCACGAGTTTGGACTCGTTAAGCTTTGTCGGTCTTCAAGGGTATGTTCTCTACGGATATACATCCGCCCGTTGTTTGTATCTAGTAGATAGATCTTGGTACATAGTTGTTCCCATCGTAGGAAATTTTTTGTTTTCTATGCTGCGAACCCTACAGTGGTATCAGAGCCGGATCTATGCGTAGATACTTTGCACGGGTAGTACACATATGAGTATGTGGGCGATGATGATCATTTTATTGCTTCTTAGTTGTACTTTGGATATTGGTGGCATAGTGGGATGAAGCGGCCCGGACAAACTTTACATGTCCTCGCACATGAGACCTGTTCCACGCTTGACATGCAACTAGTTTTGCATAAGTGGCTAGCGGGTGTCTGTCTCTCCTACTATAGTCAATATCTAATTTGCAACGAGTTGTCAACAATTTGGTTATCCTCGTTGTGGTTCATGTTCGTAGGTAAGAACGGTTCTATCTACGAAAGCCCTAAGCCACGTAAAATTTGCAATGGATAAATTAGAGGCGTCTAGTTTAGATTGTTGCTGGGCTAGTGTTATGATATGGTAGTATTGTAAGTAGAAGTATGAGATGATACTCTTACAACACACATAGCGTGTAAACTCCATAGACCTTGGATTTACACATATAGGTATGATAGTGATCATACCACGGTGCACATGATAGAGATCATATGCGAGAACCATATCATTCCACTAATAAACATGTGATGTTTGATAGCATCTAATATTGCTTGTTTGGCGTTTTATTAGCATAATAAGATGATCCCTCATTTAGATATCAAGATAAAAATGTGTTCTTCCTTAAGTATGCACCGACAATGTTTCGTCGCTTCAAGACATCACGTGATGATCGGGTGTACTTGAATCCACGAGCATATCTCGGGTGTAAGACAGTTACACACGCGAATACTAAGGTTCTTACTTGGCGAGCCTAGCATGTACAGACATGGCCTCGGAACACGGACCGAAAGGTTAAGCATGAGTCATATGTTTTGATATGATGACCATATGGATGCTCGCCTTTGAAGCTACGCCGACTCACGTGATGATCGGACTTGGTGTAGTGGATTTGGTTCATGTAATCACCAAAAAGACACGAGGGATGTCGTTTTTGAGTGGGAGTTCATTTCTAATTTGGATTAGTAGAACTCAATTTATCATAAATTAAATCAAAGTGAATTTGCATAATTTGTTGTAGTCATTGGCATTCGTTCACCACCATATGCATAGTTGTAATTGAGATAATAGAACTATAGAATTCTGGATATATACTTTACGAACTGGTATCGTATTGTGTTGAGTGTCAATCTAAAGTTTAAAGTCCAATTGCAAACTTTCAGAAAACTCTATTTACTCCGTGAAATTTAATAGTTGGTATTAAATCGAGAGTAACAATTCCAGTGTTAGTATCTTAAGTATCATGTTTGCCTCCATGATTCTTGATTGTTTTAATATCAAGATTATCTAGGAGCTGAAAGAATTGTTTCAGAAACCATCATGTGTGGCAGATATAACGATATCTGAAACAATGTTTTGGTTGCAATATGATAGAGTATAATATATGTTCTCATATTGGATGAGAATTTACGAAGGTTGGAGATGCTAGACATCCTAATCATCCAAAAGGGTTTTGGAAAGTAATGTTATACTCACGATTCGCCTTTATAAGCTAAAGTAGCTTGATCATGAAAGTCGTCATGATAAGGGTGAATAGAATATGTATGTAAAATGTTTACTACACTAAAAGATTACTAAAGAATGGATTTTGAAAGAATACCGATCATTTTGATGATGGTGATCTACTTCAAAGTGCAAGTCCAAAGGTATTATTATTTGAATATACACGCTTTGGACTATGTTTCATGTATATGGCGCCACTGTTGATGTTGATAAATTCTTTTAAAAGGAAAAGGAAATGCTGAAAGAGAATCTATAAAATATATTTGGCAGAAAAGAAAAGATTGGAAATATCCAATTTAGGTATATAGATGATATACATGTTATGGTTGTATTCTTTGCTTGTTAAACAATGTGGTTCTTGGGTATTAGATACCGAATTGGTTGGTATGAAATTTCATACGGAATGACGCAATTCATGAACCACAATGGCCTAAGTAACTAGCAAGAGAATATGTGATGATGTTCATCGAAAACAAACAAACCGTTGTTTGTATTTCTCGTTGACATCAAAGCTTGACTTCAAGATTTGTTTTAATAATTGTTATTTGAATCAGGTATTGTAAGAACAAAGGTTGTTCAAATAATTACCATATTCCATATAAGATGGATGATTTACAAATCTAGTTGAAGAAATCACATCCATAAAACCTAATGCTAAAATGTTGCAAGACAAATGATTGAAAAGATCACTTATGAAGTGACATCGCTGTTTAAATTATATTGGAAAGAAAACATGAAGAATCTCCATATTCATGGATTTTTGGAGTCTTTGATTTGATCAAGTGACGCTTGTGAGACTTTCCAAGTGATAATTAAAACTTCGTTCAAAGGCCAAAGAAGAACGAACGACTAAATTATTGGAATTTATACATATCGATGTATGTAGTCCATTATGTGTAGTCGTAAGCGATGGGTTTCAACTTCATATGCTTTCTCCGGAATTTTGAGTGAATGTTCACTTAATGAGAAAGAAGTATGAAATATTTGAAAATGTTTCAAAGACTTTCAAGATGAAGTGGAAAATCATTGTAACAAGAAAAATAAATGAATTATGATTTGATCATGAAGGGATTTATTTGAGTTACAAGTGTAACAAGAAAAATAAATGAATTATGATTTTATCATAAAGGGATTTATTTGAGTTGCAAGTTTAGCAAAACACCTAGATTTACATATCCCGAAACACCATAGGAGTATGGAGTGTTTGAGATTTGTAATGAAACCTTGTGAGACATGGTTGGATCAAAGGTGTTATTTATAAAACTGCCATTATGTTTTAAAAGATTAAAGCTTTAGAGACTACCGCTTTTACACTGAAAAGAGCTCCATCTTGATCCGTTGAAATGACACCATATGAGTTATGGTTTGGGATAAAACCCAAGTTGTCCTTTCTTAAATTTTGGTATACTAAACATAAGTAAGATGTTTACAACCAAAGTCGGATGAGCATGTCTTTGTAGGTTATTTCGAATAACAATTGGTTATTCCTCCATAACACCGAGGACAAAAGGGTTTGTCGCTTGAAATGTAAAGTTTCTTGAAGAAGGAATTTTTCATAAAAGTTAAGTGGGAGGACAATAGAACTTTGATAAGGTTAACGAACCTTAGCTAAATGTGCTGAGTTGCGCAGCGCCGGAAATGGTTCTGGAGGCTGCCATAATGCTCATAGCTTATGTGCCTCAAAGGTTGTGGTCACGGAGATCTAAAGTTCCTATTGAACCAAGTCGGTCGAATAAACAATCAAATACTAAGATTTGAGAGTAAATCATTATTGTTTGACAATGATGAACCGACTATATGCAAAGAAGCGATGATGGGCCCTGGCTCCGTCAAATGGCTTGAAGCCATAAAATCCGTGATAGTTCCATACACGAGAAATCAAGTTTTGAACTTGGAAGACCCTCCGGAAAGGTGTAAAAACCTATCGGTCGTATTTGGATCTATAAAGAAACAGACGTGGATGTCTCACATCTATGAAATATTCGACATGTCGTAAAGTATTTTATGACAATGTTCAAAGAGTTGACTATGACAAGATTTGATCTTTCATAGCGATATTTAGTCTGAACGGATTAAAGTAGCAACCACTACATATAATTTGGTATATGGTAGATGAATAAACAAAACAAAGTTCTTCTAATAGAATGGTTACCGAGGACGTGTACATGACACGGTCCAAAGGGTTTTGTTAAATTCAAAGGATGCTAAAAGGGCATGCAAACTTCAATGGTTGAAGTAAGCATCGCGGAGTTGGAATCTTCACCATGATGAAAAGGAGTTTTTCATCAGGAGACGATGAAGATGCTTGCATTTGCAAGAAATTAAGTGGGAGCGCTGAGACATATTTCTAATACATTATGTGAAGGACATCTTGTTGATTAGAAATGATGTATCTTTTATTGACAAAGGTTAAGAATTTCATTTCGATGAAAGACTTAGGCAAAACCCGAATATTTAGCGTGAATGTCTATAGTGGATAGACTGTAACGCCAATATGGTTGTGCCAAACGTACATATATGAGATATTGAAGGAGTTCAATATAGAATCAACAAGAAACGGTTCTTGTCGCATGGAAAGGAATTGAATCAAGATTCAAGTGTATCGACACTTGATAAGTGAAACAAGATTCAAGTGCTTTGACACTTGATGAGTGCAATCACGAGAATGTTTTGATCAATCATACCATGATATGTACACATCCAGATATGTCCTATGCTCTAAGTGTTATGAGCATATACCAGAATGAATCATAAAATGATCATTGGACGATAGTGAGGATATTCTTATGATCTTTTGGAAGAACTAAGAATATATTTGTGTAGAGGTGACAAACAATTACAAATAGTTCATTGTAAAGCGTTACATTGATACTAGTTTTTGTCACAAGATACAAATTAAGTTTATCTCAATTTAAACTATGGGTGGCACAATATAATGGAAAGGAGATTCCATGATGTATTTGAAAGAGTTACAAAATTAAGACATTGTGACGAATACTACAACAAAAGGCTAAGTATATGACTGCTATAGTAGCAGCAAAGGAGGGAATTTGTGTCAAGTAGTTTGTTATCAAACTAAGGTGTGGTTCGCAACGGGCTAACACTAAAGATATATTGTATGACAATAGTATCGACGTGTTTTTAACCCCAAGGAACTAAAGGTCTCACCGAAAGACCAAATTTATACAATGCCATCTCATTGGAGAATGAGTGATGCCTGAAGACGCAAAGACATGCAAATACACACGGACCTGAGCGTCAGATCCGTAGATTATGTTAACCACCTGCAATTGCGTATATGGAACACCAGAAAGCCATAGGTGTTCAATACGCAAAGTTCTCAAACTAGATTATTGTCTCTAGTGCAAGTGGGAGACTGAAGGGAATATGCCCGAGAGGCAATAATAAAGTGGTTATTATCGTATTCCTTATTTATGATAAATGTTTATTTTACATGCTATAATTGTATTAATACGGAAACGTTAATACATGTGTGTTTAATAAACAAACAGAAAGTTCCTAGTCATGCCTCTCTCATAAACTAGCTCGTTGATTAACAAGATGATCAAGGTTTCCTGATCATGGACATTGGATGTTGTTAATAACGAGGTCACAACATTAGTGTAATGGTGTGATGAACATTCATCCGAAGTATAGCATTACGATCAAAGTCATTGAGTTTATATTGCTATAACAACTTACGAAGTGATCCTAATCCTTAGACCATGAGATCATGTCAATCACTAACACCGGAAGAGTTTCTTGATAACATCAAACGTCACACCGTAACAGGGTGATTATAAAGATGGATTCAGAACTAATAAAGTGTTATGTTGAGGCCCATGGATCGAGAGTGGAATTTGTTCATCCCGATGACGGATAGATATGCTCTGGGCCCTCTCGGTGATATCACATTGATTAGCTTGCAAGCAAGTGATTTGATCACTAGAATGTTATATCACGGGAACGAGAAAAGAGTGCATGTCGGTAACGAGATCAAACTAGGTATGGAGATACCGATGATCGAATCTCGGACATGTAATATATCGCGAAACAAAAGGATTAAGATACTAGCGTAAAAGGTTCCGACGATCACAAGAAAGTCATCGTTGAATGTGTGGGAGTCAGTATGGGTCTCCAGATCCCGCTTCTGATTATTGATCTGAGAGGGGTCTCGATCATGTCCACATTATTCGCGAACCGTAGGGTGACACACTTAAGAGACACCGACATCCAATTGGAGCAAAAGTTTCATGCCGAAAAGAAAAGGAAAGCGCAGGAATTTATTTCACTAGACACCGAAACTGTTTCGGTTGAAATTGCTGAAACTGGTTCTGCATGTGAAATGGAATACTAGCAAGGGGTTTTATGTGAATGTTTGTTAATTAAAGTAATTAACAAAATTCTGAATAAATAAATAAAAGAGTTTTATTTAAATGAGAGCTTGCATTAAATTTGGTGGAAATTTAATGCATGTGAGTGGATTTTTGAGTGGAGGCTTTTTAATGGGAGTGGAGGCTTTTCATTTTGAGTGGGAGCTCCACCCACATGAATGTGGAAGAGGTGGGGGCAGCCCCATGGCTGGGCGCCATGCCCCTTGGGTGCCCCCCCTCTCCCCTATAAAAGGCCCCCCTCTCCTCCTCTCACACCACACCTCCTCGTGAAGGATCTCTCTCCCCCTCTAGAATTTATCCCCCATGGTCTCGGACTAGCGAGATACATGTTCCCGGTGGCTATTCGGCAAGAAAGAGTTGTGCTTCCGCTGCATCGCTGGAGCGAGGAGGCGGAGGTTGCTCGGTGCCTCGAACGTGTGTGCGAGCACGGATGCGCTGCTGTTTTGCGGCGCTAGGACTTCCTCTCGATCTTGAGATCGGCAAGAGATCGTCTACATCAACCACGAGTTTGGACTCGTTAAGCTTTGTCGGTCTTCAAGGGTATGTTCTCTACGGATATACATCCGCCCGTTGTTTGTATCTAGTAGATAGATCTTGGTACATAGTTGTTCCCATCGTAGGAAATTTTTTGTTTTCTATGCTGCGAACCCTACAGTGGTATCAGAGCCGGATCTATGCGTAGATACTTTGCACGGGTAGTACACATATGAGTATGTGGGCGATGATGATCATTTTATTGCTTCTTAGTTGTACTTTGGATATTGGTGGCATAGTGGGATGAAGCGGCCCGGACAAACTTTACATGTCCTCGCACATGAGACCTGTTCCACGCTTGACATGCAACTAGTTTTGCATAAGTGGCTAGCGGGTGTCTGTCTCTCCTACTATAGTCAATATCTAATTTGCAACGAGTTGTCAACAATTTGGTTATCCTCGTTGTGGTTCATGTTCGTAGGTAAGAACGGTTCTATCTACGAAAGCCCTAAGCCACGTAAAATTTGCAATGGATAAATTAGAGGCGTCTAGTTTAGATTGTTGCTGGGCTAGTGTTATGATATGGTAGTATTGTAAGTAGAAGTATGAGATGATACTCTTACAACACACATAGCGTGTAAACTCCATAGACCTTGGATTTACACATATAGGTATGATAGTGATCATACCACGGTGCACATGATAGAGATCATATGCGAGAACCATATCATTCCACTAATAAACATGTGATGTTTGATAGCATCTAATATTGCTTGTTTGGCGTTTTATTAGCATAATAAGATGATCCCTCATTTAGATATCAAGATAAAAATGTGTTCTTCCTTAAGTATGCACCGACAATGTTTCGTCGCTTCAAGACATCACGTGATGATCGGGTGTACTTGAATCCACGAGCATATCTCGGGTGTAAGACAGTTACACACGCGAATACTAAGGTTCTTACTTGGCGAGCCTAGCATGTACAGACATGGCCTCGGAACACGGACCGAAAGGTTAAGCATGAGTCATATGTTTTGATATGATGACCATATGGATGCTCGCCTTGATCAAACCATTTGCAAAGCATTGAAAGCTGGGATCAAAGTACTCTAAACATGAGCATGAAAGATCAAGTTCTAACAATAAGACATAGCAACTATGTGGCAACATGAAATGATACAAACAAAGATCATGGATAACAATGCATTGAAAGACGTTTTTTTGTTTCACATATAGAAAACATAGCATAGTGGTATTAATCTTGTCCCACACGGAGTAGCAAAACATAAATGCATAGGAAACCTTCAAAGTTCATAAGGGTGACTAGATACAAATAGTTCAAGAACAAGCAATATCAACATCATGAATCAATCAATAAGTTTTGAGACAATGCACATAGAACTAAGAATGCCAACTATGCTCTCTTAATTGGTGCATAAGGATAGAAGGTGGAGACTCAATATAAAAGTGGGAAGAAAGGCCCTTCACAGGGAAGCGGGGATTTCAAGTTTCATAAAGAGCTTCCAAAAATTCTGGTACTTGTTAGCTTCCAGCTCTCATTGCCCCTATCATAAGCATCTTAAAGTGATTAAGGTTAAAGTGAACAAAGTACGGAGTATATGCTTGGCAAATCATAAGTTGGCAATCTCATTTCCCTTGAGTACGAGGGTCGTTCCTCATGCTACTCAACTTTAGTTACCGGTAAGTTCTTGTCATTGTAAGTATATGTGTATCATAGAGAACCGTCAACGGGGTACCCCTTGCCCCATGACACAGGAGCTATCCATATCAAAATGACAAGGCAACATACAGTGAGCATCTCAGCAATCCTTTTATTTACCATGCGAATGGTGCATATTTTTTCTTTTTCTCTCTCTTTTTTCTATATTTTTTTTGTGATGATGCTTCATGGATTGCTCAGTATGGTGATGCTGCAAGTTTCCACCATGATTAGGCATGGCTTAGGCTAGCGGCCCAGGCGTTTCTCTAACACATATACATAACTCCATGGACTTACAAGCTCCCTTTTATTTCACACCGCCGACATCCATAAACAAAAGAGCATGATATCAACTGGGTAGATATTTACAGGTGTTGAAAGCGTTCCCCATGACAGCACGGTTCTGCTAATTCCCAACTTATAAGTGCAAGCATATACAACATAGATGACATGATGGTTCAAGTATATTAGGGGCAAGAAAAATAAAGTGTGCCATCAAGTTTGTGAGAGCTTTAATCACTAATTTTTACATAACAAGTTTAATTTGGAAGATAGATAAAACAGGAATATACTTGGAATGGTGTAACACACCATGCATAGGAATTTATAGTGGACTCTTTGGAATAACTTGGTTTCTTGGGAGTTGGATGCATGCGTAGAGCTTACTCAATACAAGTGGATGCTAGCAAAAGACTGGGAGCGACCAACTACGAGAGAAATAATGGCCATAATCATGCAGAGCGACGAAACATTATCAATCAAAACATAAAGTGGTATCATAAGTCAAAAACTAAATGATCATAGAGGCTAAGGTTACTGGTTCATAGTCATAACATGGTGTGGGAATGTGCCAAGTCAACCCAAGCAAAGCATCAAAGTAGAATACCACAATATTATGCTTTTGTATGCTAAAACAATGCATGATTCTTTCAAGGCACATTAAGCAATCTCAATTGTTTGGAACAAGTCATGCTACAACAATAATCACTAATCATAAGGTCAAAACAACATCTAGCATGACATGATAAAGTCTAAGTCACAGTCAAAACAAGCTCCCTTTTGTACCACTATAAGCATGAAACTTTCTACTCTTTTCCAACACCAATCAACTTATTTGAAACATCACAAAGAAGCGGCGGTCCAACTAATTTATTCAAGCAAACTAAGTAACGAAAACCAAAAACGAAAACTAAGACGCTCCAAGAACAACACAACAGTGCATGAAACAATAAAAACGAAGTGTCTAGAAAGAGACCTTAGATTTTTATTGATGAAGAAGGGGATGCCTTGGGCATCCCCAAGCTTTGACGCTTGTACCTCTTGAATATTTCTTGGGGTGACACGGGGTGGCATCCCCAAGCTTGAGCTTTTGCCCATTCTTCATCTCATCATATCATTCCTCCCCTACACTTGAAAATTTTCTTCATACAAAACTTCACACAATCTTCATTAGCAACATTAGTGCATTCAAGATAATAAACCTTTGGGTTTAGTTTCAACACAGCAAAACTTTCATTAAAAACATAAGCTATTGTAGCAATTCCTTTAAAAATCTCAATTTACCAAAGAGAACTCAAAAATAAATCGATAAAGAGGCAAATACAAATAATGGCAGAAATCTGTCAAAACAGACCAGCAGGTAAAAACCAATTTTTTAGAAGACCTTATATTGCTCAAATCAAAAAGTGTTGAACTAAATAAAGTTATATAACAAGCTGGGGCATTTACTCAGAAAATTACACCTAAATATGACATACAAAGATTTTTCACGAATTTTTACAGTGAAGCACAAAAATCTGTTTTGGGACAGCAACTTTCCCAAATCTTACTTCTCTCTCATTAGAGGTTATTCTTGGCACAAAAATCAAACAAAAAGGATAAGGATAGGTTATTACAGAAGTAATAACTTCCAAGACTCGATAAAACTATTGGGTTATCTCCCAAGAAGTACTTTTTTAATGCCTTTAAGTTAGGCACAAGAAGCAAGAATCAAGTATTTTCAAATGAAGAAGCATTAAGATCAATACTCGAAATTTCTTCAACCAGGAAAAATATCTCATATAAATTTGTTCTATAGTATCCTCTCTCAATACTCTTGGATTTACTACTTTCATCAAACAGATTTTTAGGAACATCCAATCAAAATTCTTTTCTAAGGCTTCATGCATTCCTACAAGTTTAAAAGGTATGGATATTTTAATTTCCTCTCCATTGGGTTTGGTTTTATCCAAATTTTATAATGTACCCATAACATCTACACATGAGCCTAGCATATTAAAGCGATCAAATACCTTTTTATCTTCTTTAGCAACATCATTGAACTCCCTTAGCAAAGTTTCTAGAATAAAATCTCTCTTTTCAGTATCCTCAATTTCTTTTAGTTTAAGAAACATTATTTGCACCATGGGGTTAAGGTTAACAAACCTAGCCTCCAACATGTGAACTAAATAAGCTGCATCCATTTCATAATTAGGAGCAAATTCTGCTAAGTATCTACCCTCAATATCTGCATGTTTGCTAATATGATTAAACAATTCTTCACTATTTTATTTCCTAATTATAGAGCCACTACCTATTGAAAGGTCTTTCAGGGTGAACTTAGGGATCAACATGGTGAGATAGAACAAGGTGACAACTATAGGAAGAACTAATTATTTTGTGTTTTTGAGAACAAAAGTCAAACCAAACGAAACTAATTTTTTGTAATTTTTGGAAGAAAGAAACAAGAAAAACTAAGCAAAACAAAAACAAAGTAAAGAGAGTGATTGTGAAAGACTCCCCTTGTGAAGATGTCCTTAACTCCCCGACAACGGCGCTAGAAAAATATTTGACGTGGCTCAGTTGTTGAGCTTCGTTGGGAGACCCCAAGAAGAAGGTGTGATGAGGACAGCGGCAAGTTTTCCCTCAGTTATGAAACCAAGGTTATCGAACCAGTAGGAGCAAGGAAGCAACTCCAAGGTGTTGCTAGCAACTTGAAATCCTGCACAACACAAACTCAAGACTTTGCCCCAACTTACAGTGAGGTTGTCAATCTCATTGGTTTGCTAAAAACAAAGGATTAATTATACAGTGTGGAAGGTAATGGTTGTTGGTAGAAAGTAAACGGTAACAGTAGATGATGCAACAATGGTAAAGATTGTACTAGGGTCCACAGTTCACTAGAGGTGTTCTCCTTAAGATAAATAACATGCTGGGTGAACAAATTACAGCGGGGCAATTGACAGGACTGAGCAAGGCATAACAATGCAAATATTAGACATCATGATTCCTATGAGATTTTATTGGGCATTACAACAATATACATAGATCGCCATCCAACTGCATCTATGACTAATAATCCAGCTTCAGGTTATCATCTGAACCCCCTCCAGTATTAAGTTGCAAGCAACGGATAACTGCTTTATGCAAGGTGTGTAAAGTAATCAATACAATTGTTCCATGAACAAAAGATTGTTGTTTTATTCCTAGTAGCAACATCACATCTACAACCTTAGAGATTCCTGTCACTTCCCCAGATTACTAGAGGCATGAACCTACTATCGAGCATAAATACTCCCTCTTGGAGTCACTAGCATCTACTTGGCCAAGATAGCTACTAGCAACGGAGAGCATGCAAGATCACAAACAACATAGATATGATAGAATCAATAATCAATGACATGATAGAATCAAAAATCAATAAGACATGATAGAATTAATAATCAATCTGACATAGCATCTCAATATCCATCGGATCCCTGCAAACACAACATGTATGAGTACAAATAGATGATCTTGATCATGAACGGAGCTCACAAGATCTAAACATGATAGCACAAAGCAGGAGAAACAACCATCTAGCTACTGTATGGACCCATAGTCCAAGGGTGAACTACTCACGCATCATACCGGAGGCTGGCATGGTGATGAAGAAGGCCTCCGGGATGATCTCCCCCCTCCTAAAGGGTGCCGGGAAGAGCTTCAGATCCCCCGATCTAGGGACGATGGTGGCGGCGGCTACGGACTGTTTCATGGAGATCTGATCGGGTGCTTAGGGTTTCTGCACCGGGGGCTATTTTAGGCGAAGAGGCGACGCAGGAGGGCGACCAGGGGGTCCACACCCTGCTCTGGCGTGGCCTAGGGTGGGCCCGCACCTGGGGGGTGGGGGTGCGGCCGCCCTGTGGCGCCCCTCCGGCTGCCCTTCGGTCTTTGTGTTCGTTCCGATAAAATATTGACTTTGGCTTTTGTCCCATCTAATTCCGAGAATATTTTCTTACTAGCTTTCTGAAACCAAAAACAGCAGAAAACAGGCAACTGGCACTGCGACATCTTGTTAATAGGTTAGTCCCAGAAAATGTATAAAAATACCTCAAAGTGTAGACAAAACATAGCAAAGTTGATACTAAACAAGCATGGAACATCAAAAATTATAAATACGTTTACGACGTATCAATAGTCGACATCTAAAAATAAGCCTATCAATACCCATGAGAGCAACCATGCGAACAATGATGTATCAGTTTTGGGAACTAAGGTACAATCTCGGAAAGACGGAGGCTAGTGATTCATTTCTTAGCCACACATCTTCCTAGAAGTTTGTCTTCTCCCCATTTCCTACATCGATCCTACAACATGGCAAAAAAAGTTTTTTACATCCATCAAACCTTGGCAAAAGTGGGAGTCCCTCGGTTTGACAGTATCTTGACCTAGAGTGCATTTTTTTTAGATATTTGTCTTTGAGAAAATATTTCCATGGTCCTTTATCATTGAATAGTTTCCATAACCATTTAGATAGCAAGGATATGTTCATGATTTCCATGTCTAAAATTCCCAAACCACCTTATCTTTTGGTATACACACAGTCGACCATTTGACTAACTGATATTTCTTCTTAATCCTATTGCCACTCCAAAGGACACGGCTTTTAATCATGTTCGTTTTGTGTTTGATTCTAGGTGGAACTCTGTAAAGGGAGAGCATGTATAAGAGAATACTAGACAGGGAGGAGTTGATGAGTGTGGATCTTCCACTAATCACTAGATTTTCTCCCTGCCAGCATCTGAGCATCCAAACATATTCTCATGCTTTCAACTTAAGTCTTTTTTCATCAATAGAAATGCCCAAATATTTCATAGGAAGGCCACCTGATTTACAAGTAAAAATTCCTTCAAACTCTTTGCATCTATTATTTGCATCTACTAGGCAACAAACCTCACTTTTGTGAAAATTTATTCTTAGCCCAGAAAAATGTTCAACAAGACACATAATAAATTTTAGGTTCCTTTCTTGTGTCAGATCATCTTCTAGTAGGAAAATAGTGTCATATGCATATTGCAGTATTGACACCCCTTTTCCCACAATACTAGAAGCCAGACCCTTCAACAAACCCCCATTCACAACCCTCATAATAGCAAGAGCATCAGCAATTAAGTCAAAAAAGCAAGGGGGAGAGGGGGTCACCCTATCTCAACCCTTGGTAAGTGCAGAAATATGGTCCTATTTCATCATTGACTCTGATAGCAACTTTTCCTCCTCTTACAGATTTCATGATTAGATCATTCGAACTTGTTGGGAAGCCTTTCATTTCAAGCATCTATAAAAGGAAGGTCCATTTGACTTTATCAAAGGCCTTCTCAGAATCAATTTTGAAAAGGACACCAGAACTTTTTTTAGTGTGAATTTAATTTAAAGTTTCATGCATAATCACAACCCCTTCCACAATGTTCAATGTATCTACCTCTCAGGAAAGCTGTCTGTGACATTCTAATAACTATCCAAATCACTTTGACAAGTAAAAAAAAAGGAGATCGTGCAAAACCAGACCCAAATTGAGAGGAGGTGGCCTCGCCGGAGTGGTTATATAGGAGGCAGATAAAGCAGCTAAGGGAGAAGACCTCGCTGAGCTAAGTGGTTCCGTAGAGCTCAAAAGGTACATATCAATGCTCGAGCCAGGATGTCGGCTAGGTCTGGAACACGCGTGGAAGAAGAGTTGACTTTGATGATATGAGGAAGATTGATTGGTTGCTGAATTTAGATCAAATATTTACATAAACTCAGTCACTGGATAGCCTTTAATTCTTAAATGTGTAGCTATCTACGGACTACACTAAAATTTAATCTCTCATGGTGAACGTCCGTCCCCTTACCGCCGGATCACTCTGCTGGAGTCGACGTTGTCTCGAGCTCAATCACTAGGAATGATCACATGGTCGAGAAATGATATTGACCACACTTAACGAAAACTCAAATTCTGACACTTCTTCCCAGCACATGGAGTGTTATAGTAGTGCTTAGCCTAAAAGGCCATGTCAATGGTGCTTGGAGCACGATGTTTGCACGCAGTTATTAGAATTGTGTTTGCGCTCTGTTTGATCCAATCTGCAGTCGTCAGAATATGTTAACGGTGCTTCGAGCATGTCAGTCTGCAGGCCATGCGGCGGCTCCACCCGAGCTACACCGCCGTGGACCACGAGAAGGACTCCATCGAGCTCCTCCTCGCGCGCCACTGCCTCGAGCGTGGCATCCCGTACCTCGGCATCTACCGTGGCTCGCAGGTGCTCAACGTCGCCTGCAGCGGCCCCCTCTACCAGGACGTTGACCATGAGCTCCCTTGCCATGCCGCCGCCGACGCATCTGTAGTCCACATGGACATGGACTACGCCGACTACGACGGGCACCGGCACCCCGTGCGCGTCTTGCCCGACACGCCGCTGCACGACTGGTTCGCCGAGTCTCTCGCCGGCCAAGAACGCGACGAGATCATGGTGAACAACTATCACCACCAGGGCGTGCGGTGGCTGGCAGAGCGGTTCGTGTTGACGGCGTTCGTGCAGGACGGGCTGGTGGATGGGTTCTACGACCCACAGACGCGTACAACCCCGACGAGGGCAAGTTCATCATGGGGCTGCAGTTTAGGGCCTGCTGCAGTTGCACCCGGAGCGCATGTGTAAGGCGTACTGGGAGTTCGTCCACGCCGTGGTCGCCTATGATGTCTATGTCGTGGTATTGCCGACGAGTACGCCATGGAGGGGTCCTCACAGTGCGTGTTTAGAGACGTGGGGGGAAGGCGGACGGTTGACGGGTACGAGATAACACAGCTTACCCAGGTTCAGATCCCACAACGGTGGCGGAATCCTACTCCTGCTATAAATCACTATAATGGCAATACGCCGAGTTACAGAGATAGGTTCGCTGTGCGAGATGTATGCTAATCTCTACTTGGTCGTCTGAAGTTGTGCCCTAAAGGCTCCCATAGGCCCGACTTATATAGTCGCCAGGTCCTAGGGTTACAGAGAAAAGTCCTAGCCGAACAGGTTACAGAGTCCTACACCGTCTATTACTAGTCTTGCGTGTCTTGTACTCCAAGGCTCCGGGTACGTCGGTGACTCCATCGTAGCCTTCCTTTATCTGGCATGGGCCTCCCTTCTGGATCCATATAACTGGGCCGCCCGGAAGGCTATAGGCCATGCTACCAACTGTGGGCCACCCGGGTTATCCGGATAAGAGACATGCTATGAGGATACCCATATAGCATATCCCCAACAGTAGCCCCCGGAGAACTCCGAGATCTTGCGCCGTCTTGCCTCTTCAAGTGGAATGCTCCGTCTAGATGGATGTCGGCAAATCGTCAAGCAACATCTTGTAGTCCTCCCAAAGAACCCTGCAACATTTTCTCCGTCTTCAACTTGTAAGCCGGAGAAATGCTGAATCTTCCATCGTACTCATCCGTAGCCGGACTGGATCCGTCCATGCAGGAATCTTCTGATGTGATGGCTCATCTGCCTATGTCAGCTAGGGCGACGTAGACGTAGGTCAGCAACGCCTCGTAACTCACACATGCAGAGAACACAATCATGTCCACTTTTTCCGCGCGAGCGATACGTACCATTGGCGGCGACGGTTGGGACGTGGCGAAATTTCCGCGCACGTTCGCGCACACGTCATCTACGCGGCAACCGTCCGATCAGGCTGCACGAATCTTGATGCTGGAGATCATAAATAGTAACTGCGGTGGAATTTTTACTTTTCACCTCATTCTATCCTTGCATCATCTTCTTCCTCCAGCGAGCACCCCCTCGAGCTCTCCGTGCAACCTTGCGAAAAACCCTAACACCAATCTCGCCAGTCACCTCCGAACACACGCAATGGCCAGCAACAGCTCTACTCCCTCGATGGCGACGTCGGGCGAAGCTGCGGCGAAGCCGGCGAGCTCTGTCGTCATGCCCCCAGAGGGCCTGGTCATCCCCGTCTCTGCGGTGGTCAAGACCACCGGCGGCGACCACAATCAGCGGCGCTGGAGTCGTTGGAGGAGGAGCTTGACTCCCACAAAGGCGATTGGCGCGGTTCGGACATCACGAACCGCGACATCAAGGAGCTGATCGCCGAAGGCTACCTCCCCGCGACGGAGGGGCTCGCCTGGCGGGCGGCGCCGGCCGACGAGGTCACACCTTCTCCCCAAGCCGGAGAAAAGGTGTACCTCAAAGCACAATTGGTACGCGGCGTCTCCCTGTCGATCTTTAACTTCTTCCTTGCCGTCTTGAACCACTACCGAGTACAAGCCCAAAACCTTTCTCCCAATAGTATCCTAGCGCTTAGCAATTACAAGTCGCTTTGCGAGGGCTACCTAGGGATTAAGCCTAGGCTAGATCTCTTTGTGTATTTCTTCACCGTCAAGCGCGAAGCCGGGGCCAACAAGGATGAACTTAGAAATTGTGGCACCATAAGCTTCAAGATCCGTCCTGGACGGCGGTTCCCCGACATTGTCGGCCACGAGTCCTGCAAGAACTGGCAGCGTACTTACTTCTACGGCCCAGATATCCCTCTGGCCGGCCGAGAAGTAACGTACCCGGACTTTGTCGATGGAGCCGCCGCCGAAACTTCGACATGGAGATTCCAGGCCTCCCTTCCCTCCGACATAGACGCTTACCGCGCCATAAGGAGGATAGAGTGGTTCGTAGAGACGGGTTTGACCGGCTTGGACCTAGCCATGTGCTGGTTCATCAGGCGAATCCATCCTCTGCAGCACCGCTCGAAGCTGATGCACGAGTATACCAGCGATAGAAGGGATAGCCTCCGCATATCCGTGGAAAATTTCTCGAGCGACTCCGTCAAGCTCCGTCTCAAGGACATCGTCAAGGTGAAGGACAAGAAGCGTGGCTTCACCATCACCTACGACATGTTCGTAGAGAGAAAGTGCCCAAAGGTAACTGTTTATTTTCCGTGTATGACATATACTCCAGTTCTTCCGTCTAGCAATTGCCATCTCATCTAACACGGTGGTTCTTCACCTTATAGCTTAGCGACATAGATGAGGACAGCATGGCTCCTCAAATCTATGATCCAAAGATGAAGGTAGTCACCGTCGTGTCTGACGACGATGCTCCATTGGCGCGAAAGCGGAAGAGCTCCACCTCTGACGCTGGCGACGGAGGCAAGAAGAAGACGGAGGGTGGAGCCTCGAAAAAGACTACCGCCGCCCCGGAGGCGGAGAAAAGAAAGACTACAGGGATCTCCTTTGCCAAAGCACCCCCTCTTGTGTAAGCTTCTTTCTCTCCGACATTGTCCATTTATCTGTCTTGTTCCTGTACTTATGCATTTTGCACGTTTCAGGAAGAAAGCCACGACCAGCTTGAAGCAGACCTCCAAAACATTGGGGGCTTCTAGAACCATCAAGGACATGCTGCATCGCGACGCATCTCCCTCCATCGCCCCTATCACTCCCAGCGTCAAGCCCTCCTCTGCTCCGACAAGCTCACAAGCCAAGGAAGCATCTGTCCCTTCCGCCATGGAAGTGGACTCAGGTGCCTCTACCGAGATTGCTGTCGTCGGCGAGCAGGCAACACAGGAGAGTGCCGCACACCCAATGACTGAAGCTCCGGCTAAGGATGCCATCGGTTGCGGTAAGGCGGTGGTGGAGACTGATACTTCTGCCGTAGGCGGCGCCCCCGCACCCAAGAAAACCATAGACTATCCAAAGATAGTCTATCCGGTACTTACGCCGAATAGCACTGCTCTGGCTCCTGGTGCGATGCCGACATCTCCGACGTGCGGTCTAGAGGAGCTTCTCCGGCAAGCAGAGATCTTGCAATGAAACAGTGGGTCCTTCGGCAAGCTGCTGGCTGAGAGTGCTACCAACCTCAAGATCATTGCACTTGTAAGTTTTATTTGCCTTTTGCATTTTATATGAGTATCCCACTGTAGCCCTCGAGGATGTAGACGGAAAACCATGGGTCTTTGCGTCTAGATGGTCTAAGAGTGACTAAGCTAGAAAACTTCTCACTGTAATCCCCCAAGCATATAGGTGGAATGAATTATTCCGACTAGATGCTTTAAGAGTAGCATACACAGTGTGTATAAATTTCAATACTGTAGCCCCCAAGCCTCTAGTTGTAACTGAATTAGTTCCGACTAGATGCTTAAAGAAAGCTAAGCATACATCCAAGTTAAAAACTTTATACTGTAGCCCCCAATATTCTAATCGAAAACTAAATTAGTTCCGACTAGATGCTTAAAGAAAGACTAAGCATATTGCTAAGTTAAAAACTCTCGCTGTAGCCCCCGAGCTTCTAGGTGGAAATTTTCCGGCTAGATGCTCCAAGTAGACCAAACAACGCTTTAATTTTTCTTTTTTTCCACAGAACGAGAATGCTCGGAGGGGCATGGCCAACGACAAGTACCAGAATATGCATGCGGACCTGGAAGCCGAAAAGGGTAAAACTGCCTTCTTGAAGGAACAGATCATCAAGAGCAAGCGTCTGTTTTTCCTTTCTTTTTCGTATTCCGACTTGAACTTGTGTATTCTCCGAGTACTCACTGTGTACTTTGCTTTCTCTGACTTGTAGAAACCATTCCTAAGGCTAAGGATATTGTCGAGCAATCCAAGCACATTCAAGAGCTGGATAGCGAGAACAAGATCCTTAAGCCAGGAGAGGAAGGACATGTTGAAGATGCATGAAGAGTCAATGAAAGCCCTGCAGGACTCCGCCACCGAGGAGATGAACCGCTTGAAGGAGGAGATCTCGATCTTAAGAGATCAGAAGAAAGATGCCGATGAGCAGAATCAACGCCATCATGAGGCGTACAAAATCCTCCAACAAGAACGAGACTCCTTGGCGGATACCCTCTGGCAGGTTGAGGCTAGCATCTTCAGTAAGTGATTCGCCGTCTTGGATCTCTGTAGTCTAGATACTCTGAATTTTTGAACTCATGTTCTCCTTGTCGGAATTTGCAGCTCCTATGGGTTTAACCCGGTCGCCTCCTCCGGCAAAGGAATGCATGGTTCTTGCCGGCAACTTCATCAACACCGCCATCGCGCAATCCAAAGAGATTGCCAAGACCCTCCAGATCAACATCAAGGCATCGAACTCTATGGCGAAGTTCTCGGAGATCCTGCGCCGAGCCCCCGAGCGTATCACAAGCTGGAAAGCTTCATGTGCACGAGCCGGTGCAAGGATGGCGCTATCCATGGTAAAGGCACACTACGAGGATGCCGACATCGACACGGTAACCTATGGCATTCCCGACGTAGATAATGATGGCAAGGAGATAAACCATGAGTCCATCTTGTCGTCACTCGCAGGTTATGACACCAGAGTTGCCGAGTTAGTCGACGTCAACGTCTTCGTGTCGATGAATACCATCGATGGCGGCAACCAAAGCTCCTCTGAGTCTCTTCACACTGCTGACTTCGAGGGTGATTCTCCTGCTGACGATGACGCTGCTTCCAAGTCGCCTGCACCAAAGGAATGAAAAAAAACTTGTAATATTTGTTTCACCTTTGATGCGTATGCGGAAAAAACTATGTATTAACTTAAGGCGGAAAACAATGATGTATGTCTTGCTACTTAAGAACTAGTTTCCAGCATGTATATATTTTTTAAGAAAGTGCTGGCTTATCCATTACTTTGGTTCTTATGCTTGACTTTTCGTGAGTCGGAAGACTCGTTGTCGGAACCATGCGCTCAGGTGATGATGCCCAATGGCACCATCAATAACCTAAGCACAAAATCGCCGACAATAAGTGACGAAAGTCACTACTCCAGAATCCACATAAAAACGACAAAGAACGTGTAGACCAGAAAACTTAAGCTAACGCCCGTAGGCGGAAGTTTCACAAGTGCAATCGCAAAGCTTGTGCATAAAGGTTTTATATGATCCAAAAACAAACACTAAAGGAGGTAAAAGACTCAGTAATATGAGTGAACCAGAGAGATTTATTTTATTGATCATATAAGAGGTACACAATTAGATAAAAATGCTAAGTGTAAAAAGGCATAGCTGTGCTATGTTTCATGGCCGATCAAGCTCCGGGTAGTCATCATCCGGATCACGTCGCTTATGCTTATGATCCTCGTTAGGTCTATCCTTCAGTTCACGATTGTCAACGAGGTAGTAAGACCCATTGAGTAGCGCCTTTCTTATGATGAACGGTCCTTCCCATGGCGGGGATAATTTGTGTGACTTTTTCTGCTTAAGTCGGAGCACCAAATCCCCCTCTTTAAACGAGCGATGCCGAACGCAGCGACTATGGTAGCTGCATAGCTTCTGCTGGTAGATGGCGGATCTTTGGCATGCCAAAACGCGCTCCTCCTCGAGAAGGTCCACATCTAGGCGTCTGGATTCTTCAGCGTCATCTTCGTCGTAGCCGGCAACTCTTGGTGCATCGTGAAGTATATCGGAGGGTAGGATGGCTTCTGCTCCATATACCATGAAGTAAGGGGTGTAGCCGGTGGATCTGTTGGTTGTAGTTCGTAAACTCCACAACAGAGATGGCAATTCTTTCGCCCAGGCTCTAGCTGCTCTATGTAGCGGTGCCTCAAGACGTGGCTTGATTCCTTGCAGTAATCCATTGGCTCGCTCAACCTGACCATTGGATTGTGGATGTGACACAGATGCAAGGTCAAGTCGGATGCCCTTCTCCCAACAATAAGCCTCCACTTCTCCGAGTGACAAGTTGCTGCCGTTGTCGGTGATAATGCTATGTGGGAGACCAAATCTCACCACTAGATCCCGGACAAACCCGAGGGCAGTTGCCCCATCAAGCTTTCTAATGGGTTTAGCTTCTATCCATTTAGTGAATTTATCAACTGCTACTAGCAGATGTGTAAACCCACATGGTGTCGTTTGTAACGGTCCCACCATGTCTAGCCCCCAGACTGCAAACGGACAAGTTATTGGTATTGTTCGCAATTCTTCAGCAGGAACATGTGGTTGTCGGGCATAATACTGGCATCCCATGCATGTTTCGACCAGCTTGTCGGCGTCCGCCTTCGCGGCCAGCCAGTAGAATCCTTGCCGGAAGGTTTTCGCGACCAACGATCGAGGAGCGGCGTGATGCCCGCAATCTCCGAGATGGATTTCGCGTAGGATTTCAATACCTTCTAGCTGGGAAACACACTTTAGGTATACACCAGTAGTGCTCCTTTTGTAGGGTTGTCCATTGATTATGGTATAACCCTTTGCTCGTCGTACTATTTGCCGTCTTTCGACCTTGTCGTCGGGCAAAGTTTCGTGTTCGAGATATTCCATGAACGGTTTTGTCCAAGCCGGAGGGACCTTTGCCACCATGTGGACGAAAGAGTCAGCTCTATCCGGGTTGTCGATGTCGGCTCCCTTCACGAATGGTGTTCATAGATGCTCTAGGAAAACTCCTGGCGGAATTCGTTTGCGCCCTGATCCAAGCTTAGATAGCAGATCAGCCGCCTCGTTTTGCTCCCTAGGTACATCTTGACTTCGTAGCCCAAGAAGCTCTTGGCTATCTCGTCCACTTCGTCTCGATATGCCGACATCATAGGGTTCCGCGCATTCCAAGTGCCAGCCACCTGCTGGGCAACCAAGTCGGAATCTCCACAGCAAACTATGCGCTTGATGCCAATATCCTTGGCTACGCGTAATTCGTGAATGAGTGCTTCATACTCTGCCATGTTTTTCGTAGCCTCGAAGTGGATTTGCAGAACGTAGTGTAGCTTCTCGCCAGTTGGTGACTGTAGCAATACACCAGCCCCCGAGCCATTGAGAAGCTTTGATCCGTCAAAGTGCATCACCCAGTACTCTGGTTCCGGCAACGGAGTAGCATATGGCATCTCCGTCCAATCTGCAATAAAATCTGCCAAGGCTTGTGACTTGATAGCGCCGCGTCTCTTGTAGGTGATCTCGAAGGCGGCAAGTTCAATGCCCCACTTCGCGACCCTTCCCGTAGCGTTGCTGTTGTTGATAATGTTGGACAGTGGAGTCTTGCTCACCACTTTGATTGGGTGCTCTTGAAAGTAATGCCTCAGCTTCTGAGAAGCAAGGAATACTCCATAAGCTATCTTCTGGTAGTGCGGGTAACGCTGCTTGGACTCTGTCAAGACCTCGCTCACATAGTAAACTAGTCGTTGAACTCCGTGCTCATAGACTGGTTCCTTCCGCTCTACCAAGACGATGATGCTAATTACCCGGTTGGTTGCCGCCATGTAGACTAACAGGGGCTCTCCAGGATCGGGTGCTGCAAGGATGGGCGCTGAGGAAAGAATCTCCTTGAGATGCTTCAATGCTGCATCTGCCTCGTCCGTCCATGTGAATTTGTCCGCCTTCTTCAGCAACTTGTACAGCGGCAGAGCCTTCTCTCCAAGTCGGCTGATGAACCGACTAACTGCTGCAACACAACCTGTTAGTCATTGAATGTCCTTTAGGCATGTCAGACGGTTTATGTTTAAGATGGCCTTAATTTTCTCCGGGTTGACCTAGATTCCATGCTGGGAAACAATGAAACCCAACAATTTGCCGGCTGGAACCCCAAAGATGCACTTCTTAGGGTTAAGCATCATGTTATATTTCCGGAGATTATCAAAGGTTTCTTTTAAGTCGGAGATTAAGTCATTTGACTTTTTATACATCACCGCGATATCGTCCACATAGGCGTGAACGTTCCGACCAATTTGGTTGTGAAGGCAACATTGCATTGTCCGCTGGTACGTAGCACCTGCGTTTTTCAGCCCAAAGGGTATCGTAACATAGCATAACGTGCCGTATGGTGTAGTGAACGAAGTGGACAATTGGTCCGACTTCCTCATCTTGATCTGGTGGTATCCTGAGTTGCATGGAGAAAACACAAAATTTCTGAGCCAGCCGTCGAGTCAATGACTTGGTCAATGCGAGGCAAAGCAAACGGATCTTTGGGGCAAGCCTTGTTCAAGCCGGTGTAATCAACGCACATTCTTAATTCTTTGGTTCCCTTTTTGGGAACAAGTACAGGATTGGCCACCCATCGGGTGTGAATAACTTCTCAGATAAATCTAACCTTAAGTAACCTAGCTATCTCTTTGCCAATGGCGCGTCTCGTCTCGTCTCCGAAGCGTCGTAGAGGTTATTTCACTGGTTTGCATTTTGGATCAATGTTTAAGCTGTGCTCGACAAGTTCCCTAGGTACACCTTTCATGTCGGCAGGTTGCCAGGAAAAGATGTCCCTGTTCTCATGGAGGAACTCGATGAGCGCGCTTTCCTATTTGGGATCTAGGTTCGTCCCAATGGCGGTGGTCTTGGAGGCATCGCCTACCACAAGTTCCACCGGCTTGGTCTCGATGGCGGCCTTGAATGCAGGAGCGGAGTCGGAGATCTGCTTCTTCGACGCGGGCATCTCTGAGTCATCGACCTTGCTCTAGATCTCTTTGAATTCTTCGTTGTAGAGGACAGCTTCCGCGAAGGCTGCTGCATTAATCTCGCAGTCCCTTGCCTTGGTAAAGCTTCCGGATACGGTGATGACACCGTTTGGTCCGGGTATCTTGAGTTTGTTGTAGACGAAGAATGGCTTGGCCATGAAGGTGTGGAATATGTCGCGGCCGAATATGACGTGGCACACGCTCTTGAAGGGGACCGCCTCAAAGGTCATGCGCTCTTGGCGGTAATTATTAACATCGCCAAAGGCAACCTGAAGTGTGATGCATCCAAGGGACCGAGCCTCCCGACCAGGAACTACGCCGTGGAAGATGGTGTTGGTACGCCTTAGGTTTGCCTCCATCAAGTTCATCTTCTACAGTGTATCCAGGTACATGATGTTGATGCTGCTTCCACTATCCACCATATACTTGGTGAACTCAACGCCGTCAATCAAGGGGTTGATGACCATGGCGTATTGGTTCTCCGTAGGAATAAGGTCTGGGTGATCTGTCATGTCCCAAGTAATTGGAACCTCCGACCAGCGCAGGAATTGGGGAACTGGGGGTAGAGTAGCCATCAGGATCCTCAAAGAGGTCTTCTGTTGTCGGACGGTGGGGGTGCCAAGGAAAGTGTGGTAGACTGGCGCCTTCTTCACGAAGTGGTTCTTGCCCTTGTCTTCGCTCTTGGCGGCGTGCTTGGGGTCAACATCCTCGTCCATGTCACTTGAATCCTTGGACTCCTCCTCCTTCTTCTTCCCCTTGCCCTTGCCACGCGGTCTGTTCTTCTGACTTTGTTTGTAGCCGGACTCCGGGTCCTCCTTGAGGTTGTTGACGAACATGTAGTGTCGATTGGTATGGGTGGCCTTGCTGTTGACATCGAGGTGTACGAGACACGGCATATCGCGGTACTCCTCGTAGGTTTGGGGAACGCGGAGCAGTGCCGAGGTAGTTTCACTTCCTCGTTGCTGCCCACGACCAGCTCCCCGTCCTCGGCCACGTTGTCCACCATCACCTCGTCCTGCAAAGGTCATGGCGACCATGTCGGGAGTTTGCTTTTCTTCTGGAGCGGTTTTCCGCTTTGTACTGCTGTTCCTCCGAGCTTGAGTTGGAACGGCCGTTGCCGGCAGAGAGCCGCGAGCATCGTCGTCAGCAGCTGCGAACTCACTAGCCAACTGAATCATCTGGTTCAAGTCAAGCTGGTGATTGTCCTGCAAGTGCTTCAGCTTATGTCGGAGCAACGTGCCCCTTTCCAACCCATCAATGAAGGCGGCCATGGCGGTCTGAGTGTGCACTCCTGCGCAGGAATTCTTCATATCCAGCCAGCGAGAGAGGTAGGCACGAGATGTCTCGCCTTTCTCTTGCACGCACTGTTGTAGATCGCCAACAGTGCAAGGACGCTTGTACGTACCCTCGAAGTTCTTAGTGAATGCTTCTTGCATGTCCAACCAATTGCAGATGGATTTATCCGGCAAGTCATCAATCCATTGATGGGCCGTGCCCGCCAACATCAAAGGGAGGTACTTGACGGCGACGTTGGGGTTACCCCCGGCGATCTCCACCGCGTTGCCGTAATCCTGCAACCATTTAGCTGGCTTGGCGGTGCCGTCGTACGGCTTGATGGTCTTGTCAATCCGGAAACCTTTGGGGTAAGTTGCGGACCGTATCGCAGGTCCAAAGCAACGTGGTCCCAGGCATGGTCCTTCCCGAGCCTCGTGGATCTTATCGATCCGCGAACGTACGTCATACGGCTCCGGGTTTTTCTTCTTCTTGTCAACAGGGGATGGGCTGCGTGAACGACGCGGGCCTCCTCCGCCATGGTGACTGCTAGGTGGCGATGGAGGCGGAGGTCGCGGTGGGTTAGCCTTCTTGCTATTACCCTCCTGCGGTGCCTCACGCTTGTCGCGATTGCTTGCCGGATGCGGAGGGTCATGGCGCGACCTGCTCTTGTGTCCTTGGTTACGCTCTCCATCATGACGGGTCTGCTCCGTGTTGTCGCGGATGACGATGCCGCACTGCCTTGGCGGGGGCATATCCGTACGATGGTGAGCCTTGGGGTCTTCGTGATGTCGGGGGGATCGGGGCGGTGGCGATGGGCGACGAGGTCGGGCCTTTTCTCCGTGGTCGGAGGATATGGGGATAGCATCCTTCCTGTTGCGCACATCCCTCCGTCTTCGTTCTGATGAACCCGTCTGAGACCTGACATCAAGAGGAGATCTGTCCCTTGGTGGCTTATGCTGGCTAGACTGGCAAAACGCTGGGTCAGACTCAAGCCTCTAAGAGGTGGCCTTTTCCTGCTACTTCACCGCCTTGGCCACTAGGTCATAGACCTTTCCCACTGCCTCGGGCGATCTATCCTGCTCCAGAAGGGTCTTGGCAATGGTGAGGTTGAGGAGTGGAGTGGGCATCACCTGTTTTCCTTCGCTGTCAATGTATGGCTTGGCCTGTGCCGGCTTCGAGGGAGCCCATCCTAGGTTTTGCCGTACACCAGGATCGTTGATGACGCGAGCCGGAGTTTTCTTGGCCTTCTGCTGCTGCAGCAGAGTCTTGTACTCGGCCTCCATTGCTCTAGCTTTCTCTATGTACTTCTGCGCGTTGACCAGATCTCGATCTAGCTTAGCGCCTTGCTCCGCGATGGCATGCGCTTCCTCCAGCAGCTGCTGGCGCTTCTCGTCCAGCTGAGTCACGTTCCGGATATGAGCTACGGTCAGTGGCTCAACGAGGAGATTGTCGTACATCACTCTATCAGCTGGAGTAACTTGGGCAGCAGCAGACGTAGATGCCGGCGGCGGCAAGTTTGTGGTGTTGTTGTTGCTCGGGCCGGTGCCGAGTTCCTGCGGCTGCTGCACTGGATTAGACGGAGGAGGCATGACCTTTGCGCGATCATCGTCAGCAGAAATAAGTGACCCCTTCCCCTTTTCCAGCGTTGTAGGCGGAGCTCGTCCGGGTTGATATTCATCCATCGCTGTCCCAATGGTGACGAACACCTCTCGATACGTGACGTCATTGTTGGCTTGCTCGTCTCGCGTGTACTCCTCCTCCATCTCATGCATGGCAGAGTCTAGTTCCTCTCTACTGAAATCTATCTCCTCCGAATCTGCACTGAAGCTGGCGTATAGCGCATCAATCACAGAGTCGGAGGGTGCCAGGACTTCCTCGATGACGGGGGGTGGAGGTGCAACAGCAGCGACGACGACTGGAGGTGGTGGTGCAGCTGCGGCGATGGCGGCCAGAGGCGGTGGTGGCGGTGGCTAAATCGGAGGGGATCCGTCAATGAGCACAAGCGTTGTTTGAGCTGCCGCTTCAGCCTCCGCATAGTTGATGGTGCTAACCATGCCTTCGAAGGTAAGGCGTCCTGACGCCTGCTGCCGTCTTAGAGAATGCCGTAGAATCATGCCATGGTCCAGTCCTTCCACAAAATGATACATAGCATCATCATTGGGGTAATGGGCCAGATCGGCTCGTATACGGAGCCACCTGGCCAGGTAAGCGCGGGGGTTTTCGCCCTCTCTCTGAACGCAACGCGCCAAATCAAAGATGGTAACCACGCCGACGAACTTGGATCTCTGCTGTCCAGATGCACGGGCGAAGCCGGCGGACTTGCAGTGATCTTCCACCGTTATATCTTGCACAGGGGCGGTTTGGGTGGGCCTTGAATTTTTCCGATCTTTGTCGGCAAACTCCAACAAGAGATCCGACATCGATCCTTCCACGAACGTATCCTGCCCGTAGGCGGTCCGTGCGGGCCTTGATGCTCCTCCGACTCCCAGGGAACTAGTGCCCGAGTCCGTTTCGCCAATGAAGAGGTGGATGTCTCTGATAGGAACGATCGAACACCGCGTAGGGTTCGTCTTTGCCGGGATCCAGAACTCATCGAGAGGGACGATCGGAACGCTGCCAGAGAAGAGAACGCGACCGATGGCCACGGTTTCACCGATTCCCGTGAAGATCTTGGTACTCGCCTGCTGAAGAGCCTGAAGCGCCTCTTGCCCCACGGTGGGTGCCAACTATCGTGGTATTGCCGACGAGTACGCCATGGAGGGGTACTCACAGTGCGTGTTTAGAGACGTGGGGGAAGGCGGACGGTTGACGGGTATGAGGTAACACAGCTTACCCAGGTTCAGATCCCACAACGGTGGCGGAATCCTACTCCTGCTATAAATCACTATAATGGTAATACGCCGAGTTACAGAGATAGGTTCGCTGTGCGAGGTGTATGCTAATCGTACTTGGTCGTCTGAAGTTGTTCCCTAAAGGCTCCCATAGGCCCGACTTATATAGTCGCCAGGTCCTAGGGTTACAGGGAAAAGTCCCTAGCCAGACAGGTTACAGAGTCCTACACCGTCTATTACTAGTCTTGCGTGTCTTGTACTCCAAGGCTCCAGGTACGTCGGTGACTCCACCGTAGCCTTCCTTTATCCGGCATGGGCCTCCCTTCTGGATCCATATAACTAGGCCACCCAGCAGACCATAGGCCATGCTACCAACTGTGGGCCACCCAGGTTATCCGGATAGGAGACATGCTATGAGGATACCCATATAGCATATCCCCAACAGTCTACGCACTTATATTCTTATAGATAGTTGTTGGGCCTCCAAGTGTAGAGGTTTGTAGAACAGCAGCAAGTTTCCCTTAAGTGGATCACCCAAGGTTTATCAAACTCACGGAGGAAGTGGTCAAAGGTATTCCCTCTCAAGCAACCCTGCAATCAAGATACAAGAAGTCTCTTGTGTCCCCAACACACCCAATACACTTGTCAGGTGTACAGGTGCACTAGTTCGGAGAAGAGATAGTGAAATACAAGTGGTAATGGTGCCAGAAAATAGCTTCTGACTTGTTGTTGACGTGGGAGAACGTGTGTGAGTGCCAGAAAATACTTTGATGGAGCTTGACGTGGAGATAAAGACTAAAGCAAGCAAACATGCAACAGATCTAGTAGCAAACGGTGTTTCAATGTTTAGAAACAAGGCCTAGGGATCATACTTTCACTAGTGAACACTCTCTCATATAAATATCCTCTCATCATGATAATATTCTTAAGTACTCTCCGGTTGGACACTCTTATCATTCGTAGGGCTATAACAGCACTCCTCAAAGTCCGCCTTCCCCAATTTAGATAACCCCACACTGTCACCTTGAGCGCTAGATGGTTCCAACAAACACCACAATTTCATAGAGACATCCAAATCCAAATATAACTCATAACAAATATTCAATCTAGCCAAAGTGCCACACACGGTATGCACGTTGTCACTTTCACACACGTGGGGAAAATCATAGATCTATTAAAGCACAAAGAGTATTTATGTAGACTCAAACCTAAGTGCCACCATGGTGTGCACGCTTTCACTTGCATACACATGGGGAGAGCAGAGATCTAATGAAGCACTTGAGTAGCAAGGTAGATCTACTTGATTACAAAGCTCATGATCACAATATGACCATGCATAGAGAGAGAGAGAGAGATGAACATATAGCTACCGGTAGAGCCCTTAGCCTCGAGGAAGAACTACTCCCTCATCATCATGGGAATCAGCAACGGTGATGAAGATGGGATGGAGATCGATGGAGATGGCTCCGGGGGCACTTCCCCATACCAGCAGGGTGCCGGAACAGAGACTTTCTATCCCCCGAATCTCCCTTTCAGTGGCGGCGGCGCTACGGAGGTTTTCGTGGATTTCTTTTGGATGCCCTAGGGTTTTTGGGTCGGAGGCTTCTTATAGGCGAAGGGGGAGGCCGAGGAGGCAGCCAGAGGGCCCACACCCTCCCCAGGCACGGGCCAGGCTCGGCCGCGCCCAGGGGGGTCTAGCCACCCTATGGTGCCTCTCCGTCCCTCCTTTTGGATTCGTGTCCCTCACGAAAAGTTATTGACTTTGGCTTTTGTCCCATCCAATTCCGAGAATATTGATTTTCTGCCTTTCTGGAACCAAAAACAGAAGAAAATAGGCAACTAGCACTGTGGCATCTTGTTAATAGGTTAGTTCCAAAATATATATAAAAACACCTGAAAGTGTAGACAAAGAAAAGCAAAGTAGATACAAAACAAGCATGGAGCATCAAAAATTATAGATACGTTTCCGACCTATCAAGCATTCCCAAGCTAAACTCCTGCTCGTCCTCGAGTAGGTAACTGATAAAAAGAATAATTTTTGAGTTGACATGCACCATCAAAACCAAGATCAAACCATTTGCAAGCATTGAAAGCTGGGATCAAACAAATCTAAACATGTGCATGAAAGATGGAGTTCTAACAATAGGACATAGTAACTATGCATGCAACATGACAAGCTACAAACAATGATCATGAATAATATGCAATGAAAAACGTTTGTTTGTTTCACATACAGAAAACATAGCATAGTGGCAATCAGCTTGTCCCTCATAGAGTAGAAATATAGATGCATAGGACACCTTCAAAGTTCACAAGGGTGACTAGAAACAAATAGCACAGGAACAAGTAATATCACAATATGCATCAATAAATAAGTTTTGGAACGCTGCACACATAATGACAACTATGCTCTCTTAATGGTGTCTAAAGGTAGAAGGTGGAGACTCAATAGTGGTGGAAGAAAGGCCCTTTTTGTAAAGGAAGCAGGGATTACAAGTTTCAAAAAGAGCTTGCAAAAATTATGGTACTTGTTAGCTTTCAGCCCTCATTGCCCCTATCATAAGAATCTTGAAGTGATTAAGGTTAAAGTGAACAAAGATGGAGTATATGCTTGACGAAGTATAAGTTGGCAATCTCAAGTCCCTTGAATACGAGGGCAACACCTCATGCTACTCAACTTCAGTCACCTGTAAGTTATTGTCATTGTAAGTACATGCGTATCATAGAGAACCGCCAACGGGGTACCCCTTGCACATGGTACAGGAGCTATCCCATAACCAAACTGACAAGGCAAGCAGACAGTGAGCATCTCAGCAATCTTCTTATGTACCATGGGAATATGGTGCTTTTTTCTCTCTTTCCTCTTTTCTCAATGTGTCTCTTTTTATAAGAAGAATGCTTCATAGATGTCACTATGGTGATGCTGCCAGTTTCCACCATGATTAGGCATGGCTTAGGCTAGTGGCCCAGGCGTTTCTCTAACATAGGATACAAACTCCATGGACTTACAAGTTCCCTCTTTATTTCACAATGGTGACATCCATAGACAAAAGAGCATGATATCAACTAAGTACAAAGTACAAGTGCAATGTTGAAAACGTTCCCCGTGACAGCACGGTTCTGCTAATTCCAACGTATAAGTGCAAGCATATACAACATAGAAGACACAATGGTTCAAGTTTATTAGGGGCAAAGAATACAAAGTGTGCCATCAAGTTTGTGAGGGCTTTAATCACTAATTTTTCACATAACAAAATAGTTTTTAATTGGAAGATAGCTGAAAACAAGAATATACTTGGAATGGTGTAACACACCATGCATAGGAGTTTATAGTGGACACTTTGGAATAACTTGGTTTCTTGGGAGTTGGAAGCATGATTAGAACTTACTCATACAAGTGGAGGCTAGCAAAAGACTGGGAGCAACCAACTAAGAGAACATAATGGCCATAATCATGCAGAGAAACAAATCATTACTAATCAAAGCATAGAGTGGTACTACAAGTCAAGGACTAAATGATCATAGAGGCTATGGTGACTTGTTCATAGTCATAACATGGTGTGAGCATGTGCCAAGTCAACCCAAACAAAGCATCAAAGGAGAATACCGCAATACTATGCTTTTGTATGCTAAAACAACGCATGATTCCGTCAAGGCACATTAAGTCATGCTAAAACAATAATCACTAAGCATAAGGTCAAAACAAGATCTAGCATGACATGATAAAGTCTAAGCCACAGTCAAAACAAGCTCCCTATTGTACCACTTAAGCATGAAGCTTTCTACTCTTTCCAACACCAATCAACCTATTTGAAACAACTCACAAAGATAATAATCAATAAAGACCAGTGAGCTTGTCTCACAAATCCACAAAGAAGAACTAAAAAGTTCTAAGCTGAAAGCACAAGAAAACTAAGGCTGAACGCAGTGCTAGCAATAGTGAACACTCACAAAACAATAATAGTGAAAACTAGAGTGTTCTAGGCAATGGAAACAGAGTGTGTCTCTATTCAAAAGAAGTGTGGTGTGACCAACCAACTTACTCAAGCAAACTAAGCAAACTAAAACTAAGACGCTCCAAGAACAAAACAACTGTGCATGAAACAATAAAAACGAAGTGTCTAGACATACCTGAGCCTTTTATTGATGAAGAAGGTGATGCCTTAGGCGTCCCCAAGCTTTGACGCTTGTACCTCTTGGATATTTCTTGGGGTGACATGGGGTGGCATCCCCAAGCTTGAGCTTTTTTCCATTCTTCATCTCATTACATCATTCTTTCTCTACACCTGCAAATTTTCCTTCATACAAAACTTTACACAATCTTCATTAGCAACATTAGTGTATTCAAAAGATAATAGACCTTTAGGTAAAGCTTTGGAACAGCAAGACTTTTCACTAAAAACACAAGCTACTGTATCAACTCCTTTAAAAATATCAATTTCTCAAAAAGATCCCAAAAAGGAATCAATAAGAAGCAAATGTAAATAATGGCAGCAATCTGTCAAAATAGACCAGCAGGTAGAAACCGATTTTTTCGAAGACCTTATGTTGCTCAAATCAAAAAGTGTTAAGCTAACAAAAGTTAGCTAACATACTGGGGGATTCACTCGTAAATTTTCATCTCAATACGACTTACATAGATTCCTCACGAAGTTTTATGGTGGAGAACAAAAATCTGTTTCAGGACAGCAACTCCCCAAATCTTACTTCCCTCTCATTAGAGGTCATTCTTGGCACAAAAAGTCAAAAAAAAAGGATAAGGAGAGGTTATTATAGAAGTAATAACTTCCAAGACTTAAGAAAACTCTTGGGTTATCTCCCAACAAGTACTTTTCTTTAACGCCTTTAAGTTAGGCTTGATAGTTTGAGAAGATGCTCACATAAGAAATATGAATTGAAGTAAAAGAGAGCATCAAGAAGAAAATTCAAAACACATTTAAGTCTAACCCACTTCCTATGCATAGGAATATTGTAAATAAACAAGTCATGCAAGCACAAAGCAACAAGCATAGGGAAGCAAGACAAATGCAACTTCAAAATTTTCAAGATAAAGAGGGGAAACTTAATATTGTTGAGATACATAAAACCATGTTTCCCTCTCTCATAATAACTTTTAGTAGCAACATGAATAAAATTAACAATATAAGTATCACATAAAACATTCTTATCATGATCCACATGCATAAAATTATTATTACTCTCCACATAAGCAAAGGCATTCTTATTAATTGTAGTGGGAGAAAATTCAACAAAATATCTATCATTATTATTCTCATCACCATAATCATCAAATATATGAGGCATATTGTAATCACAATAAATTTTCTCCTCAATAGTAGGTGGACTAAAAATATCATACTCGTCATTGTAATCATCATATATTGGAGGTTTAGTATCATCATAAGCAATAAAATAGCTATCTTCTAAAGCTAGGGGACTAAAAAGATCATTTTCATAAAAACTAGCTTCCCCAAGCTTAGACTTTTCCATAGCATTAGCAATAATGGTGTCCAAAGAGTTCATACTAATAATATTGCTATTAGCATGCAAATAAAGTTCCTTAGGTTTTTTAATTTTCTCTTCAAACACTTCATGTCCTAACTCAAGATAAACACTATAAAACTCTCTAATTTTGTTGTTGTTTTTCATTAAGCCTAACTAGTGAAAACAAGAAACAAAAATACAAAATTAAAGAATCTAAAGGAAATAACTTCGAGCACTCACACCGGAGGATGTGAGTACCTCTTACCTTACCTCCCCGACAACGGCGCCAGAAAAGAGCTTGATGTCTACGCACTTCTATTCTGGTAGACAGTTGTTGGGCCTCCAAGTGCAGAGGTTTGTAGAACAACAGCAAGTTTCCCTTAAGTGGATCACCCAAGGTTTATCGAACTCATGGAGGAAGTGGTCAAAGGTATTCCCTCTCAAGCAACCCTGCAATCAAGATATAAGAAGTCTCTTGTGTCCCCAACAAACCCAATACACTTGTCAGGTGTATAGGTGCACTAGTTCGGCGAAGAGATAGTGAAATACAAGTGGTAACGGTGCCATAAAATAGCTTCTGCCTTGTTGTTGACGTGGGAGAACGTGTGTGAGTGGCACAAAATACTTTGATGGAGCTTGACGTGGAGATAAAGACTAAAGCAAGCAAACGTGCAACAGATCTAGTAGCAAATGGTGTTTCAATGTTTAGAAACAAGGCCTAGGGATCATACTTTCACTAGTGAACACTCTCTCATATAAATATCCTCTCTTCATGATACTACTCTTAACTACTCTCCGGTTGGACACTCTAATCATCGGTAGGGCTATAACAGTACTCCTCAAAGTCCGCCTTCCCCAATCTTGATAACCCCACACTGTCACCTTGAGCGCTAGATGGTTCCAAAAAACACCACAATTTCATAGAGAGATCCAAATCCAAATATAACTCATAACAAATATTCAATCTAGCCAAAGTGCCACACACGGTATGCACGCTGTCACTTTCACACACTTGGGGAAAGCATAGATCTATTAAGTCACAAAGAGTATTTATGTAGACTCAAACCTAAGTTCCACCATGGCGTGCACACTGTCACTTTCACGCACATGAGGAGAGCAGAGATCAAATGAAGCACTTGAGTAGCAAGGTAGATCTACTTGATTACAAAGCTCATGATCACAATATGACCATGCATAGAAGGAGAGAGAGATGAACACATAGCTACCGGCAGAGCCCTTAGCCTCAAGGAAGAACTACTCCCTCATCATCATGGGAATCAGCAACGGTGATGAAGATGACGATGGAGATCGATGGAGATGGCTCCGGGGGCACTTCCCCGTCCCGGCAGGGTGCTGGAACAGAGACTTCCAGTCCCCCGAATCTCCCTTTCGGTGGCAGCGGCGCTACGGAGGTTTTCGTGGATTTCTTCTGGATGCCCTAGGGTTTTTCGGTCGGAGGCTTCTTATAGGCTAAGGGGGAGTCCGAGGAGGCGGCCAGAGGGCCCACGCCCTTCCTAGGTGCGGGCCAGGCTTGGCCAAGCCCAGGGGGGTCTGGCCACCCTCTGGTGCCTCTCCGTCCCTCCTTCTGGATTCGTGTCCCTCACGGAAAGTTATTGACTTTGGCTTTTGTCCCGTCCAATTCCGAGAATATTGATTTTCTGCCTTTCTGGAACCAAAAACAGAAGAAAACATGCAACTGGCACTGTGGCATCTTGTTAATAGGTTAGTTCTAGAAAAGATATAAAAACACCTCAAAGTGTAGACAAAGCAAAGCAAAGTAGATACAAAACAAGCATGGAGCATAAAAAATTATAGATACGTTTCCGACGTATCAGCCTACCAGGCCAAACTTGCCTCCATCGCCACGCAGGTCCTGAACATGCCATTGTGCGTCCTGGTCGGGTCGCCCCGAAGCTGAGCCATGACATGGGGAAGTAGCGCAAGGTGCTCGTCCGCATCTTCTCATAGGCCAGGAACATGTATTACGGCGGCGGCGACGTGCATAAGACAGCCAAAGGGGAACGACGGACCTAGACGCCGGTGCTGAGTTCCTAGAGACGATGACACTAAGCTCATAGCAGGAGAAGCAGCTCAAGCATATGGGCGCGACGGTGCGGAACGCGTCCAGGTACCTCAACATCAGGCTAAAGATGAGCGAGGAGCGAGAGGCGGCGGCAGGGGGCTCATGGCCAAGATTTCAGCCACACAGCTCTCCACCCTCTCCGTGTTCTACCACTCCATGGGTATCATCTTCTCCGACGTGCTCGACGCCAAGAAGCCTGCTGCAACTCTGCACAAGTGACCTAAAAATAAAAGGAAAAAGATACTATGCCCCTCGGATCCCGTAACTTTTATCCCCCGGGTCGTCGTCGAGCGTCGGCTCATGTCGTGGTGGTCCCGGGGCGCACCTTATCGTTCCCCAATCCTCCTTTTTCCGTGTTCCTATTCCTTCCAGCCTAGCGCCATGGCCGCATGAGGTAGCGCTGTTGGCCCACACCCCGTCGGCCGAAGCCCCCATGTCCTCCTCCTCCGCCCTCCCTACTTCGGCGAGCCCCACACTCATGCTACTCGTGCATCGTACCATCTTTTCCTCGGTCGGCGTACGTACATGCCATCAAGCCGTCGCACCCGTTCGTCCCCCATATTGTTCTGGCCGACACCATCGCACACTCATTCGTACTGCCCACGCCCGTCCTGCCTCGCACTGGCCAGGCCCGTGCCCGTCCCGCCATGAGAGGGTCCTCTCACGCGACCTCCCCCATGCGAGCTCCACGACGCTCGCTGCCCTTCGCTGCCTTGCACCGCGGCCGCTTCTACCCTAGCACCATAGCAGCCTCCTGCTCCACCACCTCCCATGGTGTCGCCCATGAATCTGCGCTCCTCCCAAATGTTGGCAGCATTTAAGGATCGCAATTTTACCCATGGGTATGGGTACCCGCAGTACCGTACCCGCATGGGTAGGGTATGGGCACACTTTTATACCCACGGGTAATAACCATACCCTACCTGTTAAGTTACGGGTACGGGCACAGGTATAGACTTATACCCATGGGTATACTCATACCCTGCCCGTTTAAACTAACATGTCAAACTTAACTCTAGAGTGTCAATCTATGCGGCAAGAAGCCTAGGGACAAATATGCGATTGTGAATTCTAAACTTTGATACTTTCATGTACTCGTCTACCTACTATTAGGTACAGATAATTGTATTTTTTCCAAATATATGTTATTGATGAACATACTTGTGAATAACTTGTGTATTATTGGATCTACCCATCGGATACCCAATGGGTATGGGTACCTGATACGTCGGAAACGTATCTATAATTTTTTATGTTCCATGCTTTTTTGGTATATACTTTGCTTTGTTTTGTCCACACTTTGAGGTGTTTTTATATGTTTTCTGGTACTAACCTATTAACAAGATGCCACGGTGCCACTTGCCTGTTTTCTTCTGTTTTTGGTTCTAGAAAGGCAGAAAATCAAGATTCTCGGAATTGGACGGGACAAAAGCCAAAGTCAAATTTTGCCGTGGGGAACACGAAGCCGGAGTACGAGACGGAGGAGACCCACCAGGGGTCCACACCGCCAGGCCGCGTGGGTGGATCCACCCCACGTCTGGGGGGTGCAGCCGCCCTGGTGCCCCCTACCTCGCCTCTTCGCCTATAACAAGCCCCCGAAAACTAAACCCTAAGTACCCGATCAAAAATCCATGAAATCGTCTATAGCCGCCGCCACAATCATCCCTAGATCAGGGAGAATCTGAAGCTTTTCTCGGCACCATGCCAGAGGGGAGATCATCCTGGAGGCCTTCTTCTTCATCATGCCAACCTCCGGTATGAAGCGTGAGTAGTTCCACTTTGGACTACGGATACATGTAGTAGATATATGGTTGTATCTCCTCCTTGTTCTTTCATGTCTAGATCTTGTGAGCTCCATTCATGATCAAGATCTCATCTATTTGTAATCATGCATGTTGTGTTTGCGGGGATTCGATGGATATTGAGATTACTATGTCAGATTGATTAATGGTTTTGTCTTATTGATTCTATCATGTATATGTTGTTTGTGATCTTGCATGCTCTTCGTTGTTAGTAGCTAACTTGGCCAAGTAGTTGCTAGTGACTCCAAGAGGGGGTATTTATGCTCGATAGTGGGTTCATGAAGGGAATATGCCCTGAGAGGCAATAATAAAGTGTTTATTATGTGTATTCCAAGTATATGACAGATGTTTATTTTGCATGCTATAATTGTATTAATACGGAAACGTTAATACATGTGTGTTTAATAAACAAACAGAAAGTTCCTAGTTATGCCTCTCTCATAAACTAGCTCATTGATTAACAAGATGATCAAGGTTTCCTGATCATGGAAATTGGATGTTGTTAATAACGGGATCACAACATTAGTGTAATGGTGTGATGAACATTCATCCGAAGTATAGCATTACGATCAAAGTCATTGAGTTTATATTGCTATAACAACTTACGAAGTGATCCAAATCCTTAGACCATGAGATCATGTCAATCACTAACACCGGAAGAGTTTCTTGATCACATCAAACGTCACACCGTAACAGGGTGATTATAAAGATGGATTCATAACTAATAAAGTGTTATGTTGAGGCTCATGGATCGAGAGTGGAATTTGTTCATCCCGATGATGGATAGATATACTCTGGGCCCTCTCGGTGATATCACATTGATTAGCTTGCAAGCAAGTGATTTGATCACTAGAATGTTATATCACAGGAACGAGAAAAGAGTGCATGTCGGTAACGAGATCAAACTAGGTATGGAGATACCGATGATCGAATCTCGGACATGTAATATATCGTGAAACAAAGGGATTAAGATACTAGCGTAAAAGGTTCTGACGATCACAAGAAAGTCATTGTTGAATGTGTGGGAGTCAGTATGGGTCTCCAGATCCCGCTTCTGATTATTGATCCGAGAGGGGTCTCGATCATGTCCGCATTATTCACGAACCGTAGGGTGACACACTTAAGAGACACCGACATCCAATTGGAGCAAATGTTTCATGCCGAAAGAATGAACAAGTGTAGGAATTTATTTCGGGTTATTTCACTAGATACCGAAACAGGTTTTCGGGTGAAATTGCATAAAGTGGTTATGCATGTGAAATAGAATTCTAGCAAGGGGTTATTTGTGAATGTTTGTCATTAAAGTAATTGACAAAATTCTGAATAAAATAAAAGAGTTTTATTTAATGAGAGTTTGCATTAAATTTGGTGGAAATTTAATGGGAATTTGAGTGGACTTTTGAGTGGAGGGAATTTAAAGGAGATTTGTGAGTGGAGTGTCCACCCACATGAAGAGGGGAGGGCAAGGGGGCAGCCCCCATGCGCCGGCCACCCCCTTGGGGTCCCCCCCTCCTCCTATAAAAGGAGCCCCCCTCCTCACTTGTCTCACACACCTCCTCATGAAGGATATCTCTCCCCCTCTATAATTTATCCCCCATGGTCTCGGACTAGCGAGATACATGTTCCCGGTGGCTATTCGGCAAGAAAGAGTTGTGCTTCCGCTGCATCGCTGGAGCGAGGAGGCGGAGGTTGCTCGGTGCCTTGAACGTGTGTGCGAGCACGGATGCCCTGCTGATTTGCGGCGCTAGGACTTCCTCTCGATCTTGAGATCGGCAAGAGATCGTCTACATCAACCACGAGTTGAACTCGTTAAGCTTTGTCGGTCTTCAATGGTATGTTCTCTACGGATATACATCCGCCCGTTGTTTGTATCTAGTAGATAGATCTTGGTATACAATTTACATCGTAGGAAAATTTTTGTTTTCTATGCTGCGAACCCTACAGTGGTATCAGAGCCGGATCTATGCGTAGATACTTTACAGGGTAGTACACATATGAGTATGTGGGCGATGATGATCATGTTGTTTCTCCTTTGTTGTAATTTTGGATATTGGTGGCATAGTGGGATGAAGCGGCCCGGACAAACTTTACATGTCCTCGCACATGAGACCTGTTCCACGCTTGACATGCAACTAGTTTGCATAAGTGGCTAGCGGGTGTCTGTCTCTCCTACTATAGTCAATATCTATTTTGCAAGCGAGTTGTCAATAATTTGATTATCCTCGTTGTGGTTCATGTTCGTAGGTAAGAACGGTTCTATCTCGAAAGCCCTAAGCCACGTAAAACTTGCAATGGATAAATTAGAGGCGTCTAGTTTAGATTGTTGCTGGGCTAGTGTTATGATATGGTAGTGTTGTCAGTAGAAGTATGAGATGATACTCTTACAACACACATAGCGTGTAAAATCCATAGACCTTGGATTTACACATATAGGTATGATAGTGATCATACCACGATGCACATGATAGAGATCATCTGCGGAAACCATATAATTTCACTAATAAACATATGATGTTTGATAGCATCTTATATTGCTTGTTTAGCGCTTTGTTAGCATAATAAGATGTTCCCTCATTTAAATATCAAGATAAGAATGTGTTCTTCCTTTAGTATGCACCGATTATGTTTTCGTCGCTCCAAGACATCACGTGATGATCGGGTGTTCTTGGATCCACGACCATATTTCGGGTGTAAAACAGTTACACACGCGAATACTAAGGTTCTAACTTGGAGAGCCTAGCATGTACAGACATGGCCTCGGAACACGGACCGAAAGGTTAAGCATGAGTCATATAGTTGATATGATGCCCATTTGATGCTCGCCTTTGAAGCTATACCGACTCGCGTGATGATCGGACTTGGTATAGTGGATTTGGTTCATGTAATCACCAAAAAGGCACGAGGGATGTCGTTTTTGAGTGGGAGTTCATTCGTAATATAGATTAGTTGAACTCAATCTATCATACACTTAGTCTAAACTTTACAAATTCTGTTGTAGATGGCACCACCTGCTTTTAATTTCAATGTGTTTATGGAGAAAGAGAAACTAGCAACGAACGGTAGCAACTTTACCGAATGGGCCATGAATTTGAGGATTCTCCTCTCTGCTGCACAAAAGCAATATGTGCTAGAAGCGCCATTAGGCCCCCCACCTTTAGATGATGCCCCTGACGAGGAGAAGAATGTCTATCAGACTCGTCAGGAGGATCACAACTTAGTTCATTGTGGCATATTGTATGGGCTAGAGCCGGAACTTCGAAAGCGTTTCGAAAACGGCAATGCATTTGATACAATGGGTGAGTTGAAAATGATTTTCGACACACATGCTGCTGTAGAGAGCTACAACGCTTCAGAAAAGTTCTTTAGCTGCATGATGGAAGAGCACAGCTCCGTTAGTGAGCATGTACTCAAGATGTCGGGTTACGCCGATAAGCTTGTGTCCTTGGGAATATCGATTCCCATTGACTTAGGCATCCATCGTGTTCTGCAGTCTCTGCCACCTAGCTATAAGAGCTTCCTGATGAACTATAATATGCAAGGCATGAAGAAGTCTCTCCCCGAGCTTCTGTCAATGCTTAAAACTGCAGAAGTGGAGATCAAAAAGGAACATCAAGTGTTGATGATCAATAGGAACACTGGTTTCAAGAAAGACAAGAAGGGAAGTAAGGGCGGCAAGCCTGTTGCCGAGCTTGAAAAGAAACCCCGAGTTGGACCTAAGTCTGATTCCGAGTGCTACTATTGTAAGGGGACTGGCCACTGGAAGCGCAACTGCCCCAAGTATCTGGCAGACAAAAAGGCCGGCAAGGCAAACAAAGGTATATATGATATACATGTTATTGATGTGTACTTGACTAGTGCTCGCAGTAGCACCTGGGTATTTGATACCGGTTCAGTTGCTAATATTTGTAACTCGAATCAGGGGCTGCGGAACAAGCGACCGCTAGCAAGGGGTGAGGTCAAGATGTGTGTCGGCAATGGATCAAGCGTTGATGTGATTGCCGTCGGAACGCTTCCTCTCCACTTGCCGTCGGGATTAGTTATAAACTTGAATAAATGTTATCTGGTGCTTGCACTGAGCATGAACATTGTATCTGGATCGTGTTTGATGCGAAGTGGTTATTCATTTAAATCCGAGAACAATGGTTGTTCCATTTATATGAATGAAATCTTTTATGGTCATGCACCGATGATGAATGGTTTATTTCTATTAGATCTCGATGATAATGTTACACATATTCATAATGTTGATGCTAAAAGGATTAAACTTAATGATGATATATCCGCATATATGTGGCACTGCCGTCTAGGTCATATTGGCGTTAAACGCATGAAGAAGCTACATTCAGATGGACTTTTGGAATCACTTGATTATGAATCATTTGATACATGTGAGCCATGCCTTATGGGAAAGATGACTAGAACGCCGTTTTCCGGTTCAATGGAACGGGCGACAGATTTATTCGAAATCATACATTCTAATGTATGTGGTCCAATGAGTGTGTCGGCGCAAGGTGGATATCGTTATTTTGTTACTTTCACGGATGATTTGAGTAGATACGGTTATATCTACTTGATGAAAAACAAGTCTGAAACCTTTGAAAAGTTCAAGGAATTTCAGAATGAAGTGGAAAATCATCGTAATAGAAAGATCAAATTTATATGGTCCGACCGTGGAGGTGAGTATCTAAGTTACGAGTTTAGCACTCACATTAAAGAGTGTGGAATTGTTTCACAACTCACACCTGCCGGAACACCACAGCGAAATGGTGTGTCGGAACGTCGTAATCGTACTTTATTAGATATGGTTCGATCTATGATGTCTCTGACGGACTTGCCGTTCTCATTTTGGGGTTATGCATTAGAAACTGCTGCATTCACTTTAAATCGGGCACCATCTAAATCCGTTGAAAACACACCGTATGAATTGTGGTTTGGAAACAAACCTAAGCTGTCATTTCTTAAAGTTTGGGGATGCGATGTTTATGTGAAGAAACTTCAACCCGATAAACTCGAACCCAAAGCGGAAAAATGCGTCTTCATAGGATACCCTAAAGAAACTATTGGGTATTCCTTCTATCACAGATCCGAGGGCAAGGTTTTTGTTGCCAAGAATGGATCCTTTCTAGAGAAAGAGTTTCTCGCGAAAGGTGTGAGTAGTCGGAAGGTAGAACTAGAAGAGGTTGTGGAACCTTCTCTTCAAAGTATGGCGAGTAGCGCAGCGCCGGAAGTTGTTCCGGAGTTGGCTCCACCTGTTGAAGATGGAACTAATGATAATGATCATGAAACTCCGAAAGAGAGTACTACCGAACCTCGCAGGTCAAACAGGACGCGTGCAGCTCCCGAGCTGTACGGAAATCCAGTCATGAATTTCATGGTTGATGAAAATGATGACCCTGCGACGTATGAAGAAGCGATGATGAGCCCGGATTCCAACAAATGGTTAGAAGCCATGAAATCCGAGATGGAATCCATGTATGAAAATCAAGTTTGGAACTTGGTGGAATTACCTCATGACCGAAAGGCCGTGGAGAACAAATGGATTTTCAAAAGGAAAACTGATGCTGATGGTAATGTGACCGTCTATAAAGCTCGACTTGTCGCAAAGGGGTTTCGACAAATTCAAGGAGTTGACTACGATGAGACTTTCTCCCCCGTAGCGATGCTAAAGTCAGTTGGGATTATGTTAGCAATTGCTGCATATTTCTATTATGAGATATGGCAGATGGATGTCAAAACCACGTTTCTCAATGGTAATATTGAAGAAGAGTTGTATATGATACAACCAAAGGGTTTTGTCGATCCTAAGGATGCTAACAAGGTGTGCAAGCTTCAGCGATCCATCTATGGATTGAAGCAAGCATCACGAAGTTGGAATCTCTGCTTTGATGAGGTGATCAAAGAGTTTGGATTTGTCCAAACTTATGGAGAAGCTTGTATTTACAAGAAAGTGAGTGGGAGCAATGTGGCATTTCTGATATTATATGTGGATGACATATTATTGATCGGAAATGATATAGATCTTTTAAACAGTGTTAAAAGTTATCTAAACAGCAAATTTTCAATGAAGGACCTAGGTGAAGTGTCATACATATTAGGCATAAAGATCTATAGAGATAGATCTAGGCGCCTAATAGGGCTATCGCAAATTACATACCTTGATAAGATTTTAAAGAAGTTTATAATGGACGGAAGTAAGAAGGGGTTCTTACCTATGTTGCAAGGCAAGACATTGAGTAAGACTCAAAGTCCGGCTTCGGCGGAAGAAAGAGAGATAATGGACAAAGTCCCCTATGCTTCAACCATAGGCTCTATAATGTACGCCATGCTATGTACAAGACCGGATGTGGCACATGCTATTAGTTTGACTAGTAGGTACCAATCGGATCCAGGTTCGGAACACTGGATAGCGGTCAAGAATATCCTTAAGTACTTACGAAGAACTAAGGATATGTTTCTTGTATACGGAGGTGAAGAAGAGCTCGTCGCTAAGTGTTATGTCGACGCTAGCTTTGAAACCGATCCGGATGACTCTAAGTCTCAATCCGGATACGTATTTCTCATGAATGGCGGAGCGGTTAGTTGGAGGAGCTCCAAACAACCTGTGGTAGCGGGATCAACAACGGAGGCCGAATATGTTGCCGCTTCAGAAGCGGCTCAGGAAGCAGTTTGGATGAAGGAGTTCATATCTGAACTAGGAGTGGTGGCAAACGCTTTGGACCCAATGGTGATCTATTGTGACAACAATGGTGCCATTGACAATGCCAAAGAGCCAAGGTCTCACAAGCATTCCAAGCATATTAAGCGCCGGTTTCACTCCATCCGCGAGCATGTCAAGGATGGAGATATAAAGATTGATAAAGTACATACGGATCTCAATGTAGCAGATCCGTTGACTAAAACTCTCCCTAGAGCAAAACATGATCAACACCAGAACTCAATGGGTGTTAGATTTATCACTATGTAACTAGATTATTGTCTCTAGTGCAAGTGGGAGACTGAAGGGAATATGCCCTGAGAGGCAATAATAAAGTGTTTATTATGTGTATTCCAAGTATATGATAGATGTTTATTTTGCATGCTATAATTGTATTAATACGGAAACGTTAATACATGTGTGTTTAATAAACAAACAGAAAGTTCCTAGTTATGCCTCTCTCATAAACTAGCTCGTTGATTAACAAGATGATCAAGGTTTCCTGATCATGGACATTGGATGTTGTTAATAACGGGATCACAACATTAGTGTAATGGTGTGATGAACATTCATCCGAAGTATAGCATTACGATCAAATTCATTGAGTTTATATTGCTATAACAACTTACGAAGTGATCCTAATCCTTAGACCATGAGATCATGTCAATCACTAACACCGGAAGAGTTTCTTGATAACATCAAACATCACACCGTAACAGGGTGATTATAAAGATGTATTCATAACTAATAAAGTGTTATGTTGAGGCTCATGGATCGAGAGTGGAATTTGTTCATCCCGATGACGGATAGATATACTCTGGGCCCTCTCGGTGATATCACATTGATTAGCGTGCAAGCAAGTGATTTGATCACTAGAATGTTATATCACAGGAACGAGAAAAGAGTGCATGTCGGTAACGAGATCAAACTAGGTATGGAGATACCGATGATCGAATCTCGGACATGTAATATATCGTGAAACAAAGGGATTAAGATACTAGCGTAAAAGGTTCTGACGATCACAAGAAAGTCATCGTTGAATGTGTGGGAGTCAGTATGGGTCTCCAGATCCCGCTTCTGATTATTGATCCGAGAGGGGTCTCGATCATGTCCGCATTATTCACGAACCGTAGGGTGACACACTTAAGAGACACCGACATCCAATTGGAGCAAACGTTTCATGCCAAAAGAATGAACAAGCGCAAGAATTTATTTCACTAGATACCGAAACAGGTTTTCGGGTGAAATTGCATAAAGTGGTTATGCATGTGAAATAGAATTCTAGCAAGGGGTTATTTGTGAATGTTTGTCATTAAAGTAATTGACAAAATTCTGAATAAAATAAAATAGTTTTATTTAATGAGAGTTTGCATTAAATTTGGTGGAAATTTAATGGGAATTTGAGTGGACTTTTGAGTGGAGGGAATTTAAAGGAGATTTGTGAGTGGAGTGTCCACCCACATGAAGAGGGGAGGGCAAGGGGGCAGCCCCCATGCGCCGGCCACCCCCTTGGGGTTCCCCCCTCCTCCTATAAAAGGAGCCCCCCTCCTCACTTGTCTCACACACCTCCTCGTGAAGGATCTCTCTCCCCCTCTAGAATTTATCCCCCATGGTCTCAGACTAGCGATATACATGTTCCCGGTGGCTATTCGGCAAGAAAGAGTTGTGCTTCCACTGCATCGCTGGAGCGAGGAGGCGGAGGTTTATCGGTGCCTCGAACGTGTGTGCGAGCACGGATGCGCTGCTGATTTGCGGCGCTAGGACTTCCTCTCGATCTTGAGATCGGCAAGAGATCGTATACATCAACCACGAGTTGAACTTGTTAAGCTTTGTTGGTCTTCAAGGGTATGTTCTCTACGGATATACATCCGCCCGTTGTTTGTATCTAGTAGATAGATCTTGGTATACAGTTCACATCGTAGGAAAATTTTTGTTTTCTATGCTGCGAACCCTACAGTTCATGCCTCTACTTAATCATGGGAAGTGACAGAAATCTCTATGGTTGTAGATGTGATGTTTCCACTAGTGTGAAAACAACGGTATCTTGTTCATGGAACAAGTGGATTGTTTACCTTACACACTTTGCTTAAAGCAGTTGTCTGTTGCTTGCAACTTAATACTGGAGGGGGTTCGGATGATAACCCAAAGGTGGACTTCTAGTCATAGATGCAGTTGGATGGCGGTCTATGTATCTTGTTGTATTGCCCAGTCGAATCTCATAGGATCTTTATGTCTAGTATTGCATTGTTATGCCTTGCTCAGTCCTGTCAATTGCCCTACTGTAATTTGTTTACCTAGCATGCCATGTTTGTTTATCTAAGGAGAACACCTCTAGTGAACTATGGACCCCGGTCCAATATTTACCATTGATACATTTTCCAATGTTACTGTTTACTTGCTGCAAACCATCATCACCTTTCACACCATACAGTTAATCCTTTGTTATAGCAACCGGTGAGATTGACAACCTCACTGTTAGTTGGGGAAAAGTCTTGAGTTTGTGTTGTGCAGGTTTCCACGTTGCTTGCAACACCTTTGAGACGTTTCCTTCCTCCTACTGGTTCGATAACCTCGGTTTCTTACTGAGTTAAAACTTGCTGCTGTGCTGCATCATACCTTGCTCTTGGGGTTTCCCAACGGGGCGTCAACACGCATCAAGACTTTCTGGCGCCGTTGTCGGGGAGGCTAAGGACGTCTTCACAAGGGGAGTCCTCCTCAACCTTTCTCTTTACTTTGTTTTTAGTTTGCTTAGTTTCTTTTGCTTGGTTTTGTTTGCCTCTTTTTATCAAAAACTCAAAAAAAAATAGTTTAGTTTGGTTTGCTTCCTTCTATAAAAAACACACAAAAAATTAGTTCATGCTCTAGCTGCTGCTGCTATTTTTGGCTTGCCCCACTTTTGCCAAAATGAACTTTGCTGAGAAAACCAAGTTGTGTGACTTCACTAGCACAAACAACAATGATTTCCTTAGCACTCCTATTGCTCCACCTTCTCCTGATGCTACCTTTTATGAAATTAAGTCTGCTTTGTTGAATCTTGTGATGAGAGAGCAATTTTCTGGTGTTAGTTCTGATGATGATGCTGCCCATCTCAATAGCTTTGTTGAACTTTGTGAGATGCAAAAGTATAAGGATGTAGATGGAGATATTATTAAGCTCAAGTTGTTTCCTTTCTCCTTGAGAGGAAAAGCTAAATAATGGTTGCTATCTTTGCCTAGAAATAATATTGATTCTTGGATTAAGTGCAAGGATGCTTTTATTGGAAAGTACTACCCTCCTGCTAAGATTATATCTATGAGAAGTGATATTATGAAATTTAAACAACTTGATAATGAACATGTTGCTCAATCTTAGGAAATAATGAAATCTTTGGTTACGAATTGTCTCACTCATGGACTCACTGCTTGGATGATTATCCAGACTTTTTATGCAATTTTGAACTTCTCTTCAAGAAACATGTTGGATTCAGCTGCTAGAGGTACCTTTATGACCATCACCTTGGGTGCTGCAACAAAACTCCTTGATAATATGATGGTTAACTATTCTGAATGGCACACTGAGAGAGATCCACATGGTAAGAAGGTAAATTATGTTGAAGAAACCTCTTCTTTGAGTGATAAGATTGATGTTATTATGGCTATGCTTGTTAATGGGAAAGCTCCTTTAGATCCAAATAATGTTCCCTTAGCCTCTTTGGTTGCTCAAGAAGAGCAAGTTGATGTGAACTTCATTAGAAACACAAATTTCAACAACAATGCCTATAGAAATAATTTTGGTAGTAACAACAATTGTAGGCCTTATCCTCCTAATAATGGCAATTCCTATGGAAACTCCTACAACAATGCTAGAAGTGCCCCCTCTGAACTTGAAGTCATGCTCGAAGATTTTATTAGTAAACAAACCATTTTCAACAAGACTATGGAGGAAAAGCTTTTAAATGTTGAGAAAAATATTTCCTCTTTATCTGAAGCACAATCCTCTTTGATTAATAAAATGGCTGGTACACCTGAAACCATGGAAAGTACCTTTGCTGCTACTCATGCCATACAAGTTACTATTGATGAAAATGTTAGACTGTTAGCTCAACTTCATGCTAAGTGGGAAAGGGAAGCTGAAATTGATAGAAACAATAGTGTGTGCACCATCACTAAAATGGATACCACTAAACCACAAGAAGTCCCTATTCCTCCTACAATGCCTAAGACTAATGAGTCTACTACTAGTGATGCTAAGTTTTATTTTGATCTTGATGGTTGCAATATTTCTGAAGTGATTCTGTTCCTGCAAAAGCTTACTAGAAGTCCTGATGCTAGTGATATGGATGTTGCTTTCACCAAACACATTACAGATGCTCTTTTTAAGATTAAGGAAGAGAAGTTAAAACACAAAGCTTCTATTCCTAGAAAAGTAGAAGATAATTGGTAACCCATTATTAATATGCAAGTGAATGACTTTGATCTCAAAGCTTCATGTGATCTCGGTTCTAGTGTCTCTATTATGCCTAGGAAGATTTATGAAATGCTTGATTTGCCACCTTTGGAAGATTGTTATTTGGACGTCCCACTTAATGATAATGCTAAGAAGAGACTCATGTGGAGTGTTAATGATGTTCTTATTATGGTTAACAATGCTTATGTCCCTTTTGATTTCTATGTTTTGGATGTTGAATACAATGCTTCTTGTCCTATTACTTTGGGAAGACCTTTTCTTAGAACTGTTGGTGCCATCATTGATATGAAAGAAGGCACCATTAAATATCAATTTCCATTCAAGAAAGGTATTGAACACTTCCCTATGAGGAGAGAGAAGTTTATTTTTGCTCCTCCTTTGAAAGCAAGGTTTGATGTTAATGCTTTTCATTTGAAAATACTTGATTTCTTGCTTCTTGTGTCTAACTTAAAGGTGTTAAAGAAAATTACTTGTTGGGAGATAACCCAAGAGTTTTCTTGAGTCTTGGAAGTTATAACTTCAGTAATGACCTCTCCTTATCCTTTTTGTTTGCTTTTTGTGCCAAGAATGACCTCTAATAAGAGGGAAGTAAGATTTGGGGAGTTGCTGTCCCGAAACATATTTCTGTCCTACACCATAAAAATTCATGAGGAGTCTCTATAAGTCGGATTGAGATAAAAATTTACTAATAAATCCCCCAGTATGTTAGCTAACTTTCGTTAGTTCAACACTTTTTGATTTGAGCAACAGAAGGTCTTCGACAAAATTGGTTTCTACCTGCTAGTCTGTTTTGACATATTTCTCCCATTATTAGCATTTGCTTCTTATTGATTCCTTTTTGGGTTCTTTTTCGGAAATTGAGCTTGTTGAAGTATTTTCCACAGTAGCTTGTGTTTTTAGTGAAAGTTTTGTTGTTCTAAAGCTAAACCCAAAGGTCTATGATCTTTTGAATACATTAATGTTGCTAATGAAGATTGTGTGAAGTTTTGTATGAAGGAAAATTTTAGGTGTAGAGAGAGAATGATTCAATGAGATGAAGAATGGACAAAAGCTCAAGCTTGGGGATTCCACCCTGGTATCACCCCAAGAAATATCCAAGAGGTACAAGCGTCAAAGCTTGGGGATGCCCAAGGCATCCCCTTCTTCATCAATAAAAAGCTCAAGACTTTCTAGACACTTTGTTTTTATTGTTTCATGCATTGTTGTGTTGTTCTTGGAGCATCTTAGTTTTAGTTTGATTTGCTTAGTTTGCTTGAATAAAGTATTTTGGACCCCCTTTCTCGTTCTGTTGTTTCAAATAAGTTGATTGGTGTTGGAAAGGAGTAGAAAGTTCTTGCTTGAAAGTGCAAGAGGAGCTTGCATTGACTGTGACTTAGACTTTAGCATGGCATGCTAGGTGTTGTTTTGACCTTATGCTTCGTGATTATTACCGTAGCATGAATTGTTCCAAACAATTGGGATTGCTTATGTGCCTTGAAAGAATCATGCATTGTTTTAGCATACAAAAGCATAATATTGTGGTATTCTCCTTTGATGCTTTGTTTGGGTTAACTTGGCACATGCTCACACCATGTTATGACTATGAACAAGTCACCATAGACTCTATGATCATTTAGTCCTTGACTTGTAGTACCACTCTATGCTTTGATTAGTAATGTTTTGTCGCTCTGCATGATTATGGCCATTATTGCTCTCTTAGTTGGTTGCTCCCAGTCTTTTGCTAGCCTCCACTTGTATGAGTATGCTCTACTCATGCTTCCAACTCCCAAGAAACCAAGTTATTTCAAAGTGTCCACTATAAATTCCTATGCATGGTGTGTTACACCATTCCAAGTATATTCTTCTTTTCATCTATCTTCCAATTAAAAAAAGTTTTTTGTTATGTGAAAACTTAGTGATTAAAGCTCTCACGAACTTGATGGCACACTTTATATTCCTTGTCCCTAATAAACTTGAACCATTGTGTCATCTATATTGTATATTCTTGCACTTATACGTTGGAATTAGAAGAACCATGTTTTCATGGGTAACATTTTCAACATTGCACTTATACCTTGTACACAGTAGATATCATGCTCTTTTTTCTATGGATGTCGCCGGTGTGAAATAAAAATGGAGCTTGTAAGTCCATGGAGTTATGTATTTTGTGTTAGAGAAACGCCTGGGCCGCTAGCCTAAGCCATGCCTAATCATGGTGGAAACTTGCAGCATCACCATAATGAGCAATCTGTGAAGCATTCTCAATAAAACCTATGCAAATAGAAAATAAAAAAGATCACTGAGATGCTCATTGTCTGCTTGCCTTGTCATTTTGGTTATGGGATAGCTCCCGTACCATGTGCAAGGGGTACCCTGTTGGCGGTTCTCTATGATACACATATACTTACTATGACAAGAACTTATAGGTGACCAAAGTTGAGTAGCATGAGGTGCGGCCCTCATATTCAAGGGACATGAGATTTCCAACTTATACTTTGTCAAGCATATACTCCATAGTTTGTTCATTTTAACCTTAATCACTTCAAGATTCTTATGATAGGGGCAATGAGGGCTGAAAGCTAACAAGTACCATAATTTTTGGAAGCTCTTTTTGAAACTTGAAATCCATGCTTCCCTTTATAAAGGGCCTTTCTTCCACTATTATATTGAGTCTCCATCTTCTACCTCTAGGCCCCAGTTAAGAGAGCATAGTTCCATTCTTAGTTCTATGTGTGGTGTCCCAAAACTTATTGATTAATGCATATTGTTGATATTTCTTGTTCTTGTGCTATTTGTATCTAGTCACTCTTATGAACTTTGAAGGTGTCCTATGCATCTATTTGCTACTCCATGAGGGACAAGATGAATGCCACTATGCCATGTTTTTCTGTATGTGAAACAAACACACGTTTTTCAATGCATATTATTCATGATCTTTATTTGTAGCCTTTCATGTTGCATGCATAGTTACTTTGTCTTATTGTTAGAACTCCATCTTTCATGCACATGTTTAGAGTTCTTTGATCCCAGCTTTCAATGTTTGCAAATGGTTTGATCTTGGTTTTGATGGTGCATGTCACCTCAAAAATTATTCTTTTATCACTTACTTACTCGAGGACGAGCAGGAGTTAAGCTTGGGGATGCTTGATACATCAGAAACGTATCTATAATTTTTGATGTTCCATGCTTGTTTAGTATCTACTTTGCTTTGCTTTGTCCACACTTTGAGGTGTTTTTATATGTTTTCTGGTACTAACCTATTAACATGATGCCACAGTGCCAGTTTCCTGTTTTCTTCTGTTTTTGGTTCCAGAAAGGCAGAAAATCAATATTCTCGGAATTGGACGGGACAAAAGGCAAAGTCAATATTTTATCGTCGGGAACACGAAGCCGGAGTACGAGACGGAGGAGACCCACCGGGGGGATACACCCCTGGCTACGCGGGTGGGCCCATCCCGTGCCTAGGGGGTGCAGCCGCCCTGGTGGCCCCCCTGCCTCGCCTCTTCGCCTATAAGAAGCCCCCGAAGCTTAGACCCTAAGTACCCGATCAAAATTCTACGAAACCGTCTGTATCCACCACCACCATTTGTAGCCTCCGCCACCATCGTCCCAAGATCGGGGGGATCTGAAGCTCTTCCTGTCACCCTGTCGGAGGGGAGATCATCTCGGAGGCCTTCTTCTTCATCATGCCAGCCTCCGGTATGAAGCGTGAATAGTTCCACCTTGGACTACGGGTCCATGTAGTAGCTAGATGGTTGTATCTCCTCCTTGTGCTTTTATGTATAGATCTTGTGAGCTCCGTTCATGATCAAGATATAATCTATTTGTCATCATGCATGTTGTGTTTGCGGGGATCCGATGGATATTGAGATTATTATGTCAGATTGATTAATGGTTTTGTCTATTTGATTCTATCATGTCTGTGTTGTTTGTGATCTTGCATGCTCTTCGTTGTTAGTAGCTATCTTGGCCAAGTAGTTGCTAGTGACTCCAAGAGGGGGTATTTATGCTCGATAGTGGGTTCATGCCTCTACTTAATCAAGGGAAGTGACAGAAATCTCTATGGTTGTAGATGTGATGTTTCTACTAGGGTGAAAACAACGGTATCTTGTTCATGGAACAAGTGGATTGTTTACCTTACACACTTTGCTTAAAGCAGTTGTCTGTTGCTTGCAACTTAATACTGGAGGGGGTTCGGATGATAACCCAAAGGTGGACTTCTAGTCATAGATGCAGTTGGATGGCAGTCTATGTATATTATTGTATTGCCCAATCGAATCTCATAGGATCTTTATGTCTAGTATTGCAATATTATGCCTTGCTCAGTCCTGTCAATTGCCCTACTGTAATTTGTTTACCTAGCATGACATGTTTGTTTATCTAAGGAGAACACCTCTAGTGAACTATGGACCCCGGTCCAATATTTACCATTGATACATTTTCCACTGTTACTGTTTACTTGTGCAAACCATCATCACCTTTCACACCATACAGTTAATCCTTTGTTATAGCAACCGGTGAGATTGACAACCTCACTGTTAGTTGGGGCAATGTCTTGAGTTTGTGTTGTGCAGGTTTCCATGTTGCTTGCAACACCTTTGAGACGTTTCCTTCCTCCTACTGGTTCGATAACGTCGGTTTCTTACTGAGTTAAAACTTGCTGCTGTGCTGCATCATTGATACGTCGGAAACGTATCTATAATTTTTGATGCTCCATGCTTGTTTAGTATCTAGTTTGCTTTGCTTTGCCTACACTTTGAGGTGTTTTTATATCTGTTCTGGAACTAACCTATTAACAAGTTGCCACAGTGCATGTTGCCTGTTTTCTTCTGTTTTTTCGTTCCAGAAAGGCAGAAAATCAATATTCTCGGAATTGGACGGGATAAAAGCCAAAGTCAATATTTTACCGTGGGCGACACAAGTTCAGAAGACGAGATGGAGGGGCGCCACTGAGAGGCCAGGCCCCCCTAGGATCGGCTAGGGCTAGCCCACGCCTGGGCAGGGTGTGGCCCTCTGGCGAACCCCTTGCCTTGCCTCTTCGCCTATAAGAAGCCCCCGATGCAGAAACCCTAGGCACCCGATCAAAACTCCATGAAACCTTCTGTAGCCGCCGCCACCATTGTCCCTAGATCGGGGGGATCTAAAGTTCTTCCCGGCACCCTGCCGGAGGAGAGATCATCCCGGAGGCCTTCTTCTTCATCATGCCAGCCTTCGGTATGAAGCGTGAGTAGTTCCACCTTGGAGTACGGGTCCATGTAGTAGCTAGATGGTTATATCTCCTCCTTGTGCTTTTATGTATAGATTTTGTGAGCTATGTTCATGATCAAGATCTAATCTATTTGTAATCATGCATGTTGTGTTTGCAGAGATCCGATGGATATTGAGATTATTATGTCAGATTGATTAATGGTTTTGTCTATTTGATTCTATCATGTCTGTGTTGTTTGTGATCTTGCATGCTCTCCGTTGTTAGTAGCTATCTTGGCCAAGTAGTTGCTAGTGACTCCAAGAGGGGGTATTTATGCTCGATAGTGGGTTCATGTCTCTAGTTTCCAAGGGAAGTGAAAGAAATCCCTTTAGTTGTAGATGTGTTGTTGCCACTAGAGAGAAAACAACAGTCTCTTGCTCATGGAACCAGTGGATTGTTTACCTTACACACTTTGCTTAAAGCAGTTGTCTGTTGCTTGCAACTTAATACTGAAGGGGGTTCGGATGATAACCTGAGGGTGGACTTCTAGTCATAGATGCATTTGGATGGCGGTCTATGTATATTGTTGTATTGCCCAATTGAATATCATAGGATTTTTTTTGTCTAGTATTGAGTTGTTATGCCTTGCTCAGTTCCTGTCAATTTCCCTGCTGTAATTTGTTACCCTTCATGACATGTTGTTTATCTAAGGAGAGCACCTCTAGTGAACTATGGACCCCGATCCAATCTTTACCATTGATACATCTTTCACTGTTTACTTGTTGCAAACCATCATCACCTTCCACACCATACAGTTAATCCTTTGTTACAGCAACCGGTGAGATTGACAATCTCACTGTTCATTGGGACAAAGTCTTGAGTTTGTGTTGTGCAGGTTTCCACATTGCTTGCAACACTTGTGTGATGTTTCCTTCCTCCTACTGGTTCGATAACCTCGGTTTCTTACTGAGGAAAGACTTGCTGCTGTGCTGCATCACACCTTGCTCTTGGGGTTTCCCGACGAAGCACACCTACATCAACTAGGCGCATCAATCATACCTTGCTCTTGGGGTTTCCCAATGGGGCGTCAACACGCATCAGTACCCGACGGGTATGGGTATGGGTAAAGTTTTTTACCCGCGGGTACGGGTATGGGTAAACTTTTGTATTCATTGAGTACACGGGTATGGGTATGGTATTGCTCTACCCTGCCCATACCCTACCCATTGCCATCCTTAGCAGCATTTCTATATGCGGACGGCGGCGATGCTACACACGGTGACCGAACATGCTAGATACGTCTTCTGGTGTTGCTACCCATGGCGACATTCATTGCTAACCTACGGTGAGAGGACGTGCTACCTTCGGCGAGAAGCCCTGCTACACATGGCGACCGGTCCTTCTATATACGGCTTCTGGTGTTGCTACCTGCGGCGAGCGGCGCTGGTACATGGAATTTTTTTTCTTACAAGTTTTTGCTCCGGCGATGTCTTCGAAGAAGTCGACTTTTGCTATACTAGCATAATTATTTTGCTGCATCTTTTTTATGATTTTTCTACAATAGCGCAAACTTCTTGCTATGAGGTATCCGACGAGGTCTCCGACGAGATCCTCGGGCGATTCTCCGGTGAGCTCGATTTTGCTATATTAGTTCAATTTTTTTCCTACATGGTTGTGGAAATTATAGAACCCTAGAATATTGTATTATATTGCAATGACCCTTGTGGGGTTTATATAGAGTTACACGGGGGTAGGTGGAGACTTGGAGTACAATATGTAGAATCCTAGTATATCTCTAGTCATACACGTATACATACTCTAACATCCCCCCTCGGTCGGAACGGGAGTGAAGAGGACGCTTGCGACTGGATTTGAAGTCTTGTGCTTCCGTCGTCTTCACATCCTTGTCATCATCACCTGCGTGGACATGATCATGGCTGGTACCTAGGGGCGGTGACTGCATCCCCTTTTAGTGCCTCTTTTCCCTCCCGCAGCCACAGCAGCGGGAGTGGCGTGGACGCAAGTGACGACGCGAACGCTGTTGACTAGAGTTCTTGAGTTGTTGTAGATGTTGTTCTTGATGTTGATGTCGAGGTAACCGATCGTGACGTAGCCGTGGTCGAGGTGGTGTGGTCGATATCGTAGTCGTCGTATGTTATGTGGACGCCATTGCTGGAGGCACAAAAAATTGCGCGTTTTTTGTTGTTGTTGTTGTTGACGAAGCTGCAGTTGTGGATGTTTTGCACCTTGTAGTGGTACCGTTGGTGCGTCTCTTGGACGCGGTCATAAGTGAGACCATCGGTTTTGCCGGGACCGGAGGAACCCACCAAACACACAAGGTTTTGCCAGAACCATATGCGCGATCGTAGGGGCATCACATTTGTGATGCCGGTTTGTTGATGCAGTCGTCGGGGTCGTGGACGCGGCGATGTCGTCGTCGTGACTTGCAGTTGTACTGTCAGAGGGCGTCGTAATTGTATGTCCATCATGTGGACGGGTATAGCGGCGGCGGCTATGTGTCAACGAAGATGTTGATGAAAACCACGTAGATGTAGACCTTGGCGATGATGTGTCGGCGATGATGGAGTAGGCGTGTCGGCGATGATCGTCGCTCGAAGGCGTCCCTTGTGACGGCGATGATGTCGAAGCCTTGATGTCGGAGAAGTCGGCATAGTAGTGTTCCACACTGCCTGGCGTGTGGATGATATCGATGTCGTTTCTCTGTGGATGTGCTCGACGAAGATCTTGGCTTGTAGCCTGGCGTAATCGTACAACTTGACGTAGATGTTCGGGTTGATGTAGTCTAACTTGGTGCAGTGTAGAATTGGTGTGAAGATGTAGACGGCGTGTTGGCGCGGGTGAGGTCGATGACGACATCACGTGGTCGTGTTAACACATGTTGCTGATGGTAACTCTCCCGTGATCCGAGTTCGATTTGCCGGATGTAGCTAGCTTGTGATGTAGGCACGCAAGATCTATCTGGACTCACCATGCATGTATCCAGGCAAGCAATGATTGCGCATGCATGTATCTGTAATTTTTGTTTTACTTTTCTAATCGGCTAGCTGCATCTGGGTGGAATTCCCTTGTCGCTTCAGGAGGCAATCCGCATGGCAGCGCATACAGGCTGCTCCGATTTGGGCATCAGCTGCTGCGTGACGGAGTTGTCGGATCCGCTAAAGGTGCGTGGCAAACTGGTGGCGATCGTGCGCACACACAATACGGTCAGAAGCCTTGTGCATATTGGACCGGTCGTCTGTGCGGTGTCGAAGCCGCTGCTCGTCCCTGTGCGTGTTGACGCCGAGGTGGATCTTTCCGCCAGGTTCACTGAAGTTTGTGCACCGCCGTGAGCAGAAATTGCCACCGATTATCACCAGAGTTCGAGGGTCATGATCTACGGATTTATTTGGCTAAATTGAATCTAATCTATGGAATTGGTAATTTCGAAATTTAGATCTAATCTAATCTAAAGAACCGATTCGATCTTTGATTGGGCCATGCCCTCGAGGAGTAATCTCCCTAGGGACGGCGCGTTGCGAAAGTGGTGGAAGAACCTAGGATCACCGTGACGTTAACCGCTCTGATACCATGTGAAAATTATAGAACCTAAAATATTGTATTATATTGCAATGACCCTTGTGGTGGTTTATATAGAGTTACACGGGGTAGGTGGAGACTTAGAGTATAAGATGTAGAGTTCTAGTCTATCTCTAGTCATACACGTATACGTACTCTAACAATGGTCTCCGTCGAGGTCTCCGGCGAACTCTCCGGCGAGATCTAGTATGTCTTATTTTTCTGGACCAAACCGTTTTCTGCTACATGTAGCAAAAACGGCGCTATTTGTAGCAAAAAGAGACTTTTAAAAAAAACGGATTTTAGGCATAAAAGGGTGGACACGTGGTTGGCTGGGGATCTAGGGATAAAAATCATCGATCCCCGAGGAATCACATAGTAGTGTCCAAAATAAAAACCCTACAAATTTCGCGTGTTGGTTGCAATTGCATACTGAATTTGTTACATTTCCTAATGTAGTTCCACAAGTATACGTTCTGTCGTTTATATGTCCGTATAATGCATTTGCTTTGATGTCCGGCTAGTTGACTTCGATCATGTCTTGGATGATCACAGGAAAAATAAAGAAAAAACTACCGTGGCTAGTCATAGTGGGAGCTTGGGTAGTAATATAGTTTTACATATATTGTTAACTAAGTATTTAGACGATATGACATAAAATTAAATGATGAGAGAGAGCCTTATGGTAACTAGCTATGTTACCATAACATCACGTATTTTAAGACAAAATGAGTCTATATTGCAATAAATAAAATTTTGCATTATACCATACTATGTTATTTTTTACTATGAAGATAATAGCTTAAACTAATAACTTATGCATGTTACTAAATTACTCCCCGCTATAACCAGCCCGAGTACCTATCTTAACATGCACAATTGAGATGTTATTCACATCTGTACATTTTTCTGTCAAAGTAGTGCCCACCTAGGGGGAGAGCCTCCTGTGCGGGTGTGCCTAGCCGCACCAGGGCAGACAACACCGACGCCCTCCGGCTCCCCTCCACAACCTAGCTCTACACCAACAAAATGTCAGCTAAACATTAAGGATATACACAACCGTTTAAAAGAAAGAAAAATCTGCCACAATGACTAATCACTCACAATAGCAGCACACAAACAACCACCAAAGACAGCACTCAGAATACAAATGAGGTTCTGGTGACGTCTTCAAAAAAAAAAACAGTGCATAAGCGTAATCGTCGACCGATCAACTGATCTTGGGTTTTCGCCCTAAAGATATTACGAGTTAGCAAAATTATGGCTTCGACAAGGCCATTGCCGGGTAAATCCAACAAAGGTCGGAACTTGGGCTTTCACCCCGAAATTAACACCCAGTACTCAAGGAGTGCCACCAACAATGAAGTCCTCCGGTGTGTTGCCCCCATCTGATGTTGCTACTGCAAGTCATCAAACACCAAGCTCAGAGAACCATCTGTCACAATGATGGACATGAAAGCATCGCATGCCGCACATGTACATCATCCTATGAAGCATAATCTTCAACACATCTAATATACATCTCCCCCATTTCTTCATGTCCTCCAATCGCAACCACCATGGAAATCTAGAGGTAGACATTGTCCCATGGTACATATATAAATGGAAGTTTCGTCCGCTCCCACTTGAAGCAACACAAACTGATGTACGGATGTGCACAAACAGATCCCTCTGATCCAGAGATCTAGGAGTGTTACACCAATCCGATTAGATCTCTTACGAAAAATTTCAAAACTCGCCAACGCCTAGATCAAGGAGGATTGACATCAGGTAGATCGGTGATTTGGCGCGTGATGAACATTAGGCCTCCACCTTTATGACCCAGGCCAGTAGCCCCATGTTGTTAGACCATAGGAACAGGCAGCTCCAATCTCCTCCACTGGCAACTAGTCCCAAGGGCCAGAGCAACAGGAGATGAGTGCCTACGTCGCCCGACGTCTATGCCTAAAGCCGCCACGACCTCGAGAACATTGTGTTAGGCCGCCGCCACCGTCGCAAGACCTCACCGCCATAGCAGGTTTACCCCGGTGTCGCTCATGCGGCCACCTTGGCAACAGCACCACCACCACCTGGGGCCGTCGCCTCAGCTTCCAAGCTCTGCCGCAGAAGTCGTGTCGTCCCACCACACCGCACCGAAAGGAGTGCTTCCTAAGCGAGGGGTCTCAACGCGAGAAGGTAGCCCCTTCGCCACTATCGATCGAGCATTCTTTGTCTGCCGACTGTCGGCTCCGTGGAGGAGCCCACTTAGGGGAATCCCCACGGAGACAACTCGCGACCCACTCATACCTCCTAGCCAGCCCGAGTACGCGCTGCCCGCCTAGGATCCTGGGTGCGGAGCCACCCGGGGGGAGGAATCTACGTCAGGATAAGCAGAGCTACCCTGACCTACGTCTCAGGCTACCTAGCTAGGACATAGGGTGACGCATCCGGGCAGCAGCGTAGGTGTATCATGTTGGGGCCATAAACAACACAATCAGAAGCGTGGCTCCGAGCCCTCCGTCGCATGTAAACCGACCCATGTGGTGTCCCCTTGTTCATATAAAAGGAGGCCAAGGTCGGACTTAGGGAGAGATGGAGACCAGAGAACCTTGCCGGGGTAGGAACCTAGTGTAACATTGTGATAATCAGATAGTAGCTAGTTGCAGGACGTAGGGATTCGCTCACTACGGACCTAAAACTGGGTAAAAATATGTGTCTCTCTCTCTGTGAGTGTGTTCGCCAGCTCACCGAATGTTGCGCCTTTGGCCGAACAACAAAGGGGACTCACACCCCTGGTGTCAAAAATCAAGACACGACACCGGCGCCCTTCGACAGCGACGGAGCAGAAGATGAGAAGACAACGAAAGGGGCGGCTAGGGTTCCGCCCAAGCCCTCCACCCTAGCGATGCATCCTTTTTTGGCGAGGGTATCCAAAAATAGCCTACCAAAACATACTACATTATAAAACAGAGAAAATAAGTAGGATCCCACCACTTGAAGTTCATTTTGTGATTTCTAGTTTGGCAGACCAAAAATAAGATCCAACAAGACGTTTGATATAAATCAGCAACTCCCGTGCATATTCTGATTCAAAAGCATGAATGTTGGATCATATACTAGTTCCGCAGAAAAATACCATATATATGAGTTGACCATGTAAAGCGTAATAATTCTCAATAGTATTTCTTTAACAGATTTACACATTTTTGTGCAGAACTACCTTTGTAGCCATAGTACCCTGAATCCTGAGACAACAGAGAAGAGGTGTCTCTAGATCAATTAAACTACAACCATGCAGGGAAGAACAATGTTATCGCCCACATTAGATATACGGTCTATAACACGTGCTCTTATTTGAATTTTGAACTCCCTAGTGACATCTCCTCTAGTTGACAAAAAAATGATATTATTACAACGAGTAAACAAAGCAACCTTTTCTGCATGGAATATCCACAGTAACAAAACCGAAACAACTAAACCAAGAAGATGAAGTATTGTTTCAAGATGAAATACGAAGCATAGATATTTTTCGATGGAATAACTATTGATAACCAAGAACAATATGGATGTAGTTCACAAAGAAATGGGTGCTAGCCATCGAGCAAGAATAGAGGTGTCGAAGGACAATTATTTTTTGACAACTCATACACCCTAGAATCATGTATTTAAGTTATATTAACATTGACACATACAAGAGCAAGATCACAAAGATAATATTGACAAGCATACATAAAAATAAAATAATAATTTAACCCGCAGGACTTATTTTGAAATAAGTGTGATATATTTTCTATAATTAAAAGTAGTGTCAAATCCAGTGTAGAAAGACATTCTATTAAATTTATCAAACTAGAAATATAGCACAAAAATGTATTTGTAAACATTATTATTAGAAGTATAAGAGATATATTTCTTAATATATAAGTGCAAGTTTTCATTATTAAATATGTGATTTGTATGTGAAACAATTATTAGAACGTAAGTTATAGAAATATGTATCAATTAGGACAACAACAAATCCTAACATGACAGACTTATTAAGAAGTAAATTAAATTAGTATAAATGGATGAGAATGGTTCATTAACTAGATGATACCTCGCACGTTACTGCCGGCCATGAGCTTGCAAACCTATTGATAAAACTAAAAGAAGCGAATAGACATAGTAATTGGAAAAATTAAAATAGGCCAATATAAAAAAGACGGTATTTTAGTTGTTCTTTTACCTTTTACATAGTTGAACGAAAATATAAATTACAACAAAAATAACATGAATAACTTAGAAATGAGTGCATTTTATGCTCAGCTATAGAAGGTACAACTAACTCTTCGTGTCGGAACATGGTAGGCTATAGCCTATTTATCAAACTTTACTAATAATAATCAGATTATACACATGTGGAACTAAGCAAGAGGAAAACAACATATAACATATAAGGGCATATGCAACGTTGGTTGCTACTGCAGACTCTTTTTGAAAGAATTGCGGTAGGGAAAGACCCTACGGCGAGTTATTTTTATATATAATAAGAATCTAAATCTCCTCCATGAGGACTTGAACCTGGATGGTCGGGTTGTACATCAGTCTGTAAGCTTGCTCCGTGAAAAGGAGTCCAATAGGAGTACATAGCAAGCTGATAAAACTATCAAGTTAAAATGTCTCACTAATTTCACTCTTCCAGATTATGTTTGGTTATTTGAAGCAGCTGCCAAATATATTATTATTCCTTAATTAAGTTTGAAAATTGTAACATCATTGAATTGACAATATGTTGGAGACAAAATCAACTAAAGTGGCGTGTAAATGGAATATATAAGCCCAGAGTTAATCGTAAGGAAAAAGGCTAGAGACATTCACACTAATATATCAGCTTAATACTGCATAACTTGAGAAATAACCACAGGTTAAGCGGTAAGTAGAGCGTTGTACTCATAATCCACCGGACCATGGCTAAAATCCTAGATCGGATGCCGTGTGTCCTGTTCAGACAGATCATATTGTTTCATTGGTAGACGACGTTTTCCATCAGTAAAGATGACAACAGTGTGACATCTAATGTCAATGTTCACTTTCTAGGTAGGATATCTATGTAGCTAGGGGTAGAAAATCTGAACAGAACACCTTAGCATGAACCTCATGGAAAGAGAAATTACATGATCATCCAAATGCATGTCATGTCGTACTTCTTCAACCTATAGCGTTAGGGATCTTTTGGTCCAAGACAGCACTGCCCCTGCTCGACGTGCCACAATAACATATGTCTCACTAGGTACATCGGGCATGTTAATTGACTCACAAAGCCTCGTTGGCCATGATGCTTTCTTGGATCTGGCAATTGTGGCATCCCGCAAAACCACTACTAGAAAATCGCTTGGTATTTTGTGTTGTGCATCATCATGACATCATCATGCATCTGTTTGATAAAAACTATTTTTCAAAGGTCTATTTTGTTTTTGCAAACACCCCCCCGTCTTAATTCAAATCAAACTTCGGTTGTCCAGATATTTTGTTTTGACTAAATGATTTACAAAAGTTCTTTAAAATAAATGTGTAAAGAAAACCCGAACCAAATATCTAGTCCTAAATCCTTTTCCTACCTGCACCTAATCCTACCCAGCCCCTCCACCTCACCCCGACCAACCACAGCTTGCCACCTCACCGTTCCCTCCACCTCATCACTCGACACAGCCACCTCACCAATCCCAGCCGCCACCTACCGCCAGCCTGGGCCCACCCCGACCCCACTCCCCGCTGGCCCCACCCACTTGACGCAACACACACATCGCTCACACCCACACAACTCCACCCCACCCTGCCGAACACCACACACGCAACACCACACAGCGTTCCCGTCCCGCACCCCCTGCTCACCCCCTGGCCCACCCCGCGCGACGCGTCCCCCCTCACCCCCAACCTCGCGACCTTTCTCCCTTCCTCCCGTGCCAGACGCCTGCGCCGCCGCCGGGTTCCTCTCTCCGGCCGCCCTCGCTCACTTGTCGCCGCGGGGCCTCCCTGGAGCTCGCCTCTCCGTCGGCCCACCTCCTCAGCGACCTCGCCACCCAAGCGCCTCCTCTTACCTGCCGGCCTCGCCCCGATCCTCTCCCTTTCCACATATTGTCATGTGGTTTGGGGGCCTTATGCCGATTCACCATATAATTAAATATGGAGACCATATACGGGCTATTCTAGTCTTAGTTTGTCTCCATTTAAATTTGTGTAGCGAACCGGTGATATAATTTTGCCTTGTTAAGACAACATTTAAATTGTGGGGTAGCTAAACAACATGAACCATATATTTAATTGTCGGGACCCCCGGTTCCGCTTAATATTGCCTAATCGCATCGCACCTTGCCATGCCATACATCATACATGCAGCATGCCTGATCTTCTGCCGTAATCTTAAATATTGCATCCGGTGTTTATTCTAGTGTTTTGGTTCTTTGCGGATAAGGCCGTTGAGTTGATGCGAGTGTCGACCCGATCTTCGGATGAGCCTTCGGCAATGTTTTCAGGCGAGCACCTCCCACTTTCTACCTATCTTACTTTTATAGTATTTATTCCCTCCTGTTGATCTATTGCTATCTGTGATGCGTTTCTCTAGCTTTCGTACCCGTGATATCCCTTGCAGCCTTATATTGCCTTGGACACATCCTATTACCTGTTGATTGGTAGATAGTTGGACTTGCGCGTCGTAGTCGCTTGCTCAAGTGTTGTTGCGTGTCGTCCAGTACCACAGTTATTGGAGTATTGCCGCATGTTTAATGTTGGAGATGATCATGGCTTTAATTATCGTTTAATTCAATTATCGTTTAATAACTAAAATTGAAGTAGGTAAATGCAGAGGCACAGGTGGGCAATAGATGTTATTTGGTTGTTAACCGTCCACTTGTGTCCCGTAGGACCCTGAGTACTTGATACATGTTCCTTGAATATTCGCGCTATCCACATCCGGGAGGATTATGAGACCCCCCTGAGCCAGAGCTTGATTCATTCTTATTTCTTGGGGCCACAAACTAGTTTGAGGTTTTATTTACTATCCTGTACTTATGCCATGCTTTACTGCTTTATTTAAATTGTGCGAGGAGCACCTGTACTATTTAGGTAAGCGGAGTGTTTTCGCGGTATCGACAAGCCCAGTCACATTTTCGGGTTCCCAGTCGTTTACAGCCACTGACGCAAACCTTGAGTCCGTCTCGAAGTCATCTAACTTCGTTGCGGGTAGCTTAATGGGGTGGCCCCCTGAAATATTTCTGAATCTTGTGATTGCTTTGTCGTGAAGGCCTCGTTGGGTTTTGATTTGGTTTTTCCGAGGTTGATCGAGTGTGTGTTGCTATTTGTGCACCCGTGCAGGGTAAAACTTTCTAAAAGCCGTGTCCGCGGTTATGGACGACTTGGAGCACAGTATCTCGATCATAGACAACTATAACTAAAGTAGTGCTATAAATTTGACTTTATAATGACTAGTAATCAGCTTCACTATAATGGAATGGCTAAATAAAATTGCCAACAATTGCATGTTTGGGTTGACGCTTGCTACCATTGTACCTGACTAGTAAGTATTGCAACTATAACGGAATGGCTAAATAAAAGTACCAACAACTGATGGGTTTGGGATATCTCATGCTAATTGTATTTGACTAGTAAGTGTCGCAACTACAACGGAATGGTTAACTAAAATCGCCCACTGCTTATTATATCAGGATGATTATCTATACTTGACTAGTAATTGCTGCAACGATAACTGAATGAATAAAACTGCCAACGGTGTGAGTTCCTCGGTTGACTTCCTCGTTTGGTCTCGAGGGGGAAACACCGGGATGGGTATGTTTGGTGGTAGTATCAGGTTGGTTCCGAATAGGTCTTTCTTATCCCTCTCTGATAGCCGACAGTTATATCGAGTCTCTATAGGTTGTTTAGTGCATGCTGCCGCTACCGCTTCAGTCCACCATACCTATGTAGGCGAGGACCGCCGAATTCTAGCCTCGCCGTGTACTGGCCTCAGTACTGACCGCTCTCTCTTTTTCCTTTGCCCTTTGTCGGCACCCCTTTTGTTTAAGAAGGTTTTGAGATCGACATCGTTAGCAGGGTTACCCTTCCGGCTTGGCCTGGGCAGGGTTATGGACGCCATTGGTTATTCTTCAGGGCTCTTAGCCCCATTTGCATCTTGTCCGTAGCTGGACGCTCTATCGTTTTCAAGGTGATTTGGATCTTTGTTCTGTATATCTGTATTCTTGACTCATGGAGTCGTGTTGTATATATATCTGTTCTGTGGGTCCCATCGAGGACTGTTGTGTAATGTTATTAATTCGTTTTCCACCCGCACGCAAGTGCCTGGTGGGCACCTTTGAATCGTTTCTATGCGGGTTTGGCGGGAAGCGCTGAAACTTGCATAGGGCCGATTCTGAGGGTGTTACAGCAATGGTGGAGCCTCAGCGTTTCTTACGGTGTTTGTATCAACGGTGCTGGAGTTGGACGGCGGCTGCAAGCTTCGGTGGTTGCAGGAAACCCTAGGAATCGATTTGTATTTCTTGACCTCTTACGGTTTTATCTGCAATGTTTTCAGGATAATCACTTTATCCAAAGTTGTCTTTTAGTTTCCACGTATGTTGTTTCTTGTAACTTGATTTTCAATTAACAAAATATGTGGTTGCTCTAAAATAAAGATATGACATGATGGTCCTTCTTTAGGCCTTGTTTGGTACTAGAGTATTAGTAGGGATTAGACGGGATAATCCACACCAAACCATCCTCACTGGTTGCTAAAAGTATGTTTGGTTCTAGAGTATTTTACTAGTTTAATATCCATTTTATTCCTAGATTGTAGTGCATTTTTTTGGTATCCAATACACACTACTCCTACCTAGTAGATTCGGGATTGGGGATTTACGGGAATAAGTGGGGTTTAGGTGAAGGTAGGGATTTCACCCCAATCCCTTTCGGGATTATCCCCTCTAATTCCCATACTCTCGTACCAAACTAGGCCTTATGAGGCCGACTGTGAGCGAACAAAAGTAAGGGTATCTCTAGCGGGCCGACACAAATCGGCGATGCAAACCATCTGACTTTGATGGATCGGTCCACGGACTGAATTTGAGTCGCGGCATGGCCTGCCTAGCAAGTGCACGCAGCGGCGCGACCCATGATGTCTGTGGTGATTATTTTGGCCAGCGTTGGCCATTCGGCCAATTCTTTTCTCACTTTGATAGCTCAAAACAATAAATAAATAGAATAGATAAATAAAAGTAGTTCATAAATATAAATAGTTCACAACTAGATAGTTTCCACAAACAACCAACATAATGGACAAGCATGTTCTGGGTATGGGTTAGTGACGCACCCTGAGTGTCTGGCGTGCATAGAGTACTGGTTGCGGCTGGTGGCGGGATGAATCCGTATAACTCTAGGAATGTGCGTGGGCTGCGGCGGTGCTGGATACTGGGGAAAGCACTCGCGACGACGACCCGGGTCAGAAGCTGCCAGAAAGCTCTCATGGCGATGGTGCAAGACGGCGACACGGGAACGTGGCTGCTGGACAGAAGGATATGACGGGATGTGCCACGGCAACGACGACCCAGACCGCATAAGACGTTGTTTCCTGGGGTGACGGCGTAGATGGCGGACGAGGTTTGAGACATAGAAGGGCTTGTATGTGTCTCTGTGCCACTAGTAGGAGGGCCGGGGGTGGCCAAAGGGAGGACGCGCGCTTTGTTCGGGGCGACGCAATCCTGATCTAAATTTAATGCACGAACGCACGAACGAATAGATCCACGCGAGTCATACGGTTTAGATCGTCGAGCTAGACCGTGTTACAACTGTCCTCCCTGTCCTCCCGTAGTACGGACCGACTCAAATGCCGCAGGACCATTTAGATCTACGCGCTGGAGATGTCCTAGGGAGGCATGTGCCTCGTCTTCTTTTCTTATTAGACAATGGAACCCACGAAACGTTTTCACACGGTGCAAAAATATGGACTGAACTTTAGATTCATTTTTTTAGATTGAACCGATACACAGTGTGGCTGGTCTTAGTTAGATGAACATTTTCTCATCCTTTTGCATTTCTCTCAATGTTTAGCTCAAGTAGTTATTCTCGATAATATTTTGTTAAAATCGTAGTTCTAAACATTTTAAGATCTAGAAAGACGAATATAAACAAAACCCAGCGAGCAATTGGGAAACATGAATATAAACAGAGAAACAGCTAGTACATGTACATGGTTGGAACAAGAACAACATCTTAACAAAACTACAGAATAACATACTATATATACTACTCCTATTATTCTTTGAGGGGAACTACAGAACATCCGATCTTTCCCAGGTAACAGCACTATTACTAATAACGGCTGCAAGCCTGAATCAAACTATTTTACGACAGGGACGCAGCAGCAGGACCGAGTTCGTCTCGTCCCCGTGCTTTACGTCGTCCTGCTATATGCTGTCGATCGGCGAGGCCGGACCATGCAGTGCATGCAGGATGTCCGACCGGCTGGTTAGTTGCCGGCGAGGTCAACGAACGCCCTGAGGTTTCTCTCCGACGAGCCGCCCACGGACGCCGCCGCACGCGCCTTTTCCCTCCACAGCGTGGCCTTGGCGCGCACCATCTCCGACGTTGCGAAGCCGATGCACCTCCGCAGCTCGTCTGCCTCCAGCACGCCGTCCTTCTCGCTGACGGCGGCCCTGACCCCCGTGCCGAGCTGCCGCTCCACCAGCCACGCGTTGGTGCCCTGGTCCGTCCACTGCGGCACCCCGACCACCGGCACCCCGCACGACACGCTCTCCAGCGTCGAGTTCCACCCGCAGTGCGTCACGAAGCACCCCACCGCCGGGTGCGACAGCACCTTCCCCTGGTCGCACCACTCCACCACCATGCCGCCCCCGCCGGCGCCGGCGCACAGGTCGTCGCCGTCGACCTCGCCGCGGTTGTCCTTCCTCAGCACCCACAGGAACGGGCGGCCGCTCTCGGCCATGCCACGCGACACCTCCGCGATCTGGCGCTTGCTCATCGACGACATGCTCCCGAAGGAGATGTACACCACCGACGCCGCCGCCTGCGCGTCCAGCCACTCCAGGTACCCCTTCCCGTCCTGGCTGAACAGGTCGTTGTTGTTGTTGGTCGACGACGCCGGCGCGTCGAGGAAGGAGAGCACGGGGCCGATGGGGACGACGTCGAGGCCGTGCTGGTGCAGCGTGGCGACCGCGTCGGGCTCCATGGCATCGAACGTGTTGGCGAGCACGGTGGCGCCCCGCCCGCCCTCCTGGCGGTCGTCGTCGAGCGCGTCGAGGAGCTCGCGGAACGCGGTGAGGATGAAGGCGTAGGGGTGGTCGCCGGTGGTGATGGTGAGGAACGACGGCAGGTCGCGCATGCGGAGCGGCGCCGGGAACCCCGGGAGGCGCACCTCCGCCCACGGGTCCTGCGCGGCGGCGGTCACGGCGTTGTCGAAGCCGTCGGTGCCGCGGAAGAAGTGGAAGTAGGTGGCGAGCACGGTGGCCGGCTGGATCCAGTAGAGTGCCGCGGGGACGCCGTGCGCGCGCGCGACGCCGGCGACCCAGGAGAGGAGCACCGTGTAGACGACCCGCGTGACGGGGCGGCCGGCGTCGCGGAGGCGCGCGAGCACGCCGTCCAGCGTGCGGGCGCCGACGACCTTGAGCTGGGACATGTAGTCCGTGTGGTGGTGCGCCTCCTTGTCGAAGCCGGCGTCGTAGCCGTCCGAGTAGGGCGCATACCGCACCCCCGCGCCGTCCACGTGCTCCTCCTCCAGCCCGCCACCGTCGACGTCGTCGCCGGGGAACATCTTGCGGCACGCGGAGACGGCGGTGGAGAGGGTGACACGGGCGCCAGGGGTGGCCCGGAGCAGGCGCAGCGCGAGGTGGCGCGCCGGGTTGATGTGGCCCTGCGCCGGGTACGTGACCACGAGGAAGTGCGGCGCCGCTGCCGCTGCCGCGCGCTCCACCTCTTGCGCCACCATGGCCGGCATTGTTGAGTGCAGGGGCTAGCGTGCGTGAGCAGAGAGTGTCTTGTTTGTCAGTGTGCTAGCTGGCTCAGGTTGCGGCGGCGAATAATCAGTTTGGTGGTGAAGCTGGCTGTTGGCTCCGCTTGTTTATATACGGCGAGGATGACGAAAGCGCTGACTACACGGCGAGGGGGGCGCCATGTCAGACGTGTGGTCAGCAGGTGCAGCAACGATTGCGGCTGGCTGGCCTGGCGCTGGCTACAGTACATCCGTTTATGTGGTCCGTGGTGCAACGAGCCAAGAAGAAGGTCTTGCCCAATTAATGGGTGGAGCCGATCAATCACATGTACTCCCTCCGTTTCAAAATATAAGATGTTTTAGGTCTAGACTTGTTAATATGTAGGTTTACTCAACTTTTGGATGAATCTACACACTAAAAGAAGTCTAGATTCATTTTCTTCACAAACCTAAAACATCTTATATTTTGAAACGGAGGGAGTACGTTTGATTCTGCTTCCAGAAACTAAGTGGTCAATTTGGGATGTGGCACCTACAGGTATAGAGAGTGATGCCTCTCGAAAACTGAATTTATAGGGAGAGATCTAGAGAAATATATTTGGATTAATTGAGATTATTGAAATATATTTTATGTATCGAGAAAATATTCCTTATATGCAGAAAGATACACGTCGCTCGATTTTGGATAATTGATACTCCCTCTGTTTCAAAATATAAGACGTTTTAGGTTGTAAAAAAATTATTTAGACTGCCTTTAGTGTATAGATTCATTTCAAATCTAATTAAACCTACATACTTAAAAAATATAAATACATTTACTTTATATAGCTAAAATATCTCATATTTTGAAACGGAGAGGGTACTAGATGTGACATGCTAGTAAAAAAATTGGAGTCCGACTTTGCCCGTACGACATTATTATTGATTAGCACGCAGACATCGGACAGGCAGGCGCTGTCGGTTCCTCACTGTGCCACTATCTCTTAGCCATCATATCAGATTTTTTATTCAACATGCAATTGACGAAAATAGAGAGAGTTTGGGATCAATTATGGTTCATGTTGAGATTAAGATTGAGGTGTGCTTATGTGCCCCCTCCCACTAAACTTATAAAACTAAAAACATAAGGACGGATAGGATTAATCGACATCCCTTCATGTATTCCGAACATGATATGTATCGGCTAATTCTGGCTATCCTTATATGTTCAGTTTTAAAAGTTTGGAGGAGAGGGAAACATCGAAGCAAAAGTCGTTGAAATTTTGCTTATCTTCAAACTATTACCAAAAGTAATGGACTAATCTCTTTGGCACATGTAAAGCTTTAGATTTTCTCTAAATCTGAAAACCAATGTATGTGAAAGCCCATATACGTGGCAGCTCATGTTGGTGACATCTCACGTGTGTATGGCAAAAAGAAGTGAGAGATAAAGTTTAGTCTTAAATAAAAATTTGGAAGACAGTTACACCATCTTATAAAATGGAGTGTCACACTACTTGATAAGTGAGTGAAAAGAGAAATACTACACGCGCTCCTTCTTCTCCCGCACTCACCTTATCATGAGATGCATGCCGCGGTTTGCGAAATGCTCGAGTCAAGCTTATTTTTGCTCCTCGGGAATATCACAGTTTTGACGGACACGCCTCAGTTATTCGGTTTGAATTATTTCTAGATCATGAGATATCTGTAACCAACTCGAACATGCGTGATCTGGACTCGGACCATGTTATACTCGCTAGGATTTTCGCTGCACATACACCAAGAACCAAACTAGGATTTTGCCACCTTTCTTCTTGCGTCGTCCCGTAGTTTACACCATCCCGAGTGCCAACGTGCACTAGCGAACGGAGGAGTAGGTCTTTAGAACCACTCGCCTTTTGTGATCCTATACGAGAGAGGGTGAATAAGATTTTTGGAAAGCTCTTTGTGTGACCGTTCAAGTTCGCCATCTCGGCCCGCCTTCCCGGTTGTTCTACAGGACCTCGTGCGCATCGTCACCAACATCGATTTTTTCGACCGGTTTCTGCAACCTCTGCACCAATGGCTTCTCCATCTACAAACAATCAGTAGATGCGATGTATTTGTAGGGGTTCGTAGCATGGAAAACAAAAAATTTCTACCGCATGCACACAAACAAGCCAAGATCTATCTACTAGATTGTAGCAACGAGTCGATAGGAGCACTCACCCTCGAAGATTCCAAAGAGGTTAACGAGAGCAGATTCTCGTGGGTGATGTAGTCATACACTTGCCGATCTCAAGATCGCGTAGACGATCCTTCCGGCGCTGCGTTCCGGCAGTGCTTCCGCAGTCGGTCACACGTTCGGTACTCGATGAAGACCTTCCTCTCCCTTGTTCCAGCAGGCAGCAGAGGTTGTAGTTCTCCCCTCGCGATTCCGGTAGCACAACGGCATGGTGTCGGAACTAGAGAGAAGATCCCGCAGGGCTTCGCCTAAGCCGGTGCGAGTTATGGTGGATCTAGGGTTATCCGGCGATCTAGGGTTTAGAAGGCCGGGAGGAGGAGGAGGTGTCGGCGGCGGCTAGGGCGGCGACGCCTAGGCGGCGGCGGCGACGCCTAGGCGGCGGCGCACGGGGTTGGGGAGGGCTGGCTTGGTGTTTGGGGTAGCCCTCCCCCTCTATTTATGAGAGGGGGGCAGCCTTGGGAGGGGAGGGTTTGAATCCAAACCCAAACCCAAGTTGGATTGAAGGAAGGACTCTTTCCTTCTTCCACTAGGAAACTATTGTTCCAGTTTGACTTTTCAAACCTCCCGTTTGACTTTCAATTTAGAGCTTTAATTCTCTCTTGCAAATGTCCAAACCAAGTGACCTACGATATGATCCAATCATTCCACTTACCCATGACACATTCATGGACCATTCCCCTTCTGGTCCGGTGATCCTTCTAGAACCTTCTAGAACCTCTCCGATGAAAACATCGGAATCTTTCCCGAACTCCGGAATCGGACTTTCCTTATATGAATCCTATTCTCTGGACCATTCCGGATCTCCTCTGATATCCCGGATCCCATCCGAGACTCTGAACAACATTCGGTATCCCTACTAACATTCCATATCTACTAAACAAAATCGAATCCTTAAGTGTGTCTCCATATGGTTCGTGAATTATGCGGACATGACCGAGACACTTCTCCGATCAATAACCAATAGAGGAATCTGGAAATTCATATGGCTCCAACATATTTCTACGATTACTTTGCGATCGAATGAACCACTTACATACGATACCAATTTCCCGTTGTCTCACGATAGTTTACTTATCCGAGGTTTGATCGTCGGTATCTCTGCATACCTAGTTCAACCTTGTTACCGATAAGTACTCTTTTCTCTTTCCCATGATATGTGATCCCTTGTGAGCCAGTCACATGCTTGCAAGCCAATTGGATGACATTCCACCGAGAGGGCTTAGAGTATATCTATCCGTCATATGGATGGACAAATTCCACTCTTGATCCATGTGCCTCAACACATACTTTCCGAACAATCAATTCCACCTTTATAGCCACCCAGTTTCGGTGTGGTGTTTGATGTCATGAAAGCATCCTTCCGGTGATGGTGATTAGCATGATCTCATGGTCGAAGGAATTAGGTTACTATGTATCAGAAAGATTATAGCAAATGAACTATTGAAATGACTTGACCTTAATGTTACGCTTATCTATAGGAGTATGTCCATCATACCATTCTCCTAATGACATGATCTTGTTGTTAACGACATCTCAATGTTCATGATCGGGAAACCACGATCATCTATTGACATGGTTATACCCCGCAGGTACACGATTTCAGCATACCTGGTCCAGCCCAAGGAAGGCCCACGGCAAATATACGCCGGCCCATGAAGACTTTCGGGTGGCCAAGGCCCATGACGCCTTCGGATCCTTGGAGAGCAAGACTAGAGTAGATAGGAAATTCAAAGGGGTAAACCCTAAAACCTGTAACCGACTCGATCTGTGCCTGGGACCTGCCTATCTCTATATAAAGGCTAGGAGGGCACGACGAGGAAGCTCCCTTACAATCTCTCGCACACCGCCACGCCAGATTACATCTGCGCACCCCTGTAACCTTTGGTTCCACCATAATCAGAGCAGACAAACAGGAGTAGGGTTTTCCCTCCGGGGGCCTGAACCTGGGTAAACCTCGTGTCCCCGTGTTTCTTGTTTGCTAACCGTTCCGCGATCTCCAACATCCCCATCTTCTCCAAAACCCAAGTCCATAACAATGGGCATTGACGAGATTAAACCTTGTCAAATTGGCGCCGTCTGTGGGAAACGGGGACGCTGATTGTGGGATCGTGACGGTCCCAACACGAGCGATCTACAACCCCGCGGTGACGGAGAGTCATCTCCTCTTCGGCGCCTTCGACTTCATTGCCCACTCGCCGGCCACCCTGAAGGACTTCGAGCCCGTTGGCGACGGACTCGAGATCCTGTTCGGGAGTTTCTGCTTCCAGGTGGGGTAGATCGACACTCTCCGCCTCCCAGAGCGGGTGCCCCTATCGTCGATCAGGCCTGCTTCGTGGGCTTCACACCCCGTGCTACGCACATCATCATCGACAGATGAGTCCTATGACAGCATCAGCTGCAACTCAGATCTGTGCGATCCACCATCGGATGAAGGAACCTACGGTTCCAGATCCGAAAGCGGCGGCAGCAGCGATCCAATCTACAAGCGCTATCAGTGCGCCGCGGTCATCCAAGATCATGAACACAATCCGCCGCCCAACCCGCCGGGTAGAAACGGCGATAACAGAAGAAGCCAGTCCCCCCCCCACCCAACGGGGAAAACAACAACCGGGTCATCCACCTCAGCGAGGAGGGATGGGCCCAAGCGCGCGAAGCCGTAGCAGGCAACAAGATCCTGCCAGCAGATGCCTCACGGGACCTGCTGATGGCATACCACATGCTCCTCGTCAAGGAGCACAAGAAGCAACTGAGGATGCAAGAGCTTCTCGACAAGCGCAAGCAAGCAGCCTCGGAGTCCAGTGCATGGAGAGTTGCGCTCTCCGCCATGGGTATAGGCTCCATCTCGCATGGAAACCATTGCAACAAGCACCATTCTCGCACAGAGAACATGGATCCCAAAGCACGCCGCGAGGTGACCAGAGCCCTCAATGCGTCCTTCATGGAGATGGATGCCGACGACAACGTCATCCCGAAGACGCCACAAGCTGAGATCATCGCAGCCACCGCGTACCTCGCGTCCCATCCTCCTCCGGAGGGGGACCCGAAAAGGGCCATGCATAAGTCCGCGCTCACCGGACTCGGACTCTTTGGAGCCGCGCTCCACGGAGAAGCTCCTGCGGAGCCAAAGAAGAAAGCTGCGGTCAGGTTCAACCATAGCCCCACACCCTCATCCGAGGACGAAGAGCACGACCTTCCTCGAAGGCATAAGAGCTCGCGCCGTCACAGCCGCGACTACGACGCTCGAAACGAGCTGACGCAGCGCAAGATCGACAAGGCGCGCGCTAAGAGCGTATGCTCATCTGAATCCGAGGAGGATGATGACGAAGGAGAACTCTGCGGAGCCTGATGCTTCAGCAGATCCGTCCGACGGGCGCGAATGCCATGAAACTTCAAGCTTCCTTCGGACACTCCGAAGTTCGACGGCACACAGGACCCCAAGGCGTGGCTCAGTGACCACCTGTCGTCCGTCAAGCTACACGGTGGGAATAAGGAAACCGCCATGCAATGCCTTCAGCTGCAGCTGACGGGTGCAGCCCGAATCTGGCTCAGCAGCCTATCCTCGGGATCCATCTGAAGCTGGGAGGAGCTAGCGTATAGTTTCATCCGAAACTTCAAAGGCACTAGCAAGAGGCCTGCCTCGATCGAAGAGCTGCGAGCCAGCACCCAACGAACGGGCGAATCCATTCGCTCGTACATACTACGCTGGTCCAACACCAAGAACTCCGCGGCGCATATCTCCGAGGAGAGAGCTATCGACGCCTTCAAGGACGGCGTCAAACGCCCGGACTTCAAGGAAGAACTCGGGCGCGTCAAGCCCAAGACACTCGACCACCTCATGGACATCACCAACAGGTGGGCCGACGGTGAAGACTCCATCCACCGAGCGCACTCGGAGGAAGAAGACGACTACGACCGGCGACGTGAGTGTCGTAGCAAGAGAAGATCGCGCGTCTACGACGATCGCGATGGACCCGACATGGTCGCGGCTGGCTACGCCGACCGCCGCAGCGATGGCAACCGCAACAGCGACGGATACTGCGGAGGCAATTTCCGCGATGGAGGACGCCCAACACAATCGTGGCAGCGCCACGGTCGCGACGACAGACCCTCAGCATACGAAAAACTGTCGGTCCATGCACCATCCACTTCTACATCGACAAGCAGGATGGTAAGAAGAAGGCAAGCCACATGCTCAAGGACTGCCGCGAGTTCCAGAAACTCAGCGAAAGCATGGCTCGGATGAGGCAGCAAGCCCCCAACCCTGGATTCGGGAACGCACCCGCACCAGGCGAGATCGCGCATGGAGCTCCTCTACCGCCACCTGCAGGAGGCCCGAACCACCCAATCGCACCCGCACAGAATAACGGTGGGCACGGGTATCCCCCGCCGAAAGGAGCGCTGATGATCCAGAAAGGGCGCCCAACGAATAGGGTGCAGAAGAAAATCACCCGTCAGATCAACCTGGTTGTGACAGCTCCACCCGCCATCCCTGAGTACCTTAGCGGATCGGGGTCCTGCATCACGTTCAGCCGTTCGGATCACCCTTGCCAGGTCCCTCGCCCAGGTCATGCTGCCCTGGTGCTTGAGGCGCAGATCGGAGGGTTCGAGATGAGCCGCGTCTTCATGGACGGTGGCAGCGGCATCAACCTGATGTTCGCCAGCACCCTAGCAGCAATGCGGATCCCGCTATGCAGCCTGGAACAGTCAGACACAACATTCCATGGCATCGTCCCAGGAAAGGGGACATTCCCCCTAGGAAAGATATGGCTCGACGTCATTTTTGACAAGCCGGATAACTTCCGATGCGAGCGACTCGAGTTCGAAGTGGTGGACTGGCCATCACAATACCACGCCATCCTCGGGCGTGTAGCATTCGCAAGGTTCCTGGCAGTACTGCATTACCCGTACCTGCTACTCAAGATGCCAGGACCCTGGGGCGTCATCACGGTCCACGGGAGCTTCACCCGATCGGACCACTACGACAGGGACTTCAACAGAATCTCCCAGTCATTCGGCATGCAAGAGGAGCTGGTAAGGCTCCGTGAGATGACGGACAACGGGGCACCCCCAGTCGCACGATAGAACGCACCAGATATGTCCTTCGACTCCACCGTCAACACAAAGAAGGTGCATGTCCACCCGACGGATGCCTCCAAGACGGTGATGATCGCCAACGATCTCAGCTCAGCATAGGAAAGCGCGCTCGTCGAATTCCTCCGTGAGCGCTGGGAAATCTTCGCCTGGTGTCCTGCGGACATGCCAGGAGTTCCCATGGAATTCGCCGAGCATGCACTCAACGTCTTTCCAGACGCCAAGCCCGTAAAGCAGTCCATCCGACGACTGTCCGAACCACGGGCCAAAGAAATCGAAGTCGAAGTCAACAGACTACTCGACGCAAAATTCATTAGGGAGATCAAGGAGAGCGAGTGGCTCGCCAACACCGTAATGGTCCCCAAAAAGGACACGGACATCCTGCAGATGTGCGTGGACTTCACATCGCTGAACAAGCACTGCCCGAAGGATCATTTCCCTCTCCCTCGGATCGACCAGATCATTGATTCGACCACAGGATGCGAGAAGCTCTCCTTCCTCGACGCCTACTCAGGCTACAACCAAATTCGACTAAAAGTCGAAGATCAGGAGAAAACGGCATTCATCACGCCGTTCGGAGTGTTCTGCTACAACACAATGCTTTTCGGGCTAAAGAACGCAGGCGCCACGTACCAACGATGCATGCAGGCATGCCTGAAGGAGCAGATCGGCCGCAATATCCAAGTCTATGTCGACGACATAGTCATCAAAACCAGGGAGGCGAGAACGCTCATCGACAATCTCCGCGAGACGTTCGATAATCTCGACCGCTACAGGATCAAGCTTAACCCTAAAAAGTGCGCCTTCGGCGTACCATCTGGCCAACTGCTTGGTTACTTCATCTCCCAGCGAGGGATCGAGGCGAACCCGAAGAAGCAGAGGTACCCTCACTACGCCCAATCTACTACCTCAGCGAGGTATTGACGCCGACAAAGCAGAGGTACCCTCACTACCATAAACTCACCTACGGCATGTTCATGACGGCTCGTCGGCTGAGCCATTACTTCCAGGAGCACCAGGTGATGGTCGTCAACGAGGCACCCCTGAACAGAATCCTGAACAATCCGGAGGCCACAGGACGCGTAGCCCTGTGGGGCATCGAGATGTCACCTCTAGACATCGTCTATGAGAAACGCCACGCGATCAAGTCTCAAGTCCTCCCGGACTTCCTTGTACACTGGATGGAGCTGCAGCTGCCAGACACCCCAGACATGACACAGTCATGGACGATGCACTTCGACGGCTCCAAACGCGAGGCTGGAGCAGGAGCCGGGGTCATACTGACCTCCCCACAGGGCGACAAGATGAAGTACGTCCTTCGGATTAAATTCTGAGCATCCAACAACGAGGCCGAATACGAAGCCCTCATCCATGGCATGAAGATGGCAAAGATCTGCGGCACAACGCGCCTGGTCATCTACGGAGACTCGAATCTCGTCGTCCAGCAGACGATGAACGAGTGTGACGCACACGCCGAAAACATGATCGCGTACTGCGCACTCTACAACTCACTCGAGGGAGAATTTGACGGCTGCGAGCTTCGGCACGTCGGGAGAGAAAGCAACGAGGAGGCCGACAGGCTTTCCAACATCGGCTCCACCTGCACATGAGTACCACCAGGCGTGTTCCTCGAACAGATCTGCGTGCCATCCATCAAGCGGAAATTCCCCAAGGGATCACCTGAAGAGGCAGAGCACTCGGGGGCTGCGCTACCCGAAGGACAGGAAGGACCCGAAAAGCTCGACACAGAGGTCGCTGTGGTCAACCTGATGCAGGTCATGGAAGTCGAAGAACTTGGACGCAGCCATACCTCAAGTACCTGATAGACGGCGAGTTGCCTGATAGCCCGACAGACGCCCGATGCATATCTCGCTAGTCAAAGGCCTTCACCATCATCAATGGCGAGTTGTACACGCGCAACATTTAGGGTGTACTCCACAGGTGCGTCACCATCGGTGACGGTAAAACCATCCTCCAAGACATCCACGAGGGCATCTTTGGCCATCACGCGGTCAGCCGCGCCCTTGTCGCCAAAGCTCTACGAGCCGGATTCTACTGGCCAACGGCCATGAACGACGCCAAGGACATCGTCCGAAGATGCAACGGGTGCCAAAGGTTCGCCGACAAACCACACGCACCCGGATCAGAACTCAGGCCCATACCCTTGGCCTGGCCCTTCGCCTAGTGGGGCCTCGACATGATCGGCAAGCTACCAAGGTCATCGAAAGGAGGTCACGTCTATCTCCTGGTTGCAGTCGACAAATTCACCAAGTGGATTGAGGCCATGCCAGTCACTAACCAAAAGGGCAAAACTGTCGTCAAGTTCTTCGAATCCATTGTCTATAGGTTCGGTGTACCGCACAGCATCATCACCGACAATGGATCAAACTTCATCTCCAAAGAATTCCAGGAATTCTGCGAAGACCTCGGAATCAACATCACATACGCCTCCGTGGCGCACCCGCAAATGCACGGGCAGGTCGAAAAGGCCAACAGCCTCATCGGTGTTGGCATCAAGAAACGTCTCACGAGCCCACTCGAGCGACTCGCGGGAGCATGGACCAAGGAACTACCCTCGGTCATGTGGATCCTGCGCACAACGCCAAATAGCTCAACTGGTTATACGCCTTTCTTCCTGGTGCACGGAGCCGAAGCCATGCTGCCAGCAGAGGTACGCCACAAGGCCCCGCGGGTCGTCGCTTACAGCGAAGCCGAATCTATGGCCGCACTCGAAGACATAGTCGACACACTCGACGAGGCGCGTGACATAGCAGCAGCTCGATCAGTGGTGTACCAATAGAGTCTCCGCAACTACCACAACCGAAGGCTACGCCCAAGGTCCTTCGTCGAAGGAGACCTAGTCTTATGAATCAAACAAGAGCGACCGAAGAATCTTGAGTCACCATGGGAAGGACCCTACATTATCACCGAAGTCATCCCAGGTGGCGCCTATCGCCTCAAACACATGGAGTCTGGAGTCGCATACTCCAACCCATGAAACGTCGCGCAGCTGCGACGCTTGTACCCTTAGCTACCCCCTCTTTTACTTTCAATAAGGCTGTTCAGCCAAGGCTACTCAGCCGAACAATGTACCTCCTCCCTTATGATATGAATAAAGCTAAGTGTCTCGCCCAAAAATCTTTCGATTATTATCTGCATTTTACTACATATCACAACACACTCGGGGGCTCGCCCTACCTCGCGACTTCGTCGACTAAGAAAAATGCGTGTACACCTGAGTAGCTGACCACGTCAGTCTAACGAAAAGGACACGTATGCAAACAAAGCATCACATGCCACACAACAAGAAACCTTTACAATAATAAAGGGCTCAACACGCCTAGTCGAATATATACAAGTTTTACATCTATCTCTTTTACAGGTCCTACCTATTCTGAAGAATAACCTGCGCACGCTGCTCAAACAGATCTACAATCTGTTCGGCATACTGCCTTACAGCCGAATAATGCGGACGCATATCCCACTCGCCACCATCCGGCCGCAACGTTCCTTTTCCTCCTTCGGATAAAGGTTCGCACCTGCAATACTTGCAAAAGTAAGAAGCAAGGCCATCCGAAACAATGAGCAGCAGCTCGAAAAACTCACATTCAAGCTGTTCGGCCAGACAACACAACTCCCTCATCAAAAATTCCTCTCGAGCAGCGCCACGCTCCGCCTTCGACTTCCACACATCAGCATGGCCACGCACTCCAAGTAATTCCCTCTCAAGACTACGGATGCGGTCTCGAAGAAACACAAGCTGCAACGCACCATCCAAAGATGGCTGCAGCTGTGCGGCAGACGAAGTGTCCACGGGAGAATCACCCGAAGGATCCTAAAGTAGAAGAAGACAATGATATGAACAAACAGACAAATGAAGACGGAACTCAGAAATTCATTATGTACAGCAAAAAGCCACTACGTGGCGAAGGGATTGTTCATAAACACAATTACAAAAGCTGAAGCAAAAACTATCCTACAACTACAACGCCTACGAAGCAGCACCCTGAGTAGCCTCGGAGCCGGACTGCCTCGCCTTGGCTTCCCCCTGCTGCCTTAGCACGTACTCGGCCAGCAGATCAATCAGTTTTGGCCCAAAACGCTTACAGCGAGCAGCATAGGTGGCGAAGGCTACCTCGGATCCATCAACAGTCGTCGGCATCCGGGAGGTGACTTGAGGAAGGTCCAGCTCCGCTCCATCCGCCAAGGCCATTGCCAGCCCCACGGACGCGTCGATGCCTTTTTGCTTGCGCTTGTACGCCGCAGGTGTTTCGGCTGACAGCGCCTCCGCCAAAGGCATCGACATCTTCGAGGACCACGCCTTTGGGGACGAGCTCCTTGTAGAAGCGCCCTAGGACCTCCTTGGCCTTTGCAAGCGAGCCGACTACGGTACCGCAGCGGTCTTCAACCGCCGCAGCAGCATCATCCAGAGCACTACCATGCTCAGAGAACCGCGATCAAACTCGATGCCCGCGGCATCTAAAAAATCAAAGGAAGCAGCATAAATAAAAGCACTACAAGGAAAGGCAAGGAATCCGAAAAGCGAAGACAGAGAAACTCACCCGAAATAGCCTTGGCAGCCGCCATCAGCCTGTCGGCTACCTCTCTCTCACGCGAAGCCGTGGCGGTGGCGAGCTGCTCCTCGCGATCCGTAGCCTCCTGCTGCAGGCGATCCTTGGCTTTGGCCGCATTGGCCAGCTCCAGCTCAAGGCTCTCCTTCGCGCCAACGGCGACCTCGGCCTTCTTCTCCGCTTGCCCAAGGCTCTTTTTGAGAGCATCAATCTCACGGAGAGAAGCGTTGTGGTCCTCTGCAGTCAGGCAACATCCCATCAGATTGAAGGATAAAAATACAAGAAGAAGCAAAAGACCAAGTCGTAAGCATACCTTGAAGCTGTTTGAAGCCAGTCCCCAACGACAGGTGCTGCTGCACCCACTGGTTGGCACTTTGCACAAAAGGCTGCAACAAGAACTATTAGTTAGAAGAACGGCTCGGGGGCTACGCCCAAAATAACGAGCAAAAACAAAAGTACACATACAAAAAACGCTCGGGGGATACCCCCGAGACTCTAAGGAAAAACAGGAAACAAAACACCCTACAGATGCTCGGGGGCTCCCCCCGAGGCACGAAGAATCAATGATCAACAGATCATCCGAAAAGGCTGGGGGCTCCCCCTGCGGCAGAAGACAGATACTACTTACATGAATAGACGGTGACTCCGAAGGTTCGCCTGCAGTCTTCTCAGGGAACACCACCAAAGCCTCCTGCGGAGAAGACCTCGGAGCAGCGCCCTCAGAGGTGGCCACCGTCTGAGGAGGAGGAGAAGGAACTTTCGCCTCCCCCACCATCTCTTGAGCGCCATCGCTGGAGGAGCTGTCAGAGGAGTGGCTGCAAAAGAAAAACGGCAGCCAGGAACAATAAAGCGAAATCGAAAGATGGCAAAAAGAAATTGAGAAAGCTTACGAGTCGAGGTCGCTAAGGTCAAAGACAGGAGGGGTCTTCTTGCCCTTCTTCTCTTCCTTCTTTTCTTCCTTCTTCTCTTCCTTCTTCCGCTTCGCCAGCGGGTGTGGTGCCACGGCCCGCACAGGAACGGCAGGAATTGGAGAAGAAGAGCCCCCATGCCCATCACTATGACGCTCAAGGCACAGCGGGTCCCTAGGCGTCGACGGAGTCGAAGCATCCGACGATTCGCTGGAACTCCTCGTTCGCTTGCGAGTGTGATCCTCACTCGACTCATTGGTCTCTTCCACCGGAGATCGAGCCGACGACAGCTCGGACATGGAGTCCACCACCTCATTGTCCGGAGCATCCGGGAATACTTCGGGCAACGGAGGCGACATGCCTGACACCTTGAACTCCTGCACAAAAGAAGCAAATTTGTTAGCAGACAAATAAATAACAAGTAAAACACAGTCGAAAAAGAGCGCTACACGCACATCCAAGCTCTACACCTGCGGAACCGGACGAGAAGCGGAGAACGAAGAAGTCAGCGACTTCCCCATAAGGTCCTCTCTAGCCTTGTACTTTAGCAGCGGGCGAAGGACCCCGTCAAGATCTCCCCTAGAGAATTCCTCAGCCGAAACCCTAGTCGGATCACGGCGACCCAAATAAAGGAACATCGGGTGCTCCCTAGCCTGGAGTGGCTGCACCCGACATTTGAGAAAGGTGCGGATGATGTCCACACCATTCACCTCCTTCTCCGGAGTCAATTGAAGACCCTCCACACGGCGATAGAGCCCTTCAATCTCAGCCACCTCGCCATCCAAGATCTGGTTTTTCCAGGACCTTTTCGGCTCGATTTTCTGGGAGGGGTCGAAAGGAGCAAGACCAAAATCCTGCCCAGCTACCGTGGAGTCGCGGATATAAAACCATCGCCTCCGCCAGTACTGGACAGATTCGGACATATAAAAGGAGAAGAAAAGAACATTGGATCGAAGGGAAATGATGCAACCCCCAATGGGATAGACACCATCAGAACCAGATTGCCTCTTCACGGAATAGAGTTTCCGGAAGAGGCCAAAGAGCGGCTGGATTCCGAGCCAGCACTCGCAGAAAGTGACGAAACAAGCAATGTGAAGAAGAGAATTGGGGGAAAGATGATGCAGCTGGATGCCGTAAAGGAAAAGCAGCCCACGAAGGAAATTGTGGACTGGGAAGGAAAAGCCCCGAAGAACAAACGCGAGGAACATAACCCAAAACCCAGCGGTGGGACGGGGAATTACCTCATTGCCAGGGAGCTTGACGGCCTCCCTATCCCGCGGGATCAAGCCCCGCTCACGGAGCTTGCAGAGATCACCCTCTCGCGTCTCCGATCGCCGCCAGCCACCGTCGGTGACACAGGCAGCTGTCGAAGCTTTCTTGCCACCAGCAGCGCTGGTGCCAACCGCAGAAGAGGACTTCTTGGGCTTCCTCATCGCGGTGCGGCGGTGCCGGAGGCGAGAGCATAGGATCAACGAAGGAAATGTTCGAGGATATTTCAGCGTGCAGCAAGAAAGCTCAAAGAAGATGGGAGCAGTGAAACACGAATGGCTGCGGTGAAAACAGATTAACTTTTCCCCAATGATTATAAGGACGAAGACGATGCACGACGACCGTCCATCGGGAAGACCTAGAGCCAACTGCAAGATCTAACTGTCCACGTGTCAGCCCAGCAACGAACCGTCGCTCCCACGTCATCCACTATGCACGGAAATCGAGGCGACGCCGTAATTATCTCCATGCCGCGCGTGACCGGTCAATTCAAGGTCAGAAGGTGGGACCCATGTTCGTTCAGTCATGTCATCTCTGGCGCAGCAGACGCTTGAGGTCACCGATCGTCAGCACTGACGTCATCAAAAGCTATACTAGCAATGGTTACAATTCTTCGGCTACACAACTAAGAGTACTCACTCGAATCTACGATTCGACTAACTACTCGGGGCTACTCCTATCAGGAGCGCTGGCCGTGCACCCGAAAAAGAACAAAACACTACAACGCTTAACTAATTTCTTCGAGTCCTATGTCGAGTTTACAACTCCATTACGGACTCGAGGGCTACTCCCATAGGGAGATAGGATTCAGGCATCCGAAAAAGTTTGTGTCCTACAGACCTGGAGTCAAACAACGGCTAAGTTAAAGTCTCTGCTCGAGTCTACGACTCGAACAGACACTCGGGGGCTACTCCCATAGGGAGCGCTGGTCGCGCACCCTATGAATTCTTTGACTGCGATCTTTCGGATCATCGTGCAAAACTTTTTCGGCAACTCTGACCCAATTAACGCTAAGAGAACAACATTCTCCTCGGCCACCCAAAACACCTCCGTGGTAATAAACATTCGGATGATGTGTCTGCGACGCAAAGATAAGACCTACAAATATCATCTGATGGCCTAGCAACCCACATGACTGCGCTCTGCTAGTATGAATCCGTGCCAACAGTGCGATGAAAAATTCCGAAGGACACGTCGGGTACATCATTTAAATTCACTGGAATTCCACTCCTGTAAGTCCTCCGCGGCCTGAGTCGAATTACGCCAGCATATGTTCCGGGTTCGAGTTGAGGGACTCGAACCTGAAGAAGATCGTGTTGCTTTGTCCTAAGACAGTTAACTGACCCTGATCCGTCGGGAGAGTCAGGCACACGCATCAACAATCCCTACACATTCTCTTGAAAGACAGAGTTGCACCCGAAGGATTGAAGAGTCCTCAGCCGAATCTACGATTCGACTGAACACTCGGGGGCTACTGACATGGTTATACCCCGCAGGTACACGATTTCAGCATACCTGGTCCAGCCCAAGGAAGGCCCACGACAAATATACGCCGGCCCATGAAGACTTTCGGGTGTCCGAGGCCCATGATGCCTTCGGATCCTTGGAGAGCAATACTAGAGTAGATAGGAAATTCAAAGGGGTAAACCCTAAAACCTGTAACCGACTCGATCTGTGCCTGGGACCTGCCTATCTCTATATAAAGGACAGGAGGGCACGACGAGGAGGCTCCCTTACAATCTCTCGCACACCACCGCATACACACCTCCACGCCAGATTACATCTGTGCACCCCTGTAACCTTTGGTTCCACCATAATCAGAGAAAACAAGCAGGACTAGGGTTTTCCCTTCGGGGGCCTGAACCTGGGTAAACCTCGTGTCCCCATGTTACTTGTTTGCTAACCGTTCCGCGATCTCCAGCATCCCCATCTTCTCCAAAACCCAAGTCCATAACAATGGGCATTGACGAGATTAAACCTCCTCATCTATCAACCAACAAGCTAGTATTACAAAGAGGCTTTACTAGGGACTCTAATTTAATTTACAAATCACACAAGTATTAATTTTTCCGATTAATACTATTATAGCATGAATGTAATCATTTATCATAAACACAAAGACATAATAATAACCACTTTATTATTGCCTCCAGGGCATATCTCCAACAGTCTCCCACTTACACTAGAGTCAACTAATCTAGATTACATGGTAATATACCGAACACCCATGACAGTTTGGTGCTGGTCATGTTTTGCCCTCGGGAGAGGTTTAGTCAACGGATCCGCCACATTCAGATATGTGTGTACTTTGTAAATCTTTATGTCACCATCTTGGACATGCTCTCGAGTAGCGTGAAAACGTAGCTTGATATGCTTCAGCTTCTTGTGTGACCTTGGTTCTTGCGCATTGGCTATGGCGCCCATGTTATCACAGTAGATAGACATTGGGTCCAGCGCACTTGGAACCACACCGAGCTCTGTAATGAACTCCTTCATCCATATCGCCTCTTGTGAAGCCTCCAGAGCAGCTATGTATTCCGATTCAGTTGAAGATCTCGCCACAATGCTTTGATTTGCACTCCTCCAGCTAACTGCTGCACCATTCAAAGTAAATACGTATCCAGATTGAGATTTAGAATCATCTGGATCGGTGTTCCAACTAGCATTAGTGTAACCATTAACAACGAGTTGTTCATCACCTCCATAAGAAAGAACCATATCCTTAGTTCTTCTCAAGTACTTAAGGATGTTTTTGACTGCTGTCCAATGATCCACTCCTGGATCACTTTGATATCCGCTAGTCAAACTAACAGCATATGCAATGTTGGGTCTATTACATAGCATGGCATACATAAGAGTGAAAGGCTTCGTAGCATAGTAAATCAAAATTTTCTACGGATGCGAACGGGAAAGCCAAGATCTAATCTAGGAGATGCAAACAACGAGGGGGGAATAGATGAGATCTTCATACCCTTGAAGATTCGCACATCGGAACATTCAACGAACGTGGTTGATGTAGTCGTACTCGCTTCTCCTCCTCGCGATCCGATTCGATCCAACACCGCAAGTGGCGATGCCTCCGAGAGATGCACACGTGCGGCACCTTGACCTCTCCTCCTTCCTCGGTCCAGCAAGTGGGGTGGAGAGATAGGTTAGATCTACAACACGACGGCGTGGTGCAAGCGGTGGAGAATTTCTGCGGCAGGGCTTCGCCTACGCGCAGTCGGGAGGGAGAGAGAGAGGAGGGACAGCAGGGCGGCTAGGGTTGAGGAGGAGGTGTGGGGAGGGTGCGACCCTAGCCCTCTTTATATAGAGGGGTGGGCGGCTGGCCCTTGCCCCTCTCCCAAGCCCTAGGGCCGGCGGCCAAGGAGGGAGGAGTGGGGGGCAAGTTCCCCCCCCCTCTAGAAGCTCCCCTAGGGTTTCCCCTAGGCTTGGCCGGCTGGGCCTATGGGGCCTTGTGCCCCTGGCCCAATGCGGCCAGGGCACTCCCTCGTAGGCCCACGCCCCCTCCCGACAAGTGGGGCCATGTTGGTCCCACTCCGAAAGGTTCTAGAAGCTTCCGGTACAATACCGAACAACCAGAAACAATTCCGAACTCCAAAATATGCTTTCCCTTATATGAATCTTATTCTCCGGACCATTCCGGAACCTCTCGTGACGTGTGGCATCCCGCAAAAACCACTACTAGAAAATCGCGTTGTTTTTGTGCATTGCATCGTCATGACCGCATGCTCATGTCACCATGCCACATTGCATTTGAGCATCGTCATGTCATCATGCATTTGTTTGTCGAAACCTATTTTCTAAAAGCCTAGTTTGGTTTTCTAAATATTCCCCGTCTCAATTTCAAATTAAAGCGCCGGGCTTTTCCGGGTCTTTTATTTGTCTAAAAACTATTTACAAAAGTTTATTTTAAATTAAATAAAAATTTATATTATTTTTAGGGGCAGCCGTACCGGGCCGATTCGACCCAGTCGACCACCCCCAGTATAAAAACCAGAGCTACCCCAAACCTTTCCCACCTAACCCTATTCTACCCATCCCCAGCCACCTCACCCTAGCCAATCAACGGTCGCCACCTCACCCTGGCCCTATCCTCCCTCCAACCCTTGTGCGCCACATCAGCCAGCCGGACCCACCCCACTCCCTCACACAACGCACGCACCCTTGTACACAACACAACACCACACCCACACTACCGCGAGGCCGCACCCACCCCGCTCCCTGCCTGGCCCCACCCCGTGACCCACCACTCCCGAGCCGCCCCTGCCCCGCTTCTTCCTCCTCTGCTAGCGAGCGCGCCCCCTCCCCTCTGCCTCACGCCCTCGCCCCCCCACCGACGCGCCCCGCGCCTCCTCTCTCGCTCCTCCGCGTCTCCCTCCCCGCTCGCCTGTCCCCCTCCCGCAAGCTCGGCCGCCTCCACCTCCCCTCGCCCTCCTCCCGGCTCCGAGCTCCGCCCTCACCTGCGGCTGCTTCCCGAGGACCGCGCCTGCACCTACATCGACCTCGCCCCGCGCCCCGCCTACTCCGGCGGCACCGCCGTCACCAGCGGCCATCACCTTGACCCCAGATGCGCTGCCTCCTCCCCGGCCCTCCTCCCGTTCGGACGTCGCCTCCCTCGGCCTCCGCGGACCTCGCCTCGCCTTGCCCAGCGCCGGTGGCCCCCTCGCCCTCTCTACGCGTCCTCGCGACCCCGCTCCCTCCTTGCAGTTCCCCGCCGCAGTGCCTCGCCGCCCAAGCGCCTCCTCGACCTGGGCATCCGCGTGCGCCTCCGCCGGCTACCAGGAGCTCCGCCGCCTTCCTGTTTCCCCTCCGCGTCGCCCGTCATCGCCACCGCCAACCAAGCCCTGCCATCCTCCTCGTCCCTCCTGGCCGTCCGTCTGCGTCGCGGGGCCCCACCTCGCGAGCCACCGCTGGCTTCTGCTTCCACCGCCTCGCTGTGTCGGCGTCTGCCTCGTCCGCGTCGCATCTGTGGATATTCCTTTTCGCATCGTTGCAATCAGTGAAGTGTAGATGAAGAAACGATGGTGCTACAGGGCATCCAAGGTCCAAGTCTGTTTCCATGCTCCCCGTGTGTTGAAGTGTTCTGTCCCGATGTTCATGTTGTTGCCATCAGCAAATCGACAAGTGGTAACGTGACCCGAAGTATCCCGACAAGGACGGTCCGATGTGAAGATCTTCATCCAGAAACACCATGTTCTCCGTCCCGGACGCCAAGATCGCCCACATGGAACCGAAGGTGTCGAGACCCTGAAAACCGATCCTCCCGGAGTCGGAAGACCGAACCCTGGCGTGCCAAGTTCTTCGACCCGAAGGCCACAGGTGCGACAAGTACTTCTTCCCGGACGCCAAGGTCGTCGACACGGATACGCCAAGTACTTCCCCGAGGACACCAAGTTCTTCACCCCGAACGCCAAGACCGACCCGATATGAGGACACGACAAGATCTTCGCGATGACAAGATCGGCACCGACCCAGGCGAATCCAATGCGCCCCCGACACCAAACCAGGTCCTTCTTCCCGGATGCGACAAGATCGACTTCCGTTGTCCGAGAACGATCCCGCCGAGACCGAACCGTTTCCCCCGTCGAACCCTGAGACCGACCCCGAACCCCTCGGATCCCAAGTTCGCCGAACCCTAATGTGATTCCCTATCCAAGACCCCATTATTTTATAATATGACATTATCAACTGATGCATATTAAATTGTTCATACTTGCATACATGCTGTGGTTTGGGGGCCTTATGCCGATTCACCATATAATTAAATATGGAGTCCATCTGCGGGATATCGTTGTCTTATTCCGGACTCCATTTAAATTTGTGTAGCGAACCGGTGCTATCTTTTGCCATGTCAAGACAACAGTTAAATTGTGGGGTATCTAAACAACATAAACCTATTAATAAATGTCGGGACCCCGGTTCCGCTTAATATTGCCTAATTGCATTGTACCGTTGCCATGTCATACATCATACATGCATCATGCCCGATCTTCTGTCATAGTATTAAATAGTGCATCCGGTGTTTTGCTTCTTCGCGGATTAGGCCGATGAGTTGATGCGAGTGTCGACCCGATCTTCGGATGAACCTTCGGCAATGCTTTTCAGGCGAGCACCTCCCCCTTTCTACCTATCTTACTTTTATAGTCTTTACTTCCTCCTGTTGATCTATTGCTATCTGTGTTGCGATGCTCTAGTTTTCATACCCGGGATATCCCCTGCAGCCTTATATTGCCTTGGACACATCCTATTACCTGTTGTTTGGTAGATAGTTGGACTTGCGTGTCGCAGTCGCTTGCTCAAGTGCTGTTGCGTGTCGTCAAGTACCACAGTTGTTGGAGTATTGCCGCATGTTTATTGTTGGAGATGATCATGGCTTTAATTATCGTTTAATAACTAAAATTTAAGTAGGTAAATGCAGAGGCACAGGTGGGCAATAGATGTTATTTGGTTGTTAACCGTCCACTTGTGTCCCGTAGGACCCCGAGTTCTTGACACCTGTTCCGACATCGAGCGCGCTAACCACATGTGGGATGTATGGGCACCCCATCGATTTAGTACCTGATTTCAAAGTACTGTACTGGGGGCCACAAGTAGTTTGGGGCTTTATTACTATTCTGTACTTATGCCATGCTTTACTGCTTAATTTAAATTGTGCGATGTACTGCACCTGTACTGTTTAGGATCATGACACATTTTCGCTGTATCGACAAGCCCAGTCATCTTTTCGGGTTCCCAGTCGTTTACAGCCGTCTACACAAACCCTGAGTCCGTCTCGGAGACCGGCCGACTTTGTTGCGGGTAGCTTAGTGGGGTGGCCCCCATGTACTTACTTTGGGTCTGGGAAACGTCATGACTTAGGCCCCGCCGACATACCCATGGGTGTATGTTAATTGATCTGGCAAAAAGGGTCGAAGTGCGTGTGGATACTTTGGTGCGCCCCTGCAGGGTTAAATCTTTTCGAGAAGCCGTGTCCGCGGTTATGGACGACTTGGAGCACATGTCACGATCATAGACAACTATAACTAAAGTTTACTGCTATAATTTGACTTGTATCCGATATGACTAGTAATCAGCTTCACTACAATGGAATGGCTAAATAAAAGTACCAACAACTGCTGGGTTTGGGATATCTCATGCTAATTGTATCTGACTAGTAAGTGTTGCAACTACAACGGAATGGTTAACTAAAAGTGCCCACTGCTTATTATATCAGGATGACTATCTATACCTGACTAGTAATTGCTGCAACGATAACTGAATAAATAAAACTGCCAACGGTGTGAGTTCCTCGGTTGACTTCCTCGTTTGGTCTCGAGGGGGGAAATACCAGGATGGGTATGTTTGGTGGTAGTATCAGGTTGGTTCCGAATAGGTCTTTCTTACCCCTCTCCGATAGCCGCTAGTTGTATCGAGTCTCTATAGGTTGTTTAGTGCATGCTGCGCTGCCGCTCAGTCCACCATACCTATGTAGGCGAGGACCGCCGAATTCTAGCCTCGCCGTGTACTGGCCTCAGTACTGACCTTTCTCTCTTTTTCCTTTGCCCTTTGTCGGCACCCCTTTTGTTTAAGCAGGTTTTGAGATCGACGTCGTTAGCAGGGTTACCCTTCCGGCTTGGCCTGGGCAGGGTTATGGACGCCATTGGTTATTCTTCAGGGCTCTTAGCTCAATTTGCATCTTGTCCGTACTCGGACGCTATATCGTTTTAAAGGTGATTTGGATCTTTGTATTGTATATCTGTATTCTTGACTCTTTGAGTCGCTGTTGTATATATATGTTTTGTGGGTTCCATCGAGGACTATTGTGTAATGATATTACTTCGTTTTCCACCCGCACGCAAGTGCCTGGTGGGCACCTTTGAATCGTTTCTATGCGGGTTTGGCGGGAAGCGCTGAAACTTGCATAGGGCCGATTTGAGGGTGTTACATGACGTCCTGGATCTCATCCGAGACTCCGAACAAAAAATCATAAACCAATTATCCAATATATCCTAGCGTCGAGACACGTTAAGTGTGTGACCCTTCGGGTTTGAGAATATGCAGACATGATCTTCTATCAATAATCAACAGCGGGGTCTAGAAACCCATATTGACTCCCACACATTCATCGATGATCATATCGGATGAACCACGATGCCAGGATTCAATCAATCCCATATATATATTCCCTTCGTCTCGCGATATTTTACTTGCCTGAGATTTGATCGTCGGTACCGGCATACCTAGTTCAATCTCGTTTACAGCAAGTACTTTACTCGTTCCGTAATCCGATATCATTTTGTGATTAACTCCTTAACCACGTGCTTGCAAGCGGTGTTGATATCGATTACCAAGTGGGCTCGAAGTATATCGCTCCGACTCGGGAGGGACAAATCCCATCTCGATACATACAACCCAACAGGTACTTTCCGATCACCTGAGAGACAACTTTATGATCACCCTCTCATAGGATGACGTTTGATGACCTCAAAGCTTTCTTCCGATACCAGGGAGTTGCATTATCTCATGGTCTAAGGAATACAATATTTGACATAAGAAAAGCTTCGCAAAGATGAACACGATGACACGATCTAATTGCTCTGCTTAATTTGGGTATGTCCATCATATCATTCTCCCAATGATATGATCTCATTATTAATCGACAACTCATGTCTATGGTTAGGAAACCTTAACCATCATTAATCAATGAGCTAGTCCATAGAGGCGTACTAGGGGCACGGTGTTGTTCACAAACCACACAAGTATTAAAGTTTCCGCTTAATACAATTCTAGCATGGAATATAAACTTTATCATGAACAAGAATTATAATAATAACATCTTTATTATTGCCTCTAGGGCATAATTCCAACAGTCTCCCACTTGCACTAGAGTCAATAATCTAGTTTACATCTGGCAACAATCTAACACCCATGGCACTAAGGTGCTGATCATGTTTTTCTCGTGGAAGAGGTTTAGTCAATGGATCTACGATATTCAGATATGTATGTACTTTGCTAATCTTCAGATCTCCATCTGTTATATAATCTCGGATTATATGAAACTTGCGGTTGATATGCTTGGTCTTTGGATGATATCTTGGTTCCTTAGCCAGTGCTATGGCGCCAGTGTTGTCACACAATATCTCCAGTGGGTCCAAGTCATTTGGAACCACACCAAGCTCAGTGATGAAGTTCCTGATCCAAACTCCTTCACTTGACGCTTCTGCAGCAGCCATGTATTCCGCTTCTACTGTAGATCCCGCGATTACGCTTTGCTTGCAGCTTCTCCAGCTCACAGCTCCTCCATTCAAAATATAAACGTATCCTGTCTGAGATTTAGAATCATCCTTGTTGGTGTCGAAACTAGCATCGACGTAACACTTTACGACGAGTTGTTCATCACCTCCATAGACTAAGAACATTTCTTTAGTCCTATTTAAATACTTTAGGATGTTCTTCACGGCTGTCCAGTGTTCCACTCCTGGATCACTTTGGTATCTGCTCGTCAAACTAAGAGCATTGGACACATCCGGTCTAGTACACAGCATGGCATACGTGATAGAACCTATGGCCGAGGCATAAGGCACTTTGCTCATAGCTTCTCTATCATTTACCGTAGCTGGAAACTAAGCCCTGCTCAATATCTTACCTGACAACATAGGCACTGAACCTTTCTTTGCCTTATCCATTCTGAACCTTTTCAGAACTTTGTCTAGGTATGTACTTTGGCTTAAAGCTATCAGGCGTCTCTGTCTATCTCTATAGATTTTGATGCCCAATATATAAGCAGCTTCCCCTAGGTCTTTCATTGAAAAACATTTGTTCAAATAACTCTTCACATCGTTAAGCATGTCAATGTCATTTCCAATAATCAATATGTCATCCACATATAGTACTAGAAATGTCACTGAGCTCCCACTCACTTTCTTGTAGATACAAGCTTCATAGAAATTTGGAACAAATCCAAAGCTCTTGATCACTTGATCAAAACGAAGGTTCCAACTCCGAGATGCTTGCTTCAGTCCATAAATGGAACGCTGAAGTTTGCACACTTTATCAACATCCTTAGGATCGACAAAACCTTCGGGTTGCATCGTATACAACTCTTCATCAATGTTGCCATTGAGGAACGCAGTCTTGACATCCATCTGCCATATTTCATAATCATGAAATGCAGCAATTGCTAATAAAATCCGAATGGACTTAAACATCGCTACGGGAGAGAAAGTATCATCGTAGTAAACACCTTGAACTTGTCGAAAACCTTTCGCGACAAGTCAAGCTTTATAGATAGTAACATTACCATCCGCGTCCGTTTTCTTCTTGAAGATCCATTTTCACTCAACGGCCTTTCGGTCGCTAGGAGGGTCCACCAAAGTCCATACTTGGTTTTCGCTCATGGATCCTAATTCGGATTTCATGGCCTCTAGCCATTTCTCAAAGTCTGGGCTCATCATCGCTTCCTCAAAGTTCGCAGGTTCACTGTCGTCTACTAACAAGACAGTTAAGATAGGGTTGCCGTACCACTCAGGAGGGGCACGCGACCTTGTCGACCTGCGGCGTTCAGTAGTAGAATCATCCGAAGCTTCATGATCCTTGTCATTAGCTTCCTCTATTGTCGGTGCAGACGGCACTGGAACAATTTCAGGTGCTGCGCTACTCTCCAACTCAAGAGAAGGTTCAACAACCTCGTCTAGCTCTACTTTCCTCCCACTCACATCTTTCGAGAGAAACTCCTTCTCAAGAAAGGATCCGTTCTTTGCGACAAACACTTTGCCTTTGGATCTGTGATAGAAGGTATACCCAATAGTTTCCTTAGGGTATCCTATGAAGACATTTCTCCGCTTTAGGTTCGAGCTTGTCTGGCATCAACTTCTTGACATAAGCTTCGCATCCCCAAACTTTAAGAAACGACAACTTAGGTTTAGCATCAAACCACAGTTCATACGGTGTCGTCTCAACGGATTTAGATGGTGCCCTATTTAAAGTGAATGCAGCGGTTTCTAATGCATAATCCCAAAATGATAACGGCAAATCAGTAAGAGACATCATTGATCGCACCATATCTAATAGAGTTCGATTCCGGCGTTCAGACACACCATTGCGATGTGGTGTTCCGGGTGGCGTGAGTTGCGAAACGATTCCGCTTGCTTTAAGATGTGTGAGGAAATCATAACTAAAATATTCACCTCCACGATCGGATCGTAGAAACTTAATTTTTCTGTTACGATGGTTTTCCACTTCATTCTGAAATTCTTTGAACTTTTCAAATGTTTCAGATTTATGTTTCATTAAGTAGACATACCCATATCTACTTAAGTCATCAGTAAAAGTGAGAAAGTAGCGATATCCACCGCGCGTCGAAACACTCATCAGTCCGCATACATCGGTATGTATGATTTCCAACAAGTCCGTTGCTCTCTCCATCATTCCGGAGAACGGGGTTTTGATCATCTTGCCCATGAGGCATGGCTCGCATGTGTCAAATGATTCAAAATCAAGAGACTCCAAAAGTCCATCAGAATGGAGTTTATTCATGCGTTTTACACCAATATGACCTAGATGGCAGTGCCACAAATAAGTAGTATTATCACTATCTACCTTGCATCTCTTAGCCTCAATGTTATGGATGTGTGTTTCATCCCTTTCGAGATTCAGAAGAAATAAACCATTCACAGTAGGTGCATGACCATAAAAGATGTTACTCATATAAATAGAACAACCATTATTCTCAGATTTAAATGAATAAACGTCTTGCAACAAACACGATCCAGATATGATGTTCATGCTCAACGCAGGCACATAATAACATTTATTGAGGTTTAAAACTAATCCCGAAGGTAAAACTAAGGAGAGCGTGCCGACGGCCATCACATCAACTCTTGATCCGTTGCCAACGCGCATCGTCACCTCATCCCTCGCTAGCCGCCGTCTATTCTGTAGCTCCTGTTTCGAGTTACAAATATTAGCAACTGAACCAGTATCAAATACCCAGGCACTACAACGAGGGCTAGTAAGGAAAACATCAATAACATGTATATCAAATATACCTTTGATGGTGCCAGCCTTTTTGTCCGCTAAGTACTTCGGATAGTTGCGCTTCCAGTGACCCTTGTCCTTGCAATAGAATCACTCAGTGTCCGGCTTAGGTCCATACTTGAGCTTCTTCTCAGCAGGGGCAACGCGCTTGCCGCCGCCTTTCTTGAAGGGCTTCTTTGCACCCTTACCTTTCTTGAAGGTGGGGGGCTTGTTGACCATCAACACATGATTATCCTTTTTGATGTCCACCTCCACATCCTTCAATTTTGCGAAGAGCTCGGTGATCGTATCAATGGAACCAATCTGATTATGAGTCACTACAAAACTTTTGTAGCTGGGAGGGAGTGATTGCAGAACCCTGTCAATCTTGAGCTCCTCTGGAATCTTGTAGTCCAGTTGCTCAAGGCGTTGAGTGTAGCCCGACATCTTTATGGCGTGCTCACTAACGGAACTCCCTTCCTGCATCTTGCAGTTAAAGAATTTCTCAGAGATCTCATATCTCTCAAAACGGGCCTGAGTCTGAAACATAGTTTTCAGTTCCTCAAGGATCTCAAAGGGCCCGGGGAAATCTTCAAAACAATTTTGAAGGTCCGATTCCATAGCAAAAAACATGGTGCTCTTAATCACACCATAATCATCTTTGCGCGACTGATAAACAGCTTTCTCATCAGCCGGCGCATCTACAGCAGGGGTGTCACCTAGCGCTTTCTCAAGGACATAGTCCTTTTGTCCGCCAGAGAGAATGATTCTCAGATTGCGAAACCAGTTGGTGAAGTTAGACCCATTGTTCTTAAGCTTTTCTTTCTCAGCAAAAACGTTGAAGGTGAAGTTGGACTTAGCCATTTGATCTACAAAATTTGCAAGTACAATTTAGACTATGTTCATGATAACTAGTTCAACTTAATCAAATTACTAGATGAACTCCCACCAAATTCAACATCCCTCAAGTTGTTTAGTGAACATGATCCAAATTCACCACACCTAATCCGATCTTCACGAGAAGAGATGTGGTTTCAATGGTGGACAACGAAGTGTCGATCATATCATTCATATGACTCATGCCTAACCTTTCGGTTCATGTGTTCCGAGGCCATGTCTGTACATGCTAGGCTCGTCAAGTCAAACCCAAGTATTTCCGCGTGTGCAAAACTGGCTTGCACCCGTTGTATGTGAACATAGAGTTTATAGCACCCGGTCATCACGTGATGCTTGAACACGACGAACTTTTGCAATGGTGCATACATGGGGAGAACACAGTTTTATCTTGATCTTTAAGTGAGGAATCATCTTATAATGCTACCGTCGCGATCTAAGCATAATAAGATACATAAAAGGATAAACATCACATGCATATAACTTTATGTGACATGGTATAGCCAATCTTCGCGCAATGATCTCCATCTTGTGCGTGCCAGCATGATCTCCATCACTCCACCATGATTGCCTCCACCACGAATAGCAACTACAACTATTGCTAACTACTTAGCGATAAAGTAAAGCTATTACATGGCGTATAAGAAGTTGACACACAGGTCATACACAATTATAAAGACAACCATATGCCTCCTGCCGGTTGTGTACTCATCGACATGCAAGTCGTGAAACACTACAAAACATGATCATTGCATACAACATACACATCACATCTTGGGCCATACCATATCACAAAAAACACTCCCTGCAAAAACAAGTTAGACGCCTCTACTTTGTTGTTGCATGTTTTACATGGCTTATGGGAGTAACAAGCTAAGAATGATTCTTACCTATGGAAAGCCACAACGGTGATATTATGGTTGCCAAACTCCGGTGTAAATCCCATGACAACTATAGTGAGAGAAACTGGCATCCACCAGCCGCATGTGTGGAACAAGCCACACGTCAAGTGCGGAGCCGGTCTTGCGAACGAGGTCGCGTAAAGTTGGCCTGGACCGCTTCGATCTCACTATCCCGCGTCATAAGAAGTACACAAACAAGAGTCTTGCAATAGAAAACATCAACGCCCGCAACAAGCATGTTGCGTTCTACTCGTGAAACACATCTACGCATAGATCTAGCTCTCATACCACTGAAGGGCTTCGTAGCATAGTAAATCAAAATTTTCTACGAATGCGAACGGGAAAGCCAAGATATAATCGAGGAGATGCAAACAATAAGGGGGTAATAGATGAGATCTTCATACCCTTGAAGATTCGCACAACGGAACATTCAACGAACGTGGTTGATGTAGTCGTACTCGCTTCTCCTCCTCGTGATCCGATCCGATCCAACACCGCAAGTGGCGATGCCTCCGAGAGATGCACACGTGTGGCACCTCGACCTCTCCTACTTCCTCAGTCCAGCAAGTGGGGTGGAGAGATAGGTTGGATCTACAACACGACGGCGTGGTGCAAGCGGTGGAGAGTTTCTGCGGCAGGGCTTCGCCTACGCGCAGTTGGGAGGGAGAGAGAGAGGAGGGGCAGCAGGGCGGCTAGGGTTGAGGAGGAGGTGTGGGGAGGGTGCGCCCCCATCCCTCTTTATATAGAGGGTTGGGAGGCTGGCCCTTGCCCCTCCCCCAAGCCCTAGGGCCGGCGGCCAAGGAGGGAGGAGTGGGGGGCAAGTTCCCCACCCCCCCTTCTAGAAGCTCCCCTAGGGTTTCCCCTAGGCTTGGCCGGCTGGGCCTATGGGGCCTTGTGTCCCTAGCCCAATGCGGCCAGGGCACTCCCTCGTTGTCCCACGCCCCCTCCCGACAAGTGGGGCCACGTTGGTCCCACTCCGGAAGGTTCTAGAAGCTTCCGGTACAATACCGAACAACCCGAAACAATTCCGAACTCCAAAATCTGCTTTGCCTTATATGAATCTTATACTCTGGATCATTCCGGAACCTCTCGTGACGTCCTGGATCTCATCCAAGACTTCGAACAAAAACTCATAAACCAATTATCCAATCTATCCTAGCGTCGAGACACGTTAAGTGTGTGACCCTTCGGGTTCGAGAATATGTAGACATGATCTTCTATCAATAATCAACAGCGGGGTCTGGAAACCCATATTGACTCCCACACATTCATCGATGATCATATCGGATGAACCACGATGCCAGGATTCAATCAATCCCATATATATATTCCCTTCGTCTCGTGATATTTTACTTGCCCGAGATTCGATCGTTGGTACCGGCATACCTAGTTCAATCTCGTTCACAGCAAGTACTTTACTCGTTCCATAATCCGATATCATTTTGTGATTAACTCCTTAACCACGTGCTTGCAAGAGGTGTTGATATCGATTACCGAGTGGGCCCGAAGTATATCTCTCTGACTCGAGAGGGACAAATCCCATCTCGATACATACAACCAAACAGGTACTTTCCGATCACCTGAGAGACACCTTTATGATCACCCTCTCATAGGATGATGTTTGATGACCTCAAAGCTTTCTTCCGATACCAGGGAGTTGCATCATCTCATGGTATAAGGAATACAATATTTGACATAAGAAAAGCTTCGCAAAGATGAACACGATGACACGATCTAATTGCTCTGCTTAATTTGGGTCTGTCCATCATATCATTCTCCCAATTATATGATCTCATTATTAATCGACAAATCATGTCTATGGTTAGGAAACCTTAACCATCATTAATCAATGAGCTAGTCCATAGAGGCGTACTAGGGAGACGGTGTTGTTCACAAACCACACAAGTATTAAAGTTTCCGCTTAATACAATTCTAGCATGGAATATAAACTCTATCATGAACAAGAATTATAATAATAACATCTTTATTATTGCCTCTAGGGCATAATTCCAACAAAGAGATCCTATGGCCGAGGCATAGGGAGTCTTACTCATCCTTTCTCTATCTTTTGTCGTTGCAGGACTTTGAGTTTTACTAAAGGTCGTATTGGGCAACATGGGCAAGAACCCTTTCTTGCTATCTTCCATTCCAAACCTATTTAGAACTTTGTCCAAATATGTACTTTGTGGCAATGATATTAGACGTCTCGATCTATCTCTATAAATATTTATGCCTAATATGTAAGATTCTTCGCTAAGATCTTTCATTGAAAAACTATTATTCAAATAATCCTTGACACTATTAAGAAGGTCTACATCATTCCCAATCAATAATATGTCATCTACATATAGTATTAAGAACGCTACAGAGCTCCCACTCACTTTCTTGTAAATACAAGCTTCTCCATAAGTTTGTATAAAACCAAAGCTTTTGATTACCTTATCAAAACGTTGATTCCAACTTCGGGATGCTTGCTTCAATCCATAAATGGACCGTTGAAGTTTGCATACCTTGTTAGCATCTTTAGGATCGACAAAACCTTTGGGTTGCATCATATACAACTCTTCATCAATGTCTCCATTGAGGAACGCTGTTTTGACATCCATCTGCCATATCTCATAATCATAATATGCAGCGATTGCTAACAAAATCCTCACAGACTTTAGCTTCGCTACCGGTGAGAAAGTCTCATCATAGTCAACTCCTTGAATTTGTCGAAACCTTTTTGTGACAAGTCGAGCTTTATAGACAGTAACGTTACCATCAGCATCTGTTTTCTTCTTGAAAATCCATTTGTTCTCGACAGCCTTCCGGCCATCCGGTAATTCCACCAAAGTCCATACTTGGTTTTCGTACATGGATCCAATCTCGGATTTCATGGCTTCTTGCCATTTATTGGAACCTGGGATCATCATCGCTTCCTCATATGCCGCAGGGTCATCGCTGTTGTCCACCAACATCACACTCATAACGGGATCATACCAATCAGGAGTGGTACGAGTTCTCGTTGACCTGCGAGGTACCGTAGTTACTTCGACCAAAGTTTCATGATCAACATCATTAGCTTCCTGTATTATTGGTGTAGGTGCCACAGGAACTACTTCCGTTGTTGCGCTAATCTCAAGTTCGAGAGAAGGTTCAACAACCTCGTTGAGTTCTACCTTCCTTCCAATCACTTCTTTCGAGAGAAACTCCTTCTCTAGAAAGGATCCATTCTTGGCAACGAAGACTTTGCCCTCGGATCTATGATAGAAGGTATACCTAATAGTTTCCTTCGGGTATCCTATGAAGACGCATTTTTCCGCTTTTGGTTCAAGATTGTCGGGCTGTAACTACTTTACATAAGCTTCGCAACCCCAACTTTAAGGAACGACAATTTAGGTTTCTTCCCAAACCATAATTCATACGGTGTCGTTTCAACGGATTTTGATGGTGCCCTATTTAAAGTGAATGCGGTTGTTTCTAATGCATAACCCCAAAACGATAGCAGTAAATCTGTAAGTGACATCATAGATCGAACCATATCTAAGAGAGTTCGATTACGAAGTTCAGACACACCATTACGCTGTGGTGTTCCCGGTGGTGTCAATTTTGAAAGTATTCCGCATTTCTTCAAATGCTCGTCAAACTTGTAACTTAGATATTCACCTCCACGATCAGATCGTAGAAATTTAATCTTCTTGTTACGTTGATTCTCTACCTCACTTTGAAATTCCTTAAACTTCTCGAAAGTTTCGTACTTATGTTTCATGAAATAGATATACCCATATCTACTCAAGTCATCCGTGAAGGTAAGAACATAACGATAGCCACTGCGCGATGCTACACTCATTGGTCCACACACATCGGTATGTATGATTTCCAATAAGTCCATAGCTCGCTCCATCATACCAGAAAATGGAGTCTTAGTCATTTTACCCATCAGACATGCTTCGCATCTTTCAAGTGATTCGAAATCAAGTGATTCAAGAAGTCCATCGGAATGGAGTTTCTTATACGCTTCACTCCAATGTGACCAAGATGACAGTGCCACATATAGGTCGAGTTATCGTTCAATTTCAAACGTTTAGCTTCAATGTTATTAATATGTGTATTACTACAATCGAGATTCAACAAGAATTGACCATCTATCAAAGGTGCATGTGCATAAACCATATTACTCATATAAATCGAACAACCATTATTCTCGGATTTAAACAAGTAACCGTCCCGCAATAAACATGATCCGGATATAATGTTCATGCTCAACGTAGGCACCAAATAACAATTATTTAAGTATAAAACTAATCCCCATGGTAGATGAAGAGGTAGCGTGCCGACCGCGATCACATCAACCTTTGATCCATTTCCAACGCGCATCGTCAACTCGTTCTTCGCTAGCTTCCGTTTATTCTGCAGCACATGTTTCGAGTTACAAATGTGAGCAACCGAACCAGTATCAAATGCCCAGGCACTACTACGAGTACTAGTGAGATACACATCAATAACATGTATATCGGATATACCTTTCTTCTTGATGTTGTCGTTCTTCAAATCCGCCAAGTACTTAGGGCAATTCCGCTTCCAGTGACCTTCTCCCTTGCAGTAAAAGCACTCAGTATCAGGCTTAGGCCCAGCCTTGGTCTTCTTCGTCGGCGCGGTAACTTTCTTACCGCCCTTCTTGAAGTTTCCCTTTTTCTTAGACTTGCCTTGCTTCTTGAATTTGGTGGTCTTATTTACCAATAACACTTGGTGCTCTTTCTTGATCTCCACTTCCGCAGACTTTAACATGGAGAAGAGTTCAGGCAACGACTTGTCCATGTTTTGCATATTGTAGTTCATCACAAAGTTCTTGTAACTTGGTGGTAGTGATTGGAGGGCACGGTGAATCCCAAAGCATTAGGAATCACTATACCCAAGCTTTGAAGCTTGCTTGCGTGCCCAGACATCTTAAGCACGTGCTCACTGACGGAGCTGCCCTCTTCCATCTTGCAGTTAAAGAAATTTTCAGAAGCCTCATAACTCTCAACTGCCGTGTGAGCCTCAAATATCATTTTGAGTTCACGGACAATATCATGTGGGTCATGGTTCTCAAACCTTTTCTGAAGCTCCGATTCCAAACCATACAAGATAGCACACTGAACTATGGAGTACTGATTCTTCCGAGCGAGGAAAACATTCTTTACCTCATCGGTAGCATCAGCTGTAGGTGGGTCACCCAGCGGTGCATCCAACACATAGGTCAAATTACCAGCATTGAGGACGATCCTCAAATTGCGGAACCAATCCGCGAAGTTTCTTCCATTGTTTTTCAACTTTTCTTTCTCTAGGAACGCATTAAAATTGATGGTAGGGGCCGCCATTGATCTACACCATATTTGCAATAGTTTAGACTAAGTTTATGAAAAATTGAGTTCTAATTAATAGTTAAATTAATCTAGGTGAACTCCCACTCAAAACAATATCCCTCACATTGTTTTAGTGATCACATGAACCAAATCCACTACATCAAAACCGTTCATCACGAGAGTTGATGTAGCTTCAATGGCGAACAATCAACATGTTCATCATATCTACTATATGACTCATGCTTTACCTTTCGGTGATCCGTGTTCTGAGACCATATATGTACATGCTAGGCTCGTCAAGATCAAACCTTAGCTTCCGCATGAGCAAATCTGGCTTACTCACGTTGTATACACTCGCAGAATCTAACACACCTGATCATCACGTGGTGCTTCGAAACAACGGGCTTTAGCAACAGTGCTTACTAAGGATGAACACTTTATAAATTGATTTTTTTTGCTTGAGGGATCATCTTATAATGCTACCATCGCGAACTAAGCAATACAAGATGCATAAAAGGATTAACATCACATCCAATTCATAATATGTGATATGATATGGCCTTTCTTCTTGTGCTTCCGATCTCCATCTTCAAGCACGAACATGATCTCCATCATCACCGGCATGGCGTCAAGGTCAATGGCGCCACTTCATGGTTGTCGTCCACCAGCATCAACTATTACAACTACTTTGAATAATAGACACGCAGGTCTTAACGGAATTAAAAGACAACCATATGGCTCCTGCTGGTTGCCAACTTACAAAAATAAGGAACATTGCATACATCATATATAATCATAATCATGGCCATATCACATCACAGCAGACCCCTGCAAAACAAAGTTAGACGCCTCTAATTTTCTTTGCATGTTTTACGTGGTTTGGGGCTTTCAATAAGTGTTGTTCTAACTTACAAACAAGAACCACAACGTTGATGCTTGAACTATCAAGTGCCCGTTGTAAATTGAATCTATACTATGATGGGAGAGACAAACACCCTCAAAGACACTTATGCAATACAAGTTGCATGTTAAGTGTGGAGCAAGTCTCATGAACGATGTCATGTAAGGTTAGCCCGGGCCGCTTCATCCCATCATACCGCAAGATGCAAAGTACACAAAAGCAGTTGATAATAAAAGCACCACCGCCCACCATGACCATTGTGTTCTACTCGTGCAACAGATCTACATATAGACATGGCTCTGATACCAGTGTAGAGGTTCGTAGCATGGAAAACAAAAAAATTCTACTGCATGCACACAAACAAGCCAAGAACTATCTACTAGATTGTAGCAACGAGTCGATAGGAGCACTCACCCTCGAAAATTCCAAAGCGGTTAACGAGAGCAGATTCTCGTGGGTGATGTAGTCGTACACTTGCCGCTCTCAAGATCGCGTAGACGATCCTTCCGGAGCTGCGTTCCGGAAGCGCTTCCGTAGTCGGTCACACGTTCGGTACTCGATGAAGACCTTCCTGAAAGAGCATGTATGCCCCCATGTGTGGTTTTGGTAATTAATGACAATCTCTATGGACTAATGTGTAAATTGAGTTTCACTTGTAGGTTTGTCCATTGGCATCGCTTGGGACATGTGTTGGTCTCGAGGTTGGAAGATGAAGAAATGTCCAAGGGCTTTGTGCCCATTGGAATCATAAAGAAAGAAGGAGCTTGAAGGTCGATCAAGGCATGTGCAAAGAGTTGCATCAAGATGGATCAACCTCAAGTAAGGATGAAGAAGGACGAGCTCAAGATGCGCCATCTCTAGAAGATCTCATGCTTGAAGCTTGTCATCCTCGTGCTCATGGAATGATGAAGACAAGTTCAAAGAAGAGGTTTCCCCATGGAGTATGGGGGAGCATTTTGCAAGTCTTCATCAAGCAAGAGCGAGCAAGAGCAAACAAGAAAGGTGTTCCCACTATAGAAGAACAAGACGGTCTACATCAAGTTCAAGTGGGACGCTCAAGGCAAAGGTATGTTGATAGGGCTTCTCTTTTGCCGGTCTCGTGTTGTTAGTTGGGAGACCGGGTTTAGGATAGATAGCCATACTATCAAGAGGGGCTCTCAAGCGGGTGTCTCGTTTGCATCGTTCGGAGAGAGCTCAAACCTTTGCATTCATATCATCATATTTCTTGGTTATTATTTGGTTCTTGTCCATGAGAGGATCTAGAGCTTGTTGTCACCATCATAACAAGCTCTAGCTCACCATCTAAGGATTTCACTTGCATGTCTTACTGCGGTTTTTGATCTTCCGAGTTTTCCGGCTCCACACCTTGGGGTATAGATCACATATATATTCATGATATTTCCTCCCAAGGTGATACCCAATATTTCATATGGATTCTATTCGTCGTTATCTTTCCAACAAAATTGGTTTCATCCCGTTTGGAGTTCGGATGCAAAAGTTATTGCGTTTCTGGTTTCTGGAATTTCCCTGACCGGAAGTTCCGGCTTCCCACCGGAAGTTCCACTAGGGCATCTTTGCCGCCGAAAGTTCCGGTGTAAGTTCCGGGTCTTCTTCCGCTCACGCTCAGTAACCTTCTGTTTTGAAGCGTTCTATTTGCCGGAACTTTGTCGGAACTTGCATCAGAAGTTCACCAGAACTTCCGGTCTGTTTTGACCGGAACTTCCGGTTGCGCTTCTAGAGCGGGCGTCAACGGTCTGATGACCGTTGGAGCCTGGCTGGGCGGAACTTCCGCCCAGAGCCGGAAGTTCCGGCCATGATTCGTTTTTTCAGTTTCTCGCTCCGCAGTTTTCGACCGTTGGCTGGGTGCCACCAGAACTTCCGGCCTCCCACCGGAAGTTCCGGCCAGGTGTCGCGAATGCCCATAACGGGCAGATCTGGGAGCCCTTTAAAAGGGGCTCCTCTTCCCCTTATTGGGTACGAGCTTTTCTTCTTGGTTCTTAGCTTTCTCTCTCTCCTCCATTGTCAACCTTGAAGAAGCTTTCCCTTCCCCTTTCCCCTCCTATGATTCTTGCATCTTTTTGAGGGATTTGAGAGAGGAGATCTAGATCTACAATCCCCCCAAGTCAAATCCCTTCTTTGTGAAGGAATCATTGGGATCTAGATCTTGGAGAGTTTTGTGTTCTCCTCTTGTGTTCTTCCTCCCTTATTCCCCCAATAGCTTTTGTAGCTTTGTTGGAATTTGGGAGAGAAGGACTTGCCCTTGAATTTGGTGCATAGGTTTGAGTTCTACTCTTGTGTTCTTCCTCTCTTATTCCCTCAATAGCTTTTGTAGCTTTGTTGGAATTTGGGAGAGAAGGACTTGCCCTTGCATTTGGTGCATAGGTTTGAGTTCTACTCTTGTGTTCTTCCTCCCTTATTCCCCCAATAGCTTTTGTAGCTTTGTTGGAATTTGGGGGAGAAGGACTTGCCCTTGCATTTGGTGCATAGGTTTGAGTTCTCCTCGGAGATTCGGCGAGTTTAAGATTGTGAGCTTGTTTCTCTTGGGTTCCTTGGAACCCTAGACGGTTGTGTGGTTGGATTGTTGACCTTTTGTGGTCTTGTAGCCTTTTGTGGCGTTGTTGGCCTTTTGTGGCATTGTTGGCCTTTTGTGGCTTTGTTGTTGGGAGCCTCCAATTGAGTTGTGGAGTTAGCCCCAATCTTGTACGGGTTCGGTGACCGCCCTCAAGCGTCCCATAGTGGAGCAAGTGCCCGCCTTTTGTGGTGCGCACTTGGGAGAATAGGGTGAGCCTTTTGTGGCGTCGGTGAGTTGTGTGCTTCCACATCCGGGGTGAGGCCTTGTGTGGCGTTGGGTGAGCATCGAGCCACCACACCTCGAGGTTAGCCATTTGTGGCGTTCAGAGAGCATTGCGCCATCGCACCTCTCCAACGGAGACGTAGCTTCTTTGGAAGTGAACTTCGGGAAACAAATCTTCGTCTCCGCGTCCATCGGTTATCTCTCAACCGTACCCTTTACTTATGCACTTTACATTGTGATAGCCATCGTGCTTGAAGTATTTATACCTTGCTATCACCTTGTTGCTTGTATTGCTTAGCATAGGTTGTTGGTGCACCTAGGTGAACTTAGTGGCTAGGTTTTGTGCTCAATAAATTAAACGTTAGTTTTATTCCGCATTTACTTGAGCCTAAACCGTAATAATTTTAAAAGCCTATTCACCCCCTCTAGGCGACTTCCTTTGTACTTTCAATTGGTATCAGAGCAAGGTCTCTCGCTTTTAGGCTTAACCGCCTCGAGAGTAAAGATGTCTCCTAGGGGTTTAGTGCACTCTCACACATTTACTTTTGATGGCACACATTTTAATGTTTGGCGTACTCGCATGCTTAGTCATTTCCGGGCCATTGACCCAAACATTGAGCGCATTCTAGATATGGGCTTGTCTCCTCCTAAGTATCCCCAAAATCTATCTTTGGTGGAGAAGACAAACTCTTATCTTTGGTGGAGAAGACAAACTCTTATCTCTGAAGCATCTAATGTTCTTGTTAATGTTGTGAGCTTTGTAGTTCTTTCCTCAATCATGCCTTTCTGGAATGCTCATGATATATGGACCAAGCTTCAAGAAATATATGATGTGTCCAAGCTTAATGAGGATGATTGTGTTCCATCCACCTCCGGCCGCGATGAGTTCTCATCTTCTTCCACTAGACCAACATGTGAGTTGTCACAAGGTAATGATATGGTGAGTGGTGATAGAACTTGCAATGTAGATAGTGAGATTTCCATTCATGATTCTTTGTCTCTATCTCATTGCAATGTTGTATCTTTGGGCATGAACACTTGTAGGACCATATGTGATTTACATCCTAGTGTTGATTGCCCTTGCATATCTTGTAGAAATGAATTGGATATATCTCATGATGATATGCTTGCTTTGCCTTGTTGCCATGATAAATGTGCTTCCATTTCCTCTAGTTCTTGTGTTGCTAACCATGTAGAGGAAAGTGAAGAATGTGTGGGCCAAGGCAAAGTTTTCATTAGAGCTTCATGTGTTCCCTCATCATCATCTTCTTCCAATGTTCACGTGTGCCTCATGGCTAAGGGTTCAAAGGTAACCTCTCCTTTGGACTCCAATATATCTCATGCTGATGTGAATGTTGATCATGTAGAAGTAGATAATGATGTTGCTTCTCTAAAAGAGAAGGGGGTCTAGTCCTTCGTGCTCTTCATCCTAATAAAAATGCTTGCTCTACTTTCATTGAAATCTTGACTTGTTCTATTGAAAGTAGGCAACTAATATATGAGCATGAGGACAAAATAGATAAAATAAGTAGTATTGAGCGTGAGTATGCTAATGAAATTGCCAACCTAAATGAAGCTCTTGAAGAGGAACAAACCACTAAGGAATCTCTTGAGGAGGCCTTTGCTCTAGAGCTATCTAGAGTAAGGAAATCTCATGATAGAGAGTTTGAGGTGGCAAGTGCTCTTCAAATTAAAAATGATGAACTTGAAGTTGCCTATGCTAAACTCCTTGAGGATTTTGAGCACCTCAACAATGGCTCTAGGGTCATCAAGGGTGAGCTCATCAAACTCACCGAGTTACATGAGCAACTTAAAGCTTCATATTCTAAAGAGCTTTCCAAGTTGCCCTCACCTCTTGCTTTAATTGATGATACTTGTGCTACTAACTCTATTTCATGTGAAGCATCTATATTGAAGGAGAATGTTGAGCTAAAGGCTCAACTTGCTTTGCTAACAAGCAACTATGGGAGATTAGAAGAAAGTCATGCCAAGCTCTCAAGCTCGCATGAGGATCTTCTACTCTCCCATGGTAGGCTAGAGTTAGCTCATGAGGCCATTGTGTCAAAGATAACATCTAGTGGGCCTCATGTGGACATTAGCACTATATCTACTCCAAATGTTATATTGTCATGTGCTAGTCCTTGTAATTCATCCTCTCACAACCATGCTAAATCTTGTGATGAATTGCATCCTTTGCCTTGTTGCTCTAACAATGAAGCTTCTACTTCCTCTAGTATTGTTGTTGATATTAACCATGTAGAGGAAGTCAAAGAGCTCAAGGCTCAAGTCACGTCTTTGAAGAATGACTTGAAAAGGTGTCATGAAGGGAAGACCACGCTCAAGAATATGTTGAGTGTGCGACGCCCCCAAAGTGACAAGAGTGGGCTTGGATTCAACTCCAACACCAAGAGCAAGTCCACTATCTCGTTGAAGCACAAGGGCAACAAGAAGAAGGGCAAAGGACAAGTGAAGAATCTGGCCAACATTGTGTGCTTCAAGTGCAAGGAAGAAGGGCATCATGTGAGGGATTGCCCATTGAAGAAGAAGCCTCTTAGTGAGAAGCAACGGGGGAAGCGGCCTCAAGCTCCTCCACAAGTTCAAGATGGGCCACTTCCCAAGAAGCCTCAAGCTCTTCTTCATGGTGCAGCTCCTCCCAAGAAGAAAGACGGCAAGAGAAGAACTTGCTACATATGCCGTGAGAAGGGGCGCCTTTCTTCCTCATGCACCATGGGTATCTCCTCATCTCATCCTATTTTGATTGATGATGCTTATTTTCTTCGTAAGGATGAGATGGGCAATGTGTTTGCCAAATTTGTTGGTGCCCAAAGTGGTGTCAAGAGAAGAACCATTTGGGTGGCCAAGCCTATTGTGACTAACTTCTTAGGACCCAACTTGGTTGGGGACCAACAAGCTAAAACTTGATCAATAGGTGTTTTTGGAGGGCATTGGAGACTTGGCTACCTTATGAAGAATTGAGGGATCTTCGTTATATTCTTGTTGTAAAAGTCAAGTCATTGGTTATCTTGCTTCTATTCCTTATCCAATGTTCCTCCTTTCGGTAACTTGTGCTAAACTCCTTTACATTTTTAGTTACTTTCTCCCTTGTGCATGTGTTGGTTGTGTAACTTGCATGTGTTTGTACATGTTGTGCTTCCCACTTACTTATATTGACCTATGAATAATCTTTGTGTATGTTGGTTGGCACACCATGTATTTGTGTTTCTTGATTTTGAGCCTTTATTGTTTCTAGTAGGTATCTTATTTGGCTCTTGTGGGGGATTAATGGACTATTCCGTTTTGGGGGAGTGTCGTGCTTGGGCATTCCACAATCCTAAAATGTGTGTACATGAGAAAACCACTTAGTAGTCATTTTGTTGTCTCTATGTGGTTTGTTTCTCTCATGAGAAACTCAAGTTTCCATAATGTCCATTAATACCTATAGTTTGATCTTTTTACCTCTTGTTGAGATTTCTTGGTTCATCACATTATGGGGGAGTCATATGCTTTGTGCATATTACAAACCTAGAAAATGTGAACATTTGAGGTAGTGCCACTTTGATTTGATATTGAGAATTATCGAGTTCCTATGTGGCACATTTGCTCATTCAAGTTCCAATTTGCTTTAATGTTTTTATTGCTCATCTTTTGGATCTTGTTTGTGAGAGTGATTCTTGGTATGTGTTTCCTCATATTTGGGCCTACATATCCTCATGGGAACCACTTGCTTCTATTTAATCCAATCACTAGTGATTGTGTGACTATTTGAAGCAATCAAGAATCTCTTTCGAAGCATCAAGCTTAATTCCTATCTTGTTATATGCTTCTTTGTGTGAATATGATCTTGGATATCCTTGCAAACTACCTCGGGAAAATTATCCCTATTACTTCTTGTCCTTGGACAATTAGTATTTAATATATGGTAGGATTCTTTGATCATATTCGTTTTGGCCTTTTCTTATTTATCTTATCTTTGGCCAATAAAATTTTTGTCTAGTTGCTCCCAAGTTTTCCTTGCCTCTTGTGGATCTTCTTATTCTATTTATATCCTCTTGTGTTAGTAGTGATGATCTCATTTGTGGGCATTTTGCATTCAAAGGCAAAATTATATATAATGCTCTACTTATGGGGGACCTCTCCTATATTATCTAGAACATTGTTTTATGCTTCATGGTTTGATATGTTTTTTCTTGGAAGCTCGATCCTTTTTGTGTTGGTACTTTGTGTGCCATCATGAAAAGTGTGAAGAGTTTGTTTTGGTTATTATTTCCTTGCTCTTGTTGGGAGTTGGCTTTATCTCATTCCGTTTCTCTTGTTTTGTTCTTTTAGGATGAGATAAATCCTTGAGCCTTGGTATTTTTCTTATCCTTTTTCTTTGGCTCTTTCGAGTTCATTTGTTGAACTTGTGCTCTTTCATGTGTTGATTTGGCTCTTCGATACAATTTGGACACCTTTTGTCGAGTCACACTTTTGTGTGTGTCTTATTGGTTTACTTGGTGTTTTTGTTCAAATTGTATCTCCTTTTGGTTCTTGAAAGCCTATGCATGCATATTTACTTCTTGTATATATTATGGCATGATTTCTTTCTTTGATCCAATATATAGGAGAAACTCCACCAAATCCTAATGGGCTAAGATGTGCATGAAATTCAATTTCATATCAATATGCACATATTTGTGTGGGGGCTCTCCTATGTATTTTAGTTTCACTAACTACTTTGGACCCAATTTGTTTGGGGACCATAGAGTACTTAATTGTGTTTTAGGTGCATTGGAGATATATATTGGGTGCTCGCATCTTGAACAAGGAAGAAGTGGCGTCTACATGTTAGTTGGATGCAAGCTAGGATGATCAACGAATTCATATATTCTTCATCCCACCAATTATATCTCGGTAACAAGTATCTCTCTCTCATGCATACATATCTTGTTGCTAACCTTGTGTAGGTTGCTTGTTGGCATGAATTTGTGTTCTTCCATATGTAGGATTTCTTGTTTTGGCTTTGAAGAGTTCTCTCTGTTGCAAATGTGTGTATGTTGAGATGAGTGCATATAATGGGGACTATACTAAATCATGCTCATGATTCACTAATCCCAAATATGTCAATCTAGCAATCTTGTTGCATATCGTTTCCTCAATATCTCCCATGTGCAATAGTGAGTATTTTTGCCAAGTTGATTTCTATCTTGTGATACTTGTTGCCTTTCTACATATATTCCTTCTATCCTCTTCTTCCCTTGAGAATAGTTGTGTTGTATGGGGTATGTTGGTGTTTGAAGCTCATTGATGTACAATAAGATATATTTGAGCCCTTGGGCATGCTTTCAAGCAAAACATCTTATTGGTATATTCTATGACTTCTTTTTGGGTCTTCATGTGCTTTCTTGAGTATCTATTTTGTGTGTGCATGTTTCCCTGTGGTTATATGTCTTTGTGATATTTTCCACCTAAAAATTTATACACACAAGAGAAGATCAATATTTGGTTGTTTTTGCATTTCTTGGAAATCACCTCTTACTTCATTTTGATTCTTAGGTGGTTTCCAAATTATTGTATTTTGTGTGCATTGCTAAATGGTTTTGAAGGAGTGAGGATTCCATGGTTGTGCATGTTGTTTCCAAATATAATTACTATAATTTGTGCACAATCTTTGGGGAGCTTCTATAATTCATTTAATGATGCACATGTTCCTTCTTTCTTGTTTCTTGTGGTTTAAATGCTTATGGGGGAGCAAGGATTCCATATTTGTGCATATTGTATTCAATACAAGTATTCTAATCTTTGCACAAAGTTTGGGGAGCTTCTCTATTTTTATTTAAACACTCTTTTGGTTGTTGTTTCCTTTTGACATCATTTTATGGTGTTTCATTTGTTTCTTTTGGATCTTTTGATTGCTCGCTTCCTTTGTTGAATCCCTTTTCTTTTCTTTATTTTCTTTTTGCTTTCTTTGGTTCCTCAATATATTTTTACTTCCTCCCTAGTTCTCATCATTTGCCTTGTGCATATGCACACCTTTGGAGGAATTCTCACTATGTTGGCCGTCTAGAAATTTTCACCCATTTTGGCAATCGATGCAAATGGGGGAGAAGTTTTGGAGGGTTTAAGGGAAGTTTGGCCTTTGCTTTGAGTGTGTTCTTAAGCATTTGCCTCTCATGCTCTTGCATCTTTGTGTTTGCTTTGCATGTTGAATATATAGAGGAAACTCAACCAACGGTAACGGTTGGCAATCTATACAATGAAATTCAAGTTCATCACACATGCATAGATTATGGGGGAGTTTGCTCTATATATTGTGGTTGTACCAACATCACATACTTGTGTAGTATTTGATGTTGGGGCAACCGCTTTGGTCGTTAATTGTCATATTTAAACCCTTGCTAAGGGATTGTCATCAATTACCAAAATGGGGGAGATTAAAAGGGCATGTATGCCCCCATGTGTGGTTTTGGTAATTAATGACAATCTCTATGGACTAATGTGTAAATTGAGTTTCACTTGTAGGTTTGTCCATTGGTATCGCTTGGGCCATGTGTTGGTCTCAAGGTTGGAAGATGAAGAAATGTCCAAGGGCTTTGTGCCCATTGGAATCATGAAGAAAGAAGGAGCTTGAAGGTCGATCAAGGAATGTGCAAAGAGTTGCATCAAGATGGATCAACCTCAAATAAGGATGAAGAAGGACGAGCTCAAGATGCGCCATCTCTAGAAGATCTCATGCTTGAAGCTTGACATCCTCGTGCTCATGGAATGATGAAGACAAGTTCAAAGAAGAGGTTTCCCCATGGAGTATGGGGGAGCATTTTGCAAGTCTTCATCAAGCAAGAGCGATCAAGAGCAAACAAGAAAGGTGTTCCCACTATAGAAGAAAAAGACGGTCTACATCAAGTTCAAGTGGGACGCTCAAGGCAAAGGTATGTTGATAGGGCTTCTCTTTTGCCGGTCTCGTGTTGTTAGTTGGGAGACCGGGTTTAGGATAGATAGCCGTACTATCAAGAGGGGCTCTCAAGCGGGTGTCTCGTTTGCATCGTTCGGAGAGAGCTCAAACCTTTGCATTCATATCATCATATTTCTTGGTAATTATTTGGTTCTTGTCCATGAGAGGATCTAGAGCTTGTGGTCACCATCATAACAAGCTCTAGCTCATCATCTAAGGATTTCACTTGCATATCTTATTGCGTTTTTTGATCTTGCGAGTTTTCCGGCTCCACACCTTGGGGGATAGATCACATATATATTCATGATATTTTCTCCCAAGGTGATACCCAATATTTCATATGGATTCTATTCGTCGTTATCTTTCCAACAAAATTGGTTTCATCCCGTTTGGAGTTCGGATGCAAAAGTTATTGCGTTTCTGGTTTTCTGGTTTCTGGAATTTCCCTGACCGGAAGTTCCGGCTTCCCACCAGAAGTTCCGCTAGGGCATCTTTGCCACCGAAAGTTCCGGTGGAAGTTCCGGGTCTTCTTCCGCTCACGCTCAGTAACCTTCTGTTTTGAAGCGTTCTATTTGCCGGAACTTTGTCGGAACTTGCATCGGAAGTTCACCGGAACTTCCGGGCTGTTTTGACCGGAACTTCCGGTTGCGCTTCTGGAGCGGGCGTCAACGGTCTGATGACCGTTGGAGCCAGGCTGGGTGGAACTTCCGCCCAGAGCCGGAAGTTCCGGCCATGATTCGTTTTTTCAGTTTCTCGCTCCGCAGTTTTCGACCGTTGGCTGGGTGCCACCGGAACTTCCGGCCTCCCACCGGAAGTTCCGGCCAGGTGTCGCGAATGCCCATAACAGGCAGATCTGGGAGCCCTTTAAAAGGGGCTCCTCTTCCCCTTCGTGGGTACGAGCTTTTCTTCTTGGTTCTTAGCTTTCTCTCTCTCCTCCATTGTTAACCTTGAAGAAGCTTTCCCTCCCCCCTTTCCCCTCCTATGATTCTTGCATCTTTTTGAGGGATTTGAGAGAGGAGATCTAGATCTACAATCCCCCCAAGTCAAATCCCTTCTTTGTGAAGGAATCATTGGGATCTAGATCTTGGAGAGTTTTGTGTTCTCCTCTTGTGTTCTTCCTCCCTTATTCCCCCAATAGCTTTTGTAGCTTTGTTGGAATTTGGGAGAGAAGGACTTGCCCTTGCATTTGGTGCATAGGTTTGAGTTCTACTCTTGTGTTCTTCCTCCCTTATTCCCCCAATAGCTTTTGTAGCTTTGTTGGAATTTGGGAGAGAAGGACTTGCCCTTGCATTTGGTGCATAGGTTTGAGTTCTACTCTTGTGTTCTTCCTCCCTTATTCCCCCAATAGCTTTTGTAGCTTTGTTGGAATTTGGGGGAGAAGGACTTGCCCTTGCATTTGGTGCATAGGTTTGAGTTCTCCTCGGAGATTCGGCGAGTTCAAGCTTGTGAGCTTGTTTCTCTTGGGTTCCTTGGAACCCTAGACGGTTGTGTGGTTGGATTGTTGACCTTTTGTGGTCTTGTTGACCTTTTGTGGTCTTGTAGCCTTTTGTGGCGTTGTTGGCCTTTTGTGGCATTGTTGGCCTTTTGTGGCTTTGTTGTTGGGAGCCTCCAATTGAGTTGTGGAGTTAGCCCCAATCTTGTACGGGTTCGGTGACCGCCCTCAAGCGTCCCATAGTGGAGCAAGTGCCCGCCTTTTGTGGTGCGCACTTGGGAGAATAGGGTGAGCCTTTTGTGGCGTCGGTGAGTTGTGTGCTTCCGCATCCGGGGTGAGGCCTTGTGTGGCGTTGGGTGAGCATCGAGCCACCACACCTCGAGGTGAGCTATTTGTGGCGTTCGGAGAGCATTGCGCCATCGCACCTCTCCAACGGAGACATAGCTTCTTTGGAAGTGAACTTCGGGAAACAAATCTTCGTCTCCGCGTCCATCGGTTATCTCTCAACCGAACCCTTTACTTATGCACTTTACATTGTGATAGCCATCGTGCTTGAAGTATTTATACCTTGCTATCACCTTGTTGCTTGTATTGCTTAGCATAGGTTGTTGGTGCACCTAGGTGAACTTAGTGGCTAGGTTTTGTGCTCAATAAATTAAACGTTAGTTTTATTCCGCATTTACTTGAGCCTAAATCGTAATAATTTTAAAAGCCTATTCACCCCCCCCTCTAGGCGACATCCTTTGTACTTTCACTTCCTCTCCCTTGTTCCAGCAGGCAGCGAAGGTTGTAGTTCTTCCCTCGCGATTCCGGCAGCACAACGGCGTGGTGTCGGAAGTAGAGAGAAGATCTCGCAGGGCTTCGCCTAAGCCGGTGCGAGTTATGGTAGATCTAGGGTTATCCGTCTATCTAAGGTTTATAAAGCCGGGAGGATGAGGAGGTGTCGGCGGCGGCTAGGGCTACGGCGACGAGGCGGCGGCGCACGGGGTTGGGGAGGGCTGTCTTGGTGTTTGGGGCAGCCCTCCCCCTCTATTTATGAGAGGGGGGCAGCCTTGGGAGGGGAGGGTTTGAATCCAAACCCAAACCCAAGTTGGATTGAAAGAAGTACTCTTTCCTTCTTCCACTAGAAAACTATTGTTTCAGTTTGACTTTTCAAACCTCCCGTTTGACTTTCAATTTAGAGCTTTAATTCTCTCTTGCAAATGCCCAAACCAAGTGACCTAGGATATGATCCAATCATTCCACTTACCCATGACACATTCATGGACCATTCCCCTTCCGGTCTGGTGATCCTTCTAGAACCTTCTAGAACCTCTCCGATGAAAACATCGGAATCTTTTCCGAACTTCGGAATCGAACTTCCTTATATGAATCTTATTCTCCGGATCTCCTCGTGATATCCCGGATCCCATCCAAGACTCCGAACAACATTCGGTATCCCTACTAACATTCCATATCTACTAAACAACATTGAATCCTTAAGTGTGTCTCCCTACGGTTCGTGAATTATGCGGACATGACCGAGACACTTCTCCGATCAATAACCAATAGAGGAATCTGGAAATTCATATGGCTCCCAAATATTTCTACGATTACTTTGCGATCGAATGAACCACTTACATACAATACCAATTTCCCTTTGTCTCGCGATAGTTTACTTATCCAAGATTTGATCGTCGGTATCTCTGCATACCTAGTTCAACCTTGCTACCGATAAGTACTCTTTTCTTGTTCCCGTGATATGTGATCCCTTGTGAGCCAGTCACATGCTTGCAAGCCAATTGGATGATATTCCACCAAGAGGGCCCAGAGTATATCTATTCGTCATATGGATGGACAAATTCCACTCTTGATCCATGTGCCTCAACACATACTTTCCGAACACTCAATGCCACCTTTATAGCCACCCAGTTACGGTGTGATGTTTGATGTCATCAAAGCATCCTTTCGGTGATGGTGATTAGCATGATTTCATGGTCGAAAGAATTATGTTACTATGTATCAGAAAGCTTATAGAAAATGAACTATTTAAATGACTTGATCTTAATGCTACACTTATCTATAGGAGTATGTCCATCATACCATTCTCCTAATGATATGATCTTGTTGTTAACAACATCTCAATGTTCATGATCGGGAAACCACGATCATCTATCAACCAACAAGTTAGTATTACAAAGAGGCTTTACTAGGGACTCTAATTTAGTTTACAAACCACACAAGTATTAATGTTTCCGGTTAATACTATTATAGCATGAATGTAAACATTTATCATAAACACAAAGATATAATAATAATCACTTTATTATTGCCTCTAGGACATATCTCGAATAGTATTCTCATGTATTGTTTTACTATGGGTGTTGTAAAGTTTCACTGCTATTTTTATGTTGATTAATACATCTAGTATATTCTAAACTTAATCATGAAAATACTGCCTAACAATCCAACAATCCAAAAACCTTATTATAGACAATCTATTGAGCTAAACTTAGGAGTTAGGACACTTAGCCGATGCACCGAAACCTAATACTTCTACCGTAGTGCACTTTAAGAGGTGGTACTACAAGGCAACGCTCTAGCTTCAAGCTCTGGAAATATTTAGGACTAGTAACGAGTTACCTGAAGGAACTATATCTGACGAGGATCATAACAAGTTTGAGAAATACAATACTATATTTGTGAAATGTGTTCTGAATATCTTGACAAAAACTATTTGATCTGTACATGTATATCACGGATGGAAAAAAGGTTTAGGAGGCATTGAACGCTAAGCTTTTGAATTCATGACATTAGAACTGTGAACAACCGTTGTTGTCTGGCAGTATTGTGGTGACGGACTCATGTTGTCCTATCCGATCAAAGCTACCTATGTGCACCGGATTTGGAAATGAACAACGTGACGTGCCGGATCGCAGGAAATTTTTGATAGATACCCGTACTCCATGATTGATTAATTAGGGCAGGCAAGCAAAGTCGTGACGTTGGCCATGACGAAAAATTGGAGAGCATTAGCACACGTGCGACGGTGCGAGTGGGCCCAAATGCGAAGCAAACCTGTGCATACGTGTCGTTAACTTTCAGGCCGGCCCAGATCGACTTATTGCGTTCTGTTACGTACATGCATGAATTCATGATGATTGATACGTGTCCATCTCGATCGATTGGTACTACTAGTAGCACTAAAAGGTCAACAAAGCTCACGTGTAGTTTTGGAGTTTTGTATTGTTCTTCAGGTCGACGGTTCGTGCTTTGAATCGTAGTCCTTGACAAATACTTTCTAAGTTTAGAAATATAAAATATTTTAGCTTTGTGAATTAAATGCATCTAGACATTTTTTTATGTATAGGTTCGTAAAGGTCTGAAGTAAACCTATTCACTAAAAAAATGTCCAAATATATTTATTTTATAAAGCTAAACTTATATTTCTGAATGGGGAGAGTATTTGAGAATTTAGTACGAATTGATTTGAAATTCCAGAACTCAAACATAACTGTTTCGGCATCCCACATAAATTTCTAGTTTATAGAAATTCGCAAGCAATCAAAGCCCACGTGAGGCACTTGTTCTTATATACAATCGAGTCCACTCCAAATAATTAGTTTTAGTACACCTCTGTCTTAAGATAGATGTCTTAAGATTTTAAAATTTAGATGAATCTATATATTAATAGTGTCTAGATTTATCCAAATTTTAATAAATTTAAGACATTTATTTTAGGACGAAGAGAGTAGTAGTTTTTTTTTAGAGCAATCGGCAGGAGCGCTGCCTTTTCTATTAGAAGAGAGAATGATCGGTCAAAGTATAGAATGACATGTTTATATTAAGGTGAAAACATGCCAAAACCACCAGAAAACCCCCCAAAACTAGTCTGGCTCGGCTGGGATAGCCGGCCCATGCGTATGAAAAGCGCTCTTCCGTTGAAGTATGTCGTCTCTGGCCATGGAAGCGACCTCTATATAGGTTAGCCGTCGACTAAAGATTCTTCGGTTTCGTTCCTTCCAGGCATTCCGTAGGACGTAAAGCATGCGGCCACTAAGGCGGTTCTGCTCCTTTTTTGATTTTTCGATGATCAAATCGTCCCACCATTCTGATATGGAGGGAAAGGACTGCCCGAGACTGCTGATTGTATCGTTGTTCCAGGATTGCGTTGTGTTCCAGACAGCAGTCATGAAAGGACAATCTTTGCAGAGATGGTTGGCAGTTTCCGGGGCCGATGCACAAAGCGGGCAGATGGGGTCATGAGGCCATCCCCTGATGGCCAGCATGTCAGCGGTCAGTAGTTTTCTGTGGAGGGCCAGCCAAGAGAAGAGCTTGCACTTCGGCTCAGCGTGGGCGTCCCAGATCTTTTGTGCCTTGAATTTGGGAAAACAACCGATGAATTGTGCGTGATAGGCCGAGCTGGCGGAGTATACTCCGTCAGCGGTGAGGGTCCATTTGATGGAATCAGGAAGCGTCGTACTCAACTGAGTTTGTTGGGTGATGTCCCAAACCTCCATCTATTGTGCAAGCTGGGTCGGCGTGTTGAGCCTGGCAACCGTGCGGATCCAGTTTCCATTAGCAAACTCTAACGCAACAGTCCTCTTTTTTCTTGTAGTGATTTTGTAGAGGTCGGGAGCCCACTGCTTGAGAGGCCCGCGGTCACACCAGTTGTCGTGCCTGAAAGAAGCGGTTTCACCGTTTCCGACTGTGATCTTGGTACATGCTCGAAAAAGGGCCATGTCAGAGGAGTTACAAGGAAGCTTTGATCCGGTCCAGGTGCGTGCAGGGTCAGTCCATTGGAACCAAGGCCAGCGGAGCCTCAGCGCTCTTCCAGTACGCTCGATATCAGGCATCCCGAGCCCTCCCAAGGCCTTAGGTCTACATACGGTCTTCCAGTTTACCAGCGCTTTCCCTTGAGCAGCGTGCTCGCCTTCATCTCCTGCCCAGACGAAGTTTCTTACAATCTTTATAATCTTCTTGCGAGCCCAGTTTGATAGAGGAATAGATGTGGAGTGGTAGATCGTAGTGGCCATGAGTACGGACTTTGCCAGGGTGATTCTTCCGGGGCGCGCAATATTTTTCCCCAACCACCCAGGGAGTTTTCCAGCAATCTTATCGAAGAGAGGTTGGAAGTCGACTTTCCGAAGGCGACGGAAGTGCAAGGAAAGGCCCAAATATTTTCCAGGAAAGGTAGCGAGTTTTGCTGGGAAGGCAGTGAGCACTTCGTCGAGATTAATTTGTCCACACTGCAGGGGGAAGATCTCCGTCTTAGCCATGTTGGTGACAAGACCACTCGCTCTTCCGAAACAATCCAAGATGGCTTTGATAGCAGTCAATTCGCTTTTGATAGGGTTAACAAAAATTTCAACGTCGTCGACGTAAAGAGATATTCTGCATCTAGCCGTTCTTGAGCGAATGGGGCTCAGGATATTGTTGTCCATGGCTTTGTCCAGGATGCGTTGCAAAGGATCGATCGCCAAAATGAAGAGCATGGGGGATAGCGGGTCCCCCTGTCTAAGCCCCCTTCTATGCCAAAAGGCCATGCCAGGGTCACCATTGAGAAGAACTCTCGAAGATGCCGAAGCCAAAGAGAGGCAAACCCAGTCACACCACCTCGGGCCGAAGCCAATGGCTTTCAGAACCTCAATCAGGTAGGCCCAACCGACAGAGTCGAAAGCTTTGGAGATGTCAAACTTCATGAAGAGGCTCGGGGTCTTAGAGGAGTGGAGCTCTTTAATGAGGTTTTGCACATGCATAAAGTTATCATGAATGCTCCTTTTCTTCACGAATGCACTCTGACATTTGGAGACTAGGTCAGATAAGACCGGCGCCAGGCGGTTGGCGAGGAGCTTAGTGAAGATCTTTGAAAGGCTGTGAATAAGACTGATCGGTCTGTAGTCGCCCACTGTCGAAGCATCAGATTTCTTCGGGATGAGGATGATGTTAGCTGAGTTGATTAGATGGAGACAGTTTGCACGGAGTTTGGACATGTGAGTGATGGCACTGATGACATCGTTCTTGATGATTTCCTAGCAGGATTTGAAGAAGGCACCAATGAATCCATCGGGTCCTGGCGCTTTGACCGAGGGGAGGGAGAACACAGTATCTTTTATCTCCTGGTTGGTGAAAGGGGCGTCCAGGTCGGAGAGGTCGTGTGGGACGTATCCTAAGCCCTTCCAGTCGAGGCAAGCAGTCCTAGGGGCCGTAGTGCCCAGCTGCTCCTTGAAGTGCTTCAACAGGGCCTCTTCTTTGTCCTTTGTCGTGATAGCCGTGCCCACGCCCGAGACGAGGGATTAAATGTAGACCTTTCTCCTTCGTCCATTTGCCCTAGCATGGAAAAGCTTTGTGTTGGCATCACCCAACCGGACCCAGTTCAGTCTTGATCTTTGGCGGAGCTTGATTTTTTGAATGGTCAGAAGACCCACATATGAATCTTTAAGTCTTCGACGTAACTCTCTCTCTCCGTCCGAAAGAGGCCTGGCTTCCTCAGCGATGTCAAGTCTCCAAATGATCTCCTTTGCCATGGCGATATGCTTCCTTAGATCTCCAATACATTTGCGCTGCCACTTTTTGAGGGCCTTAGCAGTGCGGGATAACTTCGTGTGGATTCTACGGATGGGATCCAAGTCGAGGACATGTTTGTTCCAAGATTCAGAGACCGTCTCTTTGAAGCCTTGCATGCGCAGCCAGAACTCCTCGAACTTGAACGAAGGCTTCCTGTTTGAAGTGACACTTCCTTGCAGAAGAAGGGCAGCGTGATCCGAGCACGCCGAGGTGATTGCTTGTAGGTGAGCGTCCGGGAAAATCGTGTCCCACTCGTCCGAGAAGAAAACATGGTCAATCTTCGTGAGAACCGGATCGTCTTGAGCGTTGGACCAGGTGAAGCGTCTACCGACCATGCGCATGTCTTTAAGCTGTAGGAAGTCACGGGCCTCGCGGAATTTTCTAATAAGACGGCGGTTGATGTTGAGGTTATTTTTGTCGGAGGCTTTGGTGATAAGATTGAAATCCCCCACCAGAAGCCACTCGTTGCGGATAATCGGCTTAAGATCGCGAAGCTCTTGAATGAAATCGATCTTCTCTTGGTCTCCTTGCGGGCCATAGATGCAGGTGAGGGTCCAATTCGTCCCTTCCTCGAGCATAGTAATTGTAACCGAAAGAGTGCAATCCGAGTAGTGCGGGTCTGATAAGGTGAAGAAGTCTCTTGAGGCGGCAATGATGATGCCTCCTCTTGTCCCAACAGCTGGAAGAAAAGCGTAGTTCGCGGTGAAGCTCGGCCCAAGCATGGTGGAAATGATGAAATCATCGACCTCTTCAAGCTTGGTTTCTTGGAGGCAAACAATAGAGGCGTGGGAGTCCCGTGCAACGTCACAAACAGCATCACGGCGAGCAAAACTGTTCAGCCCTCTCGGGTTCCAGTTTTTATGTTTTTGAAAACTTGTCGATAGCCGTGCCCACGCCCGAGACGAGGGATTGAATGTAGACCTTTATCCTTCGCCCATTTTCCCTATCATGGAAAAGCTTTGTGTTGGCATCACCCAACCGGACCCAGTTCAGTCTTGATCTTTGGCGGAGCTTGATTTTTTGAATGGTCAGAAGACCCACATATGAATCTTTAAGTCTTCGACGTAACTCTCTCTCTCCGTCCGAAAGAGGCCTGGCTTCCTCAGTGATGTAAAGTCTCCAAATGATCTCCTTTGCCATGGCGATCTGCTTCCTTAGATCTCCAATACATTTGCGCTGCCACTTTTTGAGGGCCTTAGCAGTGTGGGATAACTTCGTGTGGATTATACGGATGGGATCCAAGTCGAGGACATGTTTGCTCCAAGATTCAGAGTCCGTCTCTTTGAAGCCTTGCATGCGCAGCCAGAACTCCTCGAACTTGAACGAAGGCTTCCTGTTTGAAGTGACACTTCCTTGCAGAAGAAGGGGAGCGTGATCCGAGCACGCCGAGGTGATTGCTTGTAGGTGAGCGTCCGGGAAAATCGTGTCCCACTCATCCGAGAAGAAAACATGGTCGAAGAGTAGTAGTTTTTACATGCAACATTCGCACATAAAATTGGCCTTACATACGCAGAGGAAGTGAGGAACACATTTCACTCTCTCCTTTCTCCCTATCCCTTTACCTTCAGTTATGCAAAATAAGTGACCACCACTTCCTGATCACCGACGAGGTACATCTCTTCCTATCCTGAAGTCCAATCATAACCTCATGCTCACCCCCCCCCCCCTCCTTCCCTTCTGTTTGTTGAGGCCTCATTTGTTTACACCAAGCCTTACGGGGTTGGCCTGATTTCGGTTCAACTCCGGCTGGCCATCCTGGAAATTCAACTTTTCCAACCCAATAAATATGTGGTACTTGTTTAAGTCTTGGTTTAAAAAAATTACCAACCCATCTCGCTCAATTTCTCACCTTGGGCCTGGAAAAATTTACACGCCACCTGACGTCTGGATTATTTCCATGTAATGTCATGCCATTTTGGTTTCAACTCGAGTTTTCTAGGATAATTGAACGAAGAGATTGGGTGGAGCTCGGGATCAACCAGATGTCTAAATCCATGTGGGCCTCGGTTCCTTACATGGTTTTGTTCCAAGGGCAACCGAACGAGGCCAAGGTGAAGGATGAAATCCCTGCGTTCTTAGAAGGTATATCGATTGGGTTCATCTCTATAGTAATTGGAGGGACCAGATTGTAAACATGAAAAAGTAGGAGCTTAGCGGGTCCTTACCCCCTTTATCTGATTAGAGCGGAAAGGACCACGGAATTATTACTCTTATAACGCGACTTTAATCTATTCAATTCACTCTTATGAAGCAACAAGAAAAATAAGGGAAATATGTGGTTTAATTTAGCCCCTCTTAGGGCCTTTTATGTACTTCATGGTGATCATCGATGCTTCTTCTAAATGGTCCAATGTTTGCCTGCTGTCAACAAAAAACCATGCGTTTGCAAAATTGATCTCAGATCATACAAATGCAGAATAAATTCCCTGATCATCATATAAAGTCTATTTAAATGGACAACATCAAAGAATTTACTTCAAAGGCATTCGATGATTATTGCATTGCAACATGAATCAAAGTTGGTCACTTTGTACCACATGTCCACACGCAAAATGGACTTACAGAGGTGTCGTGAAAATGACCACGGCAGTCGCTACCAGGGGTAGCGATTGAGTTGAATGGGGCAAGGAAGAGTAAGCCATCTGCAGATCAAGATTGGAAGGACACATGGATTTACCCAGGTTCAGCCCCTCTCCCCCGTAGGGTAAAGACCTTACTTCCTGCTTCTTGTATTGATATTGAAGAGATTGCATTAGTGGCGAGCTCGACAACTAGACGGCGAGTCGCTTCTATGGGGTGTATAGGAGTGTATATGCATAGAGAGCATCCTAAAAAGGCTTATATAGTGCTACCTCGCTAGGGTTTATATGGATAACACCGAATTGGTTAATGATAACTTGACCTAATCCGACTAGGCCTAGCTATGCTTCTGGACCTTCTGCTTCTATTCCCCATGCCTCCTAGTCGCATGTTTTCTAGGCGCCGTGCCAGAGAGTAGTGGCCAACCTATCATCCCTGTTGCTCGGGCAGAAGCTCGGGCTTCCCAGCTGGACGACAGCTTAATTACTTAGTTAGTTGATGATGATTTGTAAGGATAATCAACAAATTAAGCTTGTGTACCCGAACGTCCAAATTTCTTTGGGTCCGCTAATGCCAGAGAGCCCACTCGCTATGGGCATGGCTAGTCGAATCCACCATGTGGATATAATCGACATATCCCATCAAGAGGTATTGATTAAAAAAATCTATTGCATGACCACTCTTTCACTTTTGAAATTTACTAACTACACGTATTGGTCACACCATGTTACACACCTCAAATCTCATCAACTTTCCAGCATCGTCCTACAACATCCGATCCACTGGCCGGCACTGAAAATTTCATGTTCGGCTACCATGTATATGTACCAATACCATTACCTAGCTATAAGTGATGGAACCGCTCCGTAAGTTGGGGATATACGTAGGTTATAAAACTGTGTCTATAACCATATTGTTGCACACATGACAGACGACTTCCACACGTTCCACTTTGGTTACTGCGTTTTTGACAAAGATACTTGCCCGATATAAAAGATTAACCTATATGCTAAAAAGTGCTCGGTGGCCTGTTTGCTCAATCGAGCCCTCGCATAGTGACCGTCGGATGTCACTTGATCACGCCCGTGTTGACGGAGTAGTTCCGACAGTGCATCGATCAACGCACGAGTAGAACCCTTCTCTCTCTCATCTCGCGTTCCCCATTCCAAGCTCAAATCGGATCCTGCCAATGTTGGCGATCTTCCGCGTGGTATTGCGCCCAAACAACGCCACACCGCCAGTCTCACCCTAAAATGATGGGTCTGGTGGCTGGAACCGTCGACGGCCGCCAGAGCTAGGGTGGGAGTTAACTGATGCACACCACGAACCTCGAGATCCCATCGCCGCTCGTGCCTGATCCGCGTCGTCACCGAACGTGCCTGGCCGGGGATGGCCAGGGGAACCACCAGCTGCTGGTGGTGCTTCCCACCGAGGACTCAGGATCCTCGTCCAGCTGTCGTCACAGCGACTAGGATGACGCGTGCGGCCTCCAATTGCGTCGCACGGTGACTAAGAGCCACGAGGTGGACTGAGGAGAGGGTCTTCCTCCTTCCTTCTCCCCTCACCATACTCCTATAGCCCTCGGCACCGCCCGCTTCCATGAAAGACAGCCTCCGCTGAAGGGCCCCTTCCTCTCGCTCTCGGGGGCTCGTCGTCCGCGAGGCAGGTGACCATGGCGGGACACGACCGAGGGGTTAGATCTGTTAATGGAAGAGGTTGTGTGGTGGATGCGTCTCCTTCTCGCCAAATTCGCAGAAATACGAGGTAATGTCCCTACATTGATGTCAAGAAACGCTCGGTTGAACATCACATGGTAAAATTAGCCATTTATGTCCCAATTCCGTGTGATTTTTTGTGCCTTTTTTTCACTGAGTGTTTGGTTTTGGGTGTGAATGAATGGCTTGATGACGAGACCAATTTTCTGTACCAAGCATGTATCTATGACGAGTAGGTTACCGTAGGGTTCGTCAAGTATAGAAAACAAAAAATTTCCTACGATGAAAACTATGTACCAAGATCTATCTACTAGATACAAGCAACGGGCGGATATACATCCGTATAGAACATACCCTTGAAGACCGACAAAGCTTAACGAGTCCAAACTCGTGGTTGATGTAGATGATCTCTTGCCGATCTCAAGATCGAGAGAAAGTCCTAGCGCCACAAAATAGCAGCGTATCCGTGCTTGAACACACGTACAAGACACCGAGCAAACTCCGCCTCCTCGCTCCAGCGATACAGCGGAAGCACAACTCTTTATTGCCGAATATCCACCGGAAACATGTATCTCGCTAGTCCGAGACCATGGGGGACAAATTTTAGAGGGGGAGAGAGATCCTTCACGAGGAGGTGTGGGTGAGAGAGAGGAGAGGGGGTGCCTTTTATAGGAGAGGGGGACCCCAAGGGGGTGGCCGACGCATGGGGGCTGCCCCCTTGCCCTCCCCTCATTCATGTGGGTGGACACTCCACTCACAAAAATCTCTTCAATTCCCTCCACTCAAAATCCCACTCAAAATTGCTATTAAATTTCCACAAAATTTAATGCAAACTCTCATTAAATAAAACTCCTTTTATTTATTCAGAATTTTGTCAATTACTTTAATGACAAACATTCACATAAAACCCTTTGCTAGTATTCCATTTCATGCAAAAACACTTTCTGTAATTTCACCCAAAACCTGTTTCGGTATCTAGTGAAATAAATTCTTGCGCTTGTTATTCTTTCCGGCATGAAACTTTTGCTCCAATTGGATGTCAGTGTCTCTTAAGTGTGCCACCCTACGGTTCACGAATAATACGGACATGATTGATACCCTTCTCCGATCAATAATCAGAAGCGGGACCTAGAGATCCATACTGACTCCCACACATTGAACGATGACTTTCTTGTAATAGTCGGAACCTTTTACGCTAGTATCTTAATCCCTTTGTTTTGCGATATATTACATGTCTGAGATTTGATCATCGGTATCTCCATACCTAGTTTGATCTCGTTACTGACATGCACTCTTTTCTCGTTCCCGTGATATAACATTCTAGTGATCAAATCGCTTGCTTGCAAGCTAATCAATGTGATATCACCGAGAGGGCCCAGAGCATATCTATCCGTCATCGGGATGAAAAAATTCCACTCTCGATCCATGGGCATCAACATAACACTTTATTAGTTCTGAATCCATCTTTATAATCACCCACTTACGATGTGACGTTTGATGTTATCAAGAAACTCTTCCGGTGTTAGTGATTGGCATGATCTCATGGTCTAAGGATTAGGATCACTTCGTAAGTTGTTATAGCAATATAAACTCAATGACTTTGATTGTATTGCTATACTTCGGATGAATGTTCATCACATCATTACACTAATATTGTGACCTCGTTATTAACAACATCCAATGTCCATGATCAGGAAACCTTGATCATCTTGTTAATCAACAAGCTAGTTTTATGAGAGAGGCATAACTAGGAACTTTCTGTTTGTTTATTAAACACACATGTATTAACGTTTCCGTATTAATACAATTATAGCATGCAAAATAAACATTTATCATAAATAAGGAATACGATAATAACCACTTTATTATTGCCTCTCGGGCATATTCCCTTTAGTCTCCCACTTGCACTAGAGAAGTTTGAAAACTTTGCGTATTGAACACTTATGGCTTTCTGGTGTTCCATATACGCAACTACAAGTGGTTAACATAATCTACGGATCTGACTCTTTCAGGTCCGTGTGTATTTGCATGTCTTTGCGTCTTCACGCATCACTTATTCTCCAATGAGATGGCATTGTACAAATTTGGTCTTTCGGTGAGACCTTTAGTTCCTTGGAGTTAAATCATGTCGATACTATTGTCATACAATATATCTTTAGTGTTAGCCCATTGCGAACCACACGTTAGTTTGATAACAAACTACTTGACACAAATGCCCTCTTTTGATGCTACTATAGCATTCATATACTTAGCCTTTTGTTGTAGTATTCGTCACAATGTCTTAACTTTGGAACTCTTCCAAATCCATCATGGAAACTTTCTTTCCATTTCATTGTGTCACCCATAGTTTAAATTGAGATAAATTTAATTTGTATCTTGTGACAAAACTAGTACCAATGTAACGCTTTACAATGAACTATTTGTAATTATTTGTCACCTCTACACAAATATATTCTTAGTTCTTCCAAAAGATCATAAGAATATCCTCACTATAGTCCAATGATCATTTTATGATTCATTCTGGTATATGCTCATAACACTTATAGCATAGGACATATCTGGATATGTACATATCATGGTATGATTGATCAAAACATTCTTGTGATTTCACTCATCAAGTGTCAAAGCACTTGAATCTTGTTTCACTTATCAAGTGTCGATACACTTGAATCTTGATTCAATTCCTTTCATGCGACAAGAACCGTTTTTTCTCGTTTCTATATTGAACTCTTTCAATATCACATATATGTACGTTTGGCACAACCATATTAGCGTCACAATCTATCCACTATAGACATTCATGCTAAATATTCGGGTTTTTCCTAAGTCTTTCATTGAAATGAAATTCTTAACCTTTGTCAATAAAAGATACATCATTTCCAATCAACAAGATGTCCTCCACATAACGTATTAGAAATATGTCTTAGCGCTCCCACTTAATTTCTTGCAAATGCATGCATCTTTATTGTCTCCAGATGAAAACTCTTTTTTCATCACGGCGAAGATTCCAACTCCGCGATGCTTACTTCAACCATTGAAGTTTGCATGCCCTTTTAGCATCCTTTGAATTAACAAAACCCTTTGGATCGTGTCATGCACACGTCCTAGGTAATCATTCTTTTAGAAGAATTTTGTTTTGTTTATTCATCTACCATATACCAAATTATATGTAGTGGTTGCTACTTTAATCTGTCCAAACTAAATATTGCTATGAAAGATCAAATCTTGTCATAGTCAACTCCTTGAACATTTTTCGTAAAATACTTTACGATATGTCGACTATTTCATAGATGTGAAATATCCATGTCTGTTTCTTTATAGATCCAAATACGACCGATAGGTTTTTACACCTTTTCGGAGGGTCTTCCAAGTTCAAAACTTGATTTCTCATGTATGGAACTATCACGGATTTTATGGCTTCAAGCCATTTGACGGAGTCAGAGCCCATCATCGCTTCTTTGTATGTAGTCGGTTCATCATTGTCAAACAATAATGATTTACTCTCAAATCTCAGTATTTGATTGTTAATCTGACATATTTGGTTCAATAGAAACTTGGATCTCCGTGACCACAACCTTTGAGGCACATAAGCTATGAGCATTATGACTGCCTTCGGAACGATTTCCGGTGCTGCGCAACTCATCACATTTATCTAAGGTTCGTTAACCTTATCAAAGTTCTATTGTCCTCCCACTTAACCTTTTGTGAAAAACTTCTTTTTTAAGAAATTTCACATTTTAAGCGACAAACCCTTTTGTTCTCGGTGTTATGGAGGAATAACCAATTTTTATTCAATATAACCTACAAAGACATGGTCATCCGATTTTGGTTGTAAACATCTTACTTGTGCTTAGCATACCAAAATTTAAGAAGGGACAACTTGAGTTTTACCCCAAACCATAACTCATATGGTGTCATTTCAACGGATCAAGATGGAGCTCTTTTCAGTGTAAAAGCGGTAGTCTCTAAATCTTTAATATTTTAAAACATAATGGCAGTTTTATAAATAACACTTTTGATCCAACCATGTCAAACAAGGTTTCATTATAAATCTCAAACACTCCATACTCCTATGGTGTTTCGGGAGATATAAATCTAGGTATTTTGCTAAACTTGCAACTCAAATAAATCCCTTTATGATAAAATCATAATTCATTTATTTTCTTGTTACACTTGTAACTCAAATAAATCCCTTATGATAAAATCATAAACCATTTATTTTCTTGTTATAATGATTTTCCACTTCATCTTGAAAGTCTTTGAACGTATTCAAATATTTCATACTTCTTTCTCATTAAGTGAACATTCACTCAAATTTCTGGAGAAAGCATATGAAGTTGAAGTCCATCGTTCTTCTTTGGCCTTTGATATGTATAAATTCTAATAATTTAGTCGTTCGTTCTTCTTTGGCCTTTGAACGAAGTTTTAATTATCCGAGGAAAGTCTCACAAGCATCACTTGATCAAATTAAAGACTCCAAAAATCCATAAAAATAGAGTTTCTTCATGTTTTATTTCCAATATAATTTAAATGGCAATGTCACTTCTAAAGTGATCTTCCAATCATTTGTCTTGCGACATTTTAGCATTAGCTTTATGGATGTGATTTATCCAACTAGATTTGTAAATCATCCATCTAATATGGAATACGGTAATTATTTGAACAACCTTTGTTCTCATAATACTTGATTTAAATAACAATTATTAAAACAAATCTTGAAGTCAAGCTTTGATGTCAACGACAAATACAAACAACGGTTTGTTTGTTTTCGATGAACATCATCACATATTCTCTTGCTAGTTACTTAGGCCATTGTGGTTCATGAATTGCGTCGTTCTGTATGAAATTTTATACCAACCAATTCGGTATCCAATACCCAAGAACCACATTGTTTAACAAGCAAATAATACAACCATAACATGTATATCATCTATATACCTAAACTAGATATTTCCAGTCTTTACTTTTCTGCCAAATATATTATTTTATAGATTGTCTTTCAGCATTTCCTTTTTCCTTTTAAAAGAATCTATTAACATCAAAGTGGCGTCATATACATGACACATAGTCCAAAGCGTGTATATTCAAATAATAATACATTTGGACTTGCACTTTGAAGTAGATCACCATCATCAAATGATCGATATTCTTTCAAAATCCATTCTTTAGTAATCTTTTTAGTATAGTAAATACTTTACATACATCTTCTATTCATCCTTATCATGACAACTTTCATGATCAAGCTAATGTAGCTTATGAAGGCGAATCGTGAGTATAATGTTACTTTCCAAAACCCTTTTGGATGATTAGGATGTCTAGCATCTCCAACCTTTGTAAATTATCATCCAATATGAGAACATACATTATACTCTATCATATTGCAAACAAAAAATTTATTCAGATATCGTTATATCTGTCACACATGATGGTTTCTGAAACAATTCTTTCAGCTCCTAGATAAACTTGATATTAAAACAATCAAGAATCATGGAGGCAAACGTGATATTTAAGATACTAACACTGGAATTGTTACTCTCGATTTAATACCAATTATTAAATTTCACGGAGTAAACAGAGTTTGCTGAAAGTTTGCAATAGGACTCTAAACTTTATACTGACACTCAAGACAATACGATACCCGTTCGTAAAGTAAATATCCAGAATTCTATAGTTTTATTATCTCAATTACAACTAAGCATAAGGTGGTGAACGAATGCCAATGACTACAACAAGTTATGCAAATTCGCTTTGATTTAATTTATGATAAATCGAGTTCTACTAATCCAAATTAGAAATGAACTCCCACTCAAAAACGACATCCCTCGTGCCTTTTTGGTGATTACATGAACCAAATCCACTACACCAAGTCCGATCATCACGTGAGTCGGTATAGCTTCAAATGCGAGCATCCATATGGTCATCATATCAAAACATATGACTCATGCTTAAACTTTTGGTCCGTGTTTTGAGGCCATGTCTGTACATGCTAGGCTCGCCAAGTAAGAACCTTATTATTCGCGTGTGTAACTGTCTTACACCCGAGATATGCTCGTGGATTTAAGTACACCAGATCATGTCATCACGTGATGTCTTGAAGCGATGAAACATTGTCGGTGCATACTTACGAAAGAACACATTTTTATCTTGATATCTAAATAAGGGGTCATCTTATTATGCTGATAAAACGCCAAACAAGCAATATAAGATGCAATCAAACATCACATGTTAATAAGTGAAATGATATGGTTCTTGCACTCGATCTCCATCATGTGCATCATGGTATGATCGCCATCATACCTCTATGTGTAAGGCCAAGGTCTATGGAACTTACACGTTATGTGTGTTGTAAGAGTATCGACTTATACTTTACTTACAACATCACCATATCATGACACTAGCCTAGCAACAATCTAAACTAGACGCCTCTAATTTATCCATTGCAAGTTTTACGTGGCTTAGGGCTTTTGAAGATAGAACCGTTCTTACCTACGAACATAAACCACAACGAGGATAACCAAATTGTTGACAACTCGTTGCAAATTAGATATTGAATATAGTATGGGAGACAGACACCCGCTAGCCACTTATGCAAAACTAGTTGCATGTCAAGCGTGGAACAGGTCTCATGTGCAAGGACATGTAAAGTTTGTCCGGACCGCTTCATCCCACTATGCCACCAATATCCAAAGTATAACTAAGAAGAAATAAAATAATCATCATCGCCCACATACTCATATGTGTACTACCCGTGCAAAGCATCTACGCAAGATCCGGCTCTGATACCAATGTAGGGTTCGCCAAGTATAGAAAACAAAAAAATTCCTACGATGGGAACTATGTACCAAAATCTATCTACTAGATACAAGCAACGAGCGGATATACATCCGTAGAGAACATACCCTTGAAGACCGACAAATCTTAACGAGTCCAGACTCATGCTTGATATAGACGATCTCTTGCCGATCTTAATATCGAGAGGAAGTCCTAGCGCCGCAAAACAGCAGCGCATCCGTGCTCGCACACACGTACAAGACACCGAGCAACCTCCGTCTCCTCGCTCCAGTGATGCAGCGGAAGCACAACTCTTTCTTACCGAATAGCCACCGGGAACATGTATCTCGCTAGTCCGAGACCATGGGGGATAAATTCTAAAGGGGAAGAGAGATCCTTCACGCGGAGGTGTGAGTGAGAGAGAAGAGAGGGGGGACCCCAAGGGGGTGGCCAGCGCATGGGGGCTTCCCCCTTGCCCTTCCCTCATTCATGTGGGTGGACACTCCACTCACAAAAATCTCTTCAATTCCCTGCACTCAAAATCCCACTCAAAATTGCTATTAAATCTCCACCAAATTTAATGCAAACTATCATTAAATAAAACTCCTTTTATTTATTCAGAATTTTGTCAATTATTTTAATAACAAACATTCACATAAAACCCCTTGCTAGTATTCCATTTCACATACAAAAACCCTTTCTGCAATTTTACCTGAAAACCTATTTCGGTATCTAGTGAAATAAATTCATGCGCTTGTTATTCTTTCCGGCATGAAACTTTTGCTCCAATTGGATGTCAGTGTCCCTTAAGTGTGCCACCCTACGGTTCGCGAATAATGCGGACATGATTGAGACCCTTCTCCGACCAATAATCAGAAGCGGGACCTGGAGATCCATATTGACTCCCACACATTCAACGTTGACTTTCTTGTGATCGTCGGAACCTTTTACGCTAGTATCTTAATCCCTTTGTTTCGCGATATATTACATGTCCAAGATTCGATCATCGGTATCTCCATACCTAGATTGATCTCGTTACTGACATGCACTCTTTTCTTATTCCCGTGATATAACATTCTAGTGATCAAATCACTTGCTTGCAAGCTAATTAATGTGATATCACCGAGAGGGCCCAGAGCATATCTATCCGTCATCGGGATGAATAAATTTCACTCTCGGGCCATGGGCCTTAACATAACACTTTATTAGTTCTGAATCCATCTTTATAATCACCCAGTTACGGTGTGACGTTTGATGTTATCAAGAAACTCTTCCGGTGTTAGTGATTTACATGATCTCATCCTTAGGATCACTTCGTAAGTTTTTATAGCAATATAAACTCAATGAATTTGATCGTATTGCTATAATTCTGATGAATGTTCATCACATCATTACACTAATGTTGTGACCTCGTTATTAACAACATCCAATGTCCATGATCAGGAAACCTTGATCATCTTGTTAATCAACGAGCTAGTTTTATGAGAGAGGTATAACTAGGAACTTTCTGTTTGTTTATTAAACACACATGTATTAACGTTTTCGTATTAATATAATTATAGCATGCAAAATAAACATTTATCATAAATAAGAAATACGATAATAACCACTTTATTATTGCCTCTCGGACATATTCCCTTCAGTTACCCTGTACATAATGATTCATGTGAGTTATGATTTGTACTGATATATATACTGCGAGTAGGTTATAGGAGGGGGAGGGGCTTTCTTAGCATAGAAACACTGAGCCCCTACACATGATCCATGTGAGTAATCATTTTAGCTACTGATTAAAGTTATTAATACAAATCTGAGAGGTAAATGCATCAATCAGATCTATCATTTTATACTCACCTAAAAGGTTTGTAGATTTAGACTCGGATGAAATATACATATGAAGTACATGACATTAGTAGTGAATGTGCAGATTACCCAAAAACATACCACTAATCAGATAATTCTTTGGTTATTAGTGGCATGCATTCAGAGAAGAGTTATCTTTGGTGCAGGCATGTGTGTACTGGAGTAGGTTACCCTCGTTATGCACATCCCTAATATTTTTAAGCATGTGTGTACTATACTAAATCACTGCTCTTACTCTCTTTCAAAATACACTAGTGTACATGTGGTTTAGCATCGAGGGTTGCAAAAAAATGTTACACCAACTTATGATCAAGTCATTAGTCGCCACATGAGCCTTTTGCAAATGTGCGTCGCCATCTGTTTTTTGTTGTGTACATTTCAACCTAAAGTTTTTATTTTTTTATCTACATAAAGGCTGGAAGTTCTCACTCTGATTCCCACCGATATAGAGATAAAAGGACCCGTTTTCTATACTTGATAACAATGGCGGAAGAATTGATTGCTATGAAATAGAAGAACCTGTGATGCTTGAAAAGAATGTTACTTCCCCATGTATTTCTATCTATGCAATCGTATATGTGACCTTGGTTCATCTTACTATACCTTTTGTACGAGTTATAAGCATTCTGATGCCTCTGTATGATGCAGAGTAACTGACCAATGAAAACTAAAGTACTAATGTTCACTTCCTTATAACCCAGATTAGCAGATTGTTAGCTAAAGGCACTACGTAATAAAATCAGATTAATTTGAATAAACCATTGATTTACCGTCTTTATGAGTAATTTAAGTACTCACTTTATAGGTGGCATAGAGAATGGTGTGAGAGAACAAAAAATAGTCATTCAGCTGTAGTTAGGGTGCAAGTTCATGAACGGCTCGAAGACCACTTGCAATGTGCATTTAGGAATACCAACATAATACAGGTCATAATCTTGTATAAGTCAAGATGTGTATTAACAACTTCATCTTAAGTTGATTTATAGTTTATCCTAAGTTGCTTACCCCGTTTCATCAAGTTGATTAATTACTTCAGCTTAAGTTCCTTTACACTCTCTTCAAAGTTGTCGATCATGTTTCATCAAGTTGATTAACGACCTTATCTTAAGTTCCTTTACACTTTCTCCTAAGTTGATTATCCCGTTTCATCAGTTGATTAACAACTCTAGCTTAAGTTCCTTTACACTTTCTCCTAAGTTGTTGATCCTGCTTGATCAAGTTGACTAACGACTTTAGCTTAAGTTCCTTTACACTTTCTCCTAAGTTGCTTATCATGTTTTATCAAATTGATTAACGATTTTAGCTTAAGTTATTTTACACATTCTCCTAAGTTGCATGTCTTGTTCCTGTAAGTTGATTAATGACTTTAGCTTAAGTTGATTTATACTTTATCCTAAGTTGCTTGCCCTGTTTCATCTAGTTGATTAATGATTTTAGCTTAAGTTCCTTTACATTTTCTCCTAAGTTGCTTATCCCGTTTCATCAAGTTGATTAACGACTTCAGCTTAAGTTCCTTTACACTTTCTCCTAAGTTGCTTATCCTGTTTCATCAAGTTGATTAACGACTCTAGCTTAAGTTCCTTTACACTTTCTCCTAAGTTGTTGATCCCGTTTCATCAAGTTGACTAACGACTTTAGCGTAAGGTCCTTTACACTTTCTCCTAAGTTGCTTATCCCATTTCATCAAATTGATTAGCGACTTTAGCTTAAGTTTCTTTCCGCTTTCTCCTAAGTTCCTTATCTTGTCCCAATAAGTTGAATTATTACTTTAGCTTAAGTTGTTTTCTAGTTTATCTGAAGTTACCTATCCCCATTTTCATTAAATTGATTAGCCACTTTAACTTAAGTTTCATCCCACTTTATCCTAACTTGCTTATCCCATTTAATTAAGTTATGTATCCCTTTTCATTAAGTTTATTATCTACTTTAGCTTAAGTTTCTTATCCCTTTTAATCAATTTATGTATCCCTTTTTATTAAGTTTATTATCTACTTTAGCTTAAGTTGCTTCTCACTTTATCCTGGTTAAGTTGATTAGTCGCTTTTTCCTAATGTATTTTTTTGTCATCGCAACAGAGGTATAATTTGGTATTTATAGAAGCACCATCAATTTTTCCAAGGTAAACTAGTTTTTGCAATTGTTTTGTACCGAGTTGCTACATGCTACTAAGTTTGCAGCTCTAGACCATTCTAAGTTGCAGATTCATAGTTTGCCATGTCTCTTTTTGTTGGATATAATAAAGTTGTGGATTAAGATCATACTTTTGGTGTTTCCTAGGTACACATAAGTTGCAGCCTTTTTGCAATAAGTTCCCTGCAAGGTAACCCTTATGTTGATGTTTTTCATTAGGTGTTTTGTTGGTTCAGTTTTTTAGCTACTCAAGTTGCTAGCCTGGAAGATCAGCGAATGTTTGTATTTTGCAAACAAGTTAGTTCTAAAACCCCTACAATATAGACACAAACATCTACTGAGGCCGCAATTGAAGTTCCAGTTCACATAATACTAAGTTTCTGTTGGTTCCTACTGGGCGGGTTCATGGGTTCCCCTAAGTTGTTGCTAGCACCCCTGTAAGTTTGTTGCCCGGTGTTCCCACTAAAGTGTGATGTTCTTCCCTAGATCTGGTCGCAGTTGAAGTTGCAGTCCCCATAGTACTGAGTTGCTACTAGGCAACAATCTAAGTTGTTGTTGTCCCTTAGATGGATGCTCAGCCACTACAAGTTATTCTGTCTAGTTTCCCCACTACCTTGTGTTTTCTATCTAACCCTAATGAAATTTCTGCCACATAACTATGGGATTCACAACTAAAAAGCACCAGATCTTTATGGATCAGGAACAAGAACTAAAACTGAGGCAGGAAAAGGGGGGCCAGATTCTGTGAACAAGCTTTACTTTACCTTTCTTTTTTCTCATGGGAAGCACCATTTTTTATGAAAAAAAACTTCCTTTTGATGAAGCTACAAATTCATGGCGAATTGGAGGTGGGGAAGAGGAAGGAAAGAAGCAACCCAAGAACACCTAAGGGCCTGTTGTTGGTGACCTGGGCAATGTTCTACATCCTAGTTGTTACTTCCCCTAGTTTTCTACTCACTTCCTACATACTGATTTCTTTTTAGATTTCACTCATGGGTTTTTTTTGTTCCATGAACTGGGATTTCATACCTAGAACCACTAGATTCGATTGAAGCAAGATGCTCTTAAGATTTTTACCTTCTTGTCAATCTTTTTTTATGCAGGGAAGACTAAAGCTACAGATCCATGGTGAACCTGGAAGGGTGGAGGAAGAAGTAAGAAAGAAGAAGCTCTAGGACGTGAGGAGTGGGAATCCTCATATTAGGTGCGCTAGCTGGGTTTGTCCCGCGCATGGGGTATGGGGTTGGTGTGTCGATGGAGTGGTTTTTAACGTGAGGAACATAGTCTGTTTTTTGTCGTTTCCTTTTTCTGGTGTGGTAGGCTCGAGGAAATCTTTCTGTATTTGGACGGGGGCTGGAACGGACTAACCAGCCCCCGATTGCTGGCTAGACCCGTCCAAGATTAATGAGAGTACTCTCGTTACACGCATAGCCTCAACGGGTTTTCTCTCCGGAAGCAAAAAATAATAATACTTGTGATTTTCGGCCCACCCAGCGCCATTCTTTTACATGCTCACAAATTTGGGCCGGCCTGTCTATCCATTTTATTCTTTTTTTTGCGAGGACATTAAATATTCTGCCAGGTGATTCCAAAATTATTTCATATAGTGAACACGTATTGCAGAAAATATAATTTCGTACCAATTGATCTGAAACTCTAGACTCAAACATAAATACTACTCACTCCGACCGAATACATGTGTGTTAGAGAAAGTTGGGTCAATTCATTAGGGAATACATCGGCTTCCCAGAGAAACTTCTAGTTTATAGAAATTAATGTCCAATCAAGTCCACGTAGCGTGCTGGTTTCTTCTTTCATAAATCTCTCATTTCGGAGTGAGAATATACAATCGACTCAACTCCAAAAGAATTAGTAGTACTATAGTAGTTTTCATCATCATCATCTTTATCAGCGGCGGCCACAAGTAAAATTGGCCTACTATATATACACGGAGGAAAACATCTCGCTCTTTCCTTTCTTTCTCTCCCTTCACATTCGGTTATGCAAAAACAAGTGACCATCACTTCATGATCACCATGCATCATCTCATCGTCTTCTTTTTTTCGAGGAAAGTGGCACATCTTCCCCAATTTCATTTGCATGAACCTGATAATACCTGAATATTTCCTTCTTCTTTTTTTGTGCAAGCATTTTGATTTCTCTTCAGAGTCAGTTGACACGAGCGAGAAAAAAAAACATTCGCTCATGCACACGCGGACGGCGACGACCCCACCTGCCTAGTCTTCCACACGATCGGTGCGATCATCATCCAAACTGCAAGCAAGCGCAAGAATTAAAAAAAAATCTCAGATACATTACACAGACGAATCAACAGTTTCTTGCAGCACTGCAACAGAGAATTTCAAGCTCGGCAATGGCAGTCCACACTTACTGTACACGATCGCCGCTAGCCACTCGTTGCCGATGCGCACCCACGCGCTCGCCCAGCCGACGTCGATCGTCCACCTGAGGATCAAGCAGGTAACACGTTAGTTTTCTGAAATCATCTGGTGAAGAATATGCATCCTCTGAATTGACTGACTGCCGTCAGAGTGTAGGTAGGTGTGTGTTTTTCAGTCTGAAAAAAACTTACTTCTCCATCTTCTGGTGCGCGTTCCAGCCGAGGAAGAGCATGGCGAAGTACATGGCGCCCATGGCGAACACGAAGTGGAAGAAGCCGAACCCGTAGGGGATGTCGTCGTCCTCCGACTCCGTCTCGGTCTTCTTGAACTGCACATACTTGGGGAGTTTCAGCTTTAAGTTGTAACATATAAGTACAACAGTACAGGTACTACATCTAGCATAGCCAACTCATAATTGCTGAGTTCGAGATGTACGATATACCTGAAGGCACTTGGAATCTATTCCTGTGGAAAAGGTCGCCGCGACGACCACGATCACCGCGATCACGAAACTCTGCACAAGTTCAGAATTTCCTTTTCTTCAGACACTCAAACTAGCAACAAATTTCGATTAATGGCATTTTTCTTTCTCTCTGGGTATAAAGTTTCACTGAACTAGCATCTCTGAAGATAGAAAGAACAATAACTGAAAGAGGGGACTCCGTTTATACCGCGATGTTGAGCCAGTCAGCGCTCGTGGCAATGGATGCTTTCCTGTTGCAGATCTCGGTGTGCGGCTCACTGTTGGGCGAAGAAAACGTAAGCAACTCTCGTACCATGAATTCGACTAAATTTGATGTTCAGCTGCATAGTTTCAGAATCCAGGCCTGAATAAAAACATCTCTCACCTTCTGATGGCCGACCAGCAGAGGAAGACGACGTAGATCCCCATCAGCCCTGGCGCCAGATACCCCGCCTTCACCTGAATTTTTCAGAACAGGTCAGCAATCAGACAAATCACTAAGCTGCAAATCCCTTCTCCCCATGATTTGATTTCAGAGAATACTCATTCTTTTTTGGTGTTAATACCTTGGAGTTGACAGAGATGAATGTCATGAGCTGCACGAGCACGAGCGTGACGGTGATGAAGAGGATGTTGAGCCTGCACTCCAGATTGGGCGTGTACCAGACGTACATGAGGACGATCCCCAGGAGGGCGCCCACGTACGCCACGATCGACACCACCTGCACCTGCATTTGGCTGCACCACCCGTCAGCCGTCAGCTAGATTTCACAGCAACGATGGTGGTCGGTTCAGACGAGAAAAAAAAAGATCGAGTAGAGTATCCACCATCGCTTGAGGTTTGCCTCCGAGCGGCAGCAGTCGTTGAGCCACGTGACGAACCTGGTCACGCTGACGAGCTGGATCACGAGGAACGCCCTGCAAGACAAGTTGGTCAGAGACACGCCACGTTGCTGAATGTCTGAAGAAAGGCAGCGAGACTGTAAGTCTGTACCCTGCTCCAAAATGCGCGAGCTTGCCGTAGAGCTGGATGAGCGGCGAGGGGGCGAAGAAGGGGACGGCGGTGAGGGCCATCCAGAGGGCGACCTTGGCCGGCCACCACTCGGAGTGCCACGAGTTGCGGCAGTCGTGCGTCTTCCTGGTCCGGGCCGTGGACAGGAACATGACGAAGAAGAAGAGGAAGCAGCCCAGGCTGATCCGGAGCACGCCCTCGGCGCCCAGGCAGTAGCGCGCGCCCTGGCACCCTTTCAGCCGCCGGAGCTCGCCCAGCGCCGAGTGGCCGTAGTCGCGGACCGTCCAGGCCAGCAGGTTGGTGAGCAGGAAGATGAGCGCGTACACGTACCGCGCCATCATCGGGTTCGGCCCCATGCACACGTACCGCACGCAGCACGTGTCCTCCTCCATCACCTCGATGCACCGCTCCCCGCCGCACCGATCACCGCCGTCGTCCCTCTCCGACGATGACGACGGCGACGTCGCCACGCTCGCGCTTCCGTCCCTCTCCATCGCCACCGCCGGCGTCGTGGTGCCGGCGCCGCGTCCGCCGTCCCTCTCCGTCGTCGCCGGAGCGCTCGTAGGGGTGGCGTTCGTCGGATCAAGCGTCATGGCCCGATTCCTGCAGAGATGAAGGAACAGAGTCTGTTGGTTCACAACTTCACATTGTCACACGCGGGAGCTGCTGCCGGGCACACGAGAGTGTTCGTGGCGTACGCCACCACCATCGATCGATCTACTACCTAGCTAGCTATTAGCTAGTGGTGGTTTGATCGATCGGCTCGTGAGCGAAAACGATGTGTTCCTTCCCTTTGCACACAAGCCAGCCATATACTGTATATGTGTCACCCGCCCCAACGGAGTGCCGTACGTTCTGGGCTTGGCTACTTTATGGCCAAGAATTACAAGCCCGACCATTTTCGGCTTGTTTGCTTGGACAGACAATCACGACAGTTCTGCTCTGCCAAACGCCACTGCTAACTTTGACTCGTGTTTACCGGCGAATTTTGTACTCCAAGCATGGCTAACTAACTAACTAACTACTAATTAACAACTACTAACCGTGACGGCTGTCCTAACTAAGTTTGCCAGAAATGAGAACACGGCTAGCTAGTTTTATTTCCCCAAAATCTCCCTTTCAACGGCTAGGATAATATGTTGAACTGCTGCAGATTCATTCACCAAAAGGGGTTTTATTCCAAAGCTGCATACATACTGTGCTGTCAGGGTATCCAATTTGGCCTGCTTGAGGATTATTAGAAAAAGGAAAAAAAAAAGGTGTGATGCATGACCAGGGAACATGTATGCGTTTTTGTGTAGCTAGCTAGCAGCAATTAAAGCGTGCGTGCTCTTGGCTTTAAAGGGGGATTAGGGTTAGCAGATGATGGAGGCATATAGCAGAAAGAACGAAAGCTCCATTCCACGACTCAGTGGGAGGAGATAGATTCACGGGCCGGCCGCACATGTCCTCGATCCTTTCTGTGTGTGCCTGTCATGTGGAGCTTTGGATGTTTGCGGGAAATCAAAAGAGCAAAAGCGTACAAAATGATTGTAGCAGCAAAAGGGCGGGGCCGAAAAAGGAGAGAAAGCCAGGTGAAATTGCTATACGAGCATTAAGTCTGTAAGTAGTCTTGCTTTAGTGCAATGACTATGTTGAAATCTGTACTGTACGTAGTTTGGGTTCAGACTTGAAAGAATATTTGCTTGGAGCTTACTAATACCTTTGCAGGCTTTGCTCCTTTGCTTAACCTGGTCGTCTACTCCTCTCTTTCTTCGTGCGCCCATGTTGCTTAACCTGATCTGAATCTTTTCTTCTCGTCTAGCTAGCTAGTAAGTATTACTCCGTATTATTTTATTGTTTTGTAATTATTCAAACTAGCAGATAGTTTGTGAGCTATTACGTGTAAAGGGAGGGAGGATGTCCTTTGGACCTTTGCAGGCAATCATCTCACTGATCGCATCCTTTTTATGCACATATCCTCTAAACGATAGATATGTGGAACTGTTTACACGCACATATTCTCTGATCCAACAATGTGCAATCAGGCATTTTTGAGAGGTTGACCTCTAGCTAGACATTCTCCATACGGCTCCACTAGGCACGAGCATATATGGAATATAGGAAGATATTTCCATGTGTCGATCGCAGGCACAAACTAATCAATCAATCACGAGGAACTACGAAATCAGGACAGTTCTTACCTAACTCAGAGGATGCATGATTAAGAAGCAAGATTTACCTTGATTAGCCAGCCACGTCCACGTAGCAGCAGAAATGCGGAATCGGATCCTCCTCCTAGCCTCCGCCGGCTGGTCGGCAGCTCGGCAGCTCAGCTGCGGGAAGGAAGAAGGAATCTGGGAGAGGGAGAGGTCGTGAGGCACGGAACGCATCTGTGGGGAGTCTGGACTGCTACATACGTCGCTTGCGGTCCCAACCACGGAAGGCAGAACCGAATGCGCGCGCCATATGGTCTAGTGGTAGTAGCTAGTAGTATTATATTCTGTTGCGTTTGCGACCTCTCCCCGGCAACGGAACAGAACCGAATGGAGAGAGGGGAAGAAAACTGCAATTGGGCTCGAATATATATGTGCGACAGGGATAGCGGCGTGCAGTTCTTCTTACGGTTTCTGCAGGTTTATGTCTCTGGATTCTAACGCTAAGAAGACGGTAAAAAAGGGATGAGGGGTCTCTAGGAGGTTCAGTTGTGGGTGATGGTGTTCATGCGAGAATGATCATGGAAGCAAGCAAGGAAGGAAGGTGGAGGAGAGGAGGATGACTCACCTGTACCGGACGCCCGGAGGAGGAAGAAGCAGGAGAAGCGGTCGTGCAGGGTAATGTGCTCCTGCTGCAGCTAGCAGCTGCAGGTACGCGTTCGAAGCCGGCCGCTAGCTTTAACTGTGGCTGACAAATGGCGCTGGCGCTGCGTGAGTTCGGTCGCGTCCTATTCTTCTCTCGTGCGAGAGGCGGGGAAGAGGAGCGAGGGAGGTGGAGATTGGACAGTGGAGGTGGCTGGCTATGTTGCTCCGTTTTATTCCCGCCGCGAGACGCCAGGCGCCGCACCTATATTATTTAATTTTCTCTTTCTGCCGCGCGCGCTGGATGGATTTCCGAACAATTTTTTTCCTTTTGGCGTGGCACGGGCGTATACACGAGTACGCAGGCGCTCCCTCGCCACACACGCTCACGGGGCGGCCCTCGTCCTCGGATCCCAGCGCCGCTTCTGAGCTGCACATAAATTATGCAGCCCTGCCCGGATTTTACCCAGTCCGTCGGCTTAAAATCGTACGTTGCTGTTGCCATATCACACCGATCGCTCGCGCGATGGGGTTGACACGTACGTGTCTGTTGTACGTTTGAAGGAGGTCGCACGCGAGTCTCCTTTCACAAAAAAAGATGTGGACCGAGTCGACCCCACCGGCCGCAAGCCACTCCGCTAGCAGCAGGCAACGCTCCAAAAACCCCTCGATTGATCGGGCTTGGATCTTGCGACATGAGAAGGAACACGAGACAACCACCTTGCGCCACAACTTTCACCGATCTTTTCTTTGCATTCCTGCACGTACAGTATATACGATACGAACGGATGGATGGATATGCCCTGCGACCTGCATTGAGGACAGAGATACAAATCCTGCAGGTCTTTCTTAACCTTTTTCTAAAAATGTCCGTCCGGCTGGCCGCCGCGCTGGAGAACACCACTGTCTGTAATGGAGTCACGAGGTGCGGATCCTGGGTTTATCCCACCAACGAACGTGCCACAAGTTGTAGCACGGCCTCGATTATTTCCTCGATTAGTCAAAATGAACGTACGTCAGCGCCAGTGTATGATTTTCCTTTTTTGGCTCCCGGCCCGCACAGTGCGCGAGAAGAAGCCAAGATCATAACACGCTCTTCCACTCGCGAAACTCTCCACACATCGTCTTGGACTGGGGCTCTTTGATTCATACTGATTATATATGTATGATACGAACGGACGGATGGATATGCCCTGCGACCTGCATTGAGGACAGAGATACAAAACCAGGTCTTTCTTAAACTTTTTCTAAAATGTCCGTCCGGCGGCCGCGCTGGAGACCACCACTGTCTGTAAGGTGCGGGTCCTGGGTTTATCCCACGAACGAACGACAAGTTGTAGCACGGCCTCGATTATTGGGCGCCTGGATTAGTCAAAATGAACGTACGTCAGCGCCCGTGTATGATTTTCCCTTTTTGGCTCCCGCGCGCCCGCACAGTGGCGAGAAGAAGCCAAGATCATAACACGTTCTTCCACTCGCAAAACTCCACACACACCGTCTTGGCCTAGGGCTCTTTGACTCTTACTGATTATATGTATAATATCCACTTAAGATGTTGATTCACACTTTCTACTTAAAGGATACCGCACTTTGTGCATATCAAATGAACCTGGCATTATCGGTGGATAAAAGCGTCTCTAGCAGACCTCTCTCTCTCTCTCTCTCTCTCTCTCTCTCTCTCTCTCTCTCTCTCTCTCTCTCTCTCTCTCTCTCTCTCTCTCTCTCTCTCTCCTCCACGCCGCTATGGAGATGCTCAATCTAAACTTCTATGAGGCTGTGATGTTCACCCACTACGAGATCCTTGCGTTGTCGAGCACAAAGCTTTCGGTCGGTTTCGAGATCAGCTACGTTGGGTGCCCGTGGCGCCGCTTTTGTGTGGCACGAAATTGGCGATACAGATCGAGGAGCGTCGCCACTTGCTGCCGGAGCGGAAGAGGGCAATGGCTCGGTACTCGCCCACGAGCGCGTACTGGCCAAAGTGGTTCAAGAAGGGGCGGAAGGCGAAGATTTCGTTGTGTGGACGTCCGGTGGCAGCTCCACCCGGATATGCGTAACCCCGAATGGAGGCAGCGCTTCAGGGCAGTGCATGGGGATATGACCTCCACCGTTATCAAGACAACGCACCATGAATAATTTGTCAGGAGGGCGAACGATGTCGGGATCGTCGACATCGATTCCGACGTGGAGGAGGAAGACGACGATGCAGAGGACGTCGTCAATGACGAAGGCGGCAGCAACAACGGCATAGTCGATTAGGTTACTTTAGCTTTCATTTTATCTATGTATGATAGCTTCATATTTAGATCAATGGAGAGTTCAGAAGTTGAAATGGTATCTTGTTATCCATGGCTGTCGTCTCAATTGACGAGTGGGATCTCCGTCGCGCGCCGAACTTCGGCTAGGTAGGGAGCGGTAGCGACGGGCGACGGTGGACTTCTGCATGGGAACCTCCGGCCTACCGCGGGTGGGGAACGGTAGTAGCGGGCTGGGCGGGCTTCTACGGGAGGAATCGGCCTAGCACGGGCTGAATCGACGGCGGTGCGTCGCGGGCATGTGGCAATTGGCAGCGGGAGGAGGGGAGCGAGCAACGGAGCGGGCTGAAATATCCCTCTGCCAAGAGTTTCCACCGATACGGGCCCGGGTCGGCGTCGAAAAGCTTGTATTTAAAGGCTTTGGGTGCGTTATCTATGTCCCCTTAAAAAAATGTAAAGGTCGAGATGGCATGCGGAGCCTGGTGTGTCCAAGTTTTTTGTCTAAAACTTTAAACTAATGGTTATTTGAAGGATTCGTTTTTTTTAAGAGGTCTGCTCGATAGAGATGCTCTAAGTCTGACCCCGTCCATATGCAGCTTAACTGAAGTAGGAGCTGATGACCCTCTCGGAGAACCATGGTCGGCCCCAGCCTTTGGTTTTTCTTACCCCTCCGCCATGTGGGTTTTCAAATTGTCGCTGTAGCAACATAATCGCCGTTTGGACGTGCAGCGATGACGTGGACACCTAGGTGTACTTGTACGTTTGAACGAGGTCGCACAGGAGTCTCGTTCACAAAAAAAGACGTGGACCGGGTCGACCCCACCGCAAGATAGTCCGCTAGGCAACGCTCCAAAATCCTGCTAGTGTCTCTTGGCCGCTCGCCTAGGCTTGGAAAGGAAGAAGATGTGGCGACCCCGTCCGGTGTGGTCTGAGCGCCACAATTGCACCGAAACGGCAAAGATTACCAAAAAATAGCAGTACGGCCAGGCTCTGTATCCGCCACAACTGGCAGCGATATTTTCTTACATCTACTGTCGTACTGACGCACATACATGTGGAGTACATACATGTGGACGGATATATCACTAGTGAAAACAAGGTCTTTTGTTGATCCCGAAAAGGGGCTTTAACACCGGTTCTTCTACGAACCGGTGTTAAAGGGGGGGCCGTACCAGCGTGGCCCATGCGGCACTAAAGGAGCCCCCCTTTAACACCGGTTCGTGGCACGAACCGGTGTTAAAGGTCCCTGCACCGGTGGCCCGCGCACCACCCTCCTTTAACACCGGTTCGTGGCATGAACCGGTGTTAAAGGGGGGGCTATATAAGACACCACCCCAGCCCACACACATCCCACTCTTTCATTCTTTCACATTTTGGAGCCTAGCAAGAGGGTGTGAAGAGTGCTAGTTTGTGTTTTTTTCATATGCACTAGAGGTGTTCGGTGAAATGCCCGAGAGCTCAAAATAAGCTTTCTTGTTGTTCTTTCCATCTCGGTCTAGGTCGGCAACTATAGTTTCATGTGTCATTGATGTACTATATATATAAATGGTCATCTCCCTATTTTTTGATATATACTACATATTAATGCAGATGAATCGGCAATGGATGTACGGTGACCGTCGCACTTCCGAGTACATTACGGGCCTCCAAAATTTCATCGTTGTGGATAAAGCAAACCGTGGTCACAATGGTTTTATGTGCTGTCCGTGTGTTCACTATCAGAACAAGAAAGACTACTCAAATACCAGAACCATTCACGCCCACCTGCTTCGATCCGGTTTCATGCCCAGCTATAATTGTTGGACCAAGCACGGAGAAAAAGGGGTTGTGATGGAAGACAACAAAGAAGAAGAGGATGATGAAAACTATCATAATATGTATCCTGAATATGATGATAATGCAACGGAGGTAAATAATGAAGATCAAGAGGGAGCAGATGGGCCCGCTGATGACGATCTTGGTCGGGACATTACTGATGCAAAGGAAGAATGTGAAACTGAAAAGGAGAAGGAGAAGCTGGAGCAGATGTTAAAGGATCACAAAACATTGTTGTATCCAACTTGCGAAGATGGCCACAAAAAGCTAGGTGCCACACTGGATTTGCTGCAATGGAAGGCAGAGAATGGTGTGACTGACAGCGCATTTTCAAAGTTGTTGGTAAAAATAAAGAATCTTCTTCCAAGAAATAATGAGTTGCCTGACAGTACATACCAAGCAAAGAAGGTTGTCTGCCCTCTAGGATTAGACGTGCAGAAGATACATGCCTGCATTAATGACTGCATCCTCTACCGCGGTGAGAAGTACGAGAATTTGGATGCATGCCCGGTATGCACTGCACTGCGGTATAAGATCAGACGAGACGATCCTGGCGATGTTGAGGGCGAGGCCCCTAGGAAGAAGGTTCCCGCCAAGGTTATGTGGTATGCTCCTATAATACCACGATTAAAACGTCTCTTCAGAAATAAAGAGCATGCCAAGTTATTGCGATGGCACATGGAAGACCGTAAGAAAGAAGCGATGTTGAGACACCCCGCTGATGGGTCACAGTGGAGAAAAGTCGAGCGAGAGTACCCGGACTTCGCACGTGACGCAAGAAACTTAAGGTTTGGTCTAAGTACAGACGACATGAATCCTTTTGGTGAGCAGAGCTGCAGTCACAGCACCTGGCCTGTGACCCTATGTATCTATAACCTTCCTCCTTGGTTGTGTATGAAGAGGAAGTTCATTATGATGCCAGTGCTCATCCAAGGCCCGAGGCAACCCGGCAACGATATTGATGTGTACCTAAGGCCATAGTTGAAGAACTTTTATAGCTGTGGGCCAAACCAGGTGTACGTATGTGGGATGAGCACAAAGGGGAGCCATTTGACCTACGAGCATTGCTTTTCGTAACCATCAATGATTGGCCTGCTCTTAGTAACATTTCAGGGCAGACAAACAAGGGATACAATGCATGCACACACTGTTTAGATGATACTGAAAGTGTATATTTGGATAAATGTAAGAAGGTTGTGTACCTAGGGTATCGCCGATTTCTTCCGAACCTGCATCCAGTAAGAAAGAAAGGCAAGCATTTCAAACGTCTGGCAGAACCCCGGAGGAAGCCTGTCCTCCGTACCGGTGAGGAGGTATTTGGTATGGTCAAGGACCTAGAAGTAATCTTTGGAAAAGGTCCTGGCAGTCTATCTGTTCCGAATGATGATGCCGGACACGCGCCCATGTGGAAGGAGCAATCTATATTTTGGGACCTATCCTATTGGAAAGTCTTAGAGGTCCGCTCTTCAATCGACGTGATGCACGTGACGAAGAATGTTTGTGTGAACCTGCTAGGCTTTCTAGGAGTGTATGGGAAGACAAAAGATACACCGGAAGCACGACAGGACCAGCAACGTCTGAAGGCCCCTGAGGAGCCTATGCATCCTGAGAACGAGAAGGGTAAACGATGCCACTTAACTCCTGCCAGCTACGCTCTTACCAAAGCAGAGAAGGAAATCTTTTTTAAATGTCTGAGCAGTATCAATGTCCCGTCTGGCTTCTCGTCGAATATAAAGAGAATAATAAATATGGCAGAGAAAAAATTCCAAAACCTGAAGTCTCATGACTGCCACGTGATTATGACACAATTGCTTCCGATTGCATTGAGGGGGCTTCTACCTGAAAATGTTCGAGTACCCATTGTGAAGCTATGTGCATTCCTCAATGCAATATCTCAGAAGGTAATCGATCCAGAAAGCCTACCAGGGTTACAAACAGATGTGGCCCAATGTCTTGTCAGCTTTGAGTTGGTGTTCCCACCATCCTTCTTCAATATTATGACGCATCTCCTGGTTCACCTAGTAGAAGAGATTGCCATTCTCGGTCCTGTATTTCTACACAATATGTTCCCCTTTGAGAGGTACATGGGAGTCTTAAAGAAATATGTTCATAACCGTGCTAGGCCAGAAGGAAGCATCTCCAAGGGCTATGTAACAGAGGAGGTCATTGAGTTCTGTGTTGATTTTATTCCTGACCTTAAGGCGATTGGTGTTCCAGAATCACGACATGAGGGGAGACTGCGTGGAAAAGGCACCCTAGGATGTAAAGCAATGATATGTAGGGACGGGCATTCTCTCAATCAAGCACACTACACGGTTTTACAAAGATCTATCTTGGTTGCCCGGTATGTAACTCTAGTTCATGTTTTTAATATTAATACATGTCTTGAGTGTTAGTCATATTTTGTGGATGGACCGGGACTATGAGAAGAAGTTGTCCCGATTCGTACTTACCATTAAGATCTGATCTCCAAACGCGCGCGGTCACATATTAGGGAGTGCCTCTATGACCAGTTTCTTGGAGATGCCGGAGGACTAGGCTCCGTCAGCATCTCCCTGAAACTGGCCGTAGTGGTGTCCCTGCTCTCGAAAACCATCTTGCAGCTTTGTAACTTCTCTAACTAGATCAATACACCAGGAAGCTAACTAATTTCACATATTAGGGAGTGCCTCTATGACCAGTTTCTCGGAGATGCCGGAGGACTGGGCTCCGTCGGCATCTCCCTGAAACTGGCCGTAGTGGTGTCCCTGCCTCAAACTGGCTGGAGGACTGGACTCACAAGGATGCCTATTTATAGTACAAGCAGCTCGACATAGTGTTGACACTTACAAAATAATGTCGACACTCACCCCTATTATTAGTGCTGACTCGTGTTTTGTGCCGGATGGTGTCTACAACCGGGACTAAAGGTTCATCTTTAGTCCCGGTTGGTGACACCATCCGTGACAAGGTACACGCCACCGTACGTACCGGTGTTAAAGGGGGGTGTATTAAATTCACCTTCCCCTTCCTTTCTTCCTCCCAGAGCAGCCAGATCGCCACCGCCACCGTACGTACCGCCACCGCGCGCGCCATCAGAGCAGAGAGAAGCGCCGCGCCGCCACCTCTGTCCGCCGCCGTTGGAACCGCCTCATCGCGAGGATCATCTCCACCAAAGGAATCGACCCCGCGTGCTTCGAATCCTCGCCATCGACCTCTTCTCTTCCGACGCCGTCCGCCACTCTCCGACGACGAATCCGACGCTTCTCGACCGCACCTCGCCTCGCCGACCCCTCCGTTGCATCCGTGGTGAGCCTGCGGTCCTCACAGAACTACTCTCTCGCCTCCTCTCGCTCTCTGTCGCTGGCGCCACGAGCATCTGCAAGCCCTCTCTCTATCTCGCCCCTCCAGGGAGGCGCCGCCACTATCTGGCTCCCCGCGACGCCCTCTCTCTATCTCGCCCCTCCGCGCATCCAGGCGAGCACGGGATCATTGGATCCTTGCTCGATCCGAGGGTGAGCTCCATTGCTGATGTCATGCTGACATCAGCATGAGGCAATAACTCATTTTCTTTTATTAATTATTTTGTAAATAATTTCAGTAAATATTAAATATGACAGGTGGGCATGCATGTGAGGGTTTTAATCAATTCTGTAAATATTTTCTGAAAATAATAAAAGTCTGACATGTGGGCCCAAGTTTGGAAATTAATTTAAATATTCCAAAAATGTTTAAAATGAATTAAAATTTGGGAAATTCATAACTAATTCATTTGAAATCAGAAAAATACAAATAATATACCAAAATGTTTAGAAAAATGAAATCTTTCTAACTAAGCTATAATTATACATTGTTAATCAACTTTGATATCAAGTTTAATTAGAAGAAGCAATTGAACCCCATAGGTGATTCTGATGATTCCCCTGTTTTAGGGTTTGGATCCTCGGAACCCCCTCTAAAGTGATCAAGCATGTTTTAGGATTCAATTCAACACCGTTTAACTTGTCATATCATCCATATTGTATGAGCATTGCACATGCCATGTGTTGAGAGTTGTTTTCTCTTTTCCGGTGATTGGTTCTCGCGAATAGGAACCGAACCCGAAGCTGAAGTCAACGCCACCGAAGAGCAGAACCAGTTAGTATGGATCCACTTAGTAGAAACCTTGAAGAAGAATAAATAATGGAGAACATTATTGATGAGGACACCTCACAATATCTGAACTTGGAGGGACATGATGACGACAACTCAAGTACTAGTCATGGAGAAGATGAAGACTCCGGTGAACGCAATTTAATGGTTACAAAGTCCGGCGAGGTATATGCATAGATTAAGCCTCTGCTGACTTCTACCAACAATCTTCTTCTACATGTATTAATTAACGCTACTTTCTTCTTTTAGCCCTCTGGATCGACCAGCGCGCAACCATCTTCTTCTACGAAAAAGAGCAAGCGAGGCGCGAGCCAGCGGTTGAAAGATCGTGCAAAGTTCACGATCGAAGCAGTCCGTGTTGATGGCAGGCCGATGGAGCCCAAGAAGGCCGCAGACAAATTTGTACGTCAGGCTGGAGTTCTTGTTAGGGACCAAATCCCAATCACAATTGAAAATTGGAATAAGCCAAAGAAGGGCGACGGTACCTTTGTCGATGACAGATCCAAAGAAACGCTTTGGAATTCGTTGTTGGTAAATTTCACCCTTCCGCCAGAGGAGGATGAAAACAACCCGGTTATAAAGGAAAAGGTCAAAGAGTGGACTCTAAAGAAGATGGCCGAGGCTTTCCGCAACTGGAAGACAAAATTGAACAAATTTATCAAATCTGGCGAGACTCCAAATTTCGAAGACGCATATTATGCGAAGATAAGACCTCACTGGCCCGAATTTGAGACATATAAAAAGTGCTATAGCTAAAAAGAGGTCAGAAACCAATACGCTTAATGCCCTGAAGAAGGAATATCACCAGAGGACGGGGTCAGGTGGCTACATATCTCAGAGGCCTAAGTGGGAGGAAGCTGAGAAGGCCCTGCGCGAGAGAGGGATCACACCCCAGACAGATGGGTGGGACCTACGTGCAAAGACTTGGTTCTACGGAATCGGGGCAAGGTTGGACCCAGAAACAGGATTGTGTATCTTCCCAACCATCCTTGCCAAACCCGTCACTGAACTCATCACGGCATACGAGGAAACATCCGCCAAGACCTTCCATCCCGACAGAGAGAATGACCAGCTCACACGCGCCATCGGTAAAAAAGAACACCCTGGACATGCACGAGGCACAGGGGGTATGACATGGAAGGATGGGTTTGCCGACTGGAGCGACTCTTACAGATGGCGCGACAGAAAAGAAAAAGAGCGTACAGAGCGGATGACACAGATAGAACATGCACTTGCGGCGCTGCAGGCGCAAGTGAATGCACAACAGAGCCATCAAGCTACCGGCCCATCTCAGCGGCACGAAGAGCCTGCATTGGAAGCTGCCCGCGGCCCAGACTCTGCGCGGAAAAGCAGTGTGGCTTCCACGGAGAACGTGCAACCCACGCTTGAAATGACGGGTCCTCGATACCCCGTGGATGAGATCATGGAGAGCGAACACGCTGAGCTGCATGTGAGATTAATGGGCTTATCCATTAAGGTGGCTGTCGGCTATGCCTTACCTCCTGTAGCTGGTGGAACTTACCACTGCCGACCGATTCCAGATGGCTATGCTATTGTCGGGGTGGATGAGGTTGTGAAGGAATATGAGGAAGCACAGCTTGACCATGCTATAGGTGAAGGGGAAACTCAACTCAAATTTGCAGTGAAAACAACCATTCTTTGGAAGAAGGAACACATTGTGCTTCCAAATTGGAGGTCACTGGCACCCCCGCCATCTCCGCAGCGTCAGTAGTCTGAGCCGCTTCAGCTATCTCCTACGCGACAGCCATCTCCGGCGCGGCAGCCATCTCCGGCCCGTCAGCCATCTCCTGCGCGGCAGCCATCTCTGGCCCGTCAGCCATCTCCTGCGCGGCAGCCATCTCCGGCCCGTCAGCCATCTCCGGTGCTTCATCCATCTCCTCAGCGTAAGCGGAAGAGCACTGCCACGAGGAGCATCAGTAGCACTGCCACAAAGAAATCCGCAGGAAACCGTACGCCAAAGAGTTCAAGCCATTGCCGGTTTTACCGTGGAATCGCAGCGACGAGGAGACCAATAGGATCTCGGAAGAACAGGTCAAGAAATTCTTTGCACCTAGACGGGCCGAGTCAAATGAGAAAATAGATCCGGCGGTGGTGGAGAAGTTTTACAATAATCTTTTGAAACCTGAAACCCCACTTGTGCCGGACTACGAGCGCCAGATTTTGAAGGCGGATGCAAGGCGCCGTAGGGAGACTGAAAGTAGCAGTCGTGAGGCACCCCAGAAAACAGTTCCCATGCTCGGAGAGCAGGAAAACCAATCATGTGCCCCGCTCCAAATGTTCGACACACGAGACGCTCCTCCCGTAAATGATTACGAGGCAGAGCTACAAAGAAAGGCCAATGAGATGGGGATGACTTACATTGCATACTTGAACGTGATGGGAGACAACTTGCCCAAATGCGATGCCAACCCCATACAGCCATGGAAGTATGGGAAGAATCTCGTCAAGAAAGAGGAGCTCAAGACTCTACCAACAAAGATGCGAAAATTGCACAAGTGGTACCTTCATTTCTGCAAGACGAGAAAGGTAGAATGGATCACGGCGCATATAAGAGATCAGATTTTCTTGTGCGGAGACGACGCAATCGACTTCAACATTCAAGACTTGCATTTTCTATTCAATCAGAAGGAACTCGACAAATCTGCCATCAGCCTTTATTGTGTGTAAGTACTATTTCTGTAATTTTTATCTCATCTCATTCACTTCATTAATTGCATGTATATATATATATGCTCACCATATATGTATATACTATTATGCAGGAAAAAGGTTATGGAATGCATGAAAGGAGGTCCTTTTGACATTGGGTTCGTTGACCCAAAAAGAGTTCATGAACAAGTGGTAAGAGACAAACCCGGGCAAACAGAAGATTACTTGCTAAAGTCTTTACTGAGACAACAAACCAAAAGGGAAATACTATTGCCTTACAACTTCTCGTGAGTACTGTTACCCTCTCTCTTGTACACATTCTGTTTCGGCTTACTCGATGTTAAGTGTAAATGATGATGAGTTATGCGTGCGTAGGTTCCACTTTATTCTGCTAGTCATTCAACCCGACTCAGGAAAAGTCCTTGTCATGGACTCGTTACGAAAAGAAAAAGAGCTATGGGCAGACTTTAGAGAGATGCTCCAGAGGTAATTTCAATCATATTATCGCACTAGATCGGCAACTTTCGTGACAATAAGTAATTAATTACTCCTTTATCCATTTTCTTTGTCGGACAGGGTTTGGAAAAGGTTCACGGGCAGGTCTGTGGGTGAATGGTCAGAAGAACTAAAATTTGTAGACCAAAATGTATGTAATACTAGCTAGCTTCCAATTCCATTATATCATGCTTTATTGATTATTATTTTGATTGAACTCTCTATTCTCGTAAAGTGCGCGCATCAGGGACACGGCAATAACTTATGTGGGTACTATGTTTGCGAATTCATTCGCAGCACGATATGTGCGACGGTCCAAGCCGCACTAGAACAACTTAGAGTAAGTAAACAAAGTCCACAACATTATTTTATTACCATCAATTGTGTTGAGTTTTATTCTTATATATATATTGACGGCTCATTCTTCATATATATTCAGATCGAACGGATGCGGGACCAACTCCTACCATTTGAACGCATACGAGCCATTCAAGAGGAATTGGCGGGGTTCATACTTGATGAGGTCGTCACGCCTGGCGGAGAACTCTTTAGATATCCACCAAAATGAACGATGACGATGTATGTGCCGATGACGATGTATGTGCCGATGACGATGTTTGTGTATAATAATAGTTGCTTAATTATTCATGTACTCGTATGTACCGATGACGATTTATAAGTATACCGCTCCCGATCGATTCCCCCTCGCTCCCCCCCCCCTCCCGCAGAAATACGCCCAGAACGGGGCAGAGGCAGAAGTCTGCCGCGGCAGAGATTTAGGCCGTTTTCCTGCCGCGGCAGGAAAACGGCCTAAATCTCTGCCGCGGCAGAAAAACCTTTAACACCGGTTCCAGATACGAACCGGTGTTAAAGGGGGGGGCTGAGGCCTGCGGCAGCCCCACGTGCGCCACCCTTTAACACCGGTTCGTATAAGAACCGGTGTTAAAGGGGCCCCCCTCTAACACCGAACCCTCAACAGCGGTTGGGGAACCGCTGTTAGAGGGCCCTCCCAACCGGAGTTAAAGGGGGGCTCTGCACTAGTGTGCCTCCCCCTCTCTCAGTCTTAGAAAGCAGATATAAAATCAGGTATTTTTTTCTTAACCTTATTCTGTCGTCCTGACGCGCTAGAGGTCGCCCTCTTTAAATCGTCCGGATGTACTCACTCATGCTTAAAATATAAGGTATGTACAATGGTTGATAAGACAGTCTTATCTTATATAGGACACGTAATTTTGATATGGTGACAAAGCATTATGTATAATGGGCATTCTTTACTCTTATCTCTAGCGACATATATTCCTAAATATGTGATAACACATATCGTGCTAAGAGACCATCTCTTGGCTAAGATAAGACAGAGGTCTTTTTTTTGTTCCTCTCTCCTCCAACTCAGCAATCATCCCACCTGACATTGCTTAGATGAAACCATTATATGCGCCCTAAGACGTTTTACAATTTGTTCCGACAAGGCCTAGAACGTGAATTGTACAAAAATACCCTCCACTTGTTGGAACGATAATTTGAAATTTTGAAATGCTAGATCAGGATCATCGCCCGTCTCGATCGGGACCTGGCAGTGGCGGCTTTCCAGTCGTTCCCTTGTTAAAGGCATTGTTTATTAATTGTACCTTCTCCGGGGTAAAAATCGAGGATCTGACCATGATGGTTGGACCGGACGACGACGGTGGCTGTGCACCGTTTTCTTTGAGAGGATTCGTTTTGGTGAACCTTTTTCAGAGTGTAGGTGTCCTCGCCACTGTTGGGGTTCTTGCTCTTGTTGGCTTCAGCAGGTTTTTTTTTTCTTTTAGATTGTGTGCATTCTTAATATCTGGATACTTACTTTAGATATTACGTTGTTGTAAAGTTTGGATGTGATCGGTACCATCTTGGTATTAATATATTCTTTTTATCGAAGAGAAATAAATGGATATGCCGGAGAGGACAGTTACAAAACCAGGTCTTTCTTAACCTTTTTTCTGTCTCGCCCGGCCGCGCTGGACAGCATCCCGGATCATCATCCCACCGACGACAAGTTGCAGCAGTGGGTCGATTATTGGGCAGAGGTTACCTACCTGGATTAGTCAAAATGGACGTCAGACCCTGTCCCTATGTTGGCTCTCCCCGGGAAGAAGCCAAGATCATAATAGGCTCTTCCACTCGCTAAACTCCACACATCATCTTGCCTTTGGGGCTCTTACTTTGACTCACGCGTGCTCTCTGCGTTCGTTCATCCGCTTAAGTTGTCGATTCACTTTCTGATTAAAGGGCACTTCTCTTTGTGCATTGGCCGTTGGATAAAAATTAAAATAAGTCTAGCATTATCGATCGGCGGCTAATTAAGTCTTGCCCGTCCGTCCATGCAGTGCAGCTAATTAGCTGAAGTAGAAGCTGCTGGCCTTGGCCTGGCCTCTCCGAAAGCCTACGGCCAGCTGAGGAACCAAGGCCACTCGCATGCACACTACACATGCACTTGGTAGTTAGTGCATCGTGCACCGGCCGATCCATGCATGCATATGCCTGGTGAGCTAGCAAGCAAGCAAGCTGACGGACAACATCACTTGCAAGGAATGAATGGAAGAATCGTCACGGCGAACACACACCGGTCGGCCCCTCTTTCTTTCGTGCACCTTTGGACGATCACGGAGTACACACTCGATCGCCGCCGGTCGGCCCTGTGTCTGTCCGTTAGTAGGCAACAGGCTTAAGGGATGCATGCGGTGCCGTATGGCTCGATCCGCCAGCGATTCAGCACCATGCATGTTGTGATAACCGTACGTACGTGCGTGCACACTTGTACTACGTGTAACAGTGTAGTACCACAGTCCACGGGACTACACAAGAGGTTGCCGCTCTACATACAGCGACGTGACGGTCAGTTGGGTACCCCGCATGCATCCGCCTTTTACACACTTGGCTACTTGAGGAGGGGAAGGGAGCTACCCCGATCGATCGAAGCTAGACAGACGGCTAGATGTTAGGAACGGAGGAGAGAGTGTAGTTCATGGTGCAGCCGCGTGCTTCCAACTGAGACGCACTCGATCGGCCGTGCATGTGGAAGACGAAATCAGTTGGCCACTGATTTCATGGTCTGTCGTACGTGCGAAAAGTCATTTCTAGCGGAGCCGGTTCCTACCGGTGTTCCATCAAGCAATCAACACCTGCCACATGTCGTCGTACATATACCTAATGGCCAGTATTTTGACTTGTCTTTAATGTATAATGTCCAGAAACTATTATTTACTAAAAAAATCTGAAATATTATTTCGTTTGAATACCACAAACAATTTTTTTTAATTGTTCCTAGATCCAGGTTAAGTTTTGCTTGACTCGGATCTGTCTTAGCTTTGAATATCCAGCCACCTAGATCCGGGTTAAGTTTTGCTTGACTCGGATCTGTCTTAGGCTTGAATACCTATTTACTATTTGCTCTATTGCTTAGGTTGCGCATGATCGGCGGACCGCCGAATTCCAAAGGCTGCTTTTTGTGCATAGAAAATTGCAAGAAAAGTACGAGAAGGTTATTCCTGTGGTGAAGAAAGCTGGTAAGTCGACAAACTCTTGCGTCATCTCCGAAGCTCTTATTGTTTTGTACATGAGATGTTGGCTCACTTTGTTGGTAAACAGGGAACATCAATAATCTTAACATCCGTCTTGAGAAGAAGGTCAGGACCCTAGAAGGTTAGTTACTCTTTTACTTTATATACTCCCCTTTAAAATGTGCACTAAGTTTCTTTTAACTCTTTTGGCTTTGGTAAAGCCGAGTTACAAACCTTTGCAGCATCTCACCAAGATTGCACGCCCATGCCTGATGTGATGCTGCATTTTTTAGAACAAAGCGCTACTCACTCGGCGCATCTGAAGGATAAAGATGACGAGATAGGTCGCTTGCGTGCCGAGGTGGAGTCCCTTAAGCTCTCTCAGAAGTCTGAATTAGAAAAGGTCGACCAGGAGTTCTCCGAGGAGAAGAATCGGTTAACTCTGCAATTGCAGAAAAATAAAGAGCTCCTCGAGGCTGCCGAATTGAAGACACGGGGGATGAGCGTGGAGATCACTCGCTTTGAGAAGAGCAAGATTGACTGGGATAAAGATCTTCAGATAATGCTGAGCTATATTCATCGTAAGCTTCTGACCGAGGCCGAGTTATATTTTTCCCTTTCTTACTGCTTACTGACGCACTTGTGTTCTGCGCAGACCATTTTCTAGAAGCTAAGCCCGTGAGTTCTAAAGCGGTGATTAGTGCTCGTGTGCGCCGAGGTGTTCCTGCTGATGCGGACTCAGAGTATTCGATGGAAGATTTCTTGGTTGCTGTTGGCGCTGCAGTTGGTCCGATGAAGATAATGGGCAGGGATTTGGTGCAGGCAGCTATCCGAGCCTACCATGTTCTCTGGCCGAATACTTCTGGGACTCCTAATATTGATGAGGTCAAATTATTGGTGGAAAGATTAATGGCATCTGAGAGACAGCTAAGTCTTTGGAGGGAATCGGCCGGACGAGCCGGTGCTGATATGGCTCTCACTGTCATCATGTCATGGTATGAAGATATTTCTCTTGATATCTTGAGAAATTTGCGCACTGGTTCCCGTTGGGTTGAGGACCCAGACTTTGTCGCTCTCCGCCAAGATCGTGCCTTCCAGCTTGTTGAGTATGCCGACGTGCACAACTGGAATGAAGGTCCGAGTTTCCTTCCTAATCCGGAGGACGAGTTCGAAGTTGAGGATGACGCGGATGATAACTCAGCTGAACAGGGCGAAGATGAGGGTGACTCGGATGCTTCTGGTGATTCCAGTTCAAGCTCGAATGGCAACGGCGACGCGCGATCCTCCTCCAAAGGTACTGGGCATTCCAGTGCGCAAGCTGACGCTCCTCAACAGCCTCGGGCTTTCTCTGAATTCGCTCCTGGGTCTGTGGAGGGCGAGACAACCTCGGCCGAAGTTCCACCTACCTCGGAGTGCCCAACCCCTAACCAAGTCACTGCCTCTCCAGCTAAAGAACTCTAAGTCATTTCTTATCCCTGGTATGCTGGGCGTATGATGTATGTCAAACATTTGTCCGTATTTTGTGCGGTACGAATTTCTTTTGCCGTGTGCCGCTGAGACACATGTGGTTGTAATCGTTATTACTTTGTTTAACTGGTCCTGTTTGTCCGAACCCTTGCTTTGGCGGCCTTCAATTTCTTGAGTTTGGAGTATGTATTTGCTTTTGTTCTCCCGTAGTTCGGTGTCCACTATTGCCAGACTTTGATAATCGTTGCCACTTGACCACTGTGGTTTGGACTGTTAATCTGGGCGTTGATATCACTCTGGGAACCTAAGTTTGATACTTACTCTTGTAACAAAGGATAACCCATACGTAGAAATAATATAGGGTAGTCCCCAAGCCACTGCTCAAGGCAATGAGGTTTAATATATAAACCAAGTTTAGAAATAATATAAGACAGTCCCCGAGTCACTGCTCAAGGTGCCGAGGTTTGATATATAACACAAAATCAAAAATAATAAATGTCCGTCCCCGAGTCACTGCTTAAGCGCCGAGGTCCAATACAGGAATCAAACTTAGAAACAATATGGGGTAGTCCCCGAGTCATTGCTCAAGGTGCCGGGGTTTAATACATAAACCAATCTTAAAAACAATATAGTGCAGTCCTCGAGCCACTGCTCAAGGTGCCGGGGTTTGATATATAACATGAAATTTAAAACAACATATGGCAATCCCCGAGTCACTGCTCTAGATGCCGAGGTTTGATACATAACATGAAATTCAAAACAACATATGGCAGTCCCCGAGTCACTGCTCTGGACGCCGAGGTTCAATACATAGTTGGTGCTCCATCTTGAGGCATCACTTTACAATGTGTCATAGATGACTCCTACGAGTAAAATGGACGAAGTAAAGCTACGTTCCATGGTCTTTTCGATTCTTCTCCGGCTTTGTCTGCCCTGTTCTTTCCTGGTGATTGAGCATCGATTAGGTAATACGCATCATTGTGCAATGCTTTGCTCACGATGAATGGTCCTTCCCATGGAGGCGACAACTTGTGCATGCCGGCCGTGCGTTGCACCAGCCGGAGAACCAAATCTCCTTCTTTAAACACTCTTGGATTCACCTTCTTGATGTGATATCGTCGCAAGTCCTGCTGATAGATAGCTGATCTTGATAGCGCTAGCTCTCTGGCTTCTTCTAGCAGATCGAAATCATCTTGCCGAGCTACCTCATTTACTTCAGCGGTTATATACTGGGTAACCCTTGGCGAGTCATGTATTATGTCGGCTGGAAGCACAGCTTCTGCCCCATACACTAGAAAAAATGGTGTATAACCTGTTGATATGTTTGGGGTAGTCCTGAGGCTCCATAGTACTGCTGGTAGTTCCTCAATCCAACATCCTGCCGACCTTTGCAGCGGTTCGACGAGTCGTGGTTTTATTCTGGACAGTACCAGTCCATTAGACCTTTCCACCTGCCCATTGGATGCTGGGTGAGCCAGAGAGGCGACATCTAATCTTATATGCTTTTCTTGACAGAATCTAGCGAAAGCTCCTTCTGCAAAGTTTGTACGGTTGTCTGTAATAACACTGTGTGGGTACCCATATCTTAAGATAATATCCTTGAGGAATTTCACTGCTGTGGGCCCATCACATTTCTTTATTGGTTTCACTTCAATCCATTTTGTGAATTTGTCCACCATTACTAATATGTGGGTCATCCCGCCTCGGGACGGCTTAAATGGTCCCACCATGTCTAAGCACCATACAGAAAATGGCCAAGTGATTGGTATCGTCTTTAACTCAGACGAAGGCATATGTATTTTGCCGGCATATCTTTGGCAACCATTACATTTTTCGACCAGTTCTTTGGCTTCTTTCAACGTTGTTGGCCAATAAAACCCATGCCTGAATGCTTTGGCCACTAACGCTCGGGATGAGGCATGATGTCCACATTCTCCTTGATGTATATCTAGGAGGATCTCCTGGCCTTCCGCCGAGCTCATACATCTTTGCAACACACTTGTGACACTTCTTTTATACAACTCATTGTTTATGATTGTATAAGCTTTAGCTCTTCTCACTGTCTGTCTTGCCAGTATCTCGTTATTCGGCAAAATCGCATCTCTAAGGAAAGAGAATATGGGTTGCGCCCATATAGGTGTGATTTTCTCTGGTGTGGTCTCACTATCTATTTCCATATTTTCTGCCGACATAACTACCTCGGATTTCTCCATACTCATCCTTGCATCAGCTGGCTTTATTTTTGGAAATTCCAGGTTACATTGCTTGTCAATTTCCATTGGCACATTATCCTCTCTTGATTTTTCCGGAAGAAAGATGGATTCGGACTCTGGAGACGGTGTTATTGATGGCTTCCTCAGGTGCTCTAGGGCGATACCTGGGGGAATTGACTGTCTGGTTGATCCGAGTTTTGACAATGTGTCTGCGGCGTCGTTTTCTGCCCGAGGTACATGATGAAATTCACATCCTTCGAAGTATCCACTGAGTTTTTGCACATGAAATCTATACAAAGCCATATTATCATCCAACGCATCCCAATTGCCTGAGACTTGCTGTACTACTAGATCTGAATCTCCATAGCACAAGATTCGTAGTATGCCAATCTCTTTTGCCACCTTCAATCCATGGACTAGTGCTTCATATTCGGCTACATTGTTTGACGCGGCAAAATGTATCTGCAGCACATATCTCAGCTAGTCTCTTTTTGGCGAGGTTAACACTATTCCTGCCCCCAAACCATTTCTTAGTTTAGAACCGTCAAAGTGCATCGTCCAATAATTCGGATCTGGTAATGGTGGCTCATATTGTACCTCGGCCCAATCTACGAAGAAGTCGGCCACAACCTGAGATTTGATTGCATCTCTCCTATCGAATTGCGGAGCATAAGGTGACAATTCAATTGCCCATTTTGCTATTCGGCCACTTGCATCTTTGTTGCTCAATATGTCGTCTATGGGTGCTTCACAAATCACCTTGATGGGGTGCTCTTCGAAGTAATGTTTAAGTTTCTTTGCTGACATATACACCCCATATGATATCTTCTAATAATATGGGTAATTTTGTTTTGAGGCTGATAGTACCTCGCTTAGGTAATACACCGGCCTTTGTACTGATTTATCATCTTCAATTCGCTCCACCACGATCACAGCACTCACTACTCTGTTGGTGGCTGCTATGTAAAGTAACATAGGCTCTTTTGATAATGGAGAAGCCAAAACGGGCGTTGTGACCAACATCTTTTTCAATTCATGAAATGCATTGTCTGCTTGTGGAGTCCAAATGAACTTATCCATTTTTTCATCAGCTGATAAAGTGGTAGTGCTTTCTCTCCCAGCCGACATACAAATCGGCTGAGCGAGGCTAAACAACCTGTGAACTTTTGTACGTCATTTAGACATCTTGGCAATTCCATCCTTTCCACTGCTTTTATCTTAGTTGGGTTGGACTCTATACCTCGGCTAGATACGAGAAAACCGAGCAATTTTCCCGCTGGCACACCAAATGTGCATTTTTCCGGGTTAAGCTTCATTCGGAACCTTCTCAGGTTCGCGAAAGTCTGACGGATATCATCCAGTAGCGTTTTGCTTTCTTTGGTTTTGATAACCACATCATCCACATATACTTGTACATTTTTCCCTATCTGGTCATGTAGACATTTTTGCATGCATCTCTGATACGTCGCTCCTGCGTTGCGCAGGCCGAATGGCATGGTGCGATAGCAATAAGCCCCGTACGGGGTAATAAATGCAGTCTTTATTTGATCGGCCGGATTTAACGATATCTGGTGAAAACCAGAATACGCGTCTACAAATGATAATAGTTCACAACCAGCGGTCGAATCAATGACTTGGTCTATTCTAGGTAAAGGAAAAGGATCTTTTGGACACGCCTTGTTCAGGTTCGTGTAATCGATACACATTCGCCATACAATGGCTACATTTGGATCATCCTTCTTCTTTTATACTAGCACCGGGTTTGATAGCCAATCCGGATACAGCACCTCCATGATGAACTCGGCCGCAAGGAGCCGAGCTATTTCATCCCCTATTATTTTTCTCCTGTCTTCGGCGAAGCAGCGGAGAGGTTGCTTCACCGACCTTTCTCCTGGCCTTACATTCAGAGAGTGCTTAGCCAACTCCCTCGGTACACCTTGCAGATCCTGAGTTGACCATGCAAAGATATCCCGATTCTCACGGAGGAAGTTGGTGAGCTCGCATTCCTATTTAGCATCTAGGCCGGCACCAATAGTGACGGTGCACTCTGGGAATTGCTCATCTATCTAGAACTTTTTTGTTTCTTTAGTCGGATGAAAAGAGACACTTCCATGTGGGTTGGCTAATGTCGGCATATTCAGCTGTGCCGACTGAGCGAGGGCTGCTACCTCCTGAATCCTTCTTTTTTCCCTTGCTATTACCAATGATTAGGCCAAATTTGACCCGGCTGAAGCACATTCCATTGACTTCCTGTAATCCCCTGCTACTGTTATCACCCCTTGTGGTCCGGGTAACTTCATTTTCAGATAACTTACATGGCAGCTGCCCATGAATTTGGCCAATGCTGGCCGTCCAAGTAGAGCATGATAACAACTCTCTAGATCCACTACTTCAAACTCTAAGTTTTCTGCTCTGCAGTTATCTCTTGTGCCGAATAACACATCCACTCGAACCTTACCAATGGGTTCGCATGAAAGCCCTGGTACTATCTCATGGAAAGTGGTCCTCGTGGATTGCAGCATGTTCTGCGATATTCCGAGTTTATGCATTGTATCTTTGTACATGATATTGATACTGCTCCCATTGTCAATGAGTACCTTTGAAAATTTCACATTAATGCTTGGTCCGACAAATGTCGTATCTAACACGAGTGCATACGACCCCGGACTCGGCATTATCTTGGGGTGATCCTTTATGCTCCAAGTTATTTCTTGATCCGACCAAGGCACATATCTTGGTACTGCCGGCATAACTGCATTTACTTCCATATGCCGGCGCTGCACACTCTGCTTGTCTTGATGTTCTGTTGTGAACACGCAATACGACTGATGATGTTCTCTGTAATCATTGCGTCCATTATTTCCTGGATTTGTCCTTCCATCCGGACCTTGGTTTATCACTTGATGCACCGCATCCCTCCGGTCCGAGTTTTCATATCTCGGGGGAGGAGGTGGTAACATCAGTTGCTGTGCATTTGCTCCAGTCAACTGTGGCTGATGCTGCTGATGTGCCTGGAGAGGCGCTGCATGTACACCTGCGGGGTTACTCATTGCATTTTTCATCCATGCACATTGGCGGGTCGTATGGTTGGCAGGCCTGGCCGGGTTTGACGTGTGAAATTTACACGGCTGATCTAACATGGACTCAAACATGTACTTCGGCCTCTCCTGCCATTGCTTCTTTTGTTCTGGTGTCCACTATCTTTTTCCTTCATTCCTTGGTGTCCATTGCTGAGGACCATTCTTTTGTCGTTGAGTACTTCCGTGACTCGGCTTATCTTGCACTACTGCTGCCACCTGAGCTGGACCATATCTATAATCCGGTCTCTCTTCTCTTCTTCTTCCCCTGAAGTCATTTCGCCTGGATGACCCGGCCACTTCTCTTGCGTATTGATCTTGATGTTCTCGATGATCTGCCGACATTAATTCTGGTTGCGTCGGATCTCCCAACGCATAGGAATCTGCTATCCTGATGGTTTCTGCTAATGTGATTGGCATATCTCTTTGCAGTCGCTGCCATAATAAACTGGCATAGCGGCATCTTTGGGCGAACCAAGCTATTGCCTGTGACTCTATAACTCCCTTGCACGAATTTCTCAGGTTACACCACCGAGTTAAGAATTCTCTGTCTGTCTCATTCGGCCTTTGCTTGCACATGGCTAGCTGTTGCGGCCTGTTCGATCTCTTGTAAGTACTGGTAAAGTTGCTAACAAACATTTCTTCAAAGTCCAACCAACAGTTCATGCTGCCTGCTGGCAAGTTATTCAGCCATACTCTAGCTGGTCCTTCCAACATTTGCGGGACATACTGCACTGCCCATCGTAAGTTTCCACCTGCTATTTTTACAGCAGTGGCATAATCGATCAACCAATCTTGTGGTTTGGTGCTCCCATTATATGTTTTTGTGCCTCTTGCCAGCTGAAAGTTCGGCACAGGCGGTTCGCCCATGATCCGAGGTCCGAAGCACGTCGGACCCGGTGGACCCTGTTCTTCCAGCAACTCGGATCGGTATAGCCGGTCTAGCTTTACTCTGGCATCATTTGACGGCAAATCTCTGTACAGAACTCTCTCCTGCATTCCATAGTGGTTATTTCCACCATGGATCACATATTCCATCTCGGAGTAACCATCATTGTAACTTTCATTCACCTGATTGTGGCGAGCTGGTCTCGCTTCTCTTTCCTGCCGAGGTTCATGTCTCGGCTGCGGGTTGTGCGGCGGTTCTCTCCTTCCTTCGACCGGGATATTGTTCTCATGATTTCCTCTTCCGAGTTCTCCTCTGCCGAGATCTCCATTGCCTCGGCTTCCGCCGCCTTTCTCAGCACGGCCGGGATTTCTCTCGCCACTGTTACCTCGACTTCCATTGCCTCGGTTCACGTTTGCTTTTCCGGCTATCGCCGGATCATATGGAACAATTTGCTTGTTTATCTTTCCTAAAGTTATCGCTCTGTCTTTTCGTGCATTGTTTCCGGGTGAAGATGTTGATGCCACAGATAAGGCAGGTGCTGCTCCAGCCGAGTGAACCATTCGCGAGGCCCCTGGCCTCGCTGGGTCTGCTTTGAGCATTTCTTCATTCTGTTGGTTCGCAATGCGCACCAGCTCATTCACTCTTTCTTGATGTTTCTGTCAGGCTTCGCCGGTCAATCCTTCTAACTCTAATGCTGCGGCATTTGACGCTCTCAGGTTCTTTGTCGGGGTATTGTACCTCGTCAAGCCTAAGTCAACTGATTCTGCCTGATGAGCATCATGCTCCTTGTTGATATCATCTATGAGGTTCTTTCCTCTTAATCTCAACTCGTCAACCCGCTCGGGGGCGACGTCAAGCTTGTTTGATTTGGCATACTCTCGCAGGGTCCTGTTTAAGGACTCCCGCAAGGCCGACACCTTTTTTGCCACTACCAGCACCTTTTGCCTGGTTTCTTCCAACTCTGCCTGAGCATTTGCCGGATCAAGTATCGGCGCTACAGGTGTAGTCAGGTTATCTATGGTTGCCTGAAGAATGTTTTCTGGTCTTTCCAGAGGTGGCCCTCTTACCCTTGGTGCCTTTGGGGTTGTCTCCTGCACCTCGGCCTGGTTGGCCACTGAAGGGGTTACCTCGGTGGGTTGTGGAGCTGTCTGCCTGGGCGCGACCTGCACGCCCGCCGTCGGGTCTCTGCTTGACCCTGCGCCTGCTACTCCCGCCTGCACCTCGGCTGCGACCATCACCTCGACGCTGCTGACAGGACGCGCTCCGCGTGGACTGCTCGTGGCGCTAAGGGGAGGTTCTCCTGCAACAACAACCTAGTGAGGATAAACGCCGGAGATGTCGATGCCGACGTAAATCTGGTGCATGCCCAAGGTGATGAAGACGCCGTTGCGCGGAGGAGTTTTTCCCTTAAAGCTGCCTGCGTTGTCGCTGACGTAGTCACAGAGATCAAGTCTCCGAACCAAGCCAGAGACAATGCGCTCGCCAGTGTTGATGAAGTTTCCCGTCCGGATCATGACTCCAGCTAGCACCGATGCTGGCCCCACGGTGGGCGCCAACTATCGTGGTGGTGGCACGGCAGATGCCATGGGTAGGCTAAAGTATGGGCCAATGGATGCTAGAGGGATCTGGGGAGGGAAGATGCAGTTGATTCTACACACAAAAGACTAAGCAAAGATCTTTATTTCTCCTTCCTTGGGCTACAAGTGCTCCTTGAGATGTATACGAGGAGAAAGGAAGAACTTTACCAGCCTAACGGTACTAAATGAGCCGATCCCTTCCTCAGGGTCCAAGCCTCCCCCTTATGAAGGAGAGCCTTGGGTTCCTTTAGGACTGACGTGGCAAGCATATTCGAGGAATATGCTTGTCCCAATATAGTAGTTCGGCGGCCTCCTTTCCCTGTGGCCCCTCTAATGACGGCAAGGTTCCAGAGGGCCCCTCCCGCGTGCCTCGGGTTTCAGGACTGTCACCTCCGTGACCTCCTTCTGCCCCTCTGTCGCTCTGCGCCTTTGTCCCTTGTGCTTGGATCCGCTCAGATTCTCCCTAGCCTGCGGCTAGAGTTTGACTTTAGACTTCTCCTTCTCCTGCAAGCTTCGTATCATTCGGCCCTGCCTCCCGTAACTCGGCTCGTCCTTTACCTGCATTAAGATTACTCGGGCTAACCCGGCCGACTTACGCAGTATCTCGGCCGGGTAATGCCTTGCCATTATCATAAGGGTCCTGCCCTTTCCTTATCTCGGCCGACCTCTACAGGATTCGGCCGACTCAGACTGTAACTCGGAAACTAGACGGGTAACACCCTTTCGTCTTTCCCCGTCTTTACCCTATCCGTGGTCACCTCCCCAACAAGCAGAGAAGAACGATAGAAGCGACGTGGTGGAAACATCGTTAACGACGTATTTTAGGCACAATACTAATATGATGCCACTGGTAAAATTTACTAGTGGCTTGCACGGCACCTGGAACGGACATACTGGTAGGAGAAAATTGCACATAACACCAATGTTTGGGGCTGTTGTTGTAAACACATAATCAAAACCTTAGTTGTAGCTGACCTCATGTTTTAATCTAATCGTTACAGATAGCCTAAGGTGATTTAGGCCCTGAACACGTATACACATGTGTGCCATCGTATTTTTCTACCATATACTGCAATATATGGTATTTTTTTTTAAAAAATTGGACAGCATAACTGCAGAAAATACAGAGATTTTTTTTATGCACATACAAAATATTTGAGCATCATATAGCAGAATGTATATCATAAATAAAATGATGTGCTGGTACTTACAACCTCCAAAATTAGTGTCACATAGCAGTCTACAAGTTTCAAATCAAGTCACAACACATTACAAGTTCTCATTACAGTGTCCTTGCACATACAAAATATTTAGTGTTGCATTTCATACGAATTCAAGTACATAATACTTCATTGCTCTCCCTCTTGCATTTTTTCCTCCTGTTGCGCATCACGACCCATTGTGAAGTAGCCATACAACCTAGAGTTAGGTGAGCTGGGTTGATTCTGTCTTCGTTGGCGCCAACCTCTTGCAGTTCCTATCCCACAAACAGAAGGAAGCTTGTGTGTCGGTGCTGTAGAGTGGCGATGTGATGTTGTAGGTGGTGGAGCATTGCGCGGTGGTGCAAGTGTTGTAGGATGGCGATGTGCCGTTGCATGTTCTATAGGTGTACATGTAGGTGTTGGTGTAGATGACCATAGCGTAGGCGTTGCAGTGGGCGAATTTTTTTTAAATAATACGAATTAATTATTTAATTTGAGTTCTATTATGCGTTTTTTCGAAATTCCAGATCTAGTGCTTTGTCGGCCAGGGGCAAGCCGACTGGGCCAATCGGCCAGGCCCTGGCCGACTGCATGTGGCACCATGCAGTCGGCCCTGCCCCACACATGCAGTCGGCCAGGGCCTGGCCGATTGGCCCAGTCGGCTTGCCCCTGGCCGATTGGCCCAGTCGGCCAGGCCTAGACCGATTGCCTAATCGTCCTGCCCCTAGCAAAATCCTGCATGATCAATGCAGCCCTAATCTTCCGCCGCGCCGATTTTGTCGTCAATCCTTCGCGCCGATTTTCCCGCCAGTACTTCCCTCCCTTTGTTCCCGCCACTACTTCCCTCCCTTTGTTCCCGCCACTACTTCCCGCCCTTTTTTTTCCCGCCCTTTTTTTCCCGCCACTACTTCCCGCCTTTTTTTCCTGCCTATTCGCTTCGGTGCCTCTATAAATCCGGGCAACGAGATGTATCCTTTACCAGTTCTTCTCTTCCTCCTCTTACTCTCTCATTTCCCTCCTCTCCTCTGGCTCTCGCATTTTCCTCCCCTCCTCTCCACTATGGCCGACGCTTCTCCCTGGCCTGTAGATATGTCCATTGGGCTTTTCTTCATAGCCAGAACTGTTGAGATAGGCGATACACCAGCCGACTGGGATACGTTGGTATCGAACCATGATGCTCTCATTACACTTGGTAAGTCACTTTATCTAAGAGGGTGGAAACTGAAGACCCCAAATCAGGTACGAGCAGAGCTTCTCAGGATCAAGGCAAGGTGGGACAAGCTCACCTTCAAGAGTGAAGCTCGCATGATGGAGGTGGCTAATACACCTTGGTTCTGGATAGAAGATAGCGAAGATGAGGATGATATCTTCATGCCGCCACCGGTTGGAAGCAAGGCAAGAGCTGAGTGGGACAAGAGGCAGGAGAAGAAGAAAGAGCAGGCCAAGAAGAGTCAAGCTGACATGACGAAGCAGGCTGTGGCACGTAGGGCCTGCATAGAAGAGAGCGAAGATGAGGATGATATCTTCATGCCGCCACCCGTTGGAAGCAAGGCGAGAGCTGAGTGGGACAAGAGGCAGGAGAAGAAGAAAGAGCAGGCCAAGAAGAGCAAGTGCGAGGGATCGTCCAAGGGAAAGGGCGAGGCATCATCGAAGGGAAAGGGAAATGCATCATGCTAGGGATTGATAGGACTCTTATTTATGTACCGCAAGTTATGTTGAACTGTGTTGCAAGTTATGTTGAACTGTGTTGCAATAAAAATCGTGAAATGATAGAATGATGTCTCATATATAGGTAGATGTCTCATGCATAGATAGACATGTCTCATACATAGATAAATATATGTCTCATACATAGATAAATATATGTCTCATACATAGATAAATATATGTCTCAGCGACGTCGTCTGCCGCGACGCTCGGGTGGTGGGTTAGGAGGCGTCGTCCAACCGAACCTGTGGGGCGGCTGAACCTGTCGGGGAGGAATCACCGACCCGTGCTCATCGTACCGAGTCTCCTGTGTGGGGTCAGGTGCAGGAGTCTGGAAAATGTTCAGCCAACTACTCTGCGTCATGAAATCCTGAGTGCTATGATCAACGTCCTGATCAGTCCAGGCGGATCCGGACACAGACGACTGATAGCCAGGCATAGACCCCTGCATTCCGAATGCTCCTGCACATAAAAACAAAGTATGTAAGAACTTGACATGAAATGAGCCTCGACGCTTATCTTGTAAGACACATACCCTGTGGCTGTGGCTGTGGGTGAAACCCGTAGTTTGGCATGGGAGGGTGACCCCAAGGCTCCTGCTGCTGGTGCTGCCACGACGAACCTCCATCGTGCAAAGGTGGCTGCTGCTGCTGCCAACAGTCGAAAGAAGACTGCTGATGCCACGTCGAACCTCCAGCCTGGTCTGGGGGAGGAGGTCTCGGAGCCGTCTGTGGTGTAAGCCGTGGACGGGGAGCCTGTCGTAGGGGCGAGGGTGGCTGCTGCTGCTGGTGGTGCGTCGAGTGCCGCGGAGGACGCAGTGGTGCCGGGTGGTGAGCAATGTCCGAAGGGCGGTGCACGTGATAACCCCGTAGATACGTCGTATCTTCTCCTCCAGGCGACTCAGCCAGGTCTCCTGGTCCTGCCGGTGAATAAGTAGGGGTCCGGACGAAAGAGAGCGTCTGTACTCAGCACTCTCCGTCTCAAGATCGACTAACAGATGTGCCTGCAAGAGACACCACAAGGTTCGGCATATATAGATGGAAAACTATGTAATAAATAGGTGCATTAGATGAAGAACATACCGCGTGTTGTCTGCTGCCCACAGTCGACTGGCTCGGATAACTATCCCAAGTAGCAGCGCCCGGCATCTCCTCTGGGTGAGATTGCTGCGTGATGCGTAGTCGTGTGGCGCTCATGTAGCTATCCAAGTACCTGTTGAACTCTTCCATGTCAAATGCCTCGTTCGAGTCCCAGACTCGGGTTGTAGCGGTGTCCCACTCTTGAACGTACACCCCAACCCTGTGTAGCCAACCCGTGGTGGTCTTTCTACTTCCCTTCCTCGACAACCTAACATTTAACATGGTTAGTGTCATGTCAATAAATCATGTTAATATGGAAGTAATGTGTAAATGAAACATACGTGTGTACGACTGAAGGAATGGCGCTCTCCGTAGGACGAGGATCAGCCAGCTGGCGAAGACCAAACTGCCTCATTACTCTATGTAGGCTCATCTCCTCTGCCTGCATGTCGAAGATGATCTTCGATTTTGTGAGCCAATACGGCTCGTCCCTGGCGCATAGTAAAGACATTTGTGCGGCGTCCCCATCCCTCTGGAATCTAGCAGCGACAACTTCATTACCGTAGGGCTCCCACATCACCGAACTCGCTAGCAGTACGTCAAACTGCTCGGACAGTGCTGGGTAGCAACCCCTCACCTGATTGTGAGAAAAGCGTCTCTGCGAATAATAATTTGTTAGCTTCATACATAGGTTATGTCAACTAAATAATGAATGTAACAAGTAACTATGCACATACCTGGTGATGTGTCCAAACTGAACCGAAAGTAGGCAAGTCAATGTGGTCTGGATCTGGATCCAACAGTCCAGTCAGAGGGTCGCCCAAAGTAGCTGTAGGGTAAGGCGTCTCAGGACCAAAGCTGCAACAGTAGTGGGCATCCAAGCAGGCCTGACTTCGGCGCCCTCCGTTGGCAACCACTGCACATACCTCGGTACGTGGCTGCTAAGACCGCAGAACCCCAACTCCTCTGTATAATCATGTCAGCGCTAGTTGCATTGGCGATCTCCAATGCGATAGGGATGTAGCGAGCGGTGATAGTGGTGACATGGTTCTCGGTGAACATCACCTTACCGAGTAGCCAAAGTATGTATGCCTCCAAGGACCGAGTGATTTGTGCCTCTGTCAACTGAGTCTCTGGATAGCCTAACCGTTGGATCTGCATTAATGAAATATGGTTCGATAAGTAACCAGTAGCCAGTAATGTGTAGCAAACAGATGAAAAAGAAGTTAGCAAACACACCTGACATCCTAGTAACCAGTCGAACTTGGGCCCGTGTTCTTCATACTCCAATGGTCTAGTAATACCCTGGAATCGCTGTGCCATATCCTGTTGCCAACCCGCCGGTGCCTGTAGCGGTCCAATGGGCTGTCCAGCCAAAGGAAGTCCCAACAGGCATGACACGTCCTGGAGAGTAGGAGCCATCTCTCCCCAGCGAAAGTGAAAAGTGTGGGTCTCGGGCCTCCAACGGTCGACCAAGCATGTGAGCAATGAGTGGTCATATAGTAGGCGTGTAGAGTCTGCAGTGCCCTCAACCAAGCGAACAAAAGGTAAAAGCCCAGCCCACTTCAACCTGCATGACCAAAAACGTGATCAATCATGTATCGCAACCCAAAAATACTCATATAATTCATATAATTCATGATTAAATCGTACCTAGGAACCCAAGCGGGGTGTATCCTCCAGTTAACATTCGGTGTGCGAGTGACCAAAGGCTCAAGTGAGTGGGGGTCATCCTCCAAAATTCTAGCCCGATGCTTCTTTTCAATGTCTGGATCGAGCAACCTGTATCTTCTCGCCATTTCTGACCAATTTAAAAATTAACATATTACAACATAAAACATAGTTCGCCACATATTACAACATAAAACATAGTTCGCCACATATTACAACATAAAACATAGTTCGCCACATATTACAACCTAAAACATAGTTCGACACATATTACAACATAAAACATAGTTCGACACATATTACAACATAAAATATAGTTCGACACATATTACAACATAAAACATAGTTTCACCCGCGTCCTCTACCTCTTCGACCTCGCGCACCCCGTCCTCGTGTATGTGTGCCGCCTGTACCGAAAGTGGGACAATGAGTACCCCTGTGACCAAATTCATTGCATAGAAAACACTGCCGAGTTGGGCCGCCAGCTTCTGATTCGTCCATGTGATTCCGGATGCGTCTACACTGGCGTCTGCCTCTGCTTGTTCGCATTAGAGCAGGGTGTGGGATGTACTGCCTTTCACCAGGGTTCACGGTGTTGAAATTACCCATTACTCGAAATCCTGACATCTCACCCGTCCAAGTATTGACCACAGATTCTTTCAGGTAGTAGGGAGACACGAACGATATGGCGTCCAACCCTAGCTGCCGACAAGCAGCAAGCACATGAGAGCAAGGCAGGTGAAGCAACTTTGGTTTGTTGCAGGTGCACTCGCAGGTTGGCCATTGCTCATTACCTATCTTCACCTCATGCGTTCTCAGTTCATTACCACACCCAAACTTATCGGTGGCTAGCCGCACCTCAAACCTTCTGTCCTCATTACCTATGCACACGACGGTGTGTGACACACACTTCGCCATCTTCTTATCCATGTACCTCATAACCTTTTCACAGAAGCGGGTGTTCGGATTGTTCATGATATGCATCTGAGCACCCTGTCGTCTGGTTCTAAAATATGAAATCGTGCCATACAGAATACCTTCGACTATGGCTGTCAGTGGAAGTGCCCTGTTACCTCTGAGGACAAAGTTATATGACTCAGCTAGGTTTGTAGTCATGACACCATACCTAGCTCCATGTGTATCGTGTAGCAAAGACCACCTCTCCAAAGGCTCGTGCTCTATCCACTGTTGGAAGTTCTTGATCGATCTGCCAAGCCTTCTCCTTGTACCAGGTGGATCAAATCCAGGCAAGTCATAAAGCCCTACAGGATCTTCCTCCACAGGGGCAGCTCCAGTAGCTTGATGTGCAGCTACTGCTGCTTGATGTGCAGCTACGGCTGCGTTTTGCGCAGCTTTCCTTGCCCTCACATGTTTCTGAGTAAATTCATCGAGCTTTGCACGTATGAAATCGTGCTTCCATTCTTGGTTGTGCTTGCACAATTTTTTGAATAGATTCATGAGGTTCTTGTTTCTGAACTGTGAGAAGAAATTAGCACCCAAATGGCGCATACACCATCGGCTTTGCATGTCAAGCCAAGGTGTTTGCTCTTCTGGCCCTGGCTGTGTCAGCCGTTTTACGGCATTGAGTATACCTGCATGCCTATCATGAATGATGCACACATTGGGCTTGTCTTTCACAACTGCTATTTTGAGCTGCCTGAAGAACCATGTCCAACTTTCAGTGTTTTCGCCCTCCACGAAAGCAAATGCGAGTGGGACAATCTGATTGTTGCCGTCTTGACCAATGGCGGTAAGGATCTGACCCTTGTACTTGCCAGTTAGAAAAGTACCGTCTACACATATGACTGGACGACAATAAGTGAAAGCTTGGATGCATACAGCAAAAGAGAAGAACACTCGATGAAGCACCTTCACGGATGGATCCTCGGGTATCACATAATATTGTATGTCGACATAGGTGCCTGGGTTTCTATCCTGCAGTGTCTGAAGTTGTCGGACCACGGAGTCATACGCGTCTCTAAACGAACCAAACCTCTCCTCAAGAGCCCTTTGCTTTGCCCTCCAAGCCTTGCCATACGAAATGGAGTACTTAAACCGGATCTTTACTTTCTTCTGTATACTGGGTACTGTCAAGGCTTTGCACTCTACTAAGTCCGTGTAAAGCAGCCGAGCTAGAAGTGTGGAGGAGAGGTTAAGATGATCTTTAGGAACATTGTGTAGCTTACATGTGTGCTGCACATAGTCGCTCACCAACCAAGTTGTGTCATACGCAGGGACATAGGCATGCACCCTGCCTGGACAATTTATATCCACGCATTCCATTGTCAAGTATTTCTTAGAGGACACGGTTGTTTTCAAAACCCTGTGTGTTGACATTGCCCAAGCAACGACTGCATCTTGCAAATGTTGCTTGTCTTGATATCTGGCACCCTGGGCAATTATGTTGCTGTGATATTCCCACGCAGAATCATGACCATCATCAACGGTCATTCCGGTTGACATGTTTTGATTCCATGAAGCAGGAATCGGCATGTCCTCTTCACCATTGCCTTCTCCATCAGAATCATCAGGGTCATCAGAATCACCACTCTCGCCATCCATGTAATCCTCCTCTTCCATCATGTTCTGCATGCCTCCATCTTCCTCGTCCGCATCTGCCTCTCCACTATAGTCTTCTCCACCTCCGGCCTGACTGCTCTGCCCCGATTCATAACCACCGCCTCCTCCTCCTCCTATCTCACTGCTCTGCCCCGATTCATAACCACCGCCTCCAGCACTGGACATAGAGTACATCCCGTAACTTGAATCAACACTATGGCGCGAAACATGTCCACCATCGATCTCCTTCAAGACAGGAAGCACTAATGCGCGAGGGTTTACATGCCTATCTTCGCAGCCTTTTAACCACTTCAACCAGTCTCTGTCTGTATCTACATGCCTTAAAGTCCAGAAAATATTTTTTCTTGACTTTGTCCATAATGCTTGCACGCTGACGGTGTACGTCTCGATGTTATAGCCTAAACATCCTGTCAACCATTCCTTCAACTGACTAACACTCCACGTTTGAGGGGCAGTCAAATCTAATTGTGTACACATAAACTCTCCAAGATCTGCTCCAAAGTCATTTGTTCGAACATTCCCATGACCGTAATAAAACACGAACTTCACTAAATTGGTCAACTCTGCTGACATAAAATAAACAACCTAATCAATTATTTATCGACAACGCGTATAACTTTAGGCAATGCTTGCAAATATTCTAAAAAATATGATATTATTGCTACCGGTCAAATATTGCTACTAATCCACCGGCCAAATTTTTGTGCCTAACCCATCGGTCAAATATTGCTACTAATCCACCGGCCAAATTTTTACTAATCAACTAGCCAAATATTTTAATAGACTAACCATACGACGAACGTACGTAACCATATACAATATCCATTGATTATCGAGGGATTTTTACCCTTGAAGCGAGAGAAGCTGCCACCAACACAGCTCGAACACTGCTCCACCACCACAGCCTCAGCTCCTCCACCACAGCTCCACCACCATTGCCATTGCTTCACCACAGCTCCACCACCGTTCCTCCAACAAACCAACACCAAATCAAGCCATGAGCTAACCAATCCGTAGATCGGGCTTCAACTCCCTCTCTAATGGATTTGGATTGAATTTTTTGTGGTCAAATCGAGCAAAATCTGAGAAAGAAGCTGGGTAAAAATGAAGAACACGAAGGGGAGAGAGAGAGGCAACAGCTGGAGAAGAAGGCGTCGCGTGGAGAAGAAAGGCCGGGCGCGGCGGCGTCGCCCTTATCTGGCCCCAGTCGGCCTGGGCCTGGCCGATTGGGCAGTCGGCCTGCGCCTGGCCGACTGGTCCTGTCGACCGTTGTGGGTCCCGCGGCCCCACTGGCCGACCTGCTGTCAGCTGGCTGCTGGACGAGTGCAATGCAGTCGGCCAGGGCCTGGCCGATTGGCCCAGTCGGCTTGCCCCTGGCCGACAAAGCACTAGATCTGGCATTTCGAAAAAATGCATAATATAACTCAAATTAAATAATTAATTCGTATTATTTTAAAAAAATTCGCTTGCAGTGGCATCATGTCGAGTTCAATTGCTCTAAAACAATAAGACCGTGTTATGGTGTTCAACATAGTACACTGCAATATTAAAAAGGGAGATGTAATTTGTTGAAGAGATAATTACCCTATGCCCTGCCTTCCTGATTACGAGGTGAGGCTTTAGAGGTTGGGTACAAGTAGTATACCTATGTTCTTTTAGATTATAGTTTGAGCAAATAATGGTAGCAATTTTGACACTTCCATCTTGACCTTCATCTGCACTTGGCCTTCTCTTTTTATTTTTCCTCCCTGGTTTGGTTGCAAAGAGAGGAGGTTCTATGTCTACTGTATCTGTTTTAACCCAGTCATGTGGTCCTGGTACAGGATATATTATTGGCTTGTAGGTGGCTTTATACATTGGATTTTTGAAGAATTCACTAACATAATCTTCAGGGAACTCCCTAGCCATATAGATAGCTGCTATTGCATGTTTTAGGGAACTCCAGTTAAGTCCCATTTGAAGCAGCCACAAGTCTTGTTGTGCAGGTTCACAACATGTATATTATGGGCACCAGTTTCCACTCGCCAAATGCCATTTCCTGCATTGTTTGCCTTTGGATACCTAGCCCACATTTTTTTTGTCTCTAGTAGTTCAACATAATGTGGTGTAATTTCCCATTCAGCAAGAGCAACACCATCTCTCCTAACTTGAAATCTAGACATTAGCTTGGTAAGAATTTGGTCCATCATAGTGACTATGGGTTTGTCCCTCTATTCTAAGATGAAGCTATTGAATACCTTGCTAATATTGTTGACAACTAGGTTTGTTTTACATGTTGTATCCATAGCATGGTGTGCCCAATGCTTTGTTGGAATTCTACTAAGCCATTCCCATGCATCTAAGCCATAAAATCCAACCTACAAAATTAAATAACAATGTGTATAAGAACTTGACACTGATAAACAGAAGCTCCAAAATTAATGTGCATCCTAAAACTAAAAATCTCTTCCAATCTACACACATTCTTTCATCTCATTGCACAATCATGTAAATGCTCTTGCAATTGACAATATGAGATCACAAAATTAAGAAAGTAGCAATAGTGGGGGCAACAATTGAATAGGGTTGTGAACGCGACGTGCTCATCCAATTCGATCTCCCTCATCGCCGGCTCTCCGCGTCTGCCGCCAGCACCAGCGCCGCCGCCGCCTCCTTCATCACCAGGTATCATCTCCCACCGCGTGGTTGATGATGGCGCTTCGTTGATATGGGAGCGCTTCGTCGAGAAACCCCAAGATCAAGGTATGAAGCAGCACAGTAGCAAGTTTTACCTCACTAAGAAACCAAGGTTATCGAACCAGCAGGAGGAAGGAAACGTCTCAAAGGTGTTGCAAGCAACTTGGAAACTTGCACAACACAAACTCAAAACTTTGCCCCAACGAACAGTGAGGTTGTCAATCTCACCGGTTGCTGTAACTGTATGGTGTGGAAGGTGATAGTGGTTTGCAGCAAGTAAACAGTAACAGTGGAAGATGCATCAATGGTAAAGATTGGAACAGGGTCCATAGTTCACTAGAGGTGTTCTACTTAGATAAATAAACATGGCATGCTGGGTAAACAAATTACAGCAGGACAATTGACATGACTGAGCAAGGCATAACAATGCAATATTAGACATCAAGATCCTATGATATTCGATTGGGCAATACAACAAGATACATAGACCGCCATCCAACTGCATCTATGACTAGAATTCCACCTTTGGGTTATCATCCGAACCCCCTCCAGTATTAAGTTGCAAGCAATAGACAAATGCTTTAAGCAAAGTGTGTAAGGTAAACAATCCACTTGTTCCATGAACAATAGATCGTTGCTTTCTCCCTAGTGGCAAAAACACATCTACAACCTTAGAGATTTCTGTCACTTCCCTTAGATTAAATAGAGGCATGAACCCACTATCAAGCATAAATACCCCCTCTTGGAGTCACTAGCAACTACTTGGCCAAGATAGCTACTAACAACAGAGAGCATGCAAGATCATAAACAACATAGACATGATAGAATCAATAAGACAAAACCATTAATCAATCTGACATAGTAATCTCAATATACATCGGATCCCTGCAAACACAACATGAATGATTACAAATAGATGAGATCTTGATCATGAACGGAGCTCACAAGATCTATACATGAAAGCACAAAGAAGGAGATACAACCATCTAGCTACTACATGGACCTGTAGTCCAAGGTGGAACTACTCACACTTCATACCGGAGGCTGGCATGATGAAGACGAAGGCCTCCGGGATGATCTTCCCTCCGGCAGGGTGCCGGGAAGAGCTTCAGATCCCCCCGATCTAGGAATGATGGTGGCGGTGTCTACAGACGGTTTCGTGGAATATTGATCGGATACTTACGGTTTAAGCATCAGGGACTTCTTATAGGCGAAGAGACGAGGCTGGGAGGCAGCCAGGGGGCCCACACCCTGCCTAGGCACGGTCTAGGGTGGGCCCGCACCTGGGGGGTATGTCCGCCCTGTGGCTCCCCTCTGTATCTCCTCTGGACTCCGTGTTCTTCTCGGTGAAATATTGACTCTGGCTTTTGTCCCGTCTAATACCGAGAATATTTCCTTACTAGCTTTTCTGGAACCAAAAATAGAATAAAACAGGCAACTGGCAGTGTGGCATCTTGGTAATTGGCTAGTACCAGAAAACATATAAAAAATACCTCAAAGTGTAGATAAAGCAAAGCAAAGTAGATACTAAACAAGCATGGAACATAAAAAATTATAGATACGTTTCCGACGTATCAAGCATCCCCAAGCTTAACTCCTGCTCGTCCTCGAGTAGGTAAGTGATAAAAAGAATAATTTTTTAGGTGACATGCACCATCAAAACCAAGATCAAACCCTTTGCAAGCATTGGAAGATGGGATCAAAGAACTCTAAACATGTGCATGAAAGATGGAGTTCTAACAATAAGACAAAGTAACTATGCATGCAACATGAAAGGAAACAAACAAAGATCATGAATAACATGCATTGAAAAATGTTTGTTTGTTTCACATACATAAAACATGGCACAAATAGATGCATAGGCCACCTTCAAAGTTCATAAGAGTGACTAGATACAAATAGCACAAGAACAAGTAATATCAACAATATGCATCAATCAATAAGTTTTGGGACAATGCACATAGAACTAAGAATGGCAACTATGCTCTCTTAACTAGTGCCTAAAGGTAGAAGGTGGAGACTTAATAAAATAGTGGAAGAAAGGCCCTTCATAAGGGGAAGCAGGGATTTCAAGTTTCAAAAAGAGCTTCCAAAAATTATGGTACTTGTTAGTTTCAGCCCTCAATGCTCCTATCATAAGCATCTTGAAGTGATTAAGGTTAAAGTGAACAAAGTATGGAGTATATGATCGACAAAGTATAAGTTGGCAATCTCATGTCCCTTGAATATGAGGGCCGCTCCTCATGCTACTCAAGTTTAGTTACTTGCAAGTTCTTGACATAGTAAGTACAAGTGTATCATAGAGAACCGCCAACGGGGTACCCCTTGAACATGGTACATGAGCTTTCTCATAACCAAAATGACAAGGCAAGCAGATAGTGAGCATCTCAGCATTCTTCTTATTTATCATGGGATATGGTGCTTTTTTCTCTCTTTCCTCTTTTCTCAATATGTCTATTTTTCTCAATCTCTTTTTTATAAGAAGAATGCTTCATAGATGTCATTATGGTGATGCTGCAAGTTTCCACCATGATTAGGCATGGCTTAAGCTAGCGGCCCAGGTGTTTCTCTAACACATATACATAACTCCATGGACTTACAAGCTCCCCTTTCATTTCACACCGACGACATCTATAGACAAAAGAGCATGATATCAACTGTGTGCAAAGTACAAGTGCAATGTTGAAATCATTCCCCGAGACAACACGGTTCTGCTAATTCCAACGTATAAGTGAAAGCATATACAACATAGATGGCACAATGGTTCAAGTTTATTAGGGACAAGAAATATAAAGTGTGCCATCAAGTTTGGGAGAGATTTAATCACTAAGTTTTCATATAACAAAATACTTTTTAATTGGAAGATAGCTGAAAACAAGAATATACTTGGAATGGTGTAACACACCATGCATAGGAATTTATAGTGGACACTTTGGAATAACTTGGTTTCTTGGGAGTTGGAAGCATGAGTAGAGCTTACTCATACAAGTGGAGGCTAGCAAAAGACTGGGAGCGACCAACTAAACATTACTAATCAAAGCATAAAGTGGTACTACAAGTCAAGGACTAAATGATCATAGAGGCTATGGTGACTTGTTCATAGTAATAACATGGTGTGAGCATGTGCCAAGTCAACCCAAACAAAGCATCAAAGGAGAATACCATAATACTATGCTTTTGTATGCTAAAACAACGCATGATCCCTTCAAGGCACACTTAGAAATCCCAATTGTTTGGAACAAGTCATGATACAAAAATAATCACTAAGCATAATGTCAAAACAACAACTAGCATGACATGCTAAAGTCTAAGTCACAGTCAAAGCAAGCTCCTCTTGCACTATTTCAAGCAGGAACTTTCTACTCCCTTCCAACACCAATCAACTTATTTGAAACAACACAGCGAGAGCGGGGGTCCAACCTACTTTATTCAAGCAAACTAATCAAACTAAGAAAACCAAACGAAAACTAAGACGCTCCAAGAACAACACAACAGTGCATGAATCAATAAAAATGAAGAGTCTAGAAAGACCAGAGCTTTTTATTGATGAAGAAGGGGATGCCTTGGGCATCCCCAAGCTTTGACGCTTGTACTGTAGGGGTTCATAGCATGGAAAAGAAAAAATTCTACCGCATGAACACAAACAAGCCAAGATCTATCTACTAGATTGTAGCAACGACTCGATTAGAGTAATAACCCTTGAAGATTCCAAAGCGGTTAACGAGAGCATATTCTCGTGGGTGATGTAGTCGTACACTTTCCAATCTCAAGATCGTGTAGACGATCCTTTCGGCGCTGCTTCCGGCAGCGCTTCCACAGTCGGTCACAGGTTCAGTACTCAATGAAGACCTTCCTCTCCCTTGTTCCAGCAGGCAGCGGAGGTTGTAGTTCTCCCCTCACAATTCCGGCAGCACGACGGCGTGGTGTTGGAAGTAGAGGGAAGATCCTGCAGGGATTCCCCTAAGCCGGAGCAGGTTATGGTGGGAATTCGGGTTTTCAGTGATCTAGGGTTTAGAGGGCCGGAGAGGAGGAGGTGGGGTCGGCGGCGGCTAGGGCGACGGCGACGAACCGGCGGCGGCGACACGGTGGCAGCGTTGGGCGGCAGCGGCGCGGCGGCTAGGTGGGGAGGGGCTAGTGTTGTGTGTCCTTGGGCACCCCCTCCCCTCTATTTATGAGAGGGAGGGCAGCTTGAGAGAGGAGAGTTTGAATCCTTCCCCAACTCCCTCTACTAGTTGGCTTGTGGTGGAGGGAAAGAAGGATTCTTTCCTTCCTCCACCAGGATACATTGTCCCAGTTTGACTTTTCAAACTTGCCTTTTGGCTTTCAATTTGGAGCTTAATTTCTTTCTTGCAAATGCCCAACCAAGTGACCAAGGACATGCTTCAATCATTCCACTTATCCATGACACATTCATTTACCCTTCCCCTTCCGGTCCGGTGAACCTTCTAGACCCTTCTAGAACCTCTTCGATGAAATCATTAGAATCAATTCCGAACTCTGGAATTGGACTTTCCTTATATGAATCTTATTCCCTGGACTATTCTGGATCTCCTCATGATATCTCGGATCCCATCCGAGACTCTGAACACCATTCGGTCTTCCTACTTTCTTTCCATATCTACTAAACAACATCGAATCCTTAAGTGTGTCTCCCTACGGTTCGTGAATTATGCGGACATGACCGAGACACTTCTCCGATCAATAACCAATAGAGGAATCTAGAAATTCATATGGATCCCACATATTTCTACGATTACTATGCGATCGAATTAACCACTTACATACGATACCAATTTCCCTTTGTCTCGTGATAGTTTACTTATCCGAGGTTTGACCGTCGGTATCTCTGCATACCTAGTTTAACCTCGTTACTGATAAGTACTATTTTCTCGTTCCTGTGATATGTGATCCCTTGTGAGCCAGTCACATGCTTCCAAGCTAATTGGATGACATGCCACCGAGAGGTCCCAGAGTATATCTATCCGTTATATGGATGGAAAAATCCCACTCTTGATCCATGTGCCTCAACACATACTTTCTAAACACTCAATGCCACTTTTATAGCCACCCAGTTATGGTGTGGTGTTTGATGTCATCAAAGCATCCTTCCGGTGATGGTGATTAGCATGATATCATGGTCGAAGGAATTAGGTTACTATGTATCAGAAAGCTTATAGCAAATGAACTATTGAAATGACTTGATCTTTATGATATGTTTATCTATAGAAGTATGCCCATCATACCATTCTCCTAATGATATGATCTTGTTGTCAGCAACATCTCAATGTTCATGATCCAGAAACCATGATCATCTATTAACCAACAAGCTTGTATTATAAAGAGGCTTTACTAGGGACTCTAATTAGTTTATAAATCACACAAGTATTAATGTTTCCGGTTAATACTATTATAGCATGAATGTAAAAATTTATCATAAACACAAATATATAATAATAAATACTTTTATTATTGCCTCTAGGGAATATCTCCAACAGTCTCCTACTTGCACTAGAGTCAACTAATCTAGATTATATGGTAATATACCGAACACCCATGGCGGTTTGGTGCTGGTCATGTCTTGCCCTCGGGATAGGTATAGTCAACGGATCCACCACATTCAGATTTGTGTGTACTTTGCAAATTTTTATGTCGCCATCTTGGACATGCTCTCGAATAGCGTGAAAACGCAGCTTGATATGCTTCAGTTTCTTGTGTGACCTTGGTTCTTGCACATTGGCTATGACGCCCATGTTATCACAGTAGATAGACATTGAGTCCAGCGCACTTGGAACCACACCGAGGTCTGTAATGAACTCTTTCATCCATATGGCCTCTTGTGAAGCCTCCGAAGCAGCTATGTATTTCGATTCATTTGAAGATCTCGCCACAACGCTTTGCTTTGCACTCCTCCAGCTAACTGCTACACCATTCAAAGTAAATACGTATCCAGATTGAGATTTAGAATCATCCGGATCGGTGTTCCAACTAGCATCGGTGTAACCATTAACAAAGAGTTGTTCATTACCTCCATAAGAAAGAACCATATCCTTAGTTCTTCTCAAGTACTTAAGGATGTTTTGTACCGCTGTCCAATAATCCACTCCTGGATCACTTTGATATCTGCTAGTCAAACTAACAACATATGCAATGTCTGGTCTAGTACATAGCATGGCATACATGATAGATCCTATGGCTAAGGCATATGGAGTCTTACTCATCCTTTCTCTATCTTCTGCCGTAGCAGGACTTTGAGTTTTACTCAAGCTCGTATTGGGCAACATGGGCAAGAATCCTTTCTTGCTATCTTCCATTCCAAACCTCTTTAGAACTTTGTCTAAATATGTACTTTGTGACAATGATATTAGGCATCTCGATCTATCTCTATAAATATTTATGCCTAATATGCAAGCTGTGTCGCCAAGATCTTTCATTGAAAAACTATTATTCAAATAATCCTTGACACTATTAAGAAGGTCTACATCATTCCCAACCAACAATATGTCATCCACATATAGTACTAGGAATGCTACAGAGCTCCCACTCACTTTCTTTTAAATACAAGCTTCTCCATAAGTTTGTATAAAACCAAAACTTTTGGTTACCTTATCAAAACGTTAATTCCAATTTCGGGATGCTTGCTTCAATCCATAAATGGACCGTTGAAGTTTACATACCTTGTTAGCATCTTTAGGATCGACAAAACCTTTGGGTTGTACCATATACAACTCTTCATCAATTTCTCCATTGAGGAACGCCGTTTTGACATCCATCTGCCATATCTCATCATCACAATATGCAGTAATTGCTAAAAGAATCCTCATATACTTTAGCTTCGCTACCGGTGAGAAAGTCTCATCGTAGTCAACTCCTTAAATTTGTCGAAACCCTTTTGCGACAAGTCGAGCTTTATAGACAGTAACATTACCATCAGCATCTGTTTTCTTCTTGAAAATCCATTTGTTCTCGATAGCCTTCCGGCCATCCGGTAAGTCCACCAAAGTACATACTTGGTTTTCATACATGGATCCAATCTCGGATTTCATGGCTTCTTGCCATTTATTGGAATCTGGGATCATCATCGCTTCCTCATATGTCGCAGGGTCATCGGTGTTGTCCACCAACATGACACTTATAACAGGATCATACCAATCAGGAGTGGTACGAGTTCTCGTTGACCTGCGAGTTCCGTAGTAACTTGTAACCACCGCGTGATATTCACCAAACTTGTAACGAAGATATTCACCTCCACGATCAGATCGTAGAAACTTAATCTTCTTGTTACGTTGATTCTCTACTTCACTTTGAAATTCCTTAAATTTCTCGAAAGTTTCGGACTTATGTTTCATGAAATAGATATACCCATATCTACTCAAGTCATCCGTGAAAGTAAGAACATAACGATAACCACCGCGCGATGCTACACTCATTGGGCCACACACATCAGTACATATGATTTCCAATAAGTCCGTAGCTCGCTCCATCATACCAGAAAATGGAGTCTTAGTCATTTTACCCATCAGACATGCTTCGCATCTTTCAAGTGATTCGAAATCAAGTGATTCAAGAAGTCCATCGGAATGGAGTTTCTTCATACGCTTCACTCTAATGTGACCAAGACGATAGTGCCAGATATAGGTCGAGTTATCGCTCAATTTCAAATGTTTAGCTTCAATGTTATTAATATGTGTATTACTACAATCGAGATTCAACAAGAATAGACCATCTATCAAAGGTGCATGTGCATAAAACATATTACTCATATAAATCGAACAACCATTATTCTCGGACTTATAAGTAACCGTCTCGCAATAAACATGATCCAGATATAATGTTCATGCTCAATGCAGGCACCAAATAACAATTATTTAACTATAAAACTAATCCCGATGGTAGATGAAGAGGTAGCGTGCCAACCGCGATCACATCAACCTTTGATCCATTTCCATCGCGCATCGCCACCTCGTTCTTCGCTAGTTTCTGTCTATTCTGCAGTACCTGTTTCGAGTTACAAATATGAGCAACCGAACCAGTATCAAATACCCAGGCACTACTATGACTACTAGTGAGATACACATCAATAACATGTATATCAAATATACCTTTCTTCTTGATGTTGCCGTTCTTCAAATCTGCCAAGTACTTAGGGCAATTCCGCTTCTAGTGACCTTCTCCCTTGCAGTAAAAGCACTCAGTATCAGGCTTAGGCCCAGCCTTGGTTTTCTTCGCCGGCGCGGTAACTTTCTTACCGCCCTTCTTGAAGTTTCCCTTTTTCTTAGACTTGCCTTGCTTCTTGAATTTGGTGTTCTTATTGACCATCAACACTTGGTGCTCTTTGATGATCTACACTTCCGCAGACTTTAACATGGAGAAGAGTTCGGGCAACGACTTGTCCATGTTTTGCATACTGTAGTTCATCACAAAGTTCTTCTAACTTGGTGGTAGTGATTGGATGACTAGGTGAATCCCCAAAGCGTTAGGAATCACTATACCCAAGCTTTGGAGCTTATTTGCGTGCCCAGACATCTTAAGCACATGCTCACTGATGGAGCTTCCCTCTTCCATCTTGCAGTTAAAGATCTTTTCAGAAGCCTCATAACTCTCAACTGCCACGTGAGCCTCAAATATCATTTTGAGTTCACGAACAATATCATGTGGGTCATGGTTCTCAAACCTTTTCTAAAGCTCCAATTCCAAACCATACAAGATAGCACACTGAACTGGGGAGTACTGATTCTTCCGAGCAAGGAAAACATTCTTTACCTCATCGGTAGCATCAGCTGCAGGTGGGTCACCCAACGGTGCATCCAGCACATAGGTCAAATTACCAGCATTGAGGACAATCCTCAAGTTGCGAAACCATTCACAGAAGTTGCTTCCATTGTTTTCAACTTTTCTTTCTCTAGGAACGTATTAAAATTGATAGTAGGGGCCGCCATTGATATACAACATATTTGCAATAGTTTAGACTAAGTTTATGACAAATTGAGTTCTAATTAATATTTAAATTAAACCAGGTGAACTCCCACTCAAAACAACATCCCTCGCATTGTTTTAGTGATCACACGATCCAAATCCACCACATCAAAACCGATCATCATGGGAGATGATGTAGCTTCAATGGCGAACAATCAACATGTTCATCATATCTACTATATGACTCACGCTTTACCTTTCGGTGATCCGTGTTCCGAGACCATGTCTGTACATGCTAGGCTCGTCAAGATCAAACCTTATCTTCCGTATGAGAAAATCTGGCTTGCTCCCGTTGTATACACTCGTAGAATCTAACACACCCGATCATCACGTGGTGCTTCGAAACAACGAGCTTTAGCAACAGTGCCTACTAAGGATGAACACTTTATAACTTGATTTTTTGTGAGAGGGATCATCTTATAATGCTACCGTCGCGAACTAAGCAATACAAGATGCATAAAAGTATTAACATCACATGCAATTCATAATATGTGATATGATATGGCCTTTCTTCTTGTGCGTCTGATCTCCATCTTCAAGAACAAACATGATCTCCATCATCACCAGCCTGGCGTCAAGGTCAATGGCACCTGCTCCATGGTTGTCGTCCACCAGCATCAACTATTACAACTACTTTGAATAATAAACACGCATGTCTTAACAAAATAAAAATACAACCATATGGCTCTTGTCGGTTGCCTACTTACAATAAGGAACATTGCATACATCATATATAATCACAATCATGGCCATATCACATCACAGCACACCCCTGCAAAACAAAGTTAGATGCCTCTAATTTTCTTTGCATGTTTTACGTGGTTTGGGGCTTTCAATAAGTGACGTCCTAACTTACAAACAAGAACCACAACGTTGATAATAGTATTGTCAATCACCCAATGTAAATTGAATCTTCACTATGTTGGTACAAACAGGCACTCGCAAAGCCACTTATGCAATACAAGTTTCATGTCAAGCGTGGAGCAAGTATCATGAAGGATGTCATGTAAGGTTAGCCCGGACCGCTTCATTCCACCATCCCGCAAGATGAAAAGTACAAAATAAGCAATTGACAACAAAAGCATCAACGCCCACAATGACCATTGTGTTCTGCTCATGCAACAGATCTACATGTAGACACTTCTCTGATACCACTGTAGGGGTTCGTAGCATGGAAAACAAAAAAATTCTACCGCATGAACACAAACAAGCCAAGATCTATCTACTAGATTGTAGCAACGAGTCGATTAGAGTACTCACCCTCGAAGATTCCAAAGCGGTTAACAAGAGCATATTCTCGTGGGTGATGTAGTCATACACTTGCCGATCTCAAGATCACGTAGACGATCCTTCCGGCACTGCAATTTGGCAGTGCTTCCGTAGTCGGTCACATGTTCGGTACTCGATGAAGACCTTCATCTCCCTTGTTCCAGCAGGCAGCGGAGGTTGTAGTTCTCCCCTCGCGATTCCGGCAGCACGACGGCATGGTGTCTGAAGTAGAGGGAAGATCCTGCATGGCTTCGCCTAAGCCGGAGCAAGTTATGGTGGGAATTAGGGTTTCCGGTGATCTAGGGTTTAGAGGGCCGGAGAGGAGGAGGTGGAGTCGGCCGCGGCTAGGGCGACGGCGACGAACCAGCGGTGACGCAGCGGCTAGGTGGGGAGGGGCTGGCGTTGTGTGTGTAGGGGTTCATAGCATGGAAAACAAAAAAATTCTACCGCATGCACACAAACAAGCCAAGATCTATCTACTAGATTGTAGCAACGAGTCGATAGAAGCACTCACCCTCGAAGATTCCAAAGCGGTTAACGAGAGCAGATTCTCGTGGGTGATGTAGTCGTACACTTGCCGATCTCAATATCGCGTAGACGATCCTTCCGGCGTTGCATTCCGGCAGCGCTTCCGCAGTCGGTCACACGTTTGGTACTCGATGAATACCTTCCTCTCCCTTATTCAAGCAGGCAGCGGAGGTTGTAGTTCTCCCCTCTCGATTCCGGCAGCACGACGGCGTGGTGTCGGAAGTAGAGGGAAGATCCCGCAGGGCTTCGCCTAAGCCGGTGCGAGTTATGGTGGATCTAGGGTTTCCCGGAGATCTAGGGTTTAGAAGACCGGGAGGAGGAGGAGGTGTCGGCGGCGACGGCTTTGGTGTGGAGGGATAGGGCTTGGTTGTTCGGGGCAACCCTCCGCCTCTATTTATGAGAGGGGGGCAGCCTTGGGAGGGGTGGGTTTGAATCCAAACCCAAACCCAAGTTGGATTAAGAGAAGGACTCTTTTCTTCTTCCACTAGAAAACCATTGTTCCAGTTTGACTTTTCAAACTTCCCGTTTGACTTTCAGTTTAGAGCTTTAATTCTCTCTTGCAAATGCCCAAACCAAGTGACCTAGGATATGATCCAATCATTCCACTTGTCCATGACATATTCATGGACCATTCCCCTTCCGGTCCGGTGAACCTTCTAGACCCTTCTAGAACCTCTCCGATGAAAACATCGGAATCTTTCCCGAACTCCTAAATCGGACTTTCCTTATATGAATCTTATTCTCCGGACCATTCCGGACCTCCTCGTGATATCCCGGATCCCATCCGAGATTTCGAACAACATTCGGTATCCCTACTAACATTCCATATTTACTAAACAACATCGAATCCTTAAGTGTGTCTCCCTACGGTTCATGAATTATGCGGACATGATCGTGACACTTATCCGATCAATAACCAGTAGAGGAATCTGGAAATTCATATGGCTCCCACATATTTCTATGATCACTTTGCGATCGAATGAACCACTTACATATGATACCAATTTCCTTTTGTCTCGCGATAGTTTACTTATCCGAGGTTTTGATCGTCGGTATCTCTGCATACCTAGTTCAACCTCGTTACCGATAAGTACTCTTTTCTCGCTCCCGTGATATGTGATCCCTTGTGAGCCATTCACATGCTTGCAAGCCAATTGGATGACATTCCACCGAAAGGGCCCAGAGTATATCTATCCGTCATATGGATGGACAAATCCCACTCTTGATCCATGTGCCTCAACACATACTTTCCGAACACTCAATGCCACCTTTATAGCCACCCAGTTACGGTGTGGTATTTGATGTCATTAAAGCATCCTTCCGGTGATGGTAATTAGCATGATCTCATGGTCGAAGGAATTAGATTACTATGTATCAGAAAGCTTATAGCAAACGAACTATTGAAATGACTTGATCTTAATGCTACGCTTATTTATAGGAGTATGTCCATCATACCATGTATCTATTATATACTAAAAGTAATATACGGATGTCTAACGGAGCCATCACGTTAAGCCACATCATCTAAATTATTTATAATAGTTAGATCTAAAATCTATGGCTAGAATTTTAAATCACAACTTCTAGAGTTACGTAACAAATATTACCCATGCGTGTTCCAATTAATTAGTACGACACGTACGTTGGGTCAGCAAAGAAGTTCAGGCGTTTGGCTCTAGAACTAACCCGTTCATAGTCATACCTAAAATTCTCCTCTTATTCTCATGTGTGTGCAATTCGATTACTCAGCCGGCCGCCGGCACCCGGCATCTGGGCACCGTAGATACATATGATTTTCTCAATCTGCTCCACCATGTAACAGCCTACTACTCTACCGTTACCACCGGAATTGTTGGAAGGTCTGTTGGCTCCATCCGTCATACGGATCGCACTCATCCAGATGCAACTCCACGCGCGCGAGGGCAAGAAGGATGTGCATGACTGCATTGCATGGCTTCATGGCAGGCACACACGAACAAGAGGACGTCAACCAGATATAGGTACATACTGATACATGGAACACTTCTGCATTCAATTTCGGTTTTAATCAATTAGAGCTTAAGATTTTTTTCAGCAAGTGTAAGCTGCTTCTTGCCATCTTGTGCTCCACGCCTCCATCCCTAATGCTCTATATCCACATACTACTTAATTTCATAAGTTGCTCTTTCCAGATCTATGTGAAGTCAATGCTTTGCTACTATTTGATCGTCAAGTGTTTAGAATTAGAGGAAGAAACCCTGGGCATGGATTTACATAATAATTTACCTTAATAGTCTTATACGGAGTAATAATTATAGTTGCTAAAATATAATTTTGTAGGCACAATTAATCAATATCATCAGTATTTGGAAGAAAATAGTATTATATGATAGCCGGTATCAAAAGAGACACGTTTATACATCTTTAAGAGGAGCAGAAACATCGATATGGATTAGGATTCAAATAGACGAACCAAAATTATGGTGAAGGTAAAGCGTGCAGGTTATGGATTTTAGCAACAAAGAGTGACCACAATTATTAGTGTTCGTAGTCGCAGCTGTAATTCCGCATACTGTATGACATCACGTACTAATCATCAAGAGTGCATAAAACCCAACATACACATCTAACTAATCCAAACTTTCCTTGCATACATTGGACTATTATTCGCATACTCATAATTCTCCATACTATTAGATCATATGTTCCTTCAAGATCTCAATATAAGAACTCATGTCTGCTCGGAGTAAACAACCAACGGTCTTTAAATTTTCATCTTTAACCTTAAATGGAATTATAATTGTAACACGTACAAAACATATATTTGGAAATCTGGCACACGTCCGAAGTATATTTTTTAGGTACTAATCCAATAGCAAGCACCTACGATGGATCAGTCTCACTCCCAAATAAAGTACTAGCAAAATCAATTAAGAGTTTAAGACCCGATCTAATTCTATATAGTGATATAATGTAACGTTAGAGGATGGGCTGTAGCTTTTGGCTTTTTGCACAGCTAGAAAATAACGCTGCTGCAACGTTTTGACAAATAGCTTGGTTTAGTCATTTAGTGTGCTAATTTGAGATTAGTGGCGTAGCGTCCAAAATAGCTTAAACGTAGCATCGGCACACCAAATATGATATAGTGTGTGCTATAACACACTATTTTCCCCTTGATTAAGACCCGATCTAATTCTTTGTAGTGATGTAATGTCACATTGGAGGATAGTGTTTTCTAAATATTTTATATATGTAGCTCCCTAATACTTATTGTTCCGGCCCATAGAGACGGTGTTCAAAATTTCATGTTTGGTAGGACAAAATTTAAGAGATAAAAATCATATATTTTCGGATTATTTTACTAATGAATATTCACATGTAATGTTCAAGCATCCAAGCCAAAGTACTACTATCCTACTGGTAGCCGAAAAAATTGTTATTCTCAAAACTGCAAAACTATACCTTATTATGAAACATGGATAATAGGGTAATAAAAAAGATATAGCTCATGAAATTATAAACGGTCAGAAATAATTCCCACCTTTCTAACCACATATACTGTGAACAAAAATTTAACAACAATGTTATGAGTGAATGCAATGTTAAACCATACAATGACACGAACAAGCTAGATCTTTCATCGCTCACCATGTAGATGAACTTTGGTTAGTACCTCTCTAATAGCTCATAATCCTCTAGATTCTTTTGCAAGTACTTATGATACACTAAAGACGATGCCCTCGCATTTGCGAGGGCCACCCTGCTAGTTCTCCTAATGATATGATCTTGTTGTTAACAACATCTCAATGTTCATGATTGGGAAACCACGATCATCTATTAACCAACAAGCTAGTATTACAAAGGGGCTTTACTAGGGGCTCTAATTTAGTTTACAAATCACACAAGTATTAATGTTTCCGATTAATACTATTATAGCATGAATGTAAACATTTATCATAAACACAAAGATATAATAATAACCACTTTTATTATTGCCTCCAGGGCATATCTCCAACAGTCTCCCACTTGCACTAGAGTCAACTAATCTAGATTACATGGTAATATACCGAACACCCATGGCGGTTTGGTGCTGGTCATGTTTTGCCCTCGAGAGAGGTTTAGTCAACGGATCCGCCACATTCAGATCTGTGTGTACTTTGTAAATCTTTATGTCACCATCTTGAACATGCTCTCGAATAGCGTGAAAACGTAGCTTGATGTGCTTCAGCTTCTTGTGTGACCTTGGTTCTTGCGCATTGGCTATGGCGCCCATGTTATCACAGTAGATAGACATTGGGTCCAGCGCACATGGAACCACACCGAGCTCTGCAATGAACCCCTTCATCCATATCGCCTCTTGTGAAGTCTCCGAAGCAGCTATCTATTCCAATTCAGTTGAAGATCTCGCCACAACGCTTTGCTTTGCACTCCTCCAGCTAACTGTTGCACCATTCAAAGTAAATACGTATCCAGATTGAGATTTAGAATCATCTGGATCGGTGTTCCAACTAGCATCGGTGTAACCATTAACAATGAGCTGTTCATCACCTTCATAAGAAAGAACCATATCCTTAGTTCTTCTCAAGTACTTAAGGATGTTTTTGACCGTTGTCCAATGATCCACTCCTGGATCACTTTGATATCTGCTAGTCAAACTAACAACATATGCAATGTCGGGTCTAGTACATAGCATGGCATACATAAGAGATCCTATGGCTGAGGCATAGGGAGTCTTACTCATCCTTTCTCTATCTTCTGCCGTTGCAGGACTTTGAGTTTTACTCAAGCTCGTATTGGGCAACATGGGCAAGAACCCTTTCTTGCTATCTCCCATTCCAAACCTCTTTAGAACTTTTTCCAAATATGTACTCTGTGACAATGATATTAGGCATCTCGCTCTATCTCTACAAATCTTTATGGCTAGTATGTAAGCTGCTTTGCCAAGATCTTTCATTGAAAAACTATTATTCAAATAATCCTTGACACTATTAAGAAGGTCTATATCATTCCCAATCAACAATATGTCATCTACATATAGTATTAAGAATGCTACAGAGCTCCCACTCACTATCTTGTAAATACAAGCTTCTCCATAAGTTTGTATAAAACCAAAGCTTTTGATTACCTTATCAAAACATTGATTCCAACTTCGGGATGCTTGTTTCAATCCATATATGGACCGCTGAAGTTTGCATACCTTGTTAGCATCTTTAGGATCGACAAAACCTTTGGGTTGCATCATATACAACTCTTCATCAATGTCTCCATTGAGGAACGTTGTTTTGACATCCATCTGCCATATCTCATAATCATAATAAGATGCGATTGCTAACATAATCCTCATAGACTTTAGCTTTGCTACTGGTGAGAAAATCTCATCTTAGTCAACTCCTTGAATTTTTCGAAACCCTTTTGCGACAAGTCGAGCTTTATAGACAGTTACATTACCATCAGCATCTGTTTTCTTCTTGAAGATCCATTTGTTCACGACAGCCTTTCGGCCATCTGGTAAGTCCACCAAAGTCCATACTTAGTTTTCGTACATGGATCCAATATCGGATTTCATAGCTTCTTGCCATTTATTAGAATCTAGGCTCATCATCGCTTCGTCATATGTCGCAGGGTCATCGGTGTTGTCCACCAACATGACACTCATCACGGGATCATACCAATCAATAGTGGTACGAGTTCTCGTTGACCTGCGAGGTTCCGTAGTAACTTCAACCAAAGTTTCATGATCAACATCATTAGCTTCCTCTCTTATTGGTGTAGGCGCCACAGGAACTACTTCCGGTGCTGTGCTACTCGCAAGTTTGAGAGAAGGTTCAACAACTTCGTCGAGTTCTACTTTCCTTCCAGTCACTTCTTTCGAGAGAAAATCCTTCTCTAGAAAGGATCCATTCTCGGCAACAAAGATTTTGCCCTCGGATCTATGATAGAAGGTATACCCAATAGTTTCCTTTGGGTATCCTATGAAGACGCATTTTTCCGCTTTGGGCTCAAGCTTGTTAGGCTGTAACTTCTTTACATAAGCTTCGCAACCCCAAACTTTAAGGAACGACAATTTAGGTTTCTTCCCAAACCATAATTCATACGGTGTCGTTTCAACGGATTTAGATTGTGCCCTATTTAAAGTGAATGCGGCTGTTTCTAATGCATAACCCCAAAATGATAGCGGTAAATCTGCAAGTGACATCATAGAACGAACCATATCTAAGAGAGTTCGATTACGACGTTAAGACACACCATTACGCTGTGGTGTTCCCGGAGGTGTCAATTGTGAAAGTATTCTGCATTTCTTCAAATGCTCACCAAACTCGTAACTTAGATATTCACCTCCGCGATCAGATCGTAGAAATTTAATCTTCTTGTTACGTTGATTCTTTACCTCACTTTGAAATTCCTTAAACTTCTCGAAAGTTTCGAACTTATGTTTCATGAAATAGATATACCCATATCTACTCAAGTCATCAGTGAAGGTAAGAACATAACGATAACCACCTCGCGATGCTACACTCATTGGGCCAGATACATCGGTATGTATGATTTCCAATAAGTTCGTAGCTCGCTCCATCATACCAGAAAATGGAGTCTTAGTCATTTTACCCATCAGACATGCTTCGCATCTTTCAAGTGATTCGAAATCAAGTGATTCAAGAAGTCCATCGGAACGGAATTTCTTCATACGCTTCACTCCAATATGACCAAGACGACAATGCCACATATAGGTCGAGTTATCGCTCAATTTCAAACGTTTAGCTTCAATGTTATTATTGTGTGTATTTCCACAATCGAGATTCAATAAGAATAGACCATCTATAAAAGGTGCATGTGCATAAAACATATTACTCATATAAATCGAACAACCATTATTCTCGGACTTAAACAAGTAACCATCTCGCAATAAACATGATCCAGATATAATGTTCATGCTCAACGCAGGCACCAAATAAAAATTATTTAAGTATAAAACTAATCCCGATGGTAGATGAATAGGTAGCGTGCCAACCGCGATCACATCAAACTTTGATCCATTTCCAACGCGCATCGTCACCTCGTTCTTCGCTAGATTTCGTCTATTCTGCAGCACCTGTTTCGAGTTACAAATATGAGCAACCGAACCAGTATCAAATACCCAGGCACTACTACGAGTACTAGTGAGATACACATAAATAACATCTATATCGGATATACCTTTCTTCTTGATGTTGCCGTTCTTCAAATCCGCCAAGTACTTAGGGAAATTCCGCTTCCAGTTACCTTCTCCCTTGCAGTAGAAGCACTCAGTATCAGGCTTAGGCCCAGCCTTGTTCTTCTTCGCCGGCGCGGTAACTTTCTTACCGCCCTTCTTGAAGTTTCCCTTTTTCTTAGACTTTCCTTGCTTCTTGAATTTGGTGGTCTTATTGACCATCAACACTTGGTGCTCTTTCTTGATCTTCACTTCTGCAGACTTCAACATGGAGAAGAGTTCAGGCAACGACTTGTCCATGTTTTACATATTGTAGTTCATCACAAAGTTCTTGTAACTTGGTGGTAGTGATTGGAGGACACGGTGAATCCCCAAAGCATTAGGAATCACTATACCCAAGCTTTGAAGCTTGATTGCGTGCCCAGACATCTTAAGCACGTGCTCACTGATGGAGCTACCCTCTTCCATCTTGCAGTTAAAGAATTTTTCAGAAGCCTCATAACTCTCAACTGCCGCGTGAGCCTCAAATATCATTTTGAGTTCACGAACAATATCATGTGGGTCATGGTTCTCAAACCTTTTCTAAAGCTCCAATTCCAAACCATACAAGATAGCACACTGAACTGTGGAGTACTGATTCTTCCGAGCAAGGAAAACATTCTTTACCTCATCGGTAGCATCAGGTGCAGGTGGGTCACCCAACGGTGCATCCAGCACATAGGTCAAATTACCAGCATTGAGGACAATCCTCAAGTTGCGAAACCATTCCCAGAAGTTGCTTCCATTGTTTTCAACTTTTCTTTCTCTAGGAACGTATTAAAATTGATAGTAGGGGCCGCCATTGATATACAACATATTTGCAATAGTTTAGACTAAGTTTATGACAAATTGAGTTCTAATTAATAGTTAAATTAATCTAGGTGAAATACCACTCAAAATAATATCCCTCACATTGTTTTAGTGATCACACGAACCAATCCACCACATCAAAACCGATCATCACGAGAGTTGATGTAGCTTTAATGGCGAACAATCAACATGTTCATCATATCTACTATATGACTCATGCTTTACCTTTCGGTGATCCGTATTCCGAGACCATGTCTGTACATTCTAGGCTCGTCAAGATCAAACCTTATCTTCCGCATGAGCAAATCTGGCTTGATCACGTTGTATACACTCGCAGAATCTAACACACCCGATCATCACGTGGTGCTTCAAAACAACGAGCTTTAGCAACGGTGCTTACTAAGGATGAACACTATATAACTTGAAATTTTGTGCTTGAGGGATCATCTTATAATGCTACCGTCGCAAACTAAGCAATACAAGATGCATAAAAGGATTAACATCACATGCAATTCATAATATGTGATATGATATGGCTTTTCTTCTTGTGCTTCCGATCTCCATCTTCAAGCACGAACATGATCTCCATCATCACCGGTATGGCGTCAAGGTCAATGGCGCCGCTTCATGGTTGTCGTCCACCAGCATCAACTATTACAACTACTTTGAATAGACACGCAGGTCTTAACGGAATTAAAAGACAACCATACGGCTCCTGCTGGTTGCCGACTTACAATAAGGAACATTGCATACATCATATATAATGACAATCATGGCCATATCACATCACAGCACACCCCTGCAAAACAAAGTTAGATGCCTCTAATTTTCTTTGCATATTTTACGTGGTTTGGGGCTTTCAATAAGTGTTGTTCTAACTTACGAACAAGAACCACAATGTTGATGTTTGAACTATCAGGTGCCAGTTGTAAATTGAATCTATACTATGATGGGAGAGACAGACACCCGCAAAGCCACTTATGCAATACAAGTTGCATGTTGAGCGTGGAGCAAGTCTCATGAACGATGTCATGTAAGGTTAGCCCGGGCCGCTTTATCCCATCATACCGCAAGATGCAAAGTACACAAAAAGCAATTGCTAATAAAAGCACCACCGCCCACAATGACCATTGTGTTCTACTCGTGCAACAGATCTACATATAGACACGGCTCTGATAGCACTGTAGGGGTTCGTAGCATGGAAAACAAAAAATTTATACCACATGCACACAAACAAGCCAAGATCTATCTACTAGATTGTAGCAACGAGTCGATAGAAGCACTCACCCTCGTAGCACTCACCCTCTATTTATGAGAGGGGGGCAGCCTTGGGAGGGGTGGGTTTGAATCCAAACCCAAACCCAAGTTGGATTGAGAGAAGGACTCTTTCCTTCTTCCACTAGGAAACCATTGTTCCAATTTGACTTTTCAAACTTTCCGTTTGACTTTCAATTTAGAGTGTTAATTCTCTCTTGTAAATGCCCAAACCAAGTGACCTAGGATATGATCCAATCATTCCACCTATCCATGACATATTCATGGACCATTCCCCTTCCGGTCCGGTGAACCTTCTAGACCCTTCTAGAACCTCTCTGATGAAAACATCGGTATCTTTCCCGAACTCCGGAATCGGACTTTCCTTATATGAATCTTATTCTCCGGACCATTCCGGATCTACTCGTGATATCCCGGATCCCATCTGAGACTCCGAAAAATATTAGGTATCCCTACTAACATTCCATATCTACTAAACAACATCGAATCCTTAAGTGTTTCTCCCTACGGTTCGTGAATTATGCAGACATGATCGAGACACTTCTCCGATCAATAACCAATAGAGGAATCTGGAAATTCATATGGCTCCCACATATTTCTATGATTAATTTGCGATCGAATGAACCACTTACATATGATACCAATTTCCTTTTGTCTCGCGATAGTTTACTTATCTAAGGTTTTGATCGTCGGTATCTCTGCATACCTAGTTCAACCTCGTTACCGATAAGTACTCTTTTCTTGTTCCAGTGATATGTGATCCCTTGTGATCCAGTCACATGCTTGCAAGCCAATTGGATGACATTCCACCTAGAGGGACCAGAGTATATCTATCCGTCATATGGATGGACAAATCCCACTCTTGATCCATGTGCCTCAACACATACTTTCCGAACACTCAATGCCACCTTTATAGCCACCTAGTTACGGTGTGGTGTTTGATGTCATCAAAGCATCCTTCCGGTGATGGTGATTAGCATGATCTCATGGTCGAAGGAATTAGTTTACTATGTATTAGAAAGCTTATAGCAAACAAACTATTGAAATGACTTGATCTTAATGCTACGCTTATCTATAGGAGTATGTCCATCATACCATTCTCCTAATGATATGATCTTGTTGTTAACAACAACTCAATGTTCATGATTGGGAAACCACGATCATCTATTAACTAACAAGCTAGTATTACAAAGAAGCTTTACTAGGGACTCTAATTTAGTTTACAAATCACACAAGTATTAATGTTTCCGATTAATACTATTATAGCATGAATGTAAACATTTATCATAAACACAAAGATATAATAATAACCACTTTTATTATTGCCTCTAGAGCATATCTCCAACAATGTGTCCTTGGGGCACCCCTCCCCTCTATTTATGAGAGGGAGGGTGGCTTGGGAGAGGGGAATTTGAATCCTTCCCCAACTCCCTCTTCTAGTTGGCTTGTGGTGGAGGGAAAGAAGGATTCTTTCCTTCCTCCACCAGGATACATTGTCCCAGTTTGACTTTTCAAACTTGCCTTTTGGCTTTCAAATTGGAGCTTAATTTATTTCTTGCAAATGCCCAACCAAGTGACCAAGGACATGATTCAATCATTCCACTTATCCATGACACATTCATTTACCCTTCCCCTTCCGGTCCGGTGAACCTTCTAGACCCTTCTAGAACCTCTTCGATGAAATCATCAGAATCAATTCCGAACTCTGGAATTGGACTTTCCTTATATGAATCTTATTCTCTGGACTATTCTGGATCTCCTCATGATATCTCGGATCCCATCCGAGACTCTGAACACCATTCGGTCTTCCTACTTTCTTTCCATATCTACTAAACAACATCGAATCCTTAAGTGTGTCTCCCTACGGTTCGTGAATTATGCGGACATGACCGAGACACTTCTCCGATCAATAACCAATAGAGGAATCTAGAAATTCATATGGCTCCCACATATTTCTACGATTACTTTGCGATCGAATGAACCACTTACATACGATACCAATTTCCCTTTGTCTCACGTTAGTTTACTTATCCGAGGTTTGATCGTCGGTATCTCTACATACCTAGTTCAACCTCGTTACCGATAAGTGCTCTTTTCTCGTTCCCGTGATATGTGATCCCTTGTGAGCCAGTCACATGCTTGCAAGCTAATTGGATGACATTCCACCAAGGTCCCAGAGTATATCTATCCTTCATATGGATGGACAAATCCCACTCTTGATCCATGTTCCTCAACACATACTTTCCGAACACACAATGCCACTTTTATAGCCACTCAGTTACGGTGTGGTGTTTGATGTCATCAAAGCATACTTCCGGTGATGGTGATTAGCATGATCCCATGGTCGAAGGAATTAGGTTACTATGTATCAAAAATCTTATAGCAAATGAACTATTGAAATGACTTGATCTTTATGCTATGCTTATATATAGGAGTATGTCCATCATACCATTCTCCTAATGAGATGATCTTGTTGTCAACAACATCTCAATGTTCATGATCCAGAAACCATGATCATCTATTAACCAAAAAGCTAGTATTATAAAGAGTATTTACTAGGGACTCTAATTAGTTTACAAATCACACAAGTATTAATGTTTCTTGTTAATACTATTATAGCATGAATGTAAACATTTATCATAAACACAAAGATATAGTAATAACTACTTTTATTATTGCCTCTAGGGAATATCTCCAACATGTACCTCTTGGATATTTCTTGGGGTGACACCGGGGTGGCATCTCCAAGCTTGATATTTTGTCCATTATTCTCATTACATCATTCTCTCTCTACACCTGAAATTTTTCCTTCATACAAAACTTCACACAATCTTCATTAGCAGCATTAGTATATTCAAAAGATAATAGACCCTTAGGTTTAGCTTTAGAACAGAAAAACTTTTCACTAAAAACACAAGATAATGTAGAAACTCCCTCAAAAATCTCAATTTCCCAAAAAGAACCCAAAAAGGAATCAATAAGAAGCAAATGCAAATAATGGCAGAAATATGTCAAAACAGACCAGCAGGTAGAAACCAATTTTTTCTAAGAGCTTAAGTTACTCAAATCAAAATGTGTTGAACTAACTAAAGTTAGCTAACATACTGGGGGAGTTATTCGTAAATTTTCTGCTCAATCCGACTTACAGAGACTCGTCACAAATTTTTATGGTGGATCTTTAAAATCTGTTTCGAGACAGCAACTCCCCAAATCTTACTTCCCTCTCATTAGAGGTCATTCTTGGCACAAAAAGCAAACAAAATGGATAAGTAGAGGTCATTACTGAAGTAATAAATTCCAAGACTCAAGAAAACTCTTGGGTTATCTCCCAACAATTACTTTTCTTTAACCCCTTTAAGTTAGGCACAAGAAGCAATAATCAAGTATTTTTAAATGAAGAAGCATTAACATCAAACCTTGTTTTCAAAGGAGGAGCAAGAATAAACTTCTCTCTTCTCATAGGTAAGTGTTCAATACATTTCTTGAATGGAAATTGATATTTAATGGTGCCTTTTTTCATATCAATGATTGGCACCAACAGTTCTAAGAAAAGGTCTTTCCAAAGTAATAGGACAAGAAGAATTGTATTTAACATCCAAAACATAGAATAAACAGGGACATAAGCATTGTTAACCATAATGAGAACATCATTAACACTTCCCATGAGTTTATTCTTAGCATTATCATTAAGTGGGACATCCAAATAACAATATTCCAAAGGTGGCAAATCAATCATTTCATAAATCTTTCTAGGCATAATAGTGACACTAGAACCAATATCACATGAAGCTTTGAGATCAAAGTCATTCACTTGCATATTAATAATGGGTTTCCAACTGTCTTCTACTTTCCTAGGAATAGAAGCTTTGTGTTTTAACTTCTCTTACTTAATTTTAACAAGAGCATATGTAATGTGTTTGGTGAAAGCAACATGCATATTAGTAGCATCAGGTCTTGTAGAAAGATTTTGCAGGAACATAATCACTTCAGAAATATTGCAACCATCAAGATCAAAATCAAACTTAGCATCACTAGTAGTAGACTCATTAGGCTTAGGCATTGTAGGAGGAGGAATAGGGACTTCTTGTGGTTTAGTGGCATCCATATTGGTGGTGATGGTGCACACACTATTGTTTCTAGCAATTTCAGCTTCCCTTTCCCATTTAGCATGAACTTGGGCTAACAGTCTAACATTTTCATCAATAGTAACTTGTATGGCATGAGTAGCAGCAAAGGTACTTTTCATGGTTTCAGGTTTAGCAGCCATTTTATTAATCAAAGAGGATTGTGCTTCAGACAAAGAGGAAATATTTTTCTTAGCACTCAAATTTTTTGACTGTAAACTAGGAATTTCTCTATTCAAATTCTCAAGTTGATGACTAATATTTTTCAAGATAGCAGATTGTTCTTCCATAGTTTTAGTAAATATCTTATTTTACTCATATTGCATTTGCATAAAGTTTTTAGTGGATCTTTCAACTTATAGAATCCTATCTTCACTAGGCATTCCAGATCTACCATGATAAGCATTTCCATTATTAGGAGGATAAGGCCTATAGTTATTACCATAAGCATTGTTGTTGAAATTGTTGTTTCTAATGAAGTTCACATCAACTTGCTCTTCTTGAGCAACCAAAGAGGCTAAGGGAACATTATTAGGATCTAAAGGAGCTTTCCCATTACCAAGCATAGCCATAATAACATCAATCTTATCACTCAAAGAGGAGGTTTCTTCAACCAAATTTACTTTCTTACCATGTGGAGCTCTCTCAGTGTGCCATTCAGAATAATTAGACATCATATTATCAAGGATTTTTGTTGCGGCACCCAAGGTGATGGTCATAAAGGTACCTCCAGCAGCTGAATCCAACAGGTTTCTTGAAGAGAAGTTCAAACCTGCATAAAAAGTCTGGATAATCATCCAAGCAGTAAGTCCATGAGTGGGACAATTCTTAACCAAAGATTTCATTCTTTCCCAAGCTTGAGCAATATGTTCATTATCAAGTTGTTTAAATTTTATAATATCACTTATCATAGATATAATCTTAGAAGGAGGGTAGAACTTTCCAATAAAAACATCTTTGCACTTAATACAAGAATCAATACTATTTCTAGGCAAAGATAGCAACCATTCTTTAGCTTTTCCTCTCAAGGAGAAAGGAAACAACTTGAGCTTAATAATATCTCCATCTACATCCTTATACTTTTGCATCTCACAAAGTTCAACAAAGTTATTAAGATGGGCAACAACAGCATCAAAACTAGCACCATAAAATTGCTCTCTCATCACAAGATTCAACAAAGCAGGCTTGATTTCATAAAATGTAGCATCGGGAGCAGGTGGAGCAATAGGAGTGCTTAGGAAATCATTGTTGTTTGTGCTAGTGAAGTCACACAACTTGGTGTTCTCACCAGAGTTCATTTTGGCAAAAGTGGAGCACGCCAACAGCAGCAACTACTAGAGAAGGAACTAATTTTTTTGTGTTCTTGATAAGAGAAAGCAAACCAAACTAAACTAATTTCTTGGAGTTTTTGATAAAAAGAGGCAAACAAAACCAAGAAAAAAGAAACTAAGAAACCAAAAACAAAGTAAAGTGAAAGGTTGAGAAGGACTCCCCTTGTGAAGACGTCCTTAGCCTCCCCGGCAACAGCGCCAGAAAAGCTTGATGATGGCACTTCATTGATATGGGAGCGCTTCATCGGGAAACCCCAAGAGCAAGCTATGAAGCTGAAGGGAATATGCCCTGAGAGGCAATAATAAAGTGTTTATTATGTGTATTCCAAGTATATGATAGATGTTTATTTTGCATGCTATAATTGTATTAATACGGAAACGTTAATACATGTGTGTTTAATAAACAAACAGAAAGTTCCTAGTTATGCCTCTCTCATAAACTAGCTCGTTGGTTAACAAGATGATCACAGTTTCCTGATCATAGACATTGGATGTTGTTAATAACGAGATCACAACATTAGTGTAATGATGTGATGAACATTCATCCGAAGTATAGCATTACGATCAAAGCCATTGAGTTTATATTGTTGTAAACAACTTACGAAGTGATCCTAATCCTTAGACCATGATATCATGCCAATCACTAACACCGGAAGAGTTTCTTGTTGACATCAAACGTCACACCGTAACTGGGTGATTATAAAGATGGCTTCAAAACTACTAAAGTGTTATGTTGAGACACATGGATCAAGAGTGGAATTTGTTCATCCCGATGACGGATAGATATACTCTAGGCCCTCTTGGTGATATCACATTAATTAGCTGCAAGCAAGTGATTTGATCACTAGAATGTTATATCACGGGAACGAGAAAAGAGTGCATGTCAGTAACGAGATCAAACTAGGTATGGAGATACCGATGATCGAATCTCGTATCTGTAATATATCGTGAAACAAAGGGATTAAGATACAAGCATAAAAGGTTCCGACGATCACAGGAAAGTCATCGTTGAATGTGTGGGAGTCAGTATGGATCTCCATGTCCCGCTACTGATTACCGTAGAAGGGTCTCGATCATGTTCGCATTATTCGTGAACCGTAGGGTGACACGCTTAAGGTACACTGACATCCAATTGGAGCAAAAGTTTCATGCCGGAAAGAATAACAAGCGCAGGAATTTATTTCACTAGATACCGAAACAGGTTTTCGGGTGAAATTGCAGAAAGTGTTTTTTTGCATGTGAAATAGAATTCTACCAAGGGGTTATATGTGAATGTTTGTCATTAAATTAATTGACAAAATTCTGAATAAATAAAAAGAGTTTTATTTAATGAGAGTTTGCATTAAATTTGGTGGAAATTTAATAGCAAGTTTGAGTGGAGGAAATTGAAGAGGTTTTTGTGAGTGGAGTGTCCACCCACATGAATGAGGGGAGGGCAAGGGGCAGTCCCCCATGCGACGGCCACCCCCTTGGGGTTCCCCCTCTCCTATAAAAGGCACCCCCTCTCCTCTCTCTCACTCACACCTCCTCGTGAAGGATCTCTCTCCCCCTCTAGAATTTATTCCCCATAGTCTCGGACTAGCGAGATACATGTTCCCGGTGGCTATTCGGCAAGAAAGGGTTGTGCTTCCGCTGCATCGCTGGAGCGAGGAGGCGGACGTTGCTCGGTGTCTTGTACGTGTGTGCGAGCACGGATGCGCTGCTGCTTTGCGGCGCTAGGACTTCCTCTCGATCTTGAGATCGGCAAGAGATCGTCTACATCAACCACGAGTTTAACTCGTTAAGATTTGTCGGTCTTCAAGGGTATGTTCTCTACGGATATACACCCGGCCGTTGTTTGTATATAGTAGATAGATCTTGGTACATAGTTCCCATCATAGGAAAATTTTTGTTTTCTATGCTGCGAACCCTTCAGTGGTATTAGAGCCGGATCTATGCGTAGATGCTTTACACAGGTAGTACACATATGAGTATGTGGGTGATGATGATCATGTTGTTGCTCCTTAGTTGTAATTTTGGATATTTGTGGCATAGTGGGATGAAGCGGCCCGAACAAACTTTACATGTCCTCGCACATGAGACCTGTTCCACGCTTGACATGCAACTAGTTTGCATAAGTGGCTAGCGGGTGTCTATCTCTCCTACTATAGTCAATATCTATTTTGCAACGAGTTGTCAACAATTTGGTTATCCTCGTTGTGGTTCATGTTCATAGGTAAGAACGGTTCTATCTTCGAGAGCTCTAAGCCACGTAAAACTTGCAATGGATAAATTAGAGGCGTCTAGTTTAGATTGTTGTTGGGCTAGTGTTATGATATGGTGTTGTTGTAAGTAGAAGTATGAGATGATACTCTTACAACACACATAACGTGTAAGTTCCATAGACCTTGGCCTTACACACAAAGGTATGATAGTGATCATATCACGGTGCACATGATAGAGATCATATGCGGGAACCATATCATTTCACTAATAAACATGTGATGTTTGATACCATCTTATATTGCTTTTTAGCGCTTTATTAGCATAATAAGATGGTCCCTCATTTAGATATAAAGATAAGAATGTGTTCTTCCTTTAGTATGCACCGATTATGTTTTCGTCGCTCCAAGACATCACGTGATGATCGGGTGTTCTTGGATCCACGACCATATATCGGGTGTAAGACAGTTACACACGCGAATACTAAGGTTCTAACTTGACGAGCCTAGCATCTACAGACATGGCCTCGGAACACCGACCGAAAGGTTAAGCATGAGTCATATAGTAGATATGATGCCCATTTGATGCTCCCTTTGAAGCTACACCGACTCACGTGATGATCGGACTTGATGTAGTGGATTTGGTTCATGTAATCACCAAAAAGGCACGAGGGATGTCGTTTTTGAGTGGGAGTTCATTCGTAATGTGGATTAGTTGAACTTAATCTAGCATAAACTTAGTCTAAACTTTACAAATTATGTTGTAGATGGCACCACCTGCTTTTAATTTCAATGTGTTCATGGAGAAAGATAAACTTGCAACGAACGCCGCTCTGCTGCACAAAAGCAATATGTGCTAGAAGCGCCGCTAGGCCCTCCACCTTTTGAGGATGCTCCTGACGAGGAGAAGAATGTCTATCAGACTCGTCAGGAGGACCACAATTTAGTTCATTGCGGCATATTGTATGGGCTACAACCGGAACTTCGAAAGCGTTTCGAAAACGGCAATGCATTTGATACAATGGGTGAGTTGAAAATCATTTTCGACACACATGCTACTGTAGAGAGCTACAATGATTCACAAAAGTTCTTTAGCTGCATGATGGAAGAGCACATCTCCGTTAGTGAGCATGTACTCAAGATGTCGGGTTACGCCGATAAGCTTGTGTCCTTGGGAATATCGATTCCCATTGACTTAGGCATCCATCGTGTTTTGCAGTCTCTGCCACCTAGCTATAAGAGCTTTGTGATGAACTATAATATGCAAGGCATGAAGAAGTCTCTCCCCGAGCTTCTGTCAATGCTTAAAACTGCAGAAGTGGAGATCAAAAGGAACATCAAGTGTTGATGATCAATAAAAACACTGGTTTCAAGAAAGACAAGAAGGGAAAACGGAAGGGAAGTAAGGGCGGAAAGCAGGTTGCCATTCCTGAAAAGAAACCCTGAGTTGTCCCTAAGTCTGATACCGAGTGCTACTATTGTAAGGGGACTGGCCACTGGAAGCGCAACTGCCCCAAGTATTTGGCAGATAAGAAGGCCTTCAAGGCAAACAAAGGTATATATGATATACATGTTATTGATGTGTACTTGACTAATGCTCCCAGTAGCACCTGGGTATTTGATAGCGGTTCAGTTGCTAATGTTTTTAACTCGAATCAGGGGTTGCGGAACAAGCGACCGCTAGCAAGGGGTGAGGTCAAGATGCATGTCGGCAATGGATCAAGCGTTGATGTGATCGCCGTCGGAACGCTGCCTCTCCATTTGCCGTCGGGATTAGTAATAAACTTGAAAAAAAATTATCTGGTGCCAGCACTCAGCATGAACATTGTATCTGGATCGTGTTTGATGCAAAGTGGTTATTCATTTAAATCTGAGAACAATGGTTCTTCTATTTATATGAATGAAATCTTTTATGGTCATGCACCGATGATGAATGGTTTATTTCTATTGGATCTCGATAATAATGTTACACATATTTATAATGTTGATGCTAAAAGGATTAAACTAAATGATGATATATCCGCATATATGTGGCACTGCCGTCTAGGTCATATTGGCGTTAAACGCATGAATAAGCTCCATTCGGATGGACTTTTGGAATCACTTGATTTTGAATCATTTGATACATGCGAGCCATGCCTTATGGGCAAGATGACTAGAACACCGTTTTCCCGTTCAATGGAACGGGCGACAGATTTATTGGAAATCATACATTCTGATGTATGTGGTCCAATGAGTGTGTCGGAGCAAGGTGGATATCGTTATTTTGTTACTTTCATGGATGATTTGAGTAGATACGGTTATATCTAGTTGATGAAACACAAGTCTAAAACCTTTGAAAATTTCAAGGAATTTCAGAATGAAGTGAAAAATCATCGTAATAGAAAGATCAAATTTCTACGGTTCGACCGTGGAGGTGAGTATCTAAGTTACGAGTTTAGCACTCACATGAAAGAGTGTGGAATTGTTTCACAACTCACACCTGACGGAACACCACAGCGAAATGATGTGTCGGAACGTCGTAATCGTACTTTATTGGATATGCTTCGATCTATGATGTCTCTGACGGACTTGTCGTTGTCATTTTGGGGTTATGCACTAGAAACTGCTGCATTCACTTTAAATCGGGCACCATCTAAATCCATTGAAAATACAACGTATGAATTATGGTTTGGAAACAAACCTAAGCTGTCATTTCTTAAAGTTTGGGGATGCGATGTTTATGTGAAAAAACTTCAACCGGATAAACTCGAACCCAAAGAGGAAAAATGCGTCTTCATAGGATACCCTAAGGAAACTATTGGGTATTCCTTCTATCACAGATCCGAGGGCAAGGTTTTTGTTGCCAAGAATGGATCCTTTCTAGAGAAAGAGTTTCTCATGAAAGGTGTGAGTAGTCGGAAGGTAGAACTCGAAGAGGTTATTGAACCTTCTCTTCAAAGTATGGCGAGTAGCGCAGCGCCGGAAGTCGTTCCGGAATTGGCTTCACCAGTTGAAGAAGGAACTAATGATAATAATCATGAAACTCCGAAAGAGAATACTACCGAACCTCGCAGGTCTAGCAGGACGCGTGCAACTCCCGAGCTATATGGAAATCCTGTCATGAATTTCATGGTTGATGAAAATGATGACCCTGTGATGTATGAAGAAGCGATGATGAGCCCGGATTCCAACAAATGGTTTGAAGCCATGAAATCCGAGATGGAATCCATGTATGAAAATCAAGTTTGGAACTTGGTGGACTTACCTTACGACCGAAAGGCCATGGAGAATAAATGGATTTTCAAAAGGAAAACTGATGCTGATGGTAATGTAACCGTCTATAAATCTCGACTTGTCGCAAAGGGGTTTTGACAAATTCCAGGAGTTGACTACGATGAGACATTCTCTCCCATAGCGATGCTAAAATCAGTTAGGATTATGTTAGCATTTGCTGCATATTTTGATTATGAGATATGGCAGATGGATGTCAAAACCGCGTTTCTCAATGGTAATATTGAAGAAGAGTTATATATGATACAACCAAAGGGTTTTTTCGATCCTAAGGATGCTAACAAGGTGTGCAAGCTTCAGCGATCCATCTATGGATTGGAGCAAGCATCACGAAGTTGGAATCTCCGCTTTGATGAGGTGATCAAAGAGTTTGGATTTGTCCAAACTTATGTAGAAGCTTGTATTTACAAGAAAGTGAGTGGGAGCAATGTGGCATTTCTGATACTATATGTGGATGACATATTATTGATCGGAAATGATATAGATCTTTTAAACAGTGTTAAAAGTTATCTAAACAGCAAATTTTCAATGAAGGACCTAGGTGAAGCGTCATACATATTACGCATGAAGATCTATAGAGATAGATCTAGGCGCCTAATAGGGCTATCGCAAAGTACGTACCTTGATAAGATTTTAAAGAAGTTTAAAATGGAAGATAGTAAGAAGGGGTTCTTACCTATGACACAAGGCACGACATTGAGTAAGACTCAAAGTCGGGCTACGGCGGAAGAAAGAGAGAAAATGGACAAAGTCCCCTATGCTTCAGCCATAGGCTCTATAATGTACGTCATGCTAAGTACAAGGCCGGATGTGGCACATGCTATTAGTTTGACTAGTAGGTACCAATCGAATCCAGGTTCGGAACACTGGAAAGCGGTCAAGATTATCCTTAAGTACTTGCGAAGAACTAAGGATATGTTTCTTGTATACGGAGATGAAGAAGAGCTCGTCGCTAAGTGTTATGTAGATGCTAGCTTTGACACTGATTCGGATGACTCTAAGTCTCAATACGGATAAGTATTTCTCATGAATGGCGGAGCGGTTAGTTCGAGGAGCTCCAAACAACCTGTGGTGGCGGGATCAACAACGGAGGCCGAATATGTTGCTGCTTCGGAAGCGGCTCAGGAAGCAGTTTGGATGAAGGAGTTCATATCCGAACTAGGTGTGGTTGCAAACGCGTTGGACCCAATGGTGATATATTGTGAAAACAATGGTGCCATTGCCAATGCCAAAGAACCAAGGTCTCACAAGCATTCCAAGCATATTAAGCGCCGGTTTCACTCCATCCGCGAGCATGTCAAGGATGGAGATATAAAGATTTGTAAAGTACATACAGATCTCAATGTAGCATATCCGTTGACTAAAACTCTCCCTAGAGCAAAACATGATCTACACCAGAACACCATGGGTGTTAGATACATCACTATGTAACTAGATTATTGTCTCTAGTGCAAGTGGGAGACTGAAGGGAATATGCCCTGAGAGTCAATAATAAAGTGTTTATTATGTGTATTCCAAGTATATGATAGATGTTTATTTTGCATGCCATAATTGTATTAATACGGAAACGTTAATACATGTGTTTTAATAAACAAACAGAAAGTTCCTAGTTATGCCTCTCTCATAAACTAGCTCGTTGGTAAACAAGATGATCACAGTTTCCTGATCATAGACATTGGATGTTGTTAATAACGAGATCACAACATTAGTGTAATGATGTATGAACATTCATCCGAAGTATAGCATTACGATCAAAGTCATTGAGTTTATATTGCTGTAAAAAACTTACGAAGTGATCCTAATCCTTAGACCATGAGATCATGTCAATCACTAACACCGGAAGAGTTTCTTGTTGACATCAAACGTCACACCGTAACTGGCTGATTATAAAGATGGCTTCAAAACTACTAAAGTGTTATGTTGAGACACATGGATCAAGAGTGGAATTTGTTCATCCCGATGACGGATAGATATACTCTAGGCCCTCTCGGTGATATCACATTAATTAGCTTGCAAGCAAGTGATTTGATCACTAGAATGTTATATCATGGGAACGAGAAAAGAGTGCATGTCAGTAACGAGATCAAACTAGGTATGGAGATACCGATGATCGAATCGCGTATCTGTAATATATCGTGAAACAAACGGATTAAGATACAAGCGTAAAAGGTTCCGACGCTCACAGGAAAGTCATCGTTGAATGTGTGGGAGTTAGTATGGATCTCCAAGTCCCGCTAGTGATTACTGATCGGAGAAGGGTCTCGATCATGTCCGCATTATTCGCGAACCGTAGGGTGACACGCTTAAGGGACACTGACATCCAATTGGAGCAAAAGTTTCATGCCGGAAAGAATAACAAGCGCAGGAATTTATTTCACTAGATACCGAAACAGGTTTTCGGGTGAAATTACAGAAAGTGTTTTTTTGCATGTGAAATAGAATTCTAGCAAGGGGTTATATGTGAATGTTTGTCATTAAAGTAATTGACTAAATTTTGAATAAATAAAAAGAGTTTTATTTAATGAGAGTTTGCATTAAATTTGGTGAAAATTTAATAGCAAGTTTGAGTGGAGGAAATTGAAGTGGTTTTTGTGAGTGGAGTGTCCACCCACATGAATGAGGGGAGGGCAAGGGGAAGCCCCCATGCGCCGGCCACCCCCTTGGGGTTCCCCCTCTCCTATAAAAGGCACCCCCTCTCCTCTCTCTCACTCACACCTCCTCGCGAAGGATCTCTCTCCCCCTCTAGAGTTTATTCCCCATGGTCTCGGACTAGCGAGATACATGTTCCCGGTGGCTAGTCGGCAAGAAAGGGTTGTGCTTCCGTTGCATCGCTGGAGCGAGGACGAGGAGGTTGCTCGATGTCTTGTACGTGTGTGTGAGCACGGATGTGCTGCTGCTTTGCGGCGCTAGGACTTCCTCTCGATCTTGAGATCGGCAAGAGATCGTCTACATCAACCACGAGTTTAACTCATTAAGCTTTGTCGGTCTTCAAGGGTATGTTCTCTACGGATATACATCCGCCCGTTGTTTGTATCTAGTAGATAGATCTTGGTACATAGTTCCCATCGTAGGAATTTTTTTGTTTTCTATGCTGTAAACCCTTCAGGAGCAGCACAGCAGTAAGTTTTTCCTTAGTAAGAAACTAAGGTTATCGAACCAGTAGGAGGAAGGAAACGTCTCAAAGGTGTTGCAAGTGATACGTCAGAAACGTATCTATAATTTTTTATGTTCCATGCTTGTTAGTATCTACTTTGCTTTGCTTTGTCTACACTTTGAGGTGCTTTTTATATCTTTTCTGGTACTAACCTATTAACAAGTTGCCACAGTGCCAGTTGCATGTTTTCTACTGTTTTTAGTTTCAGAAAAACTAGTAAAGAATTATTCTCGGAATTGGACGGGACAAAAGCCGAAGTCAATAACTTTCCATGGGGAACAAGAAGTCCAGAGGGGAGATGGAGAAGCAAACCAGGGAAGCCAGACCCCCTAGGTGCGGCCAGGGGTGGGCCCGCGCTTGAGTGGGGTGTGGCCCCTCTGGCCGCCTCCTCGGCCTTCCCTTCGCCTATAAGAAGCCCCTGATGCAGAAACCCTAAGCACCCGATCAAATCTCCACGAAACCGTCTGTAGCCGCCACCACCATCGTCTCTAGATTGGGGGGATCTGAAGTTCTTCCCGGCACCCTGCCGGAAGGGAGATCATCCCGGAGGCCTTATCTCCGGTATGATGCGTGAGTAGTTCCACCTTGGACTATGGGTCCATGTAGTAGCTAGATGGTTGTATCTCCTCCTTTGTGCTTTCATGTATAGATCTTGTGAGCTCCATTCATGATCAAGATCTAATATATTTGTAATCATGCATGTTGTGTTTGCGGGCATCCGATGGATATTGAGATTATTATGTTGGTTTGATTAATGGTTTTGTCTTTATGATTCTATCATTTCTGTGTTGTTTGTGATCTTGCATGCTCTCCTTTGTTAGTAGCTATCTTGGCCAAGTAGTTGCTAGTGACTCCAAGAGGGGGTATTTATGCTCGGTAGTGGGTTCATGCCTCTAGTTTCCAAGGGAAGTGACATAAATCTCTTTGGTTGTAGAAAGCAACGGTCTCTTGTGGAACAAGTGGATTATTTACCTTACACACTTTGCTTAAAGCAGTTGTCTGTTTCTTGCAACTTAATACTGGAGGGGGTTCGGATGATAACCTTAAGGTGTACTTCTAGTCATAGATGCAGTTGGATGGCGGTCTATGTATCTTGTTGTATTGCCCAATCGAATCTCATAGGATCTTTCTGACTAGTAATTGCATTGTTATGCCTTACTCAGTTCCTGTCAATTGCCCTGCTGTAATTTGTTTACCCTTCATGCCATGTTGTTTATCTAAGGAGAGCACCTCTAGTGAACTATGGACCCCGGTCCAATCTTTACCATTGATACATCCTCCACTGTTACTTGTTTACTTGATGCAAACCATTACCTTCCACACAATACGTTTAATCCTTTGTTACAGCAAACCGGTGAGCTTGACAACCTCACTGATTCGTTGGGGCAAAGTCTTGAGTTTGTGTTGTGCAGGTCTCCGCGTTGCTTGCAACACCTGTGTGACATTTCCTTCCTCCTTCTGGTTTGATAACCTCGGTCTCTACTGAGGGAAGACTTGCTGTTGTGCTCATCACACCTTGCTCTTGGGGTTTCCAACGAAGTGCTCCACGTCAAACACCATCAACAAGTTTTCTGGCGCCGTTGCTGGGGAATGAAGAAGAAACTCCCACGTCAACCACGTGCCAGCCAACACAAGTTTTCTGGCGCCTTTGCCGAGGAGGCTAAGGACGTCTTCACAAGGGGAGTCCTCCACTTCCTTTCTCTTTAATTTTTTTTAGTTTGCTTTGTTTCTTTTGCTTGGTTTTGTTTGCCTCTTTTAAAAACCAAAAAAATAGTTCCTGCTCTAGCTGCAGCTGTTTTTGGCTTGACCACCTTTGCCAAAATGAACTCTGCTGAGAACACCAAGTTGTGTGACTTCACTAGCACAAAAAACAATGATTTCCTTAGCAAAGCTATTGCTCCACCTGCTCCCGATGCTGCCTTTTATGAAATTAAGCCTGCTTTGTTGAATCTTGTGATGAGAGAGCAATTTTCTGGTGCTAGTTCTGATGATCCTGCTACCCATCTTAATAGCTTTGTTGAACTTTGTGAGATGCAGAAGTATAAGGATGTAGATGGAGATATTATTAAGTTCAAGCTTTTTCCTTTCTCCTTGATAGGAAAATCTAAAGAATGGTTGCTATCTTTGCCTAAAAATAGTATTGGTTCTTGGACTAAGTGCAAAGATGCTTTTATTGGAAAGTATTATCCTCCTGCTAAGATTATAGCTATGAGAAGTGACATTATGAAATTTAAACAACTTGATAACAAACATGTTGCTCAAGCTTGGGAAAGAATGAAAATTTTGGTTAAGAATTGCCCCACTCTTGGACTCACTATTTGGATGATTATCCAGACTTTTTATGCAGGTTTGAACTACTGTTCAAGGAACCTGCTGGATTTAGCTGCTGGAGGTACCTTCATGGGCCTCACCTTGGGTGCTGCAACAAGGCTCCTTGATAATATGATGGTTAACTACTCTGAATGGCATATTGAGAGAGCTCCACATGGTAAGAAGGTAAATTCTGTTGAGGAAACTTCCTCTTTGAGTGAAAAGATTGATGTTATTATGGCTATGCTTGTTAATGGGAAAGCTCCTCTAGATCATAATAGTGTTCCCTTAGCCTCTTTGGTTGCTCAAGAAGAGCAAGTTGATGTGAACTTCATTAGAAACAACAATTTCAACAATAATGCCTATAGGAATAATTTTGGTAGCAACAACAATTATAGGCTTTATCCTCCTAATAATGGCAATTCCTATGGAAGCTCTTACAATAATGCTAGAAGTGCCCCTCTGAACTTGAAGTCATGCTCAAGGACTTTATTAGTAAACAAACCACTTTCAATAAGACTATAGAGGAAAAGATTTTAACCGTTGAGAAAAATATATCCTCTTTGTCTAAAGCTTAGTCCTCCTTGATTAATAAAATGGCAGCTAAACCTGAAACCATGGAAAATACATTTGCTACTGCTCATGTCATACAAGTTACTATTGATGAAAATGTTAGGTTATTAGCTCAACTTCATGCTAAGTGGAAAAGGGAAGCTGAAATTGATAGAAAAAATAGTGTGTGCACCATCACCACTAAACAACAAGTAGTCCCTATTCCTCCTACTATGTGAAGGGAATATGCCCTGAGAGGCAATAATAAAGTGTTTATTATGTGTATTCCATGTATATGATAGATGTTTATTTTGCATGCTATAATTGTATTAATACGGAAACATTAATGCATGTGTGTTTAATAAACAAACAGAAAGTTCCTAGTTATGCCTCTCTCATAAACTAGCTCGTTGATTAACAAGATGATCAAGGTTTCCTGATCATGGACATTGGATGTTGTTAATAACGGGATCACAACATTAGTGTAATGGTGTGATAAACATTCATCCGAAGTATAGCATTACGATCAAAGTCATTGAGTGTATATTGCTATAACAACTTACGAAGTGATCCTAATCCTTAGACCATGAGATCATGTCAATCACTAACACCGGAAGAGTTTCTTGATAACATCAAACGTCACACCGTAACAGGGTGATTATAAAGATGGATTCAGAACTAATAAAGTGTTATGTTGAGGCTCATGGATCGATAGTGGAATTTGTTCATCTCGATGACGGATAGATATACTCTGGGCCCTCTCGGTGATATCACATTGATTAGCTTGCAAGCAAGTGATTTGATCACTAGAATGTTATATCACGGGAACGAGAAAAGAGTGCATGTCAGTAACGAGATCAAACTAGGTATGGATATACCGATGATCGAATCTCGGACATGTAATATATCGTGAAACAAAGGGATTAAGATACTAGCGTAAAAGGTTCCGACGATCACAAGAAAGTCATCGTTGAATGTGTGGGAGTCAGTATGGGTCTCCAGATCCCGTTTCTGATTATTGATCCGAGAGGGGTCTCGATCATGTCCGCATTATTCATGAACCGTACGGTGACACACTTAAGAGACACCGACATCCAATTGGAGCAAAAGTTTCATGCCGAAAGAATGAACAAGCGCAGGAATTTATTTCACTAGATACCGAAACAGGTTTTCAGGTGAAATTGCATAAAGTGGTTATGCATGTGAAATAGAATTCTAGCAAGGGATTATTTGTGAATGTTTGTCATTAAAGTAATTGACAAAATTCTGAATAAAATAAAAGAGTTTTATTTAATGAGAGTTTGCATTAAATTTGGTGGAAATTTAATGGCAAGTTTGAGTGGGATTTTGAGTGGAGGCATATGAATGGATTTTTGTGAGTGGAGTGTCCACCCACATGAATGAAGGAGGGGAGGGGGCAGCCCCCATGGCCGGCGTCCACCCCCTTGGGTGCCCCCCTCCTCCTATAAAAGGAGCCCCTCCTCTCACTTCTCACTCACACCTCCTCGTGAAGGATCTCTCTCACCCTCTAGAATTTATCCCCCATGGTCTCAGACTAGCGAGATACATGTTCCCAGTGGCTATTCGGCAAGAAAGAGTTGTGCTTCCGCTGCATCGCTGGAGCGAGGAGGCGTAGGTTGCTCGGTGCCTCGAACGTGTGTGCGAGCACGGATGCGCTGCTGATTTGCGGCGCTAGGACTTCCTCTCGATCTTGAGATCGGCAAGAGATCGTCTACATCAACCACGAGTTGAACTTGTTAAGCTTTGTCGGTCTTCAAGGGTATGTTCTCTACGGATATACATCCGCCCGTTGTTTGTATCTAATAGATAGATCTTGGTACATAGTTCACATCATAGGAAAATTTTTGTTTTCTATGCTGCGAACCCTACACTATGCCTAAGCCTATTGAGCCTACTAATAGTGATGCCAAGTTTGACTTTGATATTGATGGTTGTAATATTTCTGAAGTAATTATGTTCTTGCAAAATCTTGCTAGAAGTAATGATGCTAGTTATATGCATGTTGCCTTTACCTAAAACATTACGGATGCTCTTGTTAAGATTAAGGAAGAGAAGCTAAAACACAAAGCTTCTATTCCTAGGAAAGTAGAAGATAGTTGGGAACCCATTATTAATGTGCAAGTGAATGAATTTGATCTCAAAGCTTCATGTGATCTTGGTTCTAGTGTCTCTATTATGCCTAGGAAGATTTATGAAATGCTTGATTTGCTACCGTTGGAAGATTGTTATTTGGATGTCCCACTCAATGATAATGCTAAGAAGAAACTAAAGGGGAGTATTAATGATGTTCTCATTATGGTTAACAATGCTTATGTCCCTGTGGATTTCTATGTTTTGGGTGTTGAATACAATGCTTCTTGTCCTATTACTTTGGGAAGACCTTTTCTTAGGATCAGTTGGTGCCATCATTGATATGAAAGAAGGCACCATTAAATATCATTTTCCATTCAAGAAAGGTATTGAACACTTCCCTATGAGGAGAGATAAGTTGCTTTTTGCTCCTCCTTTGAAAGCAAGGTTTGATGTTAATGTTTCATCATTTGAAAATACTTGATTCTTCTTGCTTCTTATGCCTAACTTAAAGGCGTTAAAGAAAAGTACTTGTTGGGAAATAACCCCAGAGTTTAGTTGAGTCTTGGAAGTTATTACTTCAGTAATGAACTCTCCTTATCCTTTTTTGTTTGCTTTTTTTCCAAGAATGACCTCTAATGAGAGGGAAGTAAGGTTTGGGGAGTTGATGTCCCGAAACAGATTTCTGTCCTCCACCATAAAAATTCGTGAGGAGTCTCGATAACTCAGATTGAGCTCAAAATTTACAATAAATCCCCCAGTATGTTAGCTAACTTTAGTTAGTTCAACACCTTTTTATTTGAGCAACATAAGATGTTCGAAAAAATCGGTTTCTACCTGCAGGTCTGTTTTGACAGATTTCGGCAATTATTTGCATTTGCTTCTTATTGATTCCTTTTTGAGTTCTCTTTTGGGAATTGAGATTTTTGAAGGAGTTACTATAGTATCTTGTGTTTTTAGTGAAAATCCTTGCTGTTCCAAAGCTTTGCGAGAGGTCTAATATCTTTTGAATAAACTAATGTTGCTAATGAAGATTGTGTGAAGTTTTGTATGAAGGAAAAATTTCAGGTGTAGAGAGAGAATGATGTAATGAGATGAAGAATGGACAAAAGCTCAAGCTTGGGGATGCCACCATGGTGTCACCCCAAGAAATATCCAAGAGGTACAAGCGTCAAAGCTTGGGGATGCCCAAGGCATCCCCTTCTTCATCAATAAAAAGCTTAGGTCTGTCTAGACACTTTGTTTTTATTGTTTCATGCATAGTTGTGTTGTTCTTGGAGCGTCTTAGTTTTCATTTTCTTTGCTTAGTTGTTTAGTTTTCTTGAGTAGTTTAGACCTCCGTTCTCGCTGTGTTGTTTTGCAAATAAGTTGCTTGGTGTTGGAAAGGAGTAGTAAGTTCTTGCTTGAAGTGCAAGAGGAGCTTGCATTGACTGTGACTTAGACTTTAGCATGACATGCTAGGTGTTGTTTTGTCTTTATGCTTAGTGATTATTGCTGTAGCATGGATTTCTCCAAGTCATTAGGATTTCTTAGTGTGCCTTGAAGAAATTATGCGTTGTTTTAGCATGCAAAAGCATAGTATTGTGGTATTCTCCTTTAATGCTTTGTTTGGGTTGACTTGGCACATGCTCACACCATGTTATGACTCGCACAAGTCACCATTAGCCTCTATGATCATTTAGTCCTTAAATTGTAGTACCACTCTATGCTTTGATTAGTAATGCTTTGTTGCTCTGCATGATTATGGCCAGTATTGCTCTCTTATTTGGTTGCTCCCAGTCTTTTGCTAGCCTCCACTTGTATGAGTAAACTCTACTCATGCTTCCAACTCCCAAGAAACCAAGTTATTCCAAAGTGTCCACTATAAACTCCTATGCATGGTGTGTTACACCATTCCAAGTATATTCTTGTTTTCAACTATCTTCCAATTGAAAACTATTTTGTTATGTGAAAACTTAGTGATTAAAGCCCTCACAAACTTGATGGCACACTTTATATTCCTTGCCCCTAATAAACTTGAACCATTGTGACGTCTATGTTGTATATGCTTGCACTTATACGTTGGAATTAGCAGAACCGTGTTGTCATGAGGAACATTTTCAACATTGCACTTGTACTTTGTACTCAGTTGATATCATGCTCTTTTGTCTATGGATGTCACCGGTGTGAAATAAAGAGGGAACTTGTAAGTCCATGGAGTTTGTATTTTGTGTTAGAGAAACGCCTGGGCCGCTAGCCTAAGCCATGCCTAATCATGGTGGGAACTTGAAGCATCACCATAGTGAGCTATCTTTGAAGCATACTCAATAAAAAGCTATGCACATAGTAAATAAAAAGATCACTGAGATGCTCATTTTCTGCTTGCCTTGTCATTTTGGTTATGGGAAAGCTCCTGTACCATGTGCAAGGGGTACCCCGTTGGCGGTTCTTTATGATATGCAAATGCTTACAATGACAAGAACTTATAGGTGACTTAAGTTGAGTAGCATGAGGTGTGACCCTCGTATTCAAGGGACTTGAGATTGCCAACTTATACTTTGTCAAACATATACTCCATATTTGTTCACTTTAACCTTAATCACTTCAAGATGCTTATGATAGGGGCAATGAGGGCTGAAAGCTAACAAGTACCATAATTTTTGGAAGCTCTTTTTGAAACTTGAAATCCCTCCTTTCTTTACAAAAAGGCCTTTCTTCCACCACTATTGAGTCTCCACCTTCTACCTTTAGGCACCATTAAGAGAGCATAGTTGGCATCCTGTGTGCAGTGTTCCAAAGCTTATTGATTGATGCATATTGTGTTATTACTTGTTCTTGTGCTATATTGCTACTCTATGAAGGACACGATGGTTGCCACTATGCTATGTTTTCTGTATGTGAAACAAACAAATGTTTTTCAATGCATGTTATTCATGATCTTTGTTTGTAGCCTTCATGTTGCATACATAGTTACTATGTCCTATTGTTAGAACTCCATTCTTTCATGCACATGTTTAGAGTTCTTTGATCCCAGAATTCAATTCTTGCAGATGGTTAGATCTTTATCGTTAGGGTGCATGTCACCTCAAAAATTATTCTTTTATCACTTACCTACTCGAGGACGAGCAGGAGTTAATCTTGGGGATGCTTGACGTCGGAAACATATCTATAATTTTTGATGTTATATGCTTGTTAGTATCTACTTTGCTTTGCTTTGTCTACACTTTGAGGTGTTTTTTATATATTTTCTGGTACTAACCTATTAACAAGTTGCCACAGTGCCAGTTGCATGTTTTCTATTGTTTTTGGTTTCAGAAAAGCTAGTAAAGAAATATTCTGGGAATTGGACAGGACAAAAGCCAAAGTCAATAACTTTTCGTGGGTAACAAGAAGTCCAGAGGGGAGACGAAGAAGCAAACCAGGGCAGCTAGACCCCCCTAGGCGCGGCCAGGGGTGGGCCCGCGCCTGGATGGGGTGTGGCCCCTCTGGCCGCCTCCTCGGCCTCACCCTTCGCCTATAAGAAGCCCCTGATGCAGAAACCCTAAGAACCCGATCAAATCTCCACAAAACCATCTATAGTAGTCGCCACCATCTTCCCTAGATCGGGGGGATCTGAAGTTCTTCCCGGCACCCTGCCAGAGGGGAGATCCCGGAGGCCTTCTCTCCGGTATGATGCGTGAGTAGTTCCACCTTGGACTATGGGTCCATGTAGTAGCTAGATGGTTGTATCTCCTCCTTTGTGCTTTCATGTATAGATCTTGTGAGCTCCGTTCATGATCAAGATCTAATATATTTGTAATCATGCATGTTGTGTTTGCGGGGATCCGATGGATATTGAGATTATTATGTTGGTTTGATTAATGGTTTTGTCTTTATGATTCTATCATGTCTGTGTTGTTTGTGATCTTGCATGCTCTCCTTTGTTAGTAGCTATCTTGGCCAAGTAGTTGCTAGTGACTCCAAGAGGGGGTATTTATGCTCGATAGTGGGTTCATGCCTCTAGTTTCCAAGGGAAGTGACAAAATCTCTTCGGTTGTAGAATGTGTTGTTGCCACTAGGGAGAAACAACGGTCTCTTGTTCATGGAACATGTGGACTATTTACCTTACACACTTTGCTTAAAGCAGTTGTCTATTGCTTGCAACTTAATACTGGAGGGGGTTCAGATGATAACCAGAAGGTGGAATTCTAGTCATAGATGCAGTAGGATGGCCGTCTACGTATATTGTTGTATTGACCAATCGAATCTCATAGGATCTTTCTGACTAGTAATTGCATTGTTATGCCTTGCTCAGTTCCTGTTAATTGCCCTGTTGTAATTTGTTTACCCTTCATGCCATGTTGTTTATCTAAGGAGAGCACCTCTAGTGAACTATGGACCCCGGTCCAATCTTTACCATTGATACATCCTTCACTGTTACTTGTTTACTTGCTGCAAACCATTACCTTCCACACAATATGCTTAATCCTTTATTACAGCAAACCGGTGACTTTGACAACCTCACTGATTCGTTGGGGCAAAGTCTTGAGTTTGTGTTGTGCAGGTCTTCGCGTTGCTTGCAACACCTATGTGACGTTTCTTTCCTCCATCTAGTTCGATAACCTCGGTCTCTACTGAGGGAAGACTTGCTGTTGTGTTCATCACACCTTGCTCTTGGGGTTTCCAACGAAGTGCTCCACGTCAAGCACCATCAGAAGCAACTTGGAAACCTGCACAACACAAACTCAAGAATTTTCCCCAACGAACAGTGAGGTTGTGAATCTCACCGGTTGCTGTAACAAAGAATTAATTGTATGGTGTGAAAGGTGATAGTGATTTGCAGCAAGTAAACAGTAACAATGGAAGATGTATCAATGGTAAAGATTGGACCGGGGTCCATAGTTCACTAGAGGTGCTCTCCTTAGATAAACAAACATGGTATAAAGGGTAAACAAATTACAGGAGGGCAATTGACAGGACCGAGCAAGGCATAACAATGCAATACTAGACATCAAGATCCCATGAGATTCGATTGGGCAATAGAACAAGATACATAGACCGCCATCCAACTGCATCTATGACTAGAAGTCCGCCTTTGAGTTATCATCCAAACCCCCTCCAGTACTAAGTTGCAAGCAACAGACAACTGCTTTAAGCAAAGTGTGTAAGGTAAATAATCCACTTGTTCCATGACCAAGAGACCGTTGTTTTCTTCCTAGTGGCAACAACACATCTACAACCTTAGAGATTTCTATCACTTCCCTTATATTAAATAGAGGCATGAACCCACTATCGAGCATAAATAACCCCTCTTGGAGTCACTAGCAACTACTTGGCCAAGATATCTACTAACAACAGAGAGCATGAAAGATCACAAACAACACAGACAGACCCTTCGATGGGCATGTTCGAAGTGATCACCGGAACAGGGCCCCCAAATTCTGGAGGCCCCCAAATTTCTACTGTCTAATACACATTGTCAACGGCCACAAGTAATTTTCTACTGGCCCAGCTGTACATTGCTCCTGCAGCCCAGCACCAATAGCCAAACGCTAAACTCCAGTAGACCACGATCGCACGATCCCGATCCCAATCAGCTCCAGCCTTCCAAGTGTGGATGCGGTTGTTTTTTCGCTCGCTTCTCGTGTTTTTCCGCCCGCAACAGAGGGCTGAGAGGTGAGATCGAGACTGCCAGAGCAACGCGAGGCGACAACAACATCCCGATCTGTCGACGGAAAGAAACGAATTCGTCTCTTCGGTTGTTCGCTTGCCTTGCCGGTCGCCGATTGTAGTTCCAGCTGCTTGCCGGCGTGACATCCCCTGCCCCTCTCTGCCCCATCAGGATCAAGGTAGATATGACCTCTCCAATCCATGTAGTATGAAATAGTTCGGTGGAATATGATGTTACTTTATTTTTTTGGTACTCGCTCCGTCCGATAATAAGTGATTTGTATTTGAGATACGTTACTGTTATAAATTTAGACAAATCTGAATCACTTATTTTTAGTCGAAGTATATTTTTTGAACATTTAACCAACACGATCATTCTTAAGTAATTAAGTAAATTTGTGGCTTTACTCGTTGTCGAGTTTGAAAAAAAATTAGAACCTCATTTCTTAAGTCGCACAGGGGCCCCCAATTCCTGGAGACGGCGCTGAACACAGACATGATAGAATTAATAAGACAAAACCATTAATCAATCTGACATAGTAATCTCAATATCCATCGGATCCCTGCAATAACAACATGCATGATTACAAATAGATGAGATCTTGATCATGAACAAAGCTCACAAGATCTAGACATGAAAGCACAAATGAGGAGATACAACCATCTAGCTACTACATGGACCCATGGTCCAAGGTGAAACTACTCACGCTTCATACCAGAGGCTGGCAATGAAGAAGAAGGCCTCCGGGATGATCTCTCCTCCGGCAAGGTGTTGGGAAGAGCTTCATATCCCTCTGATCTAGAGACGATAGTGGCGGCGGCTACAGACGATTTCGTGGAATATTGATCGGGTACTTAGGGTTTAGGCATCGGGGACTTCTTATAGGCGAAGAGGCAAGGCTAGGAGGCGGCTAGGGGGCCCACACCCTGCCCAGGCGCGGCCCAGGGTGGGCCCGCGCCTAGAGGGTGCGGCCGCCCTGTGGCTCCCCTCCGTCTCTCCTCTGGACTTCGTGTTCTCATCTGTGAAATATTGACTCTGGCTTTTGTCCCGTCCAATTTCGAGAATATTTTCTTACTAGCTTTTCTGAAACAAAAAATAGAAGAAAACAAGCAACTGATACTGTGGCATCTTGTTAATAGGTTAGTATAGAAAACATATAAAAAACATATCAAACTCTAGACAAAACAAAGCAAAGTAGATACTAAATAAACATGAAACATCAAAAATTATAGATACGTTTCTGACATATCACTGATTCTGTCGTGGAGTTGACTGGAAGGACTGAGCAGGAGTTCTCAGTCGTGATACAGAGACGTATTAGAGTACGTAACAAATACAATGGCCCACATGTGTATACGTGTTATGGGTCTAAATCACCTCTCTTTGGGCTATCTGCAACGATTAGACAAAAATTTGTGGTCAGCTGCAAATGGGGTTTTGATTCTTTGTTTTGTGCAACAACAGTCCCAAACGTTGGTCTTATGTGCAATTTTCTCTACTGGTAGTATGCACACGCTTCTAGTGAAGTGGACAACGAACATGCGCCATAATACTCTCGAAATAGACTTTCGTCCTGCTTTATAGAATAAAGCCACGTCGGCCGAACATATACAAGGTGGATGGGAGACCCCTTATACAAAGCAGATCAGAATAAACAGCAAAAACGCGGAAAACCTAAACTTGTCACCGGAGACAAAGGGCCGAGACTGGGATGAACCGGGGCTCCACGACGACGCCCCCAAGAGGGTAACGACGCACCGTGCCACCGCCGCCGAGACCAACGGTCAAGGGTTTTCACCCGGAGCCTTGACGCGAGGAAGGTAGCCGCATCGGCGCCCCCCAAGAGGGTAACAGTACCCGTAGGCATCGCCGCCGATGGTGCCGAAGCACTGAGCTTTCGCCTGGAAAAACCTTCGTACCTCTTCCCGTCTTCCGCCACGCCAGTTGTCCCCAAGATAGGCCTCCGCAACACGATCTGGGAGCTATCGAAGTTGAAGCGCCGCCAACACCAAAGCCTCCCAACGCCCTCTCCTCGCCACCCACATGACCGAAGAGAGAACCACCGCCGCCGCTGCGTCGCTCGCCGAAGAGTCACCCGCTCGAGCCAAGTCTCCAACCAATGCCACATCGCACCGCCCGCTGAGAAGGACAGGGAAGAACAAGCACAGATCTGCCGGGAACGAGCCACCAGACGGCCCAGGGGAGGGGAACAACCCTCCATCACTCGCGATGATTGCCATCCGGGCGCAGCAGCAGTACCGACTAGGCCTAGATCAGGGTCAGATCAGGCCCGGCCAAGCCCAGATCGGGCCCTGTCGGTGGCGCCGCCACGCTGCTGCAGCCAGGCCGTCACCGCCGCCGTCCACCTGCGCCCCGTGCTTCTCTTCCAACGCCGCTGCCTTGCAAGCTAAGTCGCCATGTCGCGTCGCCGGGGACTCCGCCGCGATGCTGCAGTAGCTCCTGCCGCCGAGCTAGGCGCCGGCCGAGGCAGATGCGCCGCCGGTGGGAGGGGCCGCTGCTGTGTCGCCCGGGGTCAGCCCGCCAGAGAGGCGCCGCCCTGCCGGACGAGCTCGTCGCCACGCCAGTCTGCACCGACGCAGATGTCGCCGTCCGCGAGGGAGCACCAACACGCCGGGTGATGGAGGGCCTGCCGCCGCCGGCACCGCGCGGTTTTTGCCGGGCGGCGCTCGCCGGCGGCGGCAGGGGAGGGAGGGAGGAGGGAGGGGGAGGAGGCGGCGGCGGGCTAGGAAACGTCTCGGTCGCCCTCGCGGGGGCGACGCGAGACGCCCTGCGTTTTTTGGTTAATACGCCCCACTGTATCCACAGGGTCGCCGGGGTGTGTGAAGACCGACAGGATGAGAAGAGGATCTACGCTCGAATGTGTCCCTGCGTGGCAGTTCCGAAAGACGTCGTTGGCAGTTAGCCCCCTCCACCACTCGTTGGGCGCCTTGATGTTCTTCAGGTCCGGTTGCTTGGGGCCATTGAAGCGACCGATGGCATCCCGCCTCTCTGTGACGAAGAGCTCCGGCCAGTGGCCGTTATCGATGGCGAACAAGGGGTCAATCCTCTCCTCCTCCTCGGTGAGGGCCACACTGCTCATAGATGAGGACCAGCCGCGCCAAGCCCTTGAGGGAGAGACGATACAGCGAGACCACATGCACTGATGAGCCTGCCACATGGCTGCCGCGTGTCCGGCGGGACAAGAAGGCCATACTTGGCAAACTCGTCGGCTATCTCCTTGGTGATCGAGGTTGCGTGGCCACTGCTGCCCGCCATGCGGGATCTCGGCGAGAGAGCTTGCATGCAAAGAGCTTTGATGGGGAGAGGAAACTCCGCGAGCAGAGGATACACGACGAGAGGTATATGCAAATTGGTACACATCTGACTTGGCATTAATGGTGGCGTGGGAAAGAAGGGTATTTTTCAATGTTGCTCTTTCTAAGTAGTACTCCATATAAACTATTTTTTAGCAACTAAAATATAACTGGTATCGAATAGGAATATTCATGTAATTCTCTATCACTTGATCCAAGAATTGTTTGAATGAATCTGAATTGTTTTTGAAACAGTCTATCTTTGCCTAAAAATTATTTGCCTAAAGAGTCTACCATTTTTTCCGTAGCACAACACTTTCGAATGTCGTAACAAGATTTTTTTAACTTACCCATGGGCTACATGCCATAGCGCACGTGACCTATATTCACTATACAAAATCAACGGTAGCCTACAGAAGGGCGTGGCTAGCTTACGGAATATATAAGGGAGTAGCAAAAGAAAAACCGCACATCAATTATCGACTCGTAAGAGCATGTATAATGCGGTGATGTTAGTCTTCTTTTATGGTTTTCACATCGAATTTTTGTTTAGTTGGAGGTGAGAGAAAAAAATGTCTTTACTTAGCTAACGAATGATCTCTTAAAAATAAGAGAAGGCTATTTTCTCTATTGTACCATATGTCTTCTCTTAGAAAAACAATTTCTTACTAAAAATAGTTAATTCTCATTTATTGCTAGAGATGGCAATAAAAGATACGGATTTGCTAGTTCTTAGGCGTCTGAGAACTTCTTAAGTCTCAATCGCCTCTTTCAGCGTTTGATTTACCTCGTGATTCTTAAAATGAAAGTTACACATGAGTTGTAACTCGGGTGTAACTAAGAAATTAATGAGTTGCAACTAGTTGTAACTAAGAACTAGTACAAAGCTTATAAGTTGCAACTAGATTGCAACTGAGAATTAGCACAAATATTAGGATAACATCAGCGACTTAGACATAACTAGTTCTTAGGCACCTGAGATCTAGTCACTCGCTAAAAGATAATGCATTGTATAACTTATATATAGTATCTTCTCTAGATGATATTTAGGACTAAGAGAAGGTATACCTTTTCTAGCACTATACATGCCCTACGGTTGTGTCACAAAAAAAAGTACGGCAAATGGAAAAACTCAGATTCACGAAAGAAACAAAATCATACTTGCTCGGATGTAAATCAACGACAATTATTATAGATCACAGTGAGTACGAAAAAGCCTAAAACTAAAAGCAAAAGCCCATAGAACAGCAAAAAGGACAAAAAGAAGAAACAAGGCCAGCCCAGTAAGGAGCTTCTCTCGGGAAAAAGGCCCCATAACACGTACGGGAAAATAACAACGGGTATAATCCTTCATTAAGCAAAAAAAAAAATGTTCATGCTGACGTGTTAAATCTCAGTCTATTGACTGTCCCTTACTTTTACACCATTGTTGGATACCCTTGCAGAAATTCAGAGAATATACTTGTGCTCAAGAAAATTTATTGGGATCCACACTCCCAATGCAAAGCTGATTTCTGGATGAAGTGAAGGTGGTGCAGCTGTATTCAAGCTACTGTACTATGGCCAGCCTGCTTGCTTAGCACAATCTCCTCAATTACACAAGCAGGTGAGTATCTGTTCTGGCCTAGGCCGTGTATTTGAGGTTGGTCACGTATTTAGAGCAGAAAACTCAAACACTCCCAGCATTCGAGCGAGTTTACCTGGTTGGATGCAGAAACGGAGATAATGGAGCACTACTTTGAGGTAGGGAAGATTTTGGAAGGAAAAGGTGTACTCCATTTATCAAAATTATGGTGACCAAAGGACCTATTTTTGTACACAGGTTTGTGATATTATGCTTAATCGTACTCCCTCCGATCCAAATTAATTGACTTAGGTTCGTTTAGACATGGATGATCTAGATAAATCTAAATCAATTAATTGGGATCAGAGGGAGTTGCAATATTCAACTACTTGAATGAAAATTGCAAGACGGAGCTAGAGGCCATTAATGAGCTGTGTCCGTTTGAACCTCTGAAGGTAAAGCCGTATTTCATATTGTTTTATGTTATCTCTGTATGCTTGTGCCCAACAAAACTGTTCCAATTTTCTGATAATTTATATAGTACCTAGAGAAAACCTTGAAGCTAACATATGCGGCAGGAATTCAAATGTTGCAGGTACTAACATGTACTCTAGTGGCTCTTTCATCATCATAGTCATTGTTTGCTCTTATGCAATATTTTTTTGGTATTATTCTCAGTACTGTATGAGTGATGTTAGAACTCCAAGGTCCAGTATATGTTTGCTTCATGCTTTGATTGAAGTGTCTAAGTTGAGAATCCCGTGACACGATATGGTCATCAAATTAGAAAGAACCTAAGAATTTTCACGCTCCGTTCCAAATTGTAAGATGTTTTAGATATATTAATATGAACTACATACAGGCTGAAACGAGTGAACACATTAAAATGCGTCAATACATATGTGATTAAGAAAAATGCCAGAACTTCTTATAATTCGGAACAGAGTGTGTATATTCTGATTTTTCGCATATTTTTTCTACCAATTTATGGTGTTCATCAGAAAATTCTTGTAGAAATAGTTATCTATCAATTGTTAATTACAGCTTTACCCTTATTATAATGTTTCGTTGGTTGGATTTTGTACCCACTGAATTGTTTTGTTAACAAAATATAATCATGATCTCATAGAAACTGGCAGCCTGTTCTAGTGTCCTTGTCCTTCTTTAGAGTATATTGTTGTTCCTTCGGTCCCTTTTTTTCATTCTCTTCAGCTATTTCATTATACATCATTATTCTCATTGTTGTTCCTTTGGTCCCTTTTTAGTTAATTATTCAGTTTGCAGTTCTTCAGTTACATCTTTATTATTTCGGTTTGCATTCTTAGTCTTGTTCTTCTTCCTTTCTATCATTTTTCATTCCTAGTTTTTCAGTTTTATCTCATATTTTAAGTCTTCTTCCTTGTTCTTCCTTTCGTAAGTCACTCAATTATTCAGTTTCTCAGTCTTTGCCATTTCTTTTACCTTATTGATATTATCGGATGGTTTCTAATTTTGTTTCTCAATCTTCGGTCTTGATTTCTTTCAGTTAGAATGTTCCTTAGTTCTCTAGTATCGCTTTGTTCGTTATTCAGTCTTTCAGTGTTCATCAAAGTTTCAGTATCTCATTCATATTTTCTTTGTCCTAAGTGTTTATTTATTTATTTTCTCTTTTTTGCGGGGATGGGGTCAGCATGGGTAACTCCGCCTATCCAAAGCTAAAGATTTTTTCTTAAGTTGGGTAGCAGGTTCCAAGCCCGAGAAAAGGGGGAGGAAGCAGCATATTCCTTTTTACGGCAATCTAGGATAGGGGCAATTGGCTTTTTGTTCCTTTTTCATCTATTCTTTTATTTGCCTACAAGCTACAAATTTTATGCCCATGCATACAGAAAATCGACTTGTAGTTGATGATGAAAACAACATCCCATTTTCTATTATTTTATTCTTATCTTGATTTTTGATGAGTTGTTGGTAGAGGCTAGGGTTCTACCGGAGCGGGGGCGTAGGTTGTAGGGGTGGAGTGTTGCGAGCGGGGGAGAGAAGGGCGGCGCCGGCGGCAGGGCGCCGTCGCGGAGGCTGAGGAGGGCGGCGGCTAGGGCTGGCGACGGCGGAGGCAGGAGAAGGCCGACTCCTCCGGGAGTCGGCAATAATAAGATTGATTATTGCTTAAACCTAAAAGTTTGATTACAACTCTTTATATAATAAAATAACTGGGCTAATCCCCTAATTTGGCCCACTATTGGGCCTCTTCCTGGCATAGGAGATGCCTGTTGGAGATATGCCCTAGAGGCAATAATAAATGTAGTTATTATTATATCTTTGTGTTTATGATAAATGTTTACATTCATGCTATAATAGTATTAACAAGAAACATTAATACTTGTGTGATTTGTAAACTAATTAGAGTCCCTAGTAAATACTCTTTATAATACTAGCTTTTTGGTTAATAGATGATTGTGGTTTCCCTATCATGAACATTGAGATGTTATTAACAACAAGATCATATCGTTAGGAGAATGATATGGTGGACATACTCCTATAGATAAGCGTAGCATAAAGATCAAGTCATTTTAATAGTTCAATTGCTATATGCTTTCTGATACATAGTAACCTAATTCCTTCGACCATGAGATCATGCATATCACCTTCACCGGAAGGATGCTTTGATGACATCAAACACCACACCGTAACTGGGTGGCTATAAAGGTGGCATTGAGTGTTCAGAAAGTAGGTTGAGACACATGGATCAAGAGTGGGATTTGTCCATCCATATGACGGATAGATATATTCTAGGCCCTCTCGGTGGAATGTCATCCAATTAGCTTGCAAGCATGTGACTGGCTCACAAGGGATCACATATCACGGGAACGAGAAAAGAATACTTATCATTAACGAGGTTGAACTAGGTATGTAGAGATACCGACGATCATAACCTCGGATAAGTAAACTATCGTGAGACAAAGGGAAATTGGTATCATATGTAACTGGTTCATTCGATCGCAAAGTAATCGTAGAAATATGTGGGAGCCATATGAATTTCTAGATTCCTCTATTGGTTATTGTTCGGAGAAATGTCTCGATCATGTCCGCATAATTCACGAACCGTAGGAAGACACACTTAAGGATTCGACGTTGTTTGAGTAGTTATGGAATGATGAATAAGAGACCGAATGGTGTTCGGAGTCTCGGATGGGATCCGGGATATCACGAGGAGATCCAGAATAGTCCGGAGAATAAGATTCATATAAGGAAAGTCCTGTTTCGGGGTTGGAGAATGGTTCCGGTGTTTTCGTCGGAAATGTTCTAGAAGGTTCCGGAATGTCTGGCACTCCGGAGGGGAAGGGTACATGAATGTGTCATAACAAGTTGGAATGATTGCATCATGTACTAGGTGTCATCGCTGAACAAAATTAAGGGTTTAATCAAATCCTAGTTTGAAAAGTCAAACGCCAATTTGAAAAGTCAAACGGCTATTTTGTGAGGTGGAGGGAGAGTAGGAAACCTACTTGGGGAGGAGTTCCCTCCCTCCACCGCCGGCCCACTTGGAGACCGAGTTGGGGAGGGACTCCCCTCCCCTTGGCGCGCCCCCTCCACCTATATAAGGAGGGGCAGGGCTGCCCCTCCAAGCACACAATACCACGCCCCGCAAACCCTAATCCTAGCCGCCGGCGCCGCCACCTCCTGCTGCCGCCGCCGCCTAGGGCAAGCCACCGCCGCCTAGGTAAACCCTAGACGCCGGCCTTGCTCCTTCTTGGTGCGTCTAAACCCTAGATCACTGAGGCTCTCTATCATAGTCCACCATACTCGCTCCGGCTTAAGGCGAAGCCCTGCGAGATCTCCCCTCTACTTCCGGTACCACGTCGTTGTGCTGCCGGAATCGCGAGGAGAGTGCTACAACCTTCGCTGCCTGCTGGAACAAGGGAGAGGAAGGTCTTCGTCGAGTACCGAACGTGTGACCGACTGCGGAAGCGCTGCCGGAATGCCGCGCCGGAAGGATCGTCTACGCGATCTTGAGATCGGCAAGAGTACGACTACATCACCCATGAGAATTCGCTCTCGTTAAACTCTTTGGAATCTTCGAGGGTGAGTTATTCCATCGACTCATTGCTACAATCTAGTAGATAGATCTTGACTTGTTTGTTTGTATGCGGTAGAAATTTTTTGTTTTCCATGCTACGAACCCCTACAGTGTATCAGAGATGTGTCTATATGTAGATCTGTTGCACGAGTAGAACACAATGGTCATTGTGGGCGTTGATGCTTTTGTTGTCGATTGCTTCTTGTGTACCTTGCATCTTGCGGGATGGTGGGATGAAGCGGCTCGGGCTAACCTTGTTGGAGATATGCCCTAGAGGCAATAATAAATGTAGTTATTATTATATCTTTGTGTTTATGATAAATGTTTACATTCATGCTATAATAGTTTTAATAAGGAAACATTAATACTTGTGTGATTTGTAAACTAAATTAGAGTCCCTAGTAAAGCCTCTTTATAAATACTAGCTTGTTGGTTAATAAATGATTGTGGTTTTCCTATCATGAACATTGAGATGTTATTAACAACAAGATCATATCGTTAGGAGAATGATATGGTGGACATACTCCTATAGATAAGCGTAGCATAAAGATCAAGTCATTTTAATAGTTCAATTGCTATATGCTTTCTGATACATAGTAACCTAATTCCTTCGACCATGAGATCATGCATATCACCTTCACCGGAAGGATGCTTCGATGACATCAAACACCACACCGTAACTGGGTGGCTATAAAGGTGGCATTGAGTGTTTAGAAAGTATTGGTTGAGACACATGGATCAAGAGTGGGATTTGTCCATCCATATGACGGATAGATATACTCTGGGCCCTCTCGGTGGAATGTCATCCAATTAGCTTGCAAGCATGTGACTGGCTCACAAGGGATCACATATCACGGGAACGAGAAAAGAGTACTTATCAGTAACGAGGTTGAACTAGGTATGTAGAGATACCGACGATCATAACCTCGGATAAGTAAACTATCGTGAGACAAAGGGAAATTGGTATCGTATGTAAGTGGTTCATTCGATCACAAAGTAATCATAGAAATATGTGGGAGCCATATGAATTTCCCGATTCCGCTATTGGTTATTGTTCGGAGAAGTGTCTCGATCATGTCCGCATAATTCACGAACCGTAGGGAGACACACTTAAGGATTCGACGTTGTTTGAGTAGTTATGGAATGATGAGTAAGAGACCGAATGTTGTTCGGAGTCTCGGATGGGATCCAGGATATCACGAGGAGATCCGGAATGGTCCGGAGAATAAGATTCATATAAGGAAAGTCCTGTTTCGGGGTTGGATAATGGTTCCGGTGTTTTCGTCGGAAATGTTCTAGAAGGTTCCGAAATGTCCGGCACTCCGGAGGGGAAGGGTACATGAATGTGTCATAACAAGTTGGAATGATTGCATCATGTACTAGGTGTCATCGCTGAACAAAATAAAGGGTTTAATCAAATCCTAGTTTGAAAAGTCAAACGGCTATTTTGTGAGGTGGAGGGAGAGTAGGAAACCTACTTGGGGAGGAGTTCCCTCCCTCCACCGCCGGCCCACTTGGAGACCGAGTTGGGGAGGGACTCCCCTCCCCTTGGCGCGCCCCCTCCACCTATATAAGGAGGGGCAGGGCTGCCCCTCCAAGAACTACACCTTGCCCCTCTAAACCCTAACCCTAGCCGCCGCCCACCATAGCCGCCGCCCTAGGGTTTCTCCCAAGCCGCCGAGTTGGGGCTTCTAGTTTCCCTAGCCGCCGGCCTAGCCCCTTCTACTTGGTGTGTCTAAACCCTAGATCACCGAGGCTCTCTCATAGTCCACCATACTCGCTCCGGCTTAAGGCGAAGCCCTGCGAGATCTCCCCTCTACTTCTGGTACCACGCCGTTGTGCTGCCGGAATCGCGAGGAGAGTGCTACAACCTCCGCTGCCTACTGGAACAAGGGAGAGGAAGGTCTTCGTCGAGTACCGAACGTGTGACCGACTGCGGAAGCGCTGCCGGAACGCAGGGCCGGAAGGATCGTCTACGCGATCTTGAGATCGGCAAGAGTACGACTACATCACCCACGAGAATCTGCTCTCGTTAAACACTTTGGAATCTTCGAGGGTGAGTTATTCCATCGACTCATTGCTACAATCTAGTAGATAGATCTTGGCTTGTTTGTTTGTATGCGGTAGAATTTTTTTTCCATGCTACGAACCTTGTTTCTCCCAACATAGTTAAGATTCATAAGTGGCATTAGACTTGCTCCACGCTTGACATGCAACTTGTATTGCATAAGTGGCTTTGCGGGTGCCTGTTTCTCCCAACATAGTTAAGATTCAATTTACAACGGGTGGTTGACAATACTAGTATCAATGTTGTGGTTCTTGTTCGTAAGTTAGAACGACACTTATTGAAAGCCCCAAACCACGTAAAACATGCAAAGAAAGTAGAGGCGTCTAACTTTGTTTTGCAGGGGTGTGCTGTGATGTGATATGGCCATGATTGTGATTATATTTGATGTATGCAATGTTCCTTATTGTAAGTTGGCAACCGGAAGGAGCCATATGGTTGTCTTTAATTTCTGGTAAGACCCGCGTGTCTATTCAAAGTAGTTGTAATAGTTGAAACTGGTGGACGACAACCATGGAGCGGCATCATTGACCTTGATGCAATGCCGGTGATGATGGAGATCATGTTCGTGCTTGAAGATGGAGATCGGAAGCACCAAGAAGAAAGGCCATATCATATCACATATTATGAATTGCATGTGATGTTAATCCTTTATGCATCTTGTATTGCTTAGTTAACGACGGTAGCATTATAAGATGTGTTGGAGATATGCCCAAGAGGCAATAATAAAGTGGTTATTATCATATCTTCACACTTATGATAAATGTTTACATACCATGCTATAATTATATTAACCGGAAACATTAATACTTGTGTGATTTTAAACTAAAATAAGAGTCCCTAGTAAAGCCTCTTGTTAAACTAGCTTGTTGGTTAATATATGATCATGGTTTCCTGATCATGAACATAGAGATGTTATTAACAACAGGATCATATCATTAGGAGAATGATGTGATGGACATACTCCTATAGATAAGCGTAGCATAAAGATCAAGTCATTTTAAATAGTTCAATTGCTATATGCTTTCTGATACATAGTAACCTAATTCCTTCGACCATGAGATCATGCATATCACCTTTGCCGGATGGATGCTTTGATGACATCAAACACCACACCGTAACTGGGTGGCTATAAAGGTGGCATTGAGTGTTCGGAAAGTATTGGTTGAAACACATGGATCAAGAGTGGGATTTGTCCATCCATATGACGGATAGATATACTCTGGGCCCTCTCGGTGTAATGTCATCCAATTAGCTTGCAAGCATGTGACTGGCTCACAAGGGATCACATATCACGGGAACGAGAAAAGAGTACTTATCGGTAACGAGGTTGAACTAGGTATGCAGAGATACCTGATGATCATAACCTCGGATAAGTAAACTATCGTGAGACAAAGGGAAATTGGTATCGTATGTAAGTGGTTCATTCGATCGCAAAGTAATCGTAGAAATATGTGGGAGCCATATGAATTTCCAGATTCCTCTATTGGTTATTGTTCGGAGAAGAGTCTCGATCATGTCCGCATAATTCACGAACCGTAGGGAGACACACTTAAGGATTCGACGTTGTTTGAGTAGTTATGGTATGATGAGAAAGAGACCGAATGTTGTTCGGAGTCTCGGATGGGATCCGGGATATCGCGAGGTGATCCGGAATGGTCCGGAGAATAAGATTCATATAAGGAAAGTCCCGTTTCGGAGTTCGGAAATGTTTCCGGTGTTTTCATCGGGAATGTTGTAGAAGGTTCCGGAATGTCCGGCACTCCGGGGGGGGGGGGGGGGAGGGGTACATGAATGTGTCATTGCATATTGGAATGATTGCATCATGTACTAAGTGTTCTTGCTGTTCCAAATAAAGGATTAAATTGAATCCTAAAACAGAAAAGTCAAATGGCCAGTTTGAAAGTCAAACGGCTAAAACAAGAAACTGTGGGAAACAAGCAAGAGGAGGCAAAACCGACTTGGGGAGGAGTCCCTCCTCTCCAAGCCGGCGCACCACCTAGGCCGAGTTGGGGAGGGACTCCCCTCCCTCCCCTTGGCCGCCGGCCCTCTCCACCCATAAAAGGAGGGGCAGGGCCTCCTCCTCTATACACACAAGTTCCTAGCCTCTAATCTAAATCCTAGCCCTAGACTCCGGTTTAGAGCGGTTTTGGTTTAGAGCTTCTAATTGCCCTAGCCTTCGGATTAGAGCCTTCTAATTGGTGTGTCTAAACCCTAGACCACTAATAGTTCTCTCTCATACTCCACCATACTCGCTCCGGCTTAAGGCGAAGCCCTGCGGGATCTCCCCTCTACTTCCGGTACCACGCCGTTGTGCTGCCGGAATCGTGAGAAGAGTGCTACAACCTCCGCTGCCTGCTGGAACAAGGGAGAGGAAGGTCTTCGTCGAGTACCGAACGTGTGACCGACTGCGGGAGCGCTGCCGGAACGCAGCGCCGGAAGGATCGTCTACGCGATCTTGAGATCGGAAAGAGTACGACTACATCACCCACGAGAATCTGCTCTCGTTAACCGCTTTGGAATCTTCGAGGGTAAGTTATTCCATCGACTCGTTGCTACAATCTAGTAGATAGATCTTGGCTTGTTTGTTTGTATGCGATAGAAAATTTTTGTTTTCCATGCTACGAACCCCTACAGTGGTATCAGAGCCGTGTCTATATGTAGATCTGTTGCACGAGTAGAACACAATGGTCATTGTGGGCGTTGATGCTTTTATTGTTGATTGCTTCTTGTGTACTTTGCATCTTGCGGTATGTTGGGATGAAGCGGCCCGGGCTAACCTTACATGACATCGTTCATGAGACTTGCTCCACGCTTGACATGCAACTTGTATTGCATAAGTGGCTTTGCGGGTGCCTGTTTCTCCTAGCATAGTTAAGATCCAATTTACAACGGGTGATTAAAAATACTAGTATCAATGTTGTGGTTCATGTTCGTAAGTTAGAACGACACTTATAGAAAGCCCCAAACCACGTAAAACATGCAAAGAAAGTAGAGGCGTCTAACTTTGTTTTGCAGGGGTGTGCAGTGATGTGATATGGCCATGATTGTGATTATATTTGATGTATGCAATGTTCCTTATTGTAAGTTGGCAACCGGCTGGAGCCATATGGTTGTCTTTAATTTATGTTAAGACCCGCGTGTCTATTCAAAGTAGTTGTAATAGTTGAAGCCAGTGGACGACAACCATGGAGAGGCATCATTGACCTTGATGCAATGCCGGTGATGATGGAGATCATGTTCGTGCTTGAAGATGGAGATCGGAAGCACAAGAAGAAATGCCATATCATATCACATATTATGAATTGCATGTGATGTTAATCCTTTATGCATCTTGTATTGCTTAGTAGACGACGGTAGCATTATAAGATGATCCCTCATGCACATGAATTTCAAGTCATAAAGTGTTCACCCTTAGTTAGCACCGTTGCTAAAGCTTGTTGTTTCGAAGCACCACGTGATGATCGGGTGTGTTAGATTCCGCAAGTGTATACAACGTGGGCAAGCCAGATTTGCTCATGCGGAAGCTAAGGTTTGATCTTGACGAGCCTAGCATGTACAGACATGGCCTCAGGAACACGGATTACCGAAAGGTAGAGCATGAGTCATATAGTAGATGTGATGAACATGTTGATTGTTCGCCATTGAAGCTATATCAACTCTCGTGATGATCGGTTTTGATGTGGTGGATTTGGTTCGTGTGATCACTAAAACAATGTGAGGGATATTGTTTTGAGTGGGAGTTCACCTAGATTAATTTAATTAGAACTCAATTTATCATAAACTAAATCAAAGTGAATTTGCATAGTTGTTGTAGTCATTGGCATCCGTTTACCACCTTGCGCTTAGTTATAGTTGATATGATAGAACTATAGAATTCTGGTTAGTTACTTTACGAACTGGTATCGTATTGTTTTGAAGTGTTAATCTAAAGTTTAAAAGTCCTATTGCAAACTTTCAGTAAGTTCCGGTTACTCCATGAAGTTTAATAATTGGTATTAAAACAAGAGTGACAATTCCAAGTGTTAGTGTATAAGTATCATGTTTGTCTCCATGATTCTTGATATTCAAAGGATTGTCTTAATATCAAGGTTATCTAGGATCTGAAAGAGTTGTTTCAGAAACCATGATGTGTGGAAGATATTGTGATATCTGAAACGAAGTTTTGGTTACAACATGATAGAGTATAATATGGCAAAAGTCATGTTCTCATATTTGATGAGAATTTGCAAAAGGTTGGAGACACTTGTTGTCCTAATCCTCCAAAAGGTTTTGGATAGCAACATTATACTCATAATTCATCGTTATAAGCTAAAAGTAGTTTGATCATGGACGATTCCATGATAAGGGTGAATATTTGATGTAGGTAAAATGTTTACTACACCAAGAGATTACTAAAGAAAGGAATTTGAAAGAACACCAAACATTTGATGATGGTGATCTACTTCAAAGTGCAAGTCCAAAGACATTGGTATTTAACTATACACGCTTTGGACTATATGTCATATGTATGACTCCACTATTGATGTTGATAGATTCTTTCAAACAGAAAAGGAAATACTGAAAGAGAATCTCATAAATATATGGCAGAAAAGAAAAGACTAGAATTGTTCAGTTTAAGTATATAGATGATATACATGTTATGGCTATATTCTTTGCTTATTAAACAATGTGGTTCTTAAGTATTTGATACTGAATTTGTTGGTATGAATCGTCATACGAAACAACACAATTCATGAACCACAATGGCCTAAGTAACTAGCAAAAGAATATGTGATGATGTTCATCGAGAACAAATAAAGGGTTATTGTGTTGCTCGTTAAACATCAAAGCTTGCCTTCAAGATTTGTTTTATCAGGTATTATGAGAACAAAAGGGTTGTTCAAATAAATGCTGTAATCCATAAAAGACGGATGATTCACAAATCTCGTTGGAAAAATCACATCCATAAAACTAGTGCTAAAGATGTCGAAAGACAAATTGATTGAAAGATCACTTAGGAAGTGACATCGCCGTTTAAATTATATTGAAAGAAAACATGAAGAAACTCCATGTGGATGGAATTATAGAGTCTTTTGATTTTTGATCAAATGACGCTTGTGAAACTTTTCTAGAAATAATTAAAACTTCGTTCATAGGCCAAAAGGGAACGAATGACTAGCTTATTGGAACTTGTACATATTGTTGTACGAAGTCCATTATGTGTAGTCGAGAGCGATGGATTTCAACTTCATATGCTTTCTCCGAAAATTTGAGTGAATATATGAATATTTACTTAATAAGGATGAAGTATGAAACATTTGAAAAGTTCAAAGACTTTCAAGATGAAGTGCAAAATCATTGTAACAAGAATATAAATAGTTTATGATAAAGATCATAAAGGAAGATATTTGAGTTACAAAGTTTAGCATAATACCTAAGATTTATGGAATCGTTCCGTGGATTTGCATTTCCCGAAATACCATAAGTGTATGGAGCGTTCGAGATATGTAATTAAACCTTGTTTGACATGGTAAGATCGAAGGTGTAATTCATAAAACTGCCATTGTATTTTAAAGATTAAAAGCTTTAGAGATTATCGTTTTTCCACTGAAAAGAGCTCCATCATAATCCGTTGAAACGTCACCATATGTTATGGTTTGGGATAAAACCCAAGTTGTCCTTTCTTAAAACATTGGTATGCTATGCATAAGAAAGATGTGTGCAACCAAAGTCGGATGAACCTGTCTTTGTATAAACTGTTAAGTATTCCTCCATAAACACCGGAGACAAAAGTGTTTGTTGCTTGGAACGTCAAGTTTCTTTAAGAAGGAATTTTTCGTGAAAAGTTAAGTGGGAGGACAATAGAACTTTGATAAGATTGAAAGAAGCTTAGCTATATGTGCAGAGTTGCGCAGCGCCGAAAAGTGTTCCGGAGGCAGCAACAATGCTCATGGCTCACGTGCCTCAAAGGTTGTGATCACGGAGATCTAAGTTCCTATTAAAACAAGTAGGTCGGGTAAACAATCAAATACCAAGATTTGAGGGTTGAATCATTATTTGAGAATAATGAACCGACTACATGCAAAGAAGCGATGATGGGCCCTGACTCCGTCGAATGGCTTGAAGCCATAAAATCCGTGATAGTTCCATACATGAGAAATCAAGTTTTGAACTTGAAGGACCCTCGAGAAAGGTGTAAGACCTTACAGTTGTGTTTGGATCTATAAAGAAATAGACATGAATGGTCGACATGTTGGGAAAGAGTTCACAACAATGTTCAAAGGTTGACTATGACAAGATCTGATCTTTCATAGCGATATTTAGTCTAGACGGATTAATGCAGCAACCACTACATATAATTTGTTATATGGTAGTTGAATAAACAAAACAAGTTCTTCTAATAGAATCGTTACCTAGGACATGTGCATAACACGGTCCATAGGGTTTTGTTAATTCAAAGGATGCTAAAAGCATATGCAAACTTCAATGGTTGAAGTAAGCTTAGCGGAGTTGAAATCTTCACTATGATGAAACTGTTAAAATAGTTTAATTTCATCAGAGACAATGAAGATGCTTGCATTTGCAAGAAATTAAGTGGGAGCGCTAAGACATATTTCTAATACATCATGTGGAGGACATATTGTTGATTAGAAAAGATGTATCTTTTATTAACACATATTAAAGAATTTCATCCTGATGAAAGACTTAGGCAAAACCCAAATATTTGGCATCAATAGACGCTAATATGGTTGTGCCGAAAGTACATAGATGATGTATTGAATGAGTTCAATATAGAAACTACAAGAAAGGTTCGTGTCGCACAGAAAGGATTGAATAAGTTCAATATTAATGATATATTCAAGTGTATTGACACTTGGTAAGTGAAACAAAGATTCAAGTATAGATTGATACTTGATGTATGAAATCACAAAGAGTATTTATATCAATTATGCTGTGATATGTACAAATCCAGATATGTCCTATGCTCTAAATGATGTGAGCATATACCAGAATGATTCATAAGATGATCATCGGACAATAGTAAGGATATTCTTATGATCTTTTGGAAGAACTAAGAGTATAATATTTGTAGAAGTGACAAATAGATGGTTAGTTCATTGTAAAAGTACTACATTGATACTAGCTTTGTCACAAAGTACAAATTAAGTTTATCTCAATCTAAACTAAGGGTGGCACAATATAATGGAAAGTGAGTTCCATAATGGATTTGGATGAGTTCCAAAGTTAAGACATTGTGACAGATACTACAACAAAAGGCTAAGTATATGACTGCTATTTTAGCAGCAAAAGAGGGCATTTGTGTCAAGTAGTTTGTTATCAAACTAGGTGTAGTTCACAGTGGGATAATACTATGAAGATATATTGTGCGACAATATTATCAACATGTTTTAACCCCAAAGAGCTAAAGGTCACATCGAAGGACCAAATTTATACAAAGCCATCTCATTAGAGAATGAGTGATGCGTAGAGACGCAAAGACATGCAAGTACAAACGGACCTGGAAGTGTCAGATCCGGAGATCATTTGACCACTAGCAAATGTGTACTTACAACACCGGAAAGCCATAGGTGTTGAATACACAAAGGTTTGAAACTAGATTATTGACTCTAGTGCAAGTGGGAGACTGTTGGAGATATGCCCAAGAGGCAATAATAAAGTGGTTATTATCATATCTTCACACTTATGATAAATGTTTACATACATGCTATAATTGTATTAACCGGAAACATTAATACTTGTGTGATTTGTAAACTAAAATAAGAGTCCCTAGTAAAGCCTCTTGTTAAACTAGCTTGTTGGTTAATATATGATCATGGTTTCCTGATCATGAACATAGAGATGTTATTAACAACATGATCATATCATTAGGAGAATGATGTGATGGACATACTCCTATAGATAAGCGTAGCATAAAGATCAAGTCATTTCAATAGTTCAATTGCTATATGATTTCTGATACATAGTAACCTAATTCCTTCGACCATGAGATCATGCATATCACCTTTGCCGGATGGATGATTTTATGACATCAAACACCACACCGTAACTGGGTGGCTATAAAGGTGGCATTGAGTGTTCGGAAAGTATTGGTTGAAACACATGGATCAAGAGTGGGATTTGTCCATCCATATGACGGATAGATATACTCTGGGCCCTCTCGGTGTAATGTCATCCAATTAGCTTGCAAGCATGTGACTGGCTCACAAAGGATCACATATCACGGGAACAAGAAAAGAGTACTTATCGGTAACGAGGTTGAACTAGGTATGCAGAGATACCGACGATCATAACCTCGGATAAGTAAACTATCGTGAGACAAAGGGAAATTGGTATCGTATGTAAGTGGTTCATTCGATCGCAAAGTAATCGTAGAAATATGTGGGAGCCATATGAATTTCCAGATTCCTCTATTGGTTATTGTTCGGAGAAGAGTCTCGATCATGTCCGCATAATTCACGAACCGTAGGGAGACACACTTAAGGATTCGACGTTGTTTGAGTAGTTATGGTATGATGAGAAAGAGACCGAATGTTGTTCGGAGTCTTGGATGGGATCCGGGATATCACGAGGTGATCCGGAATGGTCCGGAGAATAAGATTCATATAAGGAAAGTCCCGTTTCGGAGTTCGGAAATGTTTCCGGTGTTTTCATCGGGAATGTTGTAGAAGGTTCCGGAATGTCCGGCACTCCGGGGGGGAGGGGTACATGAATGTGTCATTGCATATTGGAATGATTGCATCATGTACTAAGTGTTCTTGCTGTTCCAAATAAAGGATTAAATTGAATCCTAAAACATAAAAGTCAAATGGCCAGTTTGAAAGTCAAACGGCTAAAACAAGAAACTGTGGGAAACAAGCAAGAGGAGGAAAAACCGACTTGGGGAGGAGTCCCTCCTCTCCAAGCCGGCGCACCACCTAGGCCGAGTTGGGGAGGGACTCCCCTCCCTCCCCTTGGCCGCCGGCCCTCTCCACCCATAAAAGGAGGGGCAGGGCCTCCTCCTCTATACACACAAGTTCCTAGACTCTAATCTAAATCCTAGCCCTAGACTCCGGTTTAGAGCGGTTTTGGTTTAGAGCTTCTAATTGCCCTAGCCTTCAGATTAGAGCCTTCTAATTGGTGTGTCTAAACCCTAGACCACTAATAGTTCTCTCTCATACTCCACCATACTCGCTCCGGCTTAAGGCGAAGCCCTGCGGGATCTCCCCTCTACTTCCGGTACCACGCCGTTGTGCTGCCGGAATCGCGAGAAGAGTGCTACAACCTCCGCTGCCTGCTGGAACAAGGGAGAGGAAGGTCTTCGTCGAGTACCGAACGTGTTACTGACTGCGGTAGCGCTGCCGGAACGCAGCGCCGGAAGGATCGTCTATGCGATCTTGAGATCGGAAAGAGTACGAATACATCACCCACGAGAATCTGCTCTCGTTAACCGCTTTGGAATCTTCGAGGGTAAGTTATTCCATCGACTCGTTGCTACAATCTAGTAGATAGATCTTGGCTTGTTTGTTTGTATGCGATAGAAATTTTGTTTTCCATGCTACGAACCCCTACAAGATGATCCCTCATGCACATGAATATCAAGTTCTAAAGTGTTCACCCTTAGTAAGCACCGTTGCTAAAGCTTGTTGTTTCGAAGCACCACGTGATGATCAGGTGTGTTAGATTCCGCAAGTGTATACAACATGAGCAAGCCATATTTGCTCATGCGGAAGCTAAGGTTTGATCTTGACGAGCCTAGCATGTACAGACATGGTCTCGGAACACGGATCACCGAAAGGTAAAGCATGAATCATATAGTAAGATATGATGAACAAGTCGATTGTTCGCCATTAAAGCTACATTGACTCTCGTGATGATTGGTGTTGATGTGGTGGATTTGGTTCGTGTGATCACTAAAACAATGTGAGGGATATTATTTTGAGTGGGAGTTCACCTAGATTAATTTAACTATTAATTAGAACTCAATTTGTCATAAACTTAGTCTAAACTATTGCAAATATGTTGTAGATCAATGGCGGCCCCTACCATCAATTTTAATGCGTTCCTAGAGAAAGAAAAGTTGAAAAACAATGGAGGCAACTTCGCGGATTGGTTCCGCAATTTGAGGATTGTCCTCACTGCTGGTAATTTGACCTATGTGCTGGATGCACCGCTGGGTGACCCACCTGCAGCTACTGCTACCGATGAAGTAAAGAATGTTTACCTTGCTCGGAAGACTCAGTACTCCACAGTTCAGTGTGCTATCTTGTATGGTTTAGAATCGGAGCTTCAGAAAAGGTTTGAGAATTCAGACCCACATGATATTGTCCGTGATCTCAAATTGATCTTTGAGACTCACGCGGCAATTGAGAGCTATGAGGCTTCTGAAAAGTTCTTTAACTGCAAGATGGAAGAGGGAAGCTCCGTCAGTGAGCATGTGCTTAAGATGTCTGGGCACACAAACAAACTTCAAAGCTTGGGTATAGTGATTCCTAATGCTTTGGGGATTTATCGTGTCCTCCAATCACTACCACCAAGTTACAAGAACTTTGTGATGAACTACAATATGCAAAACATGAACAAGCAGTTGCCAGAACTCTTCGCCATGTTAAAATCTGCAGAAGTGGAGATCAAGAAAGAGCACCAAGTGTTGATGATCAATAAGACCACCAAATTCAAGAAAGGCAAGTCTAAGCAAAAGGGACACTTCAAGAAGGGTGGTAAGAAAGTTACCGCGCCGAAGAAGAAGACCAAGGCTGGACCTAAGCCTGATACTGAGTGTTTTTACTGCAAGGGAGAAGGTCACTAGAAGCGGAATTGCCCAAAGTACTTGGCGGATTTGAAGAACGGCAACATCAAGAAGAAAGGTATATCCGATATACATGTTATTGATGTGTATCTCACTAGTACTCATAGTAGTGCCTGGGTATTTGATACTGGTTCGGTTGCTCATATCTGTAACTCGAAACAGGTGCTGCAGAATAAACGGAAGCTAGGGAAGAACGAGGTGACGATGCGCGTGGGAAACGGATCAAAGGTTGATGTGATCGCGGTCGGCACGCTACCTCTTCATCTACCATCGGGATTAGTTTTATACTTAAATAGTTGTTTTTTGGTGCCTGCGTTAAGCATTAACATTATATCGGGATCTTGTTTATTGCGAGACGGTTACTTGTTTAAGTCCGAGAATAATGGTTGTTCGATTTATATGAGTAATATGTTTTATGCACATGCACCTTTGATAGATGGTCTATTCTTATTGAACCTCGATAGTGGAAATACACATATTAATAACATTGAAGCTAAACGTTTGAAATAGAGCGATAACTCGACCTATATGTGGCACTGTCGTCTTGGTCACATTGGAGTGAAGCGTATGAAGAAACTCCATTCCGATGGACTTCTTGAATCACTTGATTTCGAATCACTTGAAAGATGCGAAGCATTTCTGATGGGTAAAATGACTAAGACTCCATTTTCTGGTATGATGGAGCGAGCTACGGACTTATTGGAAATCATACATACCGATGTGTGTGGTCCAATGAGTATAGCATCGCGCGGTGGTTATCGTTATGTTCTTACCTTCACGGATGACTTGAGTAGATATAGGTATATATATTTCATGAAACATAAGTCCGGAACTTTCGAGAAGTTTAAGGAATTTCAAAGTGAGGTTGAGAATCAACGTAACAAGAAGATTAAATTTCTACGTTCTGATCGTGGAGGTGAATATCTAAGTTACCAGTTTGGCGAGCATTTGAAGAAATGCGGAATACTTTCACAATTGACACCGCCGGGAACACCACAGCGTAATGGTGTGTCCGAACGTCGTAATCAAACACTCTTAGATATGGTTTGTTCTATGATGTCACTTACAGATTTACCGCTATCATTTTGGGGTTATGCATTAGAAACAGCCGCATTCACTTTAAATAGGGCACCATCTAAATGCGTTGAAACAACACCGTATGAATTATGGTTTGGGAAGAAACCTAAATTGTCGTTCCTTAAAGTTTGGGGTTGCGAAGCCTATGTAAAGAAGTTACAGGCGGACAAGCTTGAACCCAAAGCGAAAAAATGCGTCTTCATAGGATACCCAAAGGAAACTATTGGGTATACCTTCTATCATAGATCCAAAGGCAAAATCTTCGTTGCCAAGAATGGATCCTTTCTAGAGAAGGAATTTCTCTCGAAAGAAATGACTGGAAGGAAAGTAGAACTCGACGAGGTTGTTGAACCTTCTCTCGAACTTGCGAGTAGCGCAGCACAGGAAGAAGTTCCTGTGGTGCCTGCACCAATAAGAGAGGAAGCTAATGATGATGATCATGAAACTTCAGTTGTAGTTGCTACAGATCCTCGCAGGTCAACGAGAACTCGTACCACTCCTGATTGGTATGATCCCGTTATGAGTGTCATGTTGGTGGACAACACCGATGACCCTGCGACATATGAGGAAGCGATGATGAGCCTAGATTCCAATAAATGGCAAGAAGCCATGAAATCCGAGATTGGATCCATGTACGAAAACCAAGTATGGACTTTGGTGGACTTACCGGATGGCCAGAAGGCTGTCGAGAACAAATGGATTTTCAAGAAGAAAACAGATGCTGATGGTAATGTTACTGTCTATAAAGCTCGACTTGTCGCAAAAGGGTTTCAACAAATTCAAGGAGTTGACTACGATGAGACTTTCTCACCTGTAGCGAAGCTAAAGTCTGTGAGGACTATGTTAGCAATCGCTGCATATTACGATTATGAGATATGGCAGATGGATGTCAAAACAGCGTTCCTCAGTGGAGACATTGATGAAGAGTTGTATATGATGCAACCCAAAGGTTTTGTCGATCCTAAAGATGCTAACAAGGTATGCAAACTTCAACGGTCCATCTATGGATTGAAGCAAGCATCCCGAAGTTGGAATCAATGTTTTGATAAAGTGATCAAAAGTTTTGGTTTTATACAAACTTATGGAGAAGCTTGTATTTACAAGAAAGTGAGTGGGAGCTCTGTAGCATTCTTAATACTATATGTAGATGACATATTGTTGATTGGGAATGATGTAGACCTTCTTAATAGTGTCAAGGAATATTTGAATAATAGTTTTTCAATGAAGGATCTTGGCGAAGCAGCTTATATATTAGGCATAAAGATTTATAGAGATAGATCGAGACGCCTAATATCATTGTCACAAAGTACATATTTGGACAAAGTTCTAAAGAGGTTTGGAATGGAAGATAGCAAGAAAGGGTTCTTGCCCATGTTGCCCAATACAACCTTGAGTAAAACTCAAAGTCCGACAACGGCAGAAGATAGAGAAAGGATGATTAAAACTCCCTATGCCTCAGCCATAGGATCTCTGATGTATGCCATGCTATGTACTAGACCCGACATTGCATATGATGTTAGTTTAACTAGCAGATATCAAAGTGATCCAGGAGTGGATCATTGGACAGCGGTCAAAAACATCATTAAGTACTTGAGAAGAACTAAGGATATGGTTCTTTCTTATGGAGGTGATGAACAACTCGTTGTTAATGGTTACACCGATGTGAAGGGAATATGCCCTGAGAGGCAATAATAAAGTGTTTATTATGTGTATTCCAAGTATATGATAGATGTTTATTTTGCATGCTATAATTGTATTGATACGGAAACGTTAATACATGTGTGTTTAATAAACAAACAGAAAGTTCCTAGTTATGCCTCTCTCATAAACTAGCTCGTTGATTAACAAGATGATCAAGGTTTCCTGATCATGGACATTGGATGTTGTTAATAACGGGATCACAACATTAGTGTAATGGTGTGATCAACATTCATCCGAAGTATAGCATTACGATCAAAGTCATTGAGTTTATATTGCTATAACAACTTACGAAGTGATCCTAATCCTTAGACCATGAGATCATGTCAATCACTAACACCGGAAGAGTTTCTTGATAACATCAAATGTCACACCGTAACAGGGTGATTATAAAGATGGATTCAGAACTAATAAAGTGTTATGTTGAGGCTCATGGATCGAGAGTGGAATTTGTTCATCCCGATGACAGATAGATATACTCTGGGCCCTCTCGGTGATATCACATTGATTAGCTTGCAAGCAAGTGATTTGATCACTAGAATGTTATATCACAGGAACGAGAAAAGAGTGCATGTCAGTAACGAGATCAAACTTGGTATGGAGATACCGATGATCGAATCTCGGACATGTAATATATCGTGAAACAAAGGGATTAAGATACTAGCGTAAAAGGTTCCGACGATCACAAGAAAGTCATCGTTGAATGTGTGGGAGTCAGTATGGGTCTCCAGATCCCGCTTCTGATTATTGATCCGAGAGGGATCTCGATCATGTCCGCATTATTCACGAACCGTAGGGTGACACACTTAAGAGACACCGACATCCAATTGGAGCAAATGTTTCATGTCGAAAGAATGAACAAGCGCAGGAATTTATTTCACTAGATACCGAAACAGGTTTTCGGGTGAAATTGCATAAAGTGGTTATGCATGTGAAATAGAATTCTAGCAAGGGGTTAATTGTGAATGTTTGTCATTAAAGTAATTGACAAAATTCTGAATAAAATAAAAGAGTTTTATTTAATGAGAGTTTGCATTAAATTTGGTGGAAATTTAATGGGAATTTGAGTGGACTTTTGAGTGGAGGGAATTTAAAGGAGATTTGTGAGTGGAGTGTCCACCCACATGAAGAGGGGAGGGCAAGGGGCAGCCCCCATGCGCCGGCCACCCCCTTGGGGTTCCCCCCCTCCTCCTATAAAAGGAGCCCCCCTCCTCACTTGTCTCTCACACCTCCTCGTGAAGGATCTCTCTCCCCCTCTAGAATTTATCCCCCATGGTCTCGGACTAGCGAGATACATGTTCCCGGTGGCTATTCGGCAAGAAAGATGTAACACCCTCAGAATCGGACCTATGCAAGTTTGAGCAAAATTCGCCAAACCCGCATAGAAGCGATTCAAAGGTGCCCACCAGGCACTTTCGTGCGGGTGGAAAACGAAGTAATAACATTACACAACAGTCCTCGATGGGACCCACAGAACAGATATATATAACAGCGACTCAAAGAGTCAAGAATACAGATATAATATACAAAGATCCAAATCACCTTGAAAATGATAGAGCGTCCGACTACGGACAAGATGCAAATGGGGCTAAGAGCCCTGAAGAATAACCAATGGCGTCCATAACCCTGCCCAGGCCAAGCCGGAAGGGTAACCCTGCTAACGGCGTCGATCTCAAACCTGCTTAAACAAAAGGGGTGCCGACAAAGGGCAGAGGAAAAAGAGGAGCGTCAGTACTGAGGCCAGTACACGGCGAGGCTAGAATTCGGCGGTCCTCGCCTACATAGTATGGTGGACTGAGCGGCGGCAGCGGCAACATGCACTGACAACCTATAGAGACTCGATACAACTGGCGGCTATCAGAGAGGGGTGAGAAAGACCTATTCGGATCCAACCTGATACTAGCATCAAACAAACCCATCCTGGCGTTTCCCCCTCGACACCGATCGAGGAAGTCAACCGAGGGACTCACACAGTTGGCAGTTTTATTTATTCAGTTATCGTTACGGCAATTACTAGTCAGGTTAAAGATAGTCGTCCTGATAAAATAAGCAGTGGGCACTTTTAATTAACCATTCCGTTATAGTTGTAACTCTTACTAATCAGATACAGATAGCATGAGATAAACCCCAAAACCCCAGCAGTTGTTGGTACTTTTATTTAGCCATTCCGTTGTAGTTGCAATACTTACTAGTCAGGTACAATGGTCGCAAGCGACAACCAAACAAGCAATTGTGGGCAGTATTAATTAGCCATTCCATTATAGTGAAGCTGATTACTAGTCATTATAAGTCAAATTTATAGCAAAAAACTTTAGTTATGCTTGTCTATGATCGAGAAACTGTGCTCCAAGTCGTCCATATCCGCGGACACGGCTTTCAGAAAGTTTTACCCGGCCGGGGTGCACCAATAGCAACACACACTCGATCAACCTCGGAAAAACCAAATCAAAACCCAACGAGGCTTTCACGACAAAGCAATCACAAGATTCAGAAATATTTCAGGGGGCCACCCCTTTGAGTAGAACCCGCAACGGAGTAGGCAAGCTCCGAGACGGCCTCAAGGTCTGCGTCAATGGCTGTGAGCGACTGGGAACCCCAAACGGGGCTTGTCGACACCGCGTAATCACTCCGCTTACCTAAACAGTACAGTGTGCAGTACCTCGCACAATCGTAAATAAAGCAGTAAAGCATGGCATAAGTACAGGATAGTAATAAAAACCTCAAACTAGTTTGTGGCCCCAAGAAATAAGACGGAATCAAGCTCTGGCTGAGGGGGGTCCCATATACCTCCCGGATGTGGATAGCGCGATAAATCAAGGAACAGGAATCAAGTACTCGGGGTCTTACGGGACACAAGTGGGCGTTCGGAAAACCAAATATTATCTATCACCCACCGATGCCTCTGCTTAATTCAATTTTAGTTGTTAAACAGAAATTAAAGTGACGATAAGTAAAGCTAGAATCATCTCCAACAACAACATGCGGCAATACATCGACAACTGTGGCATTTGTCAACACGCGACAACACTTGAGCAAGCGACTACGACACGCAAGTCCAACTGTCTACCACACAACAGGTAATAGGATGTGTCCAAGGCAATATAGGGCTGCAAGGGATATCACGGGTACGAGAACTAGAGCATCGTAACACAGATAGCAATAGATCAACAGGAGGGAATAAAGACTATAAAAGTTAGATAGGTAGAAAGGGGGAGATGCTCGCCTGAAAACATTGTTGAAGGGTTCATCCGAAGATCGGGCGAAGCTCACATCAACTCAACGGCCTTATCCGCGAAGAAGCAAAACACTAGAAGGAACACCGGGTGCAATATTTAATAAACGGCAGAAGATCGGCATGATGCATGCATGATGGATGGCATGGCAAAGTGTGATGCGATTAGGTCAAATTAAGCGGAACCGGGGTCCCGACAATTAATTAGATGGTTCAGTTGTTTAAAACCCCCGCAATTTAAATGTGGTTTCAACAAGGCAAAATAAGATACCGGTTCGCTACACAAGTTTAAATGAGGCCGATATGAGACTAGATTTGCCCGCATATGGGTCCCATATTTAATTATTAGGTGAATCGGCATAATGCCCCAAAACCGATGATATGCATGAGAGAATGACAATTCAATATGTAATCAAGTTGTTATTATGTTATAAAATAAGGTCCGAGGAAAAGGGGGTCACACATCAGAGGGGGCTCGACGATCTTGGGAATCCGGGGTTCGGGGTCGGTCTCAGGGTTCGACGGATCTGGGGTCCGGGGGTTCGGCGGAAGCGTTCTCGGATAGCGGGGGGGTAGATCTCTGGCGTCCCGGGAAGCCGGACTTGGTTCGGTGTCGGGGCGCATCGGGTTTTCCGGGTCGGTGCCGTTCTTGTCGTCGGCCAGATCTTGTCGGGTCCGGGATGAAGTACTTGTCGCGCCGGGGCCTTCGGGTCATGTCGACGGTCATGGCGTTCGGGGTGAAGCACTCGTCGTCTCCGCATCGGCGACCTTGACGTCCGGGTTCTTGACGAACTTGGCGTAACCGGGATGGGGGCTTGCCATGTCGGGAAGAAGATCTTGAAGGGTGCCGGCTTCAATTGTCGAGGGCGAACCTGTTCGGTACCGGGGGTTTTTCCGGAGATCTTGGCAGATGGTTCCTTGTCGACGGTCACGGCGACTCCGGGGAAAGGCCTTGACGTGTCATGACGACAATCTTGGATCTTGTTGTCTGAGAAGAACGCTTGGGTCGGTGCCGGTGTTTTCAGCACGCCATAGACGGAGGATACTGGCTGAGAGCAGCAAGCCCCAAACGGTTCAAAGGACCACCCAAAGCGAGGACAACACGCTGGAGGAGGCCCGCGACTCGTGCGGCCATTAGCTCGAGCGGCTTGCGGACGGTTTGCAGAGAGGCACAGGACGACGATGACGGTGGGGCAGAGACACCAGGGCCACAGAGGTCGGAGAGAGGGGCGCGAGACGCGGGCCGCTGGTGACGCGACGAGGAGGGGCAGAGCCCGCAGGGCGGCGCCGGGTACGGGAAGGGAGACCGGCAGATGGTGGCGGCCAAGGGGTGCAGGGCGAGCCGGGGAGGGGGCGTGCCCGGCGGGCGCACGGCGGCGGTCGCGGGGCGCAGGACCGGGGTGCGGCGACGGCACCTGGCCGGCGGCGAGGAGCCATGCGGGGCCGGCGGGACGCGGCCGGGCCGACGAGCAGGCGGGGCGCGCGGGCTCCGCGGCGAGGCGGCTACGCAGGCCGGGGAGGGGCTGCGCCGGGGCGGCGAAGGCGAGAGGCGGGGTTGGCGGCTGCGGAGGCCGGGGAGAGCGGTTGAGGGAGCAGCGCCGGCGGAGCCGGCGACGATTGGCGGGGCGCACGGGTCGGGGAGGGGGCGAGTCGCGCGGAGCGGCGGGACGGGCTTTGGCGGCGCCGGCGGCGCGACGGCGCGGAGGCAGAGGCGGGGCCGCGGCGAGCGGGTAGGAGGCGGCCTGGGGCGACGGTGGCCGGCGGCCTCGAGCGCGGGCGGCGGGGTGGTTGGAGAGGGGCGGCGGCGGCGAGGAGGACCGCCGGGGACGGAGGGGGCAGCTCGCGGCGAGGGTGCCGCGATGGCGAGCGCGGAGGGAGAGAGGGGAGGCGGCCCGGCGGGGTGCCGCGGCTGCCGGCGGAGGGCGGCGACTGGGCAGGCGACGGCGGCGGTGGGTGGCCGGAGCGGGGCCCGAGGGAGGCGGAGGCGTCGGTGGCTGCAAGCAGAGAGGAGAGAGAACGGGGAGGAGAGGAGCGGTGCGGGGGATGGGGCGCGCGTGGTGGGGCCAGAGTGGGGCCGGGAGCGGGCCAGGGGTGGGGTTTGACTAGGGCGGGGTAGTGCGGTGTGGGGCCCAGGGGCAGGCGACTGGGGCTGTGGGGGATGGTGGCTGAGAGAGAGAGGTGAGGAAAGAGAGAGGGGTGGGGTCTGGGCCAAGTGGCAGCTGCAGATTGGAGAGGGGGAGAAGAGAGATGAGGTGGCAGCATATTACTGGAGGGGGTGAGGTGGAGGTAGGGGTGGGTAGGATAGTGGGTGAGTTTAGGATTTAGAAGGGCAGGCAGGTTGGACCGATTTAGTTTTCTGGGGCGGTCGTTCGGGCTAAATCGGCCCGTTCGACTGCTCCGGCCAAAATAAATAAATATTTTATTTGATTTAAACGGGCCGTCTGCAAACCGATAGCGGCCAAAACAAAATATTCCGGGGACCCGGTTTTGGCGTTGGAATAAGATGGGGCGTTTTAGAAAACAAAACGGGCTTTGCGAAAATAGTTTTGGCAAACAATGCATGATGATGACGATGCAATGCACAAATTCAACGCGATTTTCTAGTAGTGGTTTTTGTGGGATGCCACAATTCGACACCACTAACAATGGATCTCGCCCTCGAGATCCGCCTCATGGTACCGGAAGGGAGGTCGGCGAACTGCTTCTTCTTGCTTCGTGTAGATCCTCGCGACACCACTAACGAGGGTTCCTTCTTCATCTTGAATCGGCGACACCACCAACAAAGGGTCGTTGTTCCTGATCGTCGAGAGAACACTCCGGAGAAACAAAGGACGAAGATAGAGGTATCAAACGATAAGGCCATCTCTAACTTCCATTAGAAGAGGGAAAAGTTACATTGATCCACCAGTTCGATGTACAGAGCGAACAGTATGAGCCGGGTAGGGTGATCAGTCCATCCCGGACCCAACTATCAACTCTATACATGGGTAGGAGAATCAGGCAACTCAACTCTCGAGATTTAGACTGATGATCTGCCTAGGCGGTATCCGGAACAAAGGGATGATGCCAGCAGGAATCGTATGAAAGACACACTGATTAGGTTTCGCGATGGTTCCATTGGCATGAACAACACGTGCTCAAGGTCGACTCCAACTTCACCAAAGCTCGTCCTTCTCATATGTTTTTCAACGACACGGATATCCAGCAAGGAACACACATGGATAAAGAGATCAAGGACAAAAGATCGAAGGAAGGGTACAACAGACAAGTTGCAGGTTGATGATCGTAGCACCTCCGTTACAAAAAGGGAGAAAGCGAAGCCCTGAAGGTACGACGGAAACCCAACCACGAGAATTCCTGGACTCGAAGAGAGAGAAGAGAGCAGATTCAAAACACGTCGAGGTAAGAGGAGAATAGCAGAGGGTAAGGAGTAAAATCAGACCTAGTCAGAACTATCCAACCGATTTTGCAAAAATAGTTTTGACACTCTACTTCGGCCGTGAGCTAGGTTATCCTACAGGCTGGACTTGTGGGGTATCGCAACTGCTGAGCTCTGATACCACTCTGTAACACCCTCAGAATCGGACCTATGCAAGTTTGAGCAAAATTCGCCAAACCCGCATAGAAGCGATTCAAAGGTGCCCACCAGGCACTTTCGTGCGGGTGGAAAACGAAGTAATAACATTACACAACAGTCCTCGATGGGACCCACAGAACAGATATATATAACAGCGACTCAAAGAGTCAAGAATACAGATATAATATACAAAGATCCAAATCACCTTGAAAATGATAGAGCGTCCGACTACGGACAAGATGCAAATGGGGCTAAGAGCCCTGAAGAATAACCAATGGCGTCCATAACCCTGCCCAGGCCAAGCCGGAAGGGTAACCCTGCTAACGGCGTCGATCTCAAACCTGCTTAAACAAAAGGGGTGCCGACAAAGGGCAGAGGAAAAAGAGGAGCGTCAGTACTGAGGCCAGTACACGGCGAGGCTAGAATTCGGCGGTCCTCGCCTACATAGGTATGGTGGACTGAGCGGCAGCGGCAACATGCACTGACAACCTATAGAGACTCGATACAACTGGCGGCTATCAGAGAGGGGTGAGAAAGACCTATTCGGATCCAACCTGATACTAGCATCAAACAAACCCATCCTGGCGTTTCCCCCTCGACACCGATCGAGGAAGTCAACCGAGGGACTCACACAGTTGGCAGTTTTATTTATTCAGTTATCGTTACGGCAATTACTAGTCAGGTTAAAGATAGTCGTCCTGATAAAATAAGCAGTGGGCACTTTTAATTAACCATTCCGTTATAGTTGTAACTCTTACTAATCAGATACAGATAGCATGAGATAAACCCCAAAACCCCAGCAGTTGTTGGTACTTTTATTTAGCCATTCCGTTGTAGTTGCAATACTTACTAGTCAGGTACAATGGTCGCAAGCGACAACCAAACAAGCAATTGTGGGCAGTATTAATTAGCCATTCCATTATAGTGAAGCTGATTACTAGTCATTATAAGTCAAATTTATAGCAATAAACTTTAGTTATGCTTGTCTATGATCGAGAAACTGTGCTCCAAGTCGTCCATATCCGCGGACACGGCTTTCAGAAAGTTTTACCCGGCCGGGGTGCACCAATAGCAACACACACTCGATCAACCTCGGAAAAACCAAATCAAAACCCAACGAGGCTTTCACGACAAAGCAATCACAAGATTCAGAAATATTTCAGGGGGCCACCCCTTTGAGTAGAACCCGCAACGGAGTAGGCAAGCTCCGAGACGGCCTCAAGGTCTGCGTCAATGGCTGTGAGCGACTGGGAACCCCAAACGGGGCTTGTCGACACCGCGTAATCACTCCGCTTACCTAAACAGTACAGTGTGCAGTACCTCGCACAATCGTAAATAAAGCAGTAAAGCATGGCATAAGTACAGGATAGTAATAAAACCTCAAACTAGTTTGTGGCCCCAAGAAATAAGACGGAATCAAGCTCTGGCTGAGGGGGGTCCCATATACCTCCCGGATGTGGATAGCGCGATAAATCAAGGAACAGGAATCAAGTACTCGGGGTCTTACGGGACACAAGTGGGCGTTCGGAAAACCAAATATTATCTATCACCCACCGATGCCTCTGCTTAATTCAATTTTAGTTGTTAAACAGAAATTAAAGTGACGATAAGTAAAGCTAGAATCATCTCCAACAACAACATGCGGCAATACATCGACAACTGTGGCATTTGTCAACACGCGACAACACTTGAGCAAGCGACTACGACACGCAAGTCCAACTGTCTACCACACAACAGGTAATAGGATGTGTCCAAGGCAATATAGGGCTGCAAGGGATATCACGGGTACGAGAACTAGAGCATCGTAACACAGATAGCAATAGATCAACAGGAGGGAATAAAGACTATAAAAGTTAGATAGGTAGAAAGGGGGAGATGCTCGCCTGAAAACATTGTTGAAGGGTTCATCCGAAGATCGGGCGAAGCTCACATCAACTCAACGGCCTTATCCGCGAAGAAGCAAAACACTAGAAGGAACACCGGGTGCAATATTTAATAAACGGCAGAAGATCGGCATGATGCATGCATGATGGATGGCATGGCAAAGTGTGATGCGATTAGGTCAAATTAAGCGGAACCGGGGTCCCGACAATTAATTAGATGGTTCAGTTGTTTAAAACCCCCGCAATTTAAATGTGGTTTCAACAAGGCAAAATAAGATACCGGTTCGCTACACAAGTTTAAATGAGGCCGATATGAGACTAGATTTGCCCGCATATGGGTCCCATATTTAATTATTAGGTGAATCGGCATAATGCCCCAAAACCGATGATATGCATGAGAGAATGACAATTCAATATGTAATCAAGTTGTTATTATGTTATAAAATAAGGTCCGAGGAAAAGGGGTCACACATCAGAGGGGGCTCGACGATCTTGGGAATCCGGGGTTCGGGGTCGGTCTCAGGGTTCGACGGATCTGGGGTCCGGGGGTTCGGCGGAAGCGTTCTCGGATAGCGGGGGGGTAGATCTTGGCGTCCCGGGAAGCCGGACTTGGTTCGGTGTCGGGGCGCATCGGGTTTTCCGGGTCGGTGCCGTTCTTGTCGTCGGCCAGATCTTGTCGGGTCCGGGATGAAGTACTTGTCGCGCCGGGGCCTTCGGGTCATGTCGACGGTCATGGCGTTCGGGGTGAAGCACTCGTCGTCTCCGCATCGGCGACCTTGACGTCCGGGTTCTTGACGAACTTGGCGTAACCGGGATGGGGGCTTGCCATGTCGGGAAGAAGATCTTGAAGGGTGCCGGCTTCAATTGTCGAGGGCGAACCTGTTCGGTACCGGGGGTTTTTCCGGAGATCTTGGCAGATGGTTCCTTGTCGACGGTCACGGCGACTCCGGGGAAAAGGCCTTGACGTGTCATGACGACAATCTTGGATCTTGTTGTCTGAGAAGAACGCTTGGGTCGGTGCCGGTGTTTTCAGCACGCCATAGACGGAGGATACTGGCTGAGAGCAGCAAGCCCCAAACGGTTCAAAGGACCACCCAAAGCGAGGACAACACGCTGGAGGAGGCCCGCGACTCGTGCGGCCATTAGCTCGAGCGGCTTGCGGACGGTTTGCAGAGAGGCACAGGACGACGATGACGGTGGGGCAGAGACACCAGGGCCACAGAGGTCGGAGAGAGGGGCGCGAGACGCGGGCCGCTGGTGACGCGACGAGGAGGGGCAGAGCCCGCAGGGCGGCGCCGGGTACGGGAAGGGAGACCGGCAGATGGTGGCGGCCAAGGGGTGCAGGGCGAGCCGGGGAGGGGGCGTGCCCGGCGGGCGCACGGCGGCGGTCGCGGGGCGCAGGACCGGGGTGCGGCGACGGCACCTGGCCGGCGGCGAGGAGCCATGCGGGGCCGGCGGGACGCGGCCGGGCCGACGAGCAGGCGGGGCGCGCGGGCTCCGCGGCGAGGCGGCTACGCAGGCCGGGGAGGGGCTGCGCCGGGGCGGCGAAGGCGAGAGGCGGGGTTGGCGGCTGCGGAGGCCGGGGAGAGCGGTTGAGGGAGCAGCGCCGGCGGAGCCGGCGACGATTGGCGGGGCGCACGGGTCGGGGAGGGGGCGAGTCGCGCGGAGCGGCGGGACGGGCTTGGCGGCGCCGGCGGCGCGACGGCGCGGAGGCAGAGGCGGGGCCGCGGCGAGCGGGTAGGAGGCGGCCTGGGGCGACGGTGGCCGGCGGCCTCGAGCGCGGGCGGCGGGGTGGTTGGAGAGGGGCGGCGGCGGCGAGGAGGACCGCCGGGGACGGAGGGGGCAGCTCGCGGCGAGGGTGCCGCGATGGCGAGCGCGGAGGGAGAGAGGGGAGGCGGCCCGGCGGGGTGCCGCGGCTGCCGGCGGAGGGGCGGCGACTGGGCAGGCGACGGCGGCGGTGGGTGGCCGGAGCGGGGCCCGAGGGAGGCGGAGGCGTCGGTGGCTGCAAGCAGAGAGGAGAGAGAACGGGGAGGAGAGGAGCGGTGCGGGGGATGGGGCGCGCGTGGTGGGGCCAGAGTGGGCCGGGAGCGGGCCAGGGGTGGGGTTTGACTAGGGCGGGGTAGTGCGGTGTGGGGCCCAGGGGCAGGCGACTGGGGCTGTGGGGGATGGTGGCTGAGAGAGAGAGGTGAGGAAAGAGAGAGGGGTGGGGTCTGGGCCAAGTGGCAGCTGCAGATTGGAGAGGGGGAAGAGAGATGAGGTGGCAGCATATTACTGGAGGGGGTGAGGTGGAGGTAGGGGTGGGTAGGATAGTGGGTGAGTTTAGGATTTAGAAGGGCAGGCAGGTTGGACCGATTTAGTTTTCTGGGGCGGTCGTTCGGGCTAAATCGGCCCGTTCGACTGCTCCGGCCAAAATAAATAAATATTTTATTTGATTTAAACGGGCCGTCTGCAAACCGATAGCGGCCAAAACAAAATATTCCGGGGACCCGGTTTTGGCGTTGGAATAAGATGGGGCGTTTTAGAAAACAAAACGGGCTTTGCGAAAATAGTTTTGGCAAACAATGCATGATGATGACGATGCAATGCACAAATTCAACGCGATTTTCTAGTAGTGGTTTTTGTGGGATGCCACAAAAGAGTTGTGCTTCCGCTGAATCGCTGGAGCGAGGAGGCGGAGGTTGCTCGGTGCCTCGAACGTGTGTGCGAGCACGGATGCGCTGCTGATTTGTGGCGCTAGGACTTCCTCTCGATCTTGAGATCGGAAAGAGATCGTCTACATCAACCACGAGTTGAACTCGTTAAGCTTTGTCGGTCTTCAAGGGTATGTTCTCTACGGATATACATCCACCCGTTGTTTGTATCTAGTAGATAGATCTTGGTATATAGTTCACATCGTAGGAAAACTTTTGTTTTCTATGCTGCGAACCCTACAGTGGTATCAGAGCCGGATCTATGCGTAGATACTTTACACGGGTAGTACACATATGAGTATATGGGCGATGATGATCATGTTGTTGCTCCTTTGTTGTAATTTTGTATATTGGTGGCATAGTGGGATGAAGCGGCCCGGACAAACTTTACATGTCCTCGCACATGAGACCTGTTCCACGCTTGACATGCAACTAGTTTGCATAAGTGGCTAGCGGGTGTCTGTCTCTCCTACTATAGTCAATATCTAATTTGCAAGCGAGTTGTCAACAATTTGATTATCCTCGTTGTGGTTCATGTTCGTAGGTAAGAACGGTTCTATCTCGAAAGCCCTAAGCCACGTAAAACTTGCAATGGATAAATTAGAGGCGTCTAGTTTAGATTGTTGCTGGGCTAGTGTTATGATATGGTAGTGTTGTAAGTAGAAGTATGAGATGATACTCTTACAACACACATAGCGTGTAAAATCCATAGACCTTGGATTTACACATATAGGTATGATAGTGATCATACCACGATGCACATGATAGATATCATCTGCGGGAACCATATAATTTCACTAATAAACATATGATGTTTGATTGCATCTTATATTGCTTGTTTAGCGCTTTGTTAGCATAATAAGATGATCCTCATTTAAATATCAAGATAAGAATGTGTTCTTCCTTTAGTATGCACCGATTATGTTTTCGTTGCTCCAAGACATCACGTGATGATCGGGTGTTCTTGGATCCACGACCATATTTTGGGTGTAAAACAGTTACACACGTGAATACTAAGGTTCTAACTTGGCGAGCCTAGCATGTACAGACATGGCCTCGAAACACGGACCAAAAGGTTAAGCATGAGTCATATTGTTGATATGATGCCCATTTGATGCTCGCCTTTGAAGCTATACCGACTCACGTGATGATCGGACTTGGTGTAGTGGATTTGGTTCATGTAATCACCAAAAAGACACGAGGGATGTCGTTTTTGAATGGGAGTTCATTCGTAATATAGATTAGTTGAACTCGATATAGCATACACTTAGTCTAAACTTTACAAATTCTGTTGTAGATGGCACCACCTGCTTTTAATTTCAATGTGTTCATGGAGAAAGAGAAACTAGCAATGAACGGTAGCAACTTTACCGAATGGGCCATGAATTTGAGGATTCTCCTCTCTACTGCACAAAATCAATATGTGCTAGAAGCGTCGTTAGGCCCCCCACCTTTTGATGATGCCCCTGACGAGGAGAAGAATGTCTATCAGACTCGTCAGGAGGACCACAACTTAGTTCATTGCGGCATATTGTATGGGCTAGAGCCGGAACTTCGAAAGCGTTTCGAAAACGGCAATGCATTTGATACAATGGGTGAGTTGAAAATGATTTTCGACACACATGCTGTTGTAGAGAGCTACAACGCTTCAGAAAAGTTCTTTAGCTGCATGATGGAAGAGCACAGCTCCGTTAGTGAGCATGTACTCAAGATGTCGGGTTACGCCGATAAGCTTGTGTCCTTGGGAATATCGATTCCCATTGACTTAGTCATCCATCGTGTTCTGCAGTCTCTGCCACCTAGCTATAAGAGCTTCGTGATGAACTATAATATGCAAGGCATGAAGAAGTCTCTCCCCGAGCTTCTGTCAATGCTTAAAACTGCAGAAGTGGAGATCAAAAAGGAACATCAAGTGTTGATGATCAATAGGAACACTGGTTTCAAGAAAGACAAGAAGGGAAAACGGAAGGGAAGTAAGGGCGACAAGCCTGTTGCCGCGCCTGAAAAGAAACCCCGAGTTGGACCTAAGTCTGATTCCGAGTGCTACTATTGTAAGGGGACTGGCCACTGGAAGCGCAACTGCCCCAAGTATCTGGCAGACAAGAAGGCTGGCAAGGCAAACAAAGGTATATATGATATACATGTTATTGATGTGTACTTGACTAGTGCTCGCAGTAGCACCTGGGTATTTCATACCGGTTCAGTTGCTAATATTTGTAACTCGAATCAGGGGTTGCGGAACAAGCGACCACTAGCAAGGGGTGAGGTCAAGATGCGTGTCGGCAATGGATCAAGCGTTGATGTGATCGCCGTCGGAACGCTTCCTCTCCACTTACCGTCGGGATTAGTTATAAACTTGAATAAATGTTATCTGGTGCCTGCACTGAGCATGAACATTGTATCTGGATCGTGTTTGATGCGAAGTGGTTATTCATTTAAATCCGAGAACAATGGTTGTTCCATTTATATGAATGAAATCTTTTATGGTCATGCACCGATGATGAATGGTTTATTTCTATTAGATCTCGATGATAATGTTACACATATTCATAATGTTGATGCTAAAAGGATTAAACTTAATGATGATATATCCGCATATATGTGGCACTGCCGTCTAGGTCATATTGGCGTTAAACGCATGAAGAAGCTCCATTCGGATGGACTTTTGGAATCACTTGATTATGAATCATTTGATACATGTGAGCCATGCCTTATGGGCAAGATGACTAGAACGACGTTTTCCGGTTCAATGGAACGGGCGACAGATTTATTGGAAATCATACATTCTGATGTATGTGGTCCAATGAGTGTGTCGGCGTGAGGTGGATATCGTTATTTTGTTACTTTCACGGATGATTTGAGTAGATACGGTTATATCTACTTGATGAAACACAAGTCTGAAACCTTTGAAAGTTCAAGGAATTTCAGAATGAAGTGGAAAATCATCGTAATAGAAAGATCAAATTTCTACGGTCCGACCGTGGAGGTGAGTATCTAAGCTACGAGTTTAGCACTCACATGAAAGAGTGTGGAATTGTTTCACAACTCACACCTGCCGGAACACCACAACGAAATGGTGTGTCGGAACGTCGTAATCGTACTTTATTAGATATGGTTCGATCTATGATGTCTCTGACGGACTTGTCGTTGTCATTTTGGGGTTATGCACTAGAAACTGCTGCATTCACTTTAAATCGGGCACCATCTAAATCCGTTAAAAAGACACCGTATGAATTGTGGTTTGGAAACAAACCTAAGCTATCATTTCTTAAAGTTTGGGGATGCGATGTTTATGTGAAGAAACTTCAACCGGATAAACTCGAACCCAAAGCGGAAAAATGCGTCTTCATAGGATACCCTAAAGAAACTATTGGGTATTCCTTCTATCACAGATCCGAGCGCAAGGTTTTTGTTGCCAAGAATGGATCCTTTCTAGAGAAAGAGTTTCTCGCGAAAGGTGTGAGTAGTCGGAAGGTAGAACTCGAAGAGGTTGTGGAACCTTCTCTTCAAAGTATTGCGAGTAGCGCAGCGCCGGAAGTTGTTCCGGAGTTGGCTCCACCTGTTGAAGAGGGAACTAATGATAATGATCATGAAACTCTGAAAGAGAGTACTACCGAACCTCGCAGGTCAAACATGTAACACCCTCAGAATCGGACCTATGCAAGTTTGAGCAAAATTCGCCAAACCCGCATAGAAACGATTCAAAGGTGCCCACCAGGCACTTTCGTGCGGGTGGAAAACGAAGTAATAACATTACACAACAGTCCTCGATGGGACCCACAGAACAGATATATATAACAGCGACTCAGAGAGTCAAGAATACAGATATAATATACAAAGGTCCAAATCACCTTGAAAACGATAGCGCGTCCAGCTACGGACAAGATGCAAATGGGGCTAAGAGCCCTGAAGAATAACCAATGGCGTCCATAACCCTGCCCAGGCCAAGCCGGAAGGGTAACCCTGCTAACGACGTCGATCTCAAAACCTGCTTAAACAAAAGGGGTGCCGACAAAGGGCAAAGGAAAAGAAGGAGCGTCAGTACTGAGGCCAGTACACGGCGAGGCTAGAATTCGGCGGTCCTCGCCTACATAGGTATGGTGGACTGAAGCGGCAGCGGCAGCATGCACTAAACAACCTATAGAGACTCGCTACAACTGGCGGCAATCAGAGAGGGGTAAGATAGACCTATTCGGATCCAACATGATACTACCATCAAACAAACCCATCCTGGCGTTTCCCCTCGAGACCAAACGAGGAAGTCAACCGAGGAACTCACACCGTTGGCAGCTTTACTTATTTGGTTATCGTTGCAGCATTTACTAGTCAGGTATTGATAATCGTCCTGATAAAGAAAGCAGTGGGCCCTTTTAGTTAATCATTCCGTTGTAGTTGCAACACTTACTAATCATATACAGATGACATGAGATAACCCAAAACCCAGCAGTTGTTGGTACTTTTATTCAGCCATTCCGTTGTAGTTGCAATACTTACTAGTCAGGTACAATGGTCGCAAGCGACGACACAAGCAAGCAATTGTTGGCAGTTTTAGTTAGCCATTCCGTTATAGTGAAGCTAATTACTAGTCATTATAAGTCAAATTTATAGCAGTAAACTTTAGTTATGCTTGTCTATGATCGAGAAACTGTGCTCCAAGTCGTCCATATCCGCGGACACGGCTTTCAGAAAGTTTTACCCGGCCGGGGTGCACCAATAGCAACACACACTCGATCAACCTCGGAAAAACCAAATCAAAACCCAACGAGGCCTTCACGACAAAGCAATCGCAAGATTCAGAAATATTTCAGGGGGCCACCCCTTTGAGTAGAACCCGCAACGGAGTAGGCAAGCTCCGAGACGGCCTCAAGGTCTGCGTCAATGGCTGTGAGCGACTGGGAACCCCAAACGGGGCTTGTCGACACCGCGTAATCACTCCGCTTACCTAAACAGTACAGTGTGCAGTACCTCGCACAATCGTAAATAAAGCAGTAAAGCATGGCATAGGTACAGGATAGTAATAAAACCTCAAACTAGTTTGTGGCCCCAAGAAATAAGACGGAATCAAGCTCTGGCTGAGGGGGGTCCCATATACCTCCCGGATGTGGATAGCGCGATAAATCAAGGAACAGGAATCAAGTACTCGGGGTCTTACGGGACACAAGTGGGCGTTCGGAAAACAAATATTATCTATCACCCACCGATGCCTCTGCTTATTCAATTTTAGTTGTTAAACAGAATTTAAAGTGACGATAAGTAAAACTAGAAACATCTCCAACAACAACATGCGGCAATACATCAGCAACTGTGGCATTTGGCGACACACATCGGCACTTGAGCAAGCAACTACGACGCGCAAGTCCAACTATCTACCAAACAGCAGGTAATAGGGTGTGTCCAAGGCAATATAGGGCTGCACGGTATATCACGGGTACGGAAGCTAAAGCATCGCAACACAGATAGCAATAGATCAACAGGAGGGAAGTAAATACTATAAAAGTAAGATAGGTAGAAAAGGGGAGATGCTCGCCTGAAAACATTGTCGAAGGTTCGACAGAAGATCGGGGCGAAGCTCACATCAACTCAACAGCCTTATCCGCGAAGAACCAAAACACTAGAAGAAACACCGGATGCAGTATTTAATACACGGCAGAAGATCGGCATGATGCATGCATGATGAATGACATGGCAAGGTGCGGTGCAATTAGGTCATATTAAGCGGAACCGGGGTCCCGACAATTATTAAGGTGGTTCGTGTTATTTAGAAACCCCGCAATTTAAATGTTGTTATAACAAGGCAAGATAAGATACCGGTTCGCTACACAAGTTTAAATGAGGCCAATATGAGACTAGATTTGCCCGCATATGGGCCCCATATTTAATTATTAGGTGAATCGGCATAAGGCCCCCAAACCACATGATAAGATGCATGCGAGTATGACAATCCAATATGCAACAAGTTGTTATTATGTTGTAAAATAGGGTTTCAGGAAGGGGTTCACACATTAGGGGTCTCGACGGTCTTGGGGTTCCGGGGATCGGGGTCGGTCTCAAGGCCCAGGGTTCGACGGAGCGGTCTCGCGGGAACGTTCTCGGTAACGGGTAGATCTTGTCGCATCGGGGTCTCGGTGTCCAGGGCGCGACGGACTTCTTCCGCGCCGATGCCGTTCTTGTCGTCGTGCCGATCTTGTCGGGTCCACGGGGTCGATCTTGTCTTCGGGGTGAAGCGCTTGTCGGCCTCGTGGCGATCTTTGCGTCCTATATTGTGGTTGTCGGGTGTCGGTGCCGGACTCGGATGTGGCGCTGATGGTCTTGCGTGGCCCGATGGTTCCATGTAGGAGATCTCCGGGTACCGTGGCGGAGTTCTCGGTTTTCGATGAAGATCTTGGCGGGGCTCCAGGTCTTCGGCTCCGTGTGGCAGATCTTGTTGATTCAAGTTGGAGACCTTGGGTGGTCGACTACGTTGCTTCATGCCGATCTTGCATTTGTTCACATCTTCCAAAGGTCTTAAGGGGTCTGAACGAAAACCACCCGAAGCCACATCGGCGAAACACAGACGAGGCAGCGGAACACGTTGACTAAACAGGTTGAGGGAGACACTGTGCTAGCAGGATCAACACAGCACAAGACCAAACAGCGAGAGGGGAGGCGATGCCGTCGACGGGATTGCCGGGCTTGCGTGGAGGGGCCTTAGAAGCGGACAGCAGAGGCTTCTGACAAGGCCGGCTCGCAGCAGGAGGCAGCGCTCGCGAGGGGTGCACAGGCCACGGGGAGGGCGGCCGGTTCCCTGGCGCAGCGACGGCCACCCGCGAGGAGGCGCACGGAAAACAGAGGCGGGGCCGACGGCGGCCGTCGCGGACTCCGCTCGAGGACGGCACGGAAGCAGTGGTTCCCAGAGCCGCGGCGAGGGGAGCTCGACGGGGCGCCGGCGCGGGGCCGCGGGCTCTGCCGGCGCGGCGGCGCGCGGGTCGACGGAAGGCCTGGCGGCGCAGGCGGCGGCCGCAGGAGGAGGGCGGTGGTGCGGGCGGCAGCGGCGACGGGGCGCCGGCGACCTGAGCGGGAGGCGGCGGAGGCGAGGTGCTCGCGAGGCGGCGCACGGGGAGGGGTGCGCGCACGGAGGCGGTGGGGTACGCCGGAGCACGCGAGGCGGAAGGCGGCGGAGGTGACGGAGGGCGCGGCGGAGGGGGCCGCAGGAGGTGGCCGCGGGAGGCGATGGTTGGCCGCGCTGCGGGCTCCGGCGAGCGTGGGGAGGGCCGGGGCCAGGCGGTGGCGACGAGGGGAGGCGAGAGCGGCGGCGGGGCGGGCTTGCGGCCGGAGAGCGGCTGGGGCGGACGGACGAGGCGGAGCGCCGGCGGAGGTCGTCTGGCGAGGCGGGGCCGGAACGCGGACCGGGGGAGGGAGCGGAGGACGGGGAAGGAGGCGCTGGGAGGTTGGGGACGCGTCCCCGACGCGTGCTGCGGGCCAGGTGGGGCCGGCTGGCGCGGTTGGGGAGCGTGCAGGCGCGCGCGGGTGGTGCCTGGGGAGGGCGGTTCTGGGGAGGTGGCGGTGGGCCCAGGCGCGGGGCTGGGAGCGCGTGGGGCTGTGGGGCCCAGCGGCGGCTCGGTGGGGGGACAGGGTGGCCTGCAGGTGGGGACAGGGAGCGGGTCCAGGGGGACGCGCTGCGCGCGTGAGAGAGCTGGGGATGGGTTGGTGGCTGAGAGGGATTGGTGGAGGGAGAGGGTGTGCTGAGGTGGCGGATGGGGATAGGTGGGGGTGATGTGGCTGGGAAGAGAGGGTAGATTTTTAGGTGGGTATAGGATTAGATGGGGTAGGCAGGTTGGACCGATTTAGTTTTCTGGGGCGGTCGTTCGGTCGGTTCGGACCGTTCGACTGCCCCTATTAAAAATAATCTTAATATTTTATTTATTTTCAAATAGCTTTGTTAACTAGTTTTAGACAAACAAAAATATCCGGGACATCCGGGGGTTTGGCGTTTAAATAAAAGACGGGGCGTTTTAGAAAACAACCCGGGTTTCCGAAATAGTTTATACAAACAATGCCTGATGATGACGATGCAATGCACAAATTCAACACGATTTTCTAGTAGTGGTTTTGCGGGATGCCACAATTCGACACCACTAACAATGGATCTCGCCCTCGAGATCCGCCTCATGGTACCGGAAGGAAGGTCGGCGATCTGCGTCTTCTCGCTTCGTGTAGATCTTCGCGACACCACTAACAAGAGGTCGTTGTCCTTGTTCGTCAAGAGAACACTCCGGATAAACAACGGACGAGGTTAAAGGTAAGGCTACCTCTAACTTCCATGGACGGGGTAAAATTGCATCGATCCACCATTCAATATACAAAGCAAATGATAAGAGTAGTGGTATGGTCGCGACTCCATCCCGCACTCAAAGCATTACCCTGTACACGAATAGACGGATTATGCAACCAACCCTCGGATTCAGACTGAAGATCTCGACAAGCGAGGTTCGGATCAAAGGAGTGATGCAGACTCTGCATCGGGTCCGGCGTAGAGGATGTCGTCGCGTCGGAAAACACCGGGAGGCACAAACAAGGAACAAAGAATGGTACCACAGACAAGGATCACTCAGGCAGCAGGAAGACCGGATGATAGAACACCGTTGACAAAGGAGGAAGTGAAACCCTAAAGATACGACGGAACCCAACCACGAGAAATCCTGGACTCGAAGAAGAAGGAGAGAGCAGATTCAAAACACGTCGAGATGAGAGGGGAACAGCAGAGGGGTAAGGAGTAAAATCAGACCTAATCAGAACTATCCAACCGATTTTTCGAAAATAGTTTTGACACTCTACTTCGGCCGTTAGCTAGGTTATCCTACAGGCTGGACTTGTGGGGTATCGCAACTGCTGAGCTCTGATACCACTCTGTAACACCCTCAGAATCGGACCTATGCAAGTTTGAGCAAAATTCGCCAAACCCGCATAGAAACGATTCAAAGGTGCCCACCAGGCACTTTCGTGCGGGTGGAAAACGAAGTAATAACATTACACAACAGTCCTCGATGGGACCCACAGAACAGATATATATAACAGCGACTCAGAGAGTCAAGAATACAGATATAATATACAAAGGTCCAAATCACCTTGAAAACGATAGCGCGTCCAGCTACGGACAAGATGCAAATGGGGCTAAGAGCCCTGAAGAATAACCAATGGCGTCCATAACCCTGCCCAGGCCAAGCCGGAAGGGTAACCCTGCTAACGACGTCGATCTCAAAACCTGCTTAAACAAAAGGGGTGCCGACAAAGGGCAAAGGAAAAGAAGGAGCGTCAGTACTGAGGCCAGTACACGGCGAGGCTAGAATTCGGCGGTCCTCGCCTACATAGGTATGGTGGACTGAAGCGGCAGCGGCAGCATGCACTAAACAACCTATAGAGACTCGCTACAACTGGCGGCAATCAGAGAGGGGTAAGATAGACCTATTCGGATCCAACATGATACTACCATCAAACAAACCCATCCTGGCGTTTCCCCCTCGAGACCAAACGAGGAAGTCAACCGAGGAACTCACACCGTTGGCAGCTTTACTTATTTGGTTATCGTTGCAGCATTTACTAGTCAGGTATTGATAATCGTCCTGATAAAGAAAGCAGTGGGCCCTTTTAGTTAATCATTCCGTTGTAGTTGCAACACTTACTAATCATATACAGATGACATGAGATAAACCCAAAACCCAGCAGTTGTTGGTACTTTTATTCAGCCATTCCGTTGTAGTTGCAATACTTACTAGTCAGGTACAATGGTCGCAAGCGACGACACAAGCAAGCAATTGTTGGCAGTTTTAGTTAGCCATTCCGTTATAGTGAAGCTAATTACTAGTCATTATAAGTCAAATTTATAGCAGTAAACTTTAGTTATGCTTGTCTATGATCGAGAAACTGTGCTCCAAGTCGTCCATATCCGCGGACACGGCTTTCAGAAAGTTTTACCCGGCCGGGGTGCACCAATAGCAACACACACTCGATCAACCTCGGAAAAACCAAATCAAAACCCAACGAGGCCTTCACGACAAAGCAATCGCAAGATTCAGAAATATTTCAGGGGGCCACCCCTTTGAGTAGAACCCGCAACGGAGTAGGCAAGCTCCGAGACGGCCTCAAGGTCTGCGTCAATGGCTGTGAGCGACTGGGAACCCCAAACGGGGCTTGTCGACACCGCGTAATCACTCCGCTTACCTAAACAGTACAGTGTGCAGTACCTCGCACAATCGTAAATAAAGCAGTAAAGCATGGCATAGGTACAGGATAGTAATAAAACCTCAAACTAGTTTGTGGCCCCAAGAAATAAGACGGAATCAAGCTCTGGCTGAGGGGGGTCCCATATACCTCCCGGATGTGGATAGCGCGATAAATCAAGGAACAGGAATCAAGTACTCGGGGTCTTACGGGACACAAGTGGGCGTTCGGAAAACAAATATTATCTATCACCCACCGATGCCTCTGCTTATTCAATTTTAGTTGTTAAACAGAATTTAAAGTGACGATAAGTAAAACTAGAAACATCTCCAACAACAACATGCGGCAATACATCAGCAACTGTGGCATTTGGCGACACACATCGGCACTTGAGCAAGCAACTACGACGCGCAAGTCCAACTATCTACCAAACAGCAGGTAATAGGGTGTGTCCAAGGCAATATAGGGCTGCACGGTATATCACGGGTACGGAAGCTAAAGCATCGCAACACAGATAGCAATAGATCAACAGGAGGGAAGTAAATACTATAAAAGTAAGATAGGTAGAAAAGGGGAGATGCTCGCCTGAAAACATTGTCGAAGGTTCGACAGAAGATCGGGGCGAAGCTCACATCAACTCAACGGCCTTATCCGCGAAGAACCAAAACACTAGAAGAAACACCGGATGCAGTATTTAATACACGGCAGAAGATCGGCATGATGCATGCATGATGAATGACATGGCAAGGTGCGGTGCAATTAGGTCATATTAAGCGGAACCGGGGTCCCGACAATTATTAAGGTGGTTCGTGTTATTTAGAAACCCCGCAATTTAAATGTTGTTATAACAAGGCAAGATAAGATACCGGTTCGCTACACAAGTTTAAATGAGGCCAATATGAGACTAGATTTGCCCGCATATGGGCCCCATATTTAATTATTAGGTGAATCGGCATAAGGCCCCCAAACCACATGATAAGATGCATGCGAGTATGACAATCCAATATGCAACAAGTTGTTATTATGTTGTAAAATAGGGTTTCAGGAAGGGGTTCACACATTAGGGGTCTCGACGGTCTTGGGGTTCCGGGGATCGGGGTCGGTCTCAAGGCCCAGGGTTCGACGGAGCGGTCTCGCGGGAACGTTCTCGGTAACGGGTAGATCTTGTCGCATCGGGGTCTCGGTGTCCAGGGCGCGACGGACTTCTTCCGCGCCGATGCCGTTCTTGTCGTCGTGCCGATCTTGTCGGGTCCACGGGGTCGATCTTGTCTTCGGGGTGAAGCGCTTGTCGGCCTCGTGGCGATCTTTGCGTCCTATATTGTGGTTGTCGGGTGTCGGTGCCGGACTCGGATGTGGCGCTGATGGTCTTGCGTGGCCCGATGGTTCCATGTAGGAGATCTCCGGGTACCGTGGCGGAGTTCTCGGTTTTCGATGAAGATCTTGGCGGGGCTCCAGGTCTTCGGCTCCGTGTGGCAGATCTTGTTGATTCAAGTTGGAGACCTTGGGTGGTCGACTACGTTGCTTCATGCCGATCTTGCATTTGTTCACATCTTCCAAAGGTCTTAAGGGGTCTGAACGAAAACCACCCGAAGCCACATCGGCGAAACACAGACGAGGCAGCGGAACACGTTGACTAAACAGGTTGAGGGAGACACTGTGCTAGCAGGATCAACACAGCACAAGACCAAACAGCGAGAGGGGAGGCGATGCCGTCGACGGGATTGCCGGGCTTGCGTGGAGGGGCCTTAGAAGCGGACAGCAGAGGCTTCTGACAAGGCCGGCTCGCAGCAGGAGGCAGCGCTCGCGAGGGGTGCACAGGCCACGGGGAGGGCGGCCGGTTCCCTGGCGCAGCGACGGCCACCCGCGAGGAGGCGCACGGAAAACAGAGGCGGGGCCGACGGCGGCCGTCGCGGACTCCGCTCGAGGACGGCACGGAAGCAGTGGTTCCCAGAGCCACGGCGAGGGGAGCTCGACGGGGCGCCGGCGCGGGGCCGCGGGCTCTGCCGGCGCGGCGGCGCGCGGGTCGACGGAAGGCCTGGCGGCGCAGGCGGCGGCCGCAGGAGGAGGGCGGTGGTGCGGGCGGCAGCGGCGACGGGGCGCCGGCGACCTGAGCGGGAGGCGGCGGAGGCGAGGTGCTCGCGGGGCGGCGCACGGGGAGGGGTGCGCGCGCGGAGGCGGTGGGGTACGCCGGAGCACGCGAGGCGGAAGGCGGCGGAGGTGACGGAGGGCGCGGCGGAGGGGGCCGCAGGAGGTGGCCGCGGGAGGCGATGGTTGGCCGCGCTGCGGGCTCCGGCGAGCGTGGGGAGGGCCGGGGCCAGGCGGTGGCGACGAGGGGAGGCGAGAGCGGCGGCGGGGCGCGGCTTGCGGCCGGAGAGCGGCTGGGGCGGACGGACGAGGCGGAGCGCCGGCGGAGGTCGTCTGGCGAGGCGGGGCCGGAACGCGGACCGGGGAAGGGAGCGGAGGACGGGGAAGGAGGCGCTGGGAGGTTGGGGACGCGTCCCCGACGCGTGCTGCGGGCCAGGTGGGGCCGGCTGGCGCGGTTGGGGAGCGTGCAGGCGCGCGCGGGTGGTGCCTGGGGAGGGCGGTTCTGGGGAGGTGGCGGTGGGCCCAGGAGCGGGGCTGGGAGCGCGTGGGGCTGTGGGGCCCAGCGGCGGCTCGGTGGGGGACAGGGTGGCCTGCAGGTGGGGACAGGGAGCGGGTCCAGGGGGACGCGCTGCGCGCGTGAGAGAGCTGGGGATGGGTTGGTGGCTGAGAGGGATTGGTGGAGGGAGAGGGTGTGCTGAGGTGGCGGATGGGGATAGGTGGGGGTGATGTGGCTGGGAAGAGAGGGTAGATTTTTAGGTGGGTATAGGATTAGATGGGGTAGGCAGGTTGGACCGATTTAGTTTTCTGGGGCGGTCGTTCGGTCGGTTCGGACCGTTCGACTGCCCCTATTAAAAATAATCTTAATATTTTATTTATTTTCAAATAGCTTTGTTAACTAGTTTTAGACAAACAAAAATATCCGGGACATCCGGGGGTTTGGCGTTTAAATAAAAGACGGGGCGTTTTAGAAAACAACCCGGGTTTCCGAAATAGTTTATACAAACAATGCCTGATGATGACGATGCAATGCACAAATTCAACGCGATTTTCTAGTAGTGGTTTTGCGGGATGCCACAAAACAGGACGCGTGCAGCTCCCGAGCTGTACGGAAATCCTGTCATGAATTTCATGGTTGATGAAAATGATGACCCTGCGACATATGAAGAAGCGATGATGAGCCCGGATTCCAACAAATGGTTAGAAGCCATGAAATCCGAGATGGAATCCATGTATGAAAATCAAGTTTAGAACTTGGTGGAATTACCTCACAACCAAAAGGCCGTGGAGAACAAATGGATTTTCAAAAGGAAAACTGATGTTGATGGTAATGTGACCGTCTATAAAGCTCGACTTGTCGCAAAGGGGTTTCGACAAATTCAAGGAGTTGACTGCGATGAGACTTTCTCTCCCGTAGCGATGCTAAAGTCAGTTAGGATTATGTTAGCAATTGCTGCATATTTCGATTATGAGATATGGCAGATGGATGTCAAAACCGCGTTTCTCAATGGTAATATTGAAGAAGAGTTGTATATGATACAACCAAAGGGTTTTGTCGATCCTAAGGATGCTAACAAGGTGTGAAAGCTTGTAACATCCCTAAATTCATATTCCAAAACTCATTCATATCATCATCATTTAGGGGTTTTCTCAAAATCATTTCAGAAACAGGAGCAATTGTGGCTCATTATTTTATGTATGAAAACCCTAGCCTTTGTGCTGCATGCTATTTAGAAAGATGTTGTTATTCATTAAAGATGATTTGAATTCAAACTTAAGTGGTCTCAAAAACTTAAGCAAAGTCTCAAAGCAAATTATGAATTAAAACAAATTCTATGCCTATTATCACACCTCATAAATGCATGGTTTTAATTTATTTTTCAAAAGACACAAGTGTTCTGAAGTGTTTAGATGTGTTTGACACTTATTTAAGAACAAGATTTATTGTACAAAAGTCCTGTAAAGCTTTGGATTCAAACAGATTTGAATTTGGGTTTGAAAACCATTTTTAGAAAAGCAATCAGAAAAAAGAAAAAGGAATAAAGATGAAAAAAAAACTAAACAGCCAGCCAATCCGGCCGACCCAGCCCAACACGGCCCAGCTAGCCTAGCAGCTCCCACCCCCGCGAATCGTTTTCTTTCACCCGCTCTCGCACCCACCTGCTCACTGACAGAAGGGACCCACTCCCTTTTCCCTCTATCGCTGACAACCGCGGCCCACTCAAGTGTCGTCGTCTCCACCCCCACGACCTGTTCATCCCCAAAATTGACGCGGTCGTTTCCTGTTGATTGCGCAGCTTAAATTCGGGTTAAGGAACGAGTAATTCTCGCTCACGACCAGGCTACTTAAACCCCCTCTGTCCCCTCTCCCTTCTCCCTCAAACCCCGAACCCAGAGCGCCACCAGGGTGCGTGCATTGCTCCTTGTAACCCCGCCGTCTCCGACGAGCTGCAGCCACGATTCCGGCCACCTCCGACCACCCCTCTGCCTCTGCTTCACACGAACAGACTCTACTTGACCTCACGCATCACCCAGTACCCCTGGTTCGCCCGCGCGTGACCCAGAACATTGGCAACGCAAACGACTGAGCGCCACCGTCTTCAGCATCAACTCCGACGAGCTCCAGTGGTAAGTCCAGACCGCCCCAAACCTTCCCCTTCACGCACGCATCTTCGCCGTGATCTTCTGCATCTGACCACATCCTCCGTTTGCCTCCTAGTGATCCACAACGTCGCCTTCGACCTCGAGCAGAACCACCGTTGCCAGATCCAACTCCGACGAGGAATCCACCGCAACCCTGAGCGCCCCTTGCCGAGCTGTCCACAAGTTGAGCATCCCCACGTCCTTGCGGTCTCGGTGAGTACCTTCCCTATCCTCCTAGCGACCTGTATCGCCGGCGCCGCCACCGTCTGACCGTCGCCGCCGCGCGCAGCCGTTAAGCGCCGCCAGATTTTGGCTTGATGATTTAGACCGTTGGATCTGTATCGTAGGGCTAGGATAGAATTTTAAACGAAGGGGTATGCGCGCGTCTGAGCCGTCAGATCCCACTTAGATCCTGCGGTCCGCAGCGCTCGATCCAACCGAATCGGTACGCGCCAGTAGCTTAGCGACACGTGTCTAGGGTGAATTCAAAAACAGAAATTCGAATCAGATCTAGATCCAAACTTCAAACTGCTATAACTTTTGAATGCCACGTTAGAATTTTGCAAACCTTATACCGTTGGATTCAGTGAATTAAGGCCTTTCTGTTTATGCAAAGTGTTTAACAAATAGTAACCATTAGAATGACTTTATTTGTAGAAACATGTTTAAGGCTATTTTGAGTATGGATTTAGTTTAGTAATTTGTTTTAGGGATAAATAAGTTTAGTTGGCAAACTTGTGACTTGTTAAGTTTTTGTAAACATGCACATGCTTGGTAGAGTTTTCAAAATCACCACTTAGTAAATTCTTGCATGCATGCATTCATATTATTTTTGATTGTATATAATTGTGTGTAATTGTGTGCTACAAATTTTGTGTAGATTTTGCTAGTGACTGTGATTGTGAGGAGTGTTACTCTCCACATTACCAAGGCAAGTGATATTTCATGAATATCCCATTCCTATATTTTATACTAGCATTAGATATTTTGCTAAGACATGCATGCTACTTTTGTCAAATGATATGTTGGGAAATCCTATGTAGTTTAGAATGGTAGAATTGCTAAGGAATTTTCCTAAGTTAAGTTGCCTTGCCATGCTTAGCTTAGCTATTAGCAAACAAGGGTGGGTATAATCTATTCATGCTATAATGACTATATTTCTAAGTCATGAGACTAAAAGTTTTCTTAATAAAACCACTAAGTCAATGAATCCCCTGGGTGGAATGGAAGGATTGGTTTATGTTGAGTGGTTACACAAGGCCATGGACTTGGGTTGTGTATCTCACTTGTGGTATGCCACCCAGGCACAAAGGGATTTGGAGGCCAAGTGTTGAGAAAGCTTACAGTGCAACCACTTGGCAATATGGGCTCTGCCTTGATCATATAGGTTGCTAGAACTTAGTCACTTGGACGGTTGGTGGTAGTGGGAATGATAGGTTGGAGCGCGTCCATTTGACTAAGGAAAGGCTTCTGAAAGGTCCTGTCTTGGGAAACCAAGTCTGGTGGGGAAAGTGCACAACCTCTGCAGATGGAAAATCTAAGTACTTAGCCATGTCCATGGCAATGGACAATTTGAGCATCAAGACATGGAAGCTACAAGAATCTCATCACTCCAATTTTCTAAGTAAAACTTGTGGGTGAACAAGGGTGAAGGACCCCAATGTCTATTGGTGGTTTCTTGGGAAGTTTTTGACAAATAAAAACTTAGTGATTTCAACTAATAGGAAAACCTATTTTCAAGCAAAGCAAGCCAAGCTACACTTAGACAAAATGCATATAGTAATTTAGTCCACTTAAAATTTACTAAGGTATCACTTGCCAATACTATTCCAAAGTATTGACCCTCTATGGCTGTAACTTGTGATGTTGCAGGTTACTCCGATGATGAGTAGGAGTCATGAGTCTACACTCAACATGCTTTCCTGTGGCACATGAAGATGAGGACTTGTGTTTATTTACTTATTCCATAAACTCTTGTATTAGGCCTTTGTCCCTGAGTTGTAGAAGACTATGTTTTATCTCTGGAATGAATGAAATAAATGACCTTTGTATCTGTGTACTTCATCTTAAACTGTGGATGCTAGCAATGATCCAGGGACTAGCATTGCAATCACAGGGATCCTTTTTCCTTTACAAAGGAGGGGTCTAACAGATTGTATCAGAGCACTGTGTTGCCTGTAGGATTATGACCCTAGGATTGGAAAACCACTAAGGAAATTTTTTCAACTACTTCTACACTTGTCTATTCTTCTCGTAAAACTTTTCTAATCTTCTCATTCTCATCTCCATTTGTAGATGAACTCCATCAACGAAGCCGTGAAGAAAGGGCCACTCATGACCATGACCTTGGAGTGTGAAACTGAGTTTCCCAAAATTCTCAAGGATCTCATGGTGACAATGGAAGCACATGGTGCAGCTGTTTACAAAGGCTTTCCAGTGATGGATGAAGGAGTGGAGTATTGGTGGGTGCACCTTCACTTGTACAAAAACAAGGAAGACAACCACAAAGAAAGGGGATTATGCATGTACACCAACACTGTGATGCACACCACATTCTTTGAATCAGCCAGAGAAGCAGCTTGGAGGACTATCAAAGAACTTAGTGCTAGAGTCAAGTGCAGAATGCTCAACCTCCAAAAAGACTTAGAGAAAGAGAAGGAGCTTACCGAAGAGTTGGAAGCCACCACCCAAGAATTAAGGGGAGATATTATAGACTTAGTGATGGAATCAAGTGAACAAGATAGGTGGATTGCCTCTAGGAACATTGTGTTTGCTAATAGATCCAGTGAGATAGGATTGTAAAGGCACTCCATTAGTTGGACCACCACTTATCACCTTATTTTCCAAAATGATACCTTAAATAAGATTGGACCTTGATTGATGTAATGGATTCATGTATGCATGACTTGTGTGATTTTGTGTTCCAAGGATGTGTATGAGATGTTGTCTTAGTTTACCTTATAAAATGTTGTTCTAACTTTTCTATCTTGTAAAGAGATGCCTATTACCATCAGCACTGTTGAGGAGTTCCAGATTACCCGTTTTGGTCCTCGTATCGTTGAGCTTACTACTTTGCTCGATCTCCCTCTTCCCACCATCATGGTGCACCCACTCACCAAGTTCGAGAGGAAGGACCTCTGGGGCTTCAAGGTGAACCAGCCCGGACGTCAGACAGAGCCTACTACGGAGGCCATAGTTTTCAAGCTGATGCACGACGACAGGGAGAGAGGCATGGAGGTAGTCATGCAGGACCTGATAGGACGACTGTTAGGCCGTCACTCCCGACAGGTTAGAGGCACCCACTTTCACGTCTTCGGAAGACGTCATGATGATGGAGATTCCATCGACTTTGAGGATGACTCGAGGGACGCAGCAGAGCCGATACGCCTCTATCTCGAGGACTTAGAGTCTCTCATCAGGCACGTGGACACGGACAGGACCAACGTCATGCTCAACAATGATGAGCTCCAGGTGCAGCTTCGCGAGAAGGACAAGCTTTTCGCACAGCAGGACGAGATGTCCAAGGAAATGGAGACGAAGTTCGAGGCCCAGGACTGTAAGTTCAAGAGTCAGGAGAAACGCGTTCAGGATAGGAACAAGAAGATCCGGGATATGACCGAGGAACTGAAGTCCAAGGATTTCGAGCTAGAGCAGCAGCAGATGGTGATCGAGAGGCTTCGCTCCCAGAAGAGGGATCTCAAGGCCAAGATCGATTCCTTGACCACTACGATTGAGGAGAATAAGACCGCGATGGAGAACGCAGGTCTTACCTTCGTCGAAGAGGAGATTGATGCTGATGAGTAGACTTGACTACTCGTTTATATTTCATTATCGTACTTGTTATTCTTGAACTTGTTATTGGACCATCCGACATGTGGATGGCTTGCCACTTGTGTGTTTTACTTCGTGAACTTATTATGTGGTTGTTGAACTTTTATTCTTATGTTGCTTGCTATGTGTTTGCTTGTGATGTAATGTGCATAAAACATCTACGGGTATCTCATTCTTATCTCTATTTGAACAAACCACAGATGCCTCCCCGTCGCGCAAACCCCAACCCCAACAACATCACTCCAGAAATGCAACAGATGATGAATGCTCAAACACAGCTTATGCAGATGATGACAACATTCATCCAAAACCAGAATAACAACAACAACAACCCCAATAACAATAACAACAACAACCCTCCGGGTTTTGATATGCTCACATGATTTCTGCGTTTGAGGCCAGCTAAGTTTTCGGGGACAACTGATCCCATGGTAGCCAATGATTGGCTACGTTCTGTGAACAAGGACTTAGTGACCGTGGGCTGCACGGATGCTGAAAAGTTCAGGTTCGCAGCGCATCTGTTGGAAGGACCAGCCGCCACATGGTGGGACAACTTCCAAATCACCACTCCTTTGGATGAGGTGACTTGGGCTATCTTTGAAGATGGCTTTCGCACTGCTCACATATCATCAGGAATGATGAGCCTGAAAAAGAAGGAGTTTCACAACCTGAAGCAGCGCCACCGAAGCGTGGCTGAGTATATAGAAGAGTTCAACAATCTGGCGCGCTATGCACCGGATGAGGTTGACACAGATGCGAAAAGGAGGGAAAAATTTCTGGAAGGCTTGAATGATGAGTTAAACTTATAGTTGTCTGTGGCTTATGTTCCAACTTATCAGTCTCTGTGTGACAAGGCTGCTATTTTGGAAAGTAAAATGAAGCAAGTCAAGAGTAGGAAGAGGAAACACTCCGACAAACACAGCTCGGGGTCGTCTCACAAACAATCTCACTATGATGACAGTGGAAACTCAGGATCCCATAAGCATGGGAAATTCAAAAAGCACCACAACCACAACCGTCATGACAACAAGCATCACCGCAGTCATGACAACGATAAGTACAAGAACCACAAGAGTGGACATAAGAGCCACCACAGTGGGAATGGTAGTGGAAGTGGAAGTCAGCCTGCTAAAAAGGACATCAGTCAGGTTGAGTGCTTAAAATGCAAGAAGCTGGGGCATTATGCTAATGAGTGCCCTGAGAAGAAAGTTGAAAGACCTAACAAGCCCAATCCTTTTCAGAAAGGACAGATTAACCACATCAATGTGGAGGAGGTCTATGAGGAGCCTGATGCTGTTGCTGGTAAGTTCAGACTCAATTCCATTCCAGCATTTGTACTCTTTGATACTGGTGTATCTCATTCATTCATATCAAAAGCATTTGTTGATAGAAATGGGTTTGCATCTGAAAACATTGGGTGTCCAATAAAAGTTAGTTCTCCGGGTGGAGATATGATAGTAAGTCTTGGATGCCGGGATCTTGTCATAGAGTTTGGAAAGCATAAGTTTCCAGTGAGCCTGATAATCCTAGATTCCCAAGGACTAGACGTAATATTGGGGATGGATTGGATGGCTAAGTATGAAGGAGTACTAGATTGTGCTAATCGTACTGTTGCACTCACAACCCCAGAAGGAAAAAGAATAAAATTCAGGTCAAACTTTGAATCCAAAGGAAGTAAGCTGAATTCTCTTAAGGGGGTTAGCATGGATAGTGTGCCAATTTTATGTGAGTATCCGGATGTGTTTCCGGAAGAGTTGCCAGGAATGCCACCAGATAGAGATGTGGAATTTCTGATAGATTTGGTACCAGGTTCTGGACCAATAGCAAAGAGACCGTACAAAATGTCAGTTGATGAACTGAAGGAACTCAAGAAACAACTAGGAGAACAATTGCAGAAAGGATTTATTCAACCAAGTTATTCATCTTGGGGAGCCCCAGTATTGTTCGTGGAGAAGAAAGATAGAAGCCAAAGGTTATGCATAGATTACCGTTCATTCAATGAGGTAACTATCAAGAACAAATATGCTTTGCCAAGAATAAATGACTTGTTTGATCAACTAGAAGGAGCCTGTGTGTTCTCAAAAATTGATCTCCGGTCAGGCTATTTTCAACTTAAGATAAGAGAGCAAGACATACCCAAGACAACATTCACCACAAGGTATGGATTGTATGAGTATACTGTGATGCCTTTTGGCTTAACCAATGCTCCAGCATACTTCATGAATATGATGAACAAGGTGTTCATGGAATTCCTTGACAAGTTTGTGGTTGTTTTCATCGATGACATCTTAGTCTACTCCAAGAGCAAGGAAGAACATGAAAGACACTTACGCTTGATACTTGAGAAACTGAGGGAACATAAGCTTTACGCCAAATTCAGCAAGTGCGAGTTCTGGTTAGAGGAAGTTGGTTTTCTTGGTCACGTTATGACAAAGGATGGTGTAGCAGTTGATCCTGCTAAAGTTTCAGCTGTGACTGAATGGGAATCTCCTAAGAACGTAAAAGAGGTTCGTAGTTTCCTTGGCTTAGCAGGTTACTACAAAAGGTTTATTGAAAATTTCTCAAAGGTTGCTAAGCCAATGACAGAATTGCTAAAGAAAGACAAGAAGTTTGCTTGGTCTGAAGGTTGTGAAGTCAGCTTTCAAGAATTGAAGAAGAGACTTGTAACAGCACCAGTTCTATGTCTGCCAGATTTGGAAAAGGATTTCCAAGTATATTGTGATGCGTCTCATCAAGGTTTGGGTGCCGTACTTATGCAAGACGGTAAGGTTGTGGCCTATGCCTCGAGACAACTCAAAACTCATGAAGTAAACTATCCCACTCATGATTTGGAGTTAGCCTCTGTCGTCCATGCGCTCAAAACATGGAGACATTACCTTTTGGGTAAGCGTTGTGAAGTGTTTACGGACCACAAAAGTTTGAAGTATATCTTCACCCAAAAGGAAATCAATATGAGACAAAGAAGATGGTTAGAGCTTATGAAGGATTATGACCTGAGTTTGCAATACCACCCCGGTAAAGCAAATGTTGTAGCAGATGCTCTAAGTCTTAAGGTGTTTGTAAATGGCCTTACCAAAGGAGAATTGTCAGATGATTTGTGTAAGCAATTTAAAGAACTCATATTGGAAATTGTGCCTGAAGGAAATCTTATGTCTTTGGATGTTCAACCCACTTTGTTGGACAAGATCCGAGAAGCTCAGAAGACCGATCAAGGAAAATATTGGCCAAGGGAAAGCTAAGAATTTCCATGAAGACGAACAGGGTACGTTATGGCATGGGAAACGTATCTGTGTTCCACAAGACCCGGAGTTGCGGAAACTGATTTTACAGGAAGCCCACAACTCTCCGTATTCTATTCACCCGGGTAACACCAAAATGTACATGGACATGAAGGAAAGATTTTGGTGGAACAATCTCAAGAGAGGCATCGCCGAACATATTGCTTTGTGTGATGTGTGTAGTAGAGTAAAGGCGGAACATCATAAACCAGCCGGTTGCTTCAACCACTACCTATCCCTGATTGGAAATGGGACAAAATTGGTATGGATTTCATCACCAAATTACCAAGGACCAGATCAGGATATGATTCCATATGGGTAGTAGTGGATCGCCTAACTAAAGTGGCACATTTCATACTCGTGAAGACAACCTATACAAGTGCCAAGTTAGCTAAAATCTACATGAGTAGAATTGTATGCCTTCACGGTGTGCCTAAGAGTATTGTATCCGATAGGGGAACCCAATTCACCTCCCATTTTTGGAGACAGTTACATGAGTCATTGGGAACGAGGTTGGAATTCAGTACTGCTTTTCATCCTCAAACTGATGGACAAACAGAAAGGACTAACCAAATCCTTGAAGATATGTTTAGGGCATGTGCCCTAGACTATGGAGCAAGTTGGGATGAAAGTCTGCCTTATGCAGAATTTTCTTATAACAACAGCTATCAAGCCAGCATTGAGATGGCACCGTTCGAGTTTCTCTATGGAAGGAAGTGTACCACCCCATTGCTATGGAATGAAGTGGGATAAAGGAGTTTATTTGGACCTGATCTTATCAAAGACGCCGAAGAGAAAGTCAAATTGGTTAAGGACAGGTTGAAGATAGCACAGTCCCGACAGAAAAGCTACGCGGATTCTAAACGTAGAGAAGTCACATATGAAGTTGGGGATAGAGCTTACCTTAGAGTGTCACCACTTCGTGGAGTAAAAAGATTTGGAGTCAAAGGAAAGTTGGCACCGAGATACGTTGGGCCATTCAAAATTTTAAGCCGCAAGGGGGAAGTGGCATTTGAAGTCGAATTGCCAGAATCTCTGTCAGTTGTCCATAATGTGTTTCATGTGAGTCAGCTTAAGAAATGTCACCCAGAAATGGAAGAGTCTTCTTTGAAGGATACCATACCCTTGGAAGAAGTTCAACTAGAAAGTGATCTCACCTATGAGGAAAAGCCTGTCAAGATTCTTGACACCGCAGAAAGGATCACAAGGACAAAAACTATCAAGTTTTGCAAAGTACAATGGAATCATCACTCCGAAGAGGAAGCAACATGGGAAAGAGAAGATGATCTTCGGAAAGACCACCCTCACCTATTTGCGAGCCAATCCGAATCTCGAGGGAGAGATTCATCTTAAGGGGGTTAGATTTGTAACATCCCTAAATTCATATTCCAAAACTCATTCATATCATCATCATTTAGGGCTTTTCTCAAAATCATTTCAGAAACAGGAGCAATTGTGGCTCATTATTTTATGTATGAAAACCCTAGCCTTTGTGTTGCATGCTATTTAGAAAGATGTTGTTATTCATTCAAGATGATTTGAATTCAAACTTAAGTGGTCTCAAAAACTTAAGCAAAGTCTCAAAGCAAATTATGAATTAAAACAAATTCAATGCCTATTATCACACCTCATAAAGGCATGGTTTTAATTTATTTTTCAAAAGACCCAAGTGTTCTGAAGTGTTCATATGTGTTTGACACTTATTTAAGAACAAGATTTATTGTACAAAAGTCCTGTAAAGCTTTGGATTCAAACAAATTTGAATTTGGGTTTGAAAATCATTTTTAGAAAAGCAATCAGAAAAAGAAAAAGGAATAAAGATGAAAAAAAACTAAACAGCCAGCCAATCCGACCGACCCAACCCAACACGGCCCAGCTAGCCCAGCAGCTCCCACCCCCGCGAATCGTTTTCTTTCACCCGCTCTCGCACCCACCAGCTCATTGACAGAAGGGACTCACTCCCTTTTCCCTCTATCGCTGACAACCGCGGCCCACTCAAGTGTCGTCGTCTCCACCCCCACGACCTGTTCATCCCCAAAATTGACGCGGCAGTTTCCTGTTGATTGCACAACTTAAATTCGCGTTAAGGCACGAGTAATTCTCGCTCACGACCAGGCTACTTAAACCCCCTCTGCCCCCTCTCCCTTCTCCCTCAAACCCCGAACCCAGAGCGCCACCAGGCTGCGTGCATTGCTCCCTGTAACCCCGTCGTCTCCGACGAGCTGCAACCACGATTCTGGCCACCTCCGACCACCCCTCTGCCTCTGCTTCACACGAACAGACTCCACTTGACCTCACGCATCACCCAGTACCCCTGGTTCGCCCGCGCGTGACCCAGAACGTTGGCAACGCAAACGACTGAGCGCCACCGTCTTCAGCATCAACTCCGACGAGCTCCAGTGGTAAGTCCAGACCGCCCCAAACCTTCCCCTTCACGCACGCATCCTCGCCGTGATCTTCTGCATCTGACCACATCCTCCGTTTGCCTCCTAGTGATCCACAACGTCGCCTTCGACCTCGAGCAGAACCACCGTTGCCAGATCCAACTCCGACAAGGAATCCACCGCAACCCTGAGCGCCCCTTGCCGAGCTGTCCACAAGTTGAGCATCCCCACGTCCTTGCGGTCTCGGTGAGTACCTTCCCTATCCTCCTAGCGACCTGTATCGCCGGCGCCGCCACCGTCTGACTGTCGCCGCCGCGCGCAGCCGTTAAGCGCCGCCAGATTTTGGCTTGATGATTTAGACCGTTGGATCTGTATCGTAGGGCTAGGCTAGAATTTTAAATGAAGGGGTATGCGCGCGTCTGAACCGCCAGATCCCACTTAGATCCTGCGGTCCGCAGCGCTCGATCCAACCGAATCGGTACACGCCAGTAGCTTAGCGACACGTGTCTAGGGTGAATTCAAAAACAGAAATTCGAATCAGATCTAGATCCAAACTTCAAACTTCTATAACTTTTGAATGCCACGTTAGAATTTTGCAAACCTTATACCGTTGGATTCAGTGAATTAAGGCCTTTCTGTTTATGCAAAGTGTTTAACAAATAGTAACCATTAGAATGACTTTATTTGTAGAAACATGTTTAAGGCTATTTTGAGTATGGATTTAGTTTAGTAATTTGTTTTAGGGATAAATAAGTTTAGTTGGCAAACTTGTGACTTGTTAAGTTTTTGTAAACATGCACATGCTTGGTAGAGTTTTCAAAATCACCACTTAGTAAATTCTTGCATGCATGCATTCATATTATTTTTGATTGTATATAATTGTGTGTAATTGTGTGCTACAAATTTTGTGTAGATTTTGCTAGTGACTGTGATTGTGAGGAGTGTTACTCTCCACATTACCAAGGCAAGTGATATTTCATGAATATCCCATTCCTATATTTTATACTAGCATTAGATATTTTGCTAAGACATGCATGCTACTTTTGTCAAATGATATGTTGGGAAATCCTATGTAGTTTAGAATGGTAGAATTGCTAAGGAATTTTCCTAAGTTAAGTTGCCTTGCCATGCTTAGATTAGCTATTAGCAAACAAGGGTGGGTATAATCTATTCATGCTATAATGACTATATTTCTAAGTCATGAGACTAAAAGTTTTCTTAATAAAACCACTAAGTCAATGAATCCCCTGGGTGGAATGGAAGGATTGGTTTATGTTGAGTGGTTACACAAGGCCATGGACTTGGGTTGTGTATCTCACTTGTGGTATGCCACCCAGGCACAAAGGGATTTGGAGGCCAAGTGTTGAGAAAGCTTACAGTGCAACCACTTGGCAATATGGGCTCTGCCTTGATCATATAGGTTGCTAGAACTTAGTCACTTGGACAGTTGGTGGTAGTGGGAATGATAGGTTGGAGCGCGTCCATTTGACTAAGGAAAGGCTTCTGAAAGGTCCTGTCTTGGGAAACCAAGTCTGGTGGGGAAAGTGCACAACCTCTGCAGATGGAAAATCTAAGTACTTAGCCATGTCCATGGCAATGGACAATTTGAGCATCAAGACATGGAACCTACAAGAATCTCATCACTCCAATTTTCTAAGTAAAACTTGTGGGTGAACAAGGGTGAAGGACCCCAATGTCTATTGGTGGTTTCTTGGGAAGTTTTTGACAAAGAAAAACTTAGTGATTTCAACTAATAGGAAAACCTATTTTCAAGCAAAGCAAGCCAAGCTACACTTAGCCAAAATGCATATAGTAATTTAGTCCACTTAAAATTTACTAAGGTATCACTTGCCAATACTATTCCAAAGTATTGACCCTCTGTGGCTGTAACTTGTGATGTTGCAGGTTACTCCGATGATGAGTAGGAGTCGTCTACACTCAACATGCTTGCCTGTGGCACATGAAGATGAGGACTTGTGTTTATTTACTTATTCCATAAACTCTTGTATTAGGCCTTTGGCCCTGAGTTGTAAAAGACTATGTTTTTTCTCTGGAATGAATGTAATAAATGACCTTTGTATCTGTGTACTTCATCTTAAACTGTGGATGCTAGCAATGATCCAGGGACTAGCATTGCAATCACAGGGATCCTTTTTCCTTTACAAAGGAGGGGTCTAACAAAGCTTCAGCGATCCATCTATGGATTGAAGCAAGCATCACGAAGTTGGCCTAGAGGGGGGGTGAATAGGCGATTAAAACTTTTCCTAGAGTGGCTCAACAAGGGCGGAATAAAACTAGTGTTTACTTTGTTAAGCACAACCTAGAACAACTAAGGTTCACCTATGTGCACCAACAACTTATGCTAAGCAATACAAGCAATCAAAGTGATAGCAAGATATATATTACTTCAAGCACGAAGGCTATCACAATATAAAGTGCATAAGTAAAAGCTCGGGTATAGAGATAACCGAGGCACGCGGGGACGATGATATTTTACCGAGTTCCTCCCAACATGGAGTACGTCTCATTTGGAGAGGGGGTGGTATCAAACCACCAACGCCACAAAAGGCCTCCCTTATTCTCCGATGAATCTCACCCCAATGGGATCGATTCACACTTCCACTATCGGTGCACTTGTCGGTGGCAACCGAAACCTCTCACAAGGTTGGGGCACAACTCCACAACTTAATTGGAGGCTCCCAACAAACGCCACAAAAGGCCTCAACAAATGCCACCAAGGCTAAAATGCCACCAAGGCCACAAAACCGTCTAGGGTTCCAAGAACCCAAGAGGGACAAGCTCCAATGAGCAATTCAAACCAAATCCTCCAAAAAGAACCCAAACCGATGCAACAAATGCAAATGGAAAGAACACCACAAAGATGGTCAAATCCCTCACTCTCAAGTTCCAACAAAGCTACCAAAGCTATTGGGGGAACAAGAGAGGAGAAATCAAAGAGAGACACAAAATCCCCCAAAATCTAGATCCCCAAAGATACACTCACAAAGAGATGTTTTAGTTTGGTCAAAACGTAGATCTAGATCTCCTCCAACAACCCCTCAAATATATGCAAGAATCAATAGAGGGGTGTGTAGAAATCAAGCTTAAGGAGTAGAGAAAATGGGGGCAAAGCTTGGGCAAGAAAAGGAGGAAGAAGTAACCCTAAATGAAAATGGGGCAAAGCTATTTGAAGAGAGGGGCTGATTCTGCCCGTTGGGGCAATTTTTCTGGATGGAACGGTACTACCGGACCGAACACAGACATACAGCGAGCGAGACAGAGAGAGAAAGCAGCAGCAGCGCATCAGCTAGCAGATGTGGCAGCAGCGGGCGGGTGGGGCAGCTGGGGGCCACCGCGGAGCAGTGCAGCGCCAGCAGCAGCTAGCAGCGCAGGGCCCCGCGGCTGCATGCGCGCAGTGCAGTGAACAGCAACAGCGCTGCACAGCAGTGCAAGCAAATGCGGCAGCAGCAGCAGGGCATGCGCGCGCCATATAGCGGGCCCAGCAGGCGAGCAGTAGCACAGCGGCAGGCGCAGCGCCAGCTAGCAGCGGGCGAGGCACACGGCGCGGCGGGCCCAGTGCGCAGCGAGCTGTAGGCGCGCGGGTCACGAGCGCACGAGTGAGAGAGCAAGGCAGCAGCAGCATCGGCCGAGCCAGCGCATGCGCGCAGCGAGCGGGCGCGCCAGGGAGTGGGTCAGACGCGGCAGAGTGCGGGACGCAAGCGAGCACGCGCGCGCAGCGAGGCCTGCTCGTGGGAACCGGCGGCAGCGAGGTCAACGGGCAGATCTGGATCTAGGAAAAGATGCAAATAAACTCGGGAAAAGTTTCTGGACCGACCGGTACTACCGGGCTGGCCAGTAGTACCGGATCTGGATACCTAGCGAGACAGAATAAAAACGGGTCGTTTTCAGGCCTGGGCGGCAGTACCGGCCCGTCCAGGCGGTACTACCGCTCGGCGGGGAAAACAGACTAACATGCAAATATTCAAACGGCTATAACTTTTGACTGGAAGCTTCGATTGACCCGATTCAAATTGCGTTGGATAGAGGGGACAAGGGATTCCCAATAAAAAGTGGAAATATTAATTATCACCAAGTGAGAAAGTATCAAGTAGAATAATGTGATATACCTCACTTGGTGAGAAACCGAAAAGCCGCATAAATCAAAATCGCAACAAGATATATATGGGAGATCCGATTTTGATGAACAAGAGCTTGTTATGGAGATTACCACAAGCTCTATATCCTCACATGGATAAGACCAAATAACAACCAAATACGATGATGCAAGTATGCAAAGGTTTGAGCTCTCTCCGAACGATGTGACCGAATTACTCATACGAGAGCCCCTCTTGGTAGTACGGTTATCTATCCTAAACCCGGTCTCACACACACAACGTGAGACCGGCAAAAGGGAAAACCTATCAAGATTATACCTTTGCCTTGAGCATTCCACTTGAGCTCGATGTAGACGATCTTGACCTTCTCAAGATGGAACGTCTTTCTTAATTCCTCATCATCGACCTCGCATATTGAGCTTGCCCAACATATTGCATTTCATCGACCTTGAAGCCAACACATGCTCCAAGCGATGCCAATGGACAAATCCTACAAGTATAACTTAATACACACATTAGTCCATAAAGATTGTCATTAATTACTATAACATCCCAAAATTTTCCAAACTTTGGAATGTTAAATAAAATAAATAATTAAATGCATTGTTTGTCTTGCTTGGAAATTCTCAAGGAAAAGAAACGTTTGATGATGTACTTTGAATTTTCTCAATCTTGATTTAAAATATTTCCATATGAGTGGATTAACATGACTACCCAAAACTATAATCTTCATTGAGGAAACTTCGTACAAATCCAACTCGTTTGCATTTGATTTGTTTCCAATCATTTTACTTGAGTGACATTTAAATTATTTGTCCGAACCAACTAGAGAGGGAAATAATATGACATTTACAAAATATATAGAAGGTTTGGAAAATATTTCATTTGGATGTTATATGACTTTATTGCAATTTAAATTTTTGATATATCTTATCTCGGTTCCAAACGAAAACAAAATAAAATGAGAAGAGGATAACATGACAGCCTCAAATATTGTGTTGGAAATGATTTAAATATATCACATACATGTTTGTTTTATAGACAATGAAACTGAATTGGGTGGAAGTTGGGTTATATAAGTATTTTGTCTTATTAAAAATTTTAGAGAAGATATGGCAATTATATACACTATAATACCTTTCTTCGTAGTGGATATAAAAGGAGAAGCCATTTATAAGTTCATAAAAATGTAATAGGCCAATGCCTCTCACGTTCATGGACCCATGGTCATTTCTCTTTATATATTTTTTCACTCCTTTTATTTCTTGGGCTGAATGTTTGGACCCAAGTGAAGGACAGGACACGAGTCGAGATTTGGTCGTTCATCTTCTTCCTAAAGCACCTACAAAACTGCAGTTATAGTATCCATGGCACTTAATTTTTTCCTCTAAAATTAAAACATTAGGGAACTCGAAACTGATTACCATAAAAACGAAATTGATTCCTTATTCAACCACGGTTCCATTCTGGGCATTAAAACCAAACTTCATTACACCTTAAATCGACATAAATCGGAGCCAAAACGACCGTGAACTCCCCTTTTATCACCATGTCGCCTGATCATTCGCCTCCTTGTTTATACAACGCCAGAATTTTCTCTCCGTCCTGTTCCCAAACTATGCCCAAGCTCCGCACCTCCTCCAACCGGAGTTCCTAGTTCAAGTTCCGTCGGGCGCCAGGACGTCATCGTCAATTTCCACCGGTATAGTAGGACAGGCCCCTATTTTTCTTCTATTCCTCTTGACTTGTACGTGCGCACCTCCATGCACCTCTAATTGTCTGATATATGCAGCATGCGATCTTCCACGACGACTGCCGAACACCACCACCGCCCCAACTAGCTTGAGCCGATTTGCTGCAGCAAGTGGGCGAGATTAACAACGTCGAGGACTCCATCGTATTCACCACCGAACCTGGAACGCTGGTCGATTTTTTTTCCAAGCCCAGCAACCACCACAGCGTCGTCCCCGACATCACCGTCTACCGGCTGCGCCATCGACGGTAATACCTTGCTCGTGTTCGATCTTGGTAGACAGTTAGGTTCATAGCCGAACCAAACCGGTGTGCTACTGCATCTGCACTTAGTCCTACACTCTCAAGTAGCTGATGACGGCGTACACAATTTTGAGTCGTATAACCATATGGGAGATATCAAACATATTATCTATATAATAATTTTGCTTTCTAAAGAAGCTACATACTGTATAATTTACCTAATACGACATGAATCATTAAGACTTACTAAGATGTTATTTGAACCATGTTCGCTGGTATGACCATCGTCTCCTAGTACTAGTTCGATCTCTCGTACATGGTGGCAAATTTGAGCTAAACCATACTAGCAAGTTACACTAGGATCTAGATGCCTATTAATTCAATTATGGAATCGATATCTGCAAGTAGAAATCCATCACGTGTTCCTGACAGTTTATGTCTATATCAGTCAAACTTCTGAGCTTTATAACTTAAGTTTTCGTAATGTAAATTTAGCAAATTCAGTATCCTCGGATTGAAAATAATTAGTGGAATATAGTGCAAATTTTTTTTTTTGAAAATTTATATCCCTAGTAAAACAATGATTTGCACAGAAACTTTAATTGAATTTTTTTTTACTATAAAAATGGTTATGTAATTTTTGAGTGATTCCTGATGTACTTAATTGAAAATTGAACACTTTGACCAATGAGAGCAGAACCATAATTTATTTCATGTCGTACAATTTTCATGTGAGTTGTGCCGTTTCTAGTGCTGCAAAATGATTTTTGAATGATCTTTTAATATGTTGCACATTTCTTCATGCGTATATCAAATAATAAGAAAGTAATTTTGGTGACCATGAAACAATTAGAGTATATTTGCACAATACTTTTGCATTCATACATGCATTTGCATTATTTTATGTATTGCTAGTGTGATCATTTTGAGTGCTTGTATTCTAGATTGTACGGAGTGTAGCGTTTCCTATTGCGAAGAGTGTGACTCTACCGCTGACTACTAAGACAAGTTACACTATCATCAAAAGTCCTACTATTTTCATTATACTTAGTGGATTTTGAAACATGCATGAAAAGATATTTTTATACTTATGCTATGCTAAATCCTAATAGGATTACCTATATATTCCTTAGTGAAAACAATGTAGTTGTTACATGCTTAGCCATGCTATATTTTGAAAAGAGATACATGTTGAGATTTTTGTGAAATTGAGAAAAGGACTTGTGATTTTATATAATAAAACAAGGACTCAATGAACCACCTGGGTGGCCAAGGATAGTTTGAGTATTGGAGAAGGTGGCAACAAAAGGAACCATGGCTATGGCAATCTCTTTGTGTTGTGCTCCAAAGGAAAACCACCCAGAAAACTTAGAGATTAAACATGTTTCTGGTATAGTGGCTTCCGTGTACAGCCACATGCTAAATGGGCTCTGGCTTAGTCAATTACATAGTGGAAGTCTCATGCATTGGCATCTTCAGGTTAACTAGATTTGTGTAAGGGAGTAACCCTACATTTGTGCCTGGTAGACAAGCTAGCATTTTGTATTGGGAGGACTCCTATGGAAAGACTTTGTCACATTCTCGATCTGCCGGTACTCCATTTTGGTGAGTACTTATCCAGCGGCCACTGGTGGCGTCAAGACGAGATTGTGTCTGTCACGCCCCGAGACCGACCCCGGGAGAAATGACAGCCGCCACGCGCATATAGACCGGAAGGCCTATATACCCGTAAGGCTAAAAACAGGCACAGTGGACATCGAGAAGCTCAAAAATAATTATATTATATATTTATTTTACATTTACAAAGGAATATAACTAGATTCTCTAATTCGCTTCCCGCCCACCGATCCAGCCCACTCCTCGTAACGACGACAATTCCCGCATGCTAGTCTCGACTGCATCCAAAGACATTAGGGGGCAAGGGTGAGTACGAAAAGTACTCAGCAAACCAATCATACAAACAATCATATAAATTGTAAAATAGACTTGCTTTACGAAAAATAGATGATTAAATTAATTAAGCAATTTAAAACGCATGGTGCCACACATGAAAGTAAGCATTCCCAAACCCGGGAGTCATAGGGGTTAATATTAACGTTTTACACTCTGCAGAGGAGTACTCCGACGTCGAAAGCCTCGACTAGCACCACACAGGCGCTAGAAGAGCGAAGCTCTTTTACCCACTAGAACCCGGACACCTGAATTTACTTATGCCGGTCACTCCTACGGATCCATCACCGACACGTTCCGTTTCAGGGCCGTCCCCAGCGGAGAACTCAGCCAGTCCCATACCTGAACTGTGACCGGTACAATACGATTACCTTCGTAGCACCAAGTTTTACTTCAGAAAACATTCATATTAATTTTCATGTCATTCCCAAGATCCATATTCATGCTAAATGCCCAGTTCATATCGGTGGATCCAAACGGATCCATCACCGTATCACAACACCAGCGCATCAGCCATAAGTATTTCAAAGGAATATCCACAACTCTCATATCTCAAATATTATATCATAGTTTTAATAATAAAATGTACTTTACAAAATATATACGAGAGTTGTATAAGAAGCTTGCCTGTAACAGAAATACGTCTTCATGAAATATAAACAAGATCAATATATCCCCCATGAAAAAACCAAGATTAAATGAACCACGACGGTATAATGCTATTCTCCAAACTTCAGCCGGCGCCTCTGTCTACGCTCCTCATCCAAAATACATACATCTAAATACGCAGGCAGATCGCCTATCCACTACGATGAATCAATACTTCGGCAGCACCTCCCGCTAGATTCTACTTCCTCGTATGCATATTCTTGGTCGATCTCTCTCTCTGTTCAAACACTCTCTTTATCAGCTAGCTCTCTTGCTCAATAGCTCTCACTACCTGGACCTAACTAATCGATGTAGTGTGTGTGTGTGGTGTGAGACACGGCAAGACTGGGCCTATTTATAGGACAAGGAACCGCCTAAGCCTCAAAATATCACGGCCACGTTGCCGCCGCCGATCGGTAGCTGATGAAAAATATCAAGGCATTGCTGAGTTAGGGGTGCACGTGCGAGAGGTTTATAGGCTAAGTAACATGCAGAACTCCACGCAAGAAACAAGGCTCGCATGCACTCTGCCAACAAGACATGTATGTCCATTAGAATAAGACCACGTTGCATCTCCTAAAATATCTTGTACTAGTCTTGTAGTACTACTACCACTACCACTCGTACAGCGCTTCAGTGTATGCATGCATGATATTATGCTAAGCTCCATTCTATGGATGCATTACCAATACTACTAGTGATCATGCCCAAACAAATCTTTATCTGGCCAGAATAATTAGCTCCTTAATTTTATATCACATGCACAAATAAACAACAAGGCTAAACATTTGAGATTAGCCAATCGAAATATTCATGGATCAAATATCACTTAACTAGAATTTAATCATTAACTCAAAAATCTAGGTTATTACAGTGTCATGTGGGTAAAGTGTACAACTTCTGCAGAAGATAATAAAATCTAAGTACTTAGCCGTGTCCCCGGTTATGGACAATACTGAGCAACTAAGGCCTGAAGCTATGGAAGATCTCGACACTCTAATTTCTAAAAAAAAAACTTTTAAAACTTGATGCACTTGGGGTTACCAAGGAGCTCAAGAGATTTTGACAAAACTTGATGCACTTAGGGTTACCAAGGTGCTCAAGAGATTTTGACAAGGACTTGAACACTTGAGTTTTTACCAAGGAGTTCAAGAGATTTTTGAAAGGAGATTTGACAAAGGACCAAAACCATTTTGAAAAGATAGGATAAAATATTGCTTTATGCAAATGAGCCTAAAACTCTACTTAGCCAAATTTGCATGTAATGATAGGATCCACTTATATTATACTTAGTAGTGAAACTTGCCAATACAATTCAAATGTATTGACCCTTGTGGCTGTAACTTGTAATGTTGCAGGTTTGATTGTTTTTAGTGAAGATTGTTTGATTAGGATTACAAAGTCTACAACCAACATCTTCCTGTGGCACTTTGAAGATGAAGGACCCCATGACTATAGTTATTCCGCTGCAATGTAATGTAATAGCCAAATGAGCTATGTATGATGTAATAAAATTATGTTATTCCTGGTTATAAAGTTATGTTATGACCTTTGTTTCTTGATATTACATCTTAACTGTGGATGCTAGCTATTGATCCAGGGACTAGCATTGTAAACACAGGGGATACCACCTTATATTGTTTAAAGGTTGGGACACTCCCTCTACAGATGGTATCAGAGCATTGTGTTGCCTGTAGGATTTGTAAACCCTAGGATTGGACAAAAACCCTTAGAAAAATAGGAGTTGTTCTTGTTCTAAAACTTATTTACAAAAACACTTGTAAACTCTTTCCTCAACTATTTTGGTTTCAACTCTACCTCTCTTCTATTTCAACTTGGTGGAAAAACCTACCCCATGACCAAAGACTACACCATGTGCAAAGGACTACTTCAACTTCTTCAACTCTAATGACTTCAACATCTTCAGCATGTTCACCAAGGACTTCCAACTTGGATATCACTAAGGACTACTAGTGAAAACCAAGAGACATTAGATTGCCTACCAAAGACATTAATATCAAGTTAGAGTATAGATCATATTGTCCTATGAGGTATGATTATACTAAGTTGTTATTTTCAAGAAAACTTGTTGTTTCCTTCAACTCATGGGTTAAGCTCATAAGTTGATTAAGTGATTGGTTGCTTGTTGAATGTTTGATGGTTTGATTGTTTGATGGGACTTGGTTGTTTTGGGGTTGTGTGTTAAAACTTCTTAAAAACCTATCCACCAAAACTTATCCCTATCAAACCAACAGATGCCTCCCCGTCGTGCCAACCCCAACCAAAACAACAACATCACCCCTGAGATGCAGCAGATGATGGCAGCTCAGACACAGTTGATGCAGCAGATGACCACATTCATACAGAATTTGAATAACAACAACAACAACAATCAGAATAATCCTCCAGCACTAGACATGCTCACCAAATTTCTGAAACTTAGGCCTGCAAGGTTCTCTGGAACAACTGATCCAATGGAAGCTGATGAGTGGTTACGTTCAGTAAACAAAGACTTAGTGACTGTTGGTTGCACTGATGAAGAAAAAGTAAGGTTTGCAGCATTTCTGCTTGAAGGACCAGCAGCAACATGGTGGGACAACTTTCAAATCACCACTCCCCTTGAAGATGTGACTTGGGCTATTTTTGAATATGGATTCAGAACCACTCACATCTCACCTGGAGTAATGTTCTTGAAGAAAAAGGAGTTTCACAATCTGAAACAACGTCACCTCAGTGTGGCTGAGTATATTGAAGAATTCAACAATCTGGCACGCTATGCACCGGATGAAGTTGATACAGATGCTAAGAGAAAGGATAAATTTCTTGAAGGACTTAATGATGAGTTGAACCTGCAGCTAGTTGTTGCCTATGTCCCAACTTATCAATCACTCTGTGACAAAGCCACAATATTGGAAAACAAGATGAATCAAGTTGAGAACAGAAAGAGGAAACATAAACTCAAGAACTATTCAGGATCATCAAAGAAGAAGCATTCATACAGAAAGAGCAATGAAGATTCTGAACCACATCAGTATCACCACAACAACAATGAAAGTGAGAATAATGGAAATGATACTGACAATGGAGATGACCTTGGTCAAAACCAACATGACACTTTCAGGAAGAAAGACATTAGCCAGTTGCAATGCTATAATTGTAAGGAACTTAGACACTATGCATCAGACTGTCCTGAGAAGAAAAAGAAAAAGGATGCCAGAAGAGCCAATGGAAATGACTCCAATGTGACCCAGAAAGGACATGTGAACCACATTGACATGGATGGAAACTTTGAAGAGATAGAAGAAATGGATGTCAGAAACTAGTTAACTCAGAAGAGTCAATTAAGGATTCCTTGTCTGGATATTAAGTGTTGAACTCATAGTCAAGTGAACCATCAATTTAATCCTATGAGACCTTATTTTAAGGGTGATAGTACCCTAGTTGTCTTCAAGCCAACTTGTAACCCTAGCCTTCTCAAATCTCGAGGACAAGATTTCTTTTAAGGGTGGTAGCCCCAAAACCACACATGGGGTCCCAACATGTTCTTTCAATTGTCCTCACTGCTGGTAATTTGACCTATGTGCTGGATGCACCGCTGGGTGACCCACCTGCAGCTACTGCTACCGATGAAGTAAAGAATGTTTACCTCGCTCGGAAGACTCAGTACTCCACAGTTCAGTGTGCTATCTTGTATGGTTTAGAATCGGAGCTTCAGAAAAGGTTTGAGAATTCAGACCCACATGATATTGTCCGTGATCTCAAATTGATCTTTGAGACTCACGCGGCAATTGAGAGCTATGAGGCTTCTGAAAAGTTCTTTAACTGCAAGATGGAAGAGGGCAGCTCCGTCAGTGAGCATGTGCTTAAGATGTCTGGGCACGCAAACAAACTTCAAAGCTTGGGTATAGTGATTCCTAATGCTTTGGGGATTTATCGTGTCCTCCAATCACTACTACCAAGTTACAAGAACTTTGTGATGAACTACAATATGCAAAACATGAACAAGCAGTTGCCAGAACTCTTCGCCATGTTAAAATCTGCAGAAGTGGAGATCAAGAAAGAGCACCAAGTGTTGATGGTCAATAAGACCACCAAATTCAAGAAAGGCAAGTCTAAGCAAAAGGGACACTTCAAGAAGGGTGGTAAGAAAGTTACCGCGCCAAAGAAGAAGACCAAGGCTGGACCTAAACCTGATACTGAGTGCTTTTACTGCAAGGGAGAAGGTCACTAGAAGCGGAATTTCCCAAAGTACTTGGCAGATTTGAAGAACGGCAACATCAAGAAGAAAGGTATATCCGATATACATGTTATTGATGTGTATCTCACTAGTACTCGTAGTAGTGCCTGGGTATTTGATACTGGTTCGGTGCTCATATCTGTAACTCGAAACAGGTGCTGCAGAATAAACGGAAGCTAGCGAAGACGAGGTGACGATGCACATGGGAAACGGATCAAAGGTTGATGTGATCGCGGTCGGCAAGATACCTCTTCATCTACCATCAGGATTAGTTTTATACTTAAATAATTGTTATTTGGTGCATGCGTTAATCATGAACATTATATCGGGATCTTGTTTATTGCGAGACGGTTACTTGTTTAAGTCCGAGAATAATGGTTGTTCGATTTATATGAGTGATATGTTTTATGCACATGCACCTTTGATAGATGGTCTATTCTTATTGAATCTCGATAGTGGAAATACACATATTAATAACATTGAAGCTAAACGTTTGAAATAGAGCGATAACTCGACCTATATGTGGCACTGTCGTCTTGGTCACATTGGAGTGAAGCGTATGAAGAAACTCCATTCCGATGGACTTCTTGAATCACTTGAAAGATGCGAAGCATGTCTGATGGGTAAAATGACTAAGACTCCATTTTCTGGTATGATGGAGCGAACTACGGACTTATTGGAAATCATACATACCGATGTGTGTGGTCCAATGAGTATAGCATCGCGCGGTGGTTATCGTTATGTTCTTACCTTCACGGATGACTTGAGTAGATATGGGTATATCTATTTCATGAAACATAAGTCCGAAACTTTTGAGAAGTTTAAGGAATTTCAAAGTGAGGTTGAGAATCAACGTAACAAGAAGATTAAATTTCTACGTTCTGATCGTGGAGGTGAATATCTAAGTTACGAGTTTGGCGAGCATTTGAAGAAATGCGGAATACTTTCACAATTTACACCGCCGGTAACACCACAGCGTAATGGTGTGTCCGAACATCGTAATCTAACTCTCTTAGATATGGTTCGTTTTATGATGTCACTTACAGATTTACCGCTATCATTTTGGGGTTATGCATTAGAAACAGACGCATTCACTTTAAATAGGGCACCATCTAAATGCGTTGAAACGACACCGTATGAATTATGGTTTGGGAAGAAACCTAAATTGTCGTTCCTTAAAGTTTGGGGTTGCGAAGCCTATGTAAAGAAGTTACAGCCGGACAAGCTTGAACCCAAAGCGAAAAATGCGTCTTCGTAGGATACCCAAAGGAAACTATTGGGTATACCTTCTATCATAGATCCGAAGGCAAAATCTTCGTTGCCAAGAATGGATCCTTTCTAGAGAAGGAATTTCTCTCAAAAGAAGTGACTGGAAGGAAAGTAGAACTCGACGAGGTTGTTGAACCTTCTCTCGAACTTGCGAGTAGCGTAGCACCGAAAGAAGTTCATGTGGTGCCTGCACCAATAAGAGAGGAAGCTAATGATGATGATCATGAAACTTCGGTTGTAGTTGCTACAGAGCCTCGCAGGTCAACGAGAACTCGTACCACTCCTGATTGGTATGATCCCGTTATGAGTGTCATGTTGGTGGACAACACCGATGACCCTGCGACATATGAGGAAGAGATGATGAGCCCAGATTCCAATAAATGGCAAGAAGCCATGAAATCCGAGATTGGATCCATGTACGAAAACCAAGTATGGACTTTGGTGGACTTACCGGATGGCCAGAAGGCTGTCGAGAACAAATGGATTTTCAAGAAGAAAACAGATGCTGATGGTAATGTTACTGTCTATAAAGCTCGACTTATCGCAAAAGGGTTTCGACAAATTCAAGGAGTTGACTACGATGAGACTTTCTCACCTGTAGCAAAGCTAAAGTCTATGAGGATTATGTTAGCAATTGCTGCATATTACGATTATGAGATATGGCAGATGGATGTCAAAACAGCATTCCTCAATGGAGACATTGATGAAGAGTTGTATATGATGCAACCCAAAGGTTTTGTCGATCCTAAAGATGCTAACAAGGTATGCAAACTTCAACGGTCCATATATGGATTGAAGCAAGCATCCCGAAGTTGGAATCAACGTTTTGATAAAGTGATCAAAAGTTTTGGTTTTATACAAACTTATGGAGAAGCTTGTATTTACAAGAAAGTGAGTGGGAGCTCTGTAGCATTCTTAATACTATATGTAGATGACATATTATTGATTGGGAATGATGTAGACCTTCTTAATAGTGTCAAGGAATATTTGAATTATAGTTTTTCAATGAAGGATCTTGGCGAAGCAGCTTATATATTAGGCATAAAGATTTATAGAGATAGATCGAGACGCCTAATATCATTTTCACAAAGTACATATTTGGACAAAGTTCTAAAGAGGTTTGGAATGGAAGATAGCAAGAAAGGGTTCTTGCCCATGTTGCCCAATATGACCTTGAGTAAAACTCAAAGTCCGACAACGGCAGAAGATAGAGAAAGGATGAGTAAAACTCCCTATGCCTCAGTCATAGGATCTCTGATGTATGCCATGCTATGTACTAAACCCGACATTGATATGTTGTTAGTTTCACTAGCAGATATCAAAGTGATCCAGGAGTGGATCATTGGACAGTGGTCAAAAACATCCTTAAGTACTTGAGAAGAACTAAGGATATGGTTCTTTCTTATGGAGGTGATGAACAGCTCGTTGTTAATGGTTACACCGATGCTAGTTGGAACACCGATCCGGATGATTCTAAATCACAATCTGGATACGTATTTACTTTGAATGGTGTGGCTGTTAGCTGGAGGAGTGCAAAGCAAAGCGTTGTGGCGAGATCTTCAACTGAATCGGAATACATGGCTGCTTCGGAGGCTTCACAAGAAGCAATATGGATGAAAGAGTTCATTACAGAGCTCGGTGTGGTTCCAAGTGTGCTGGACCCAATGTCTATCTACTGTGATAACATGGGCGCCATAGCCAATGCGCAAGAACCAAGGTCACACAAGAAGCTGAAGCACATCAAGCTACGTTTTCACGCTATTCGAGAACATGTCCAAGATGGTGACATAAAGATTTGCAAAGTACACACAGATCTGAATGTGGCGGATCCGTTGACTAAACCTCTCCCGAGGGCAAAACATGACCAACACCAAACTTCCATGGGTGTTCGGTATATTACCATGTAATCTAGATTAGTTGACTCTAGTGCAAGTGGGAGACTGTTGGAGATATGCCCTAGAGGCAATAATAAATGTAGTTATTATTATATCTTTGTGTTTATGATAAATGTTTACATTCATGCTATAATAGTATTAACAAGGAAACATTAATACTTGTGTGATTTGTAAACTAAAATAGAGTCCCTAGTAAAGCCTCTTTATAAATACTAGCTTGTTGGTTAATAAATGATTGTGGTTTCCCTATCATGAACATTGAGATGTTATTAACAACAAGATCATATCGTTAGGAGAATGATATGGTGGACATACTCCTATAGATAAGCGTAGCATAAAGATCAAGTCATTTTAATAGTTCAACTGCTATATGCTTTCTGATACATAGTAACCTAATTCCTTCGACCATGTTATCATGCATATCACCTTCACCGGAAGGATGCTTTGATGACATCAAACACCACACCGTAACTGGGTGGCTATAAAGGTGGCATTGAGTGTTCGGAAAGTATTGGTTGAAACACATGGATCAAGAGTGGGATTTGTCCATCCATATGACGGATATATATACTCTGGGCCCTCTCGGTGAAATGTCATCCAATTAGCTTGCAAGCATGTGACTGGCTCACAAGGGATCACATATCACGGGAACGAGAAAAGAGTACTTATCAGTAACGAGGTTGAACTAGGTATGCAGAGATACCGACGATCATAACCTCAGATAAGTAAACTATCGTGAGACAAAGGGAAATTGATATCGTATGTAAGTGGTTCATTCGATTGCAAAGTAATCGTAGAAATATGTGGGAGCCATATGAATTTCCAGATTCCTCTATTGGTTATTGTTCGGAGAAGTGTCTCGATCATGTCCGCATAATTCACGAACCGTAGGGAGACACACTTAAGGATTCGACGTTGTTTGAGTAGTTATGGAATGATGAGTAAGAGACCGAATGTTGTTCAAAGTCTCGGATGGAATCCGGGATATCACAAGGAGATCCGGAATGGTCCGGAGAATAAGATTCATATAAGGAAAGTCCTGTTTCGGGGTTGGAGAATGGTTCCGGTGTTTTCATCGAGAATGTTCTAGAAGGTTCCGGAATGTCCGGCACTCCGGAGGGGAAGGGTACATGAATGTGTAGTAACAAGTTGGAATGATTGCATCATGTACTAGGTGTCATCGCTGAACAAAATAAAGGGTTTAATCAAATCCTAGTTTGAAAAGTCAAACGCCAATTTGAAAAGTCAAACGCCAATTTGAAAAGTCAAACGGCTATTTTGTGAGGTGGAGGTAGAGTAGGAAACCTACTTGAGGAGGAGTTCCCTCCCTCCACCGCCGGCCCACTTGGAGACAGAGTTGGGGAGGGACTCCCCTCCCCTTGGCGCGCCCCCTCCACCTATATAAGGAGGGGCAGGGCTGCCCCTCCAAGCACACAATACCACGCCCCGCAAACCCTAATCCTAGCCGCCGGCGCCGCCACCTCCTGCTGCCGTCGCCGCCTAGGCAAACCATAGCCGCCGGCCTTGCTCCTCCTTGGTGCGTCTAAACCCTAGATCACCGAGGCTCTCTCTCATAGTCCACCATACTCGCTCCGGCTTGAGGCGAAGCCCTGCGAGATCTCCCCTCTACTTCCGGTACCACGTCGTTGTGCTGCCGGAATCGCGAGGAGAGTGCTACAACCTCCGCTGCCTGCTGGAACAAGGGAGAGGAAGGTCTTCGTCGAGTACCGAACATGTGACCGACTGCGGAAGCGCTGCCGGAACGCAGCCCCGGAAGGATCGTCTACGCGATCTTGAGATCGGCAAGAGTACGACTACATCACCCACGAGAATCCGCTCTCGTTAAACGCTTTGGAATCTTCGAGGGTGAGTTATTCCATCGACTCGTTGCTACAATCTAGTAGATAGATCTTGGCTTGTTTGTTTGTATGCGGTAGAATTTTTTTTCCATGCTACGAACCCCTACAATGCCGACCATAACATCTCTCCCCGCCTCCTCAAACAGCTCGTCCTCGAGCTGAACATCGGGAAAGTGCTGCTGGAACTCCTCGAGCTTCTCCCATGTAGCGTCGTGGGCAATCCAGCCCACTGTACCAGTACATGCCAAGCGCCCCGACGCTGCTGCGCCTTCAACACCTTCTCAGGACCCGGGAGCACGCGACCACTATCATGAGGAGGAAGTGTCGGCGCCTTGGCCAGAGGATCTCCCTTGTGAGCCTTCAGCAAGCTCACATGGAAGACGTCGTGGATGCGGGAGCCCACCGGCAGCTCCAAGCGGTAGGCGAGCGTGCCGACACGCTCCAGCACGCGGAAGGGCCCGGCATAGCGAGGCCCAACTTGCGATTGGCGTCCTGTGAAGTAGGCGCAGCCAGACCCAATCGCCAACGTCGAACTCAGCGTCGCGATGATGAGCGTCGTAATACTTCCGTGCCAGCTGCTGTGCCTGGATAAGACGCTAGCGCGCCTCAGCCAGAATCTCATCACGGGTCCGTAGCAAGTCGCCCGCGGTCTCAGAACGGGTCGAGCCTGCCTCATATGGCAGCATCCTCGGTGGCGGGCGCCCATAAACCAGCTCAAAGGGAGTGGCGTGCAGGGTGGAGTGATAGGAGGTGTTGTAGCAGTATTCCGCCCATGACAACCAATCCACCCAAGCGCGCGGACGATCTCCTGTAACACAACACAAATATATGGCAATAATCTTGTTAACCACCTCGGACTGGCCGTCTGTCTGCGGATGGAAGGCCGTGCTCATGCGAAGCTTCACACCCGCCAGCCGAAAGAGATCGCGCCACACATGCCCCGTGAACACGGGATCCCGTTTGCTGACAATGGACGACAGGAACCCATGGAGGCGCACGATGCCTTCGAAGAAGGCCCGGGCCACGGACGCGGCTGTGTACGGATGGCCAAGCGGAATGAAGTGGGCGTACTTGGAGAAGCGGTCGACCACCGTGAGGATGACAGACTTGCCACCCACCTTAGGGAGGCCCTCGATGAAGTCCATGGAGATATCCGCCCACACCTGCGAGGGAACGTCCAGCGGCTGCAGCAGCCCCACCGGACGTAACGTCTCCGTCTTGTTGCGCTGGCACGTCACACACGACCCCACCAAGTCGCGGACCAGCGCACCATCACCAGGAATGTAGAAGTCATCACGGAGACGCTTGAGCGTCTTTTGCACACCCTCGTGGCATGCCGAGTGCGCGATAAGCAGGGCCTGTTGACGAAGGTCGTCCTGATCGGGCACGAAGATGCGGCGCCCGTGGAGAAGCAGCCCCTCGGCCAGGCGCCATGGCGGGGCTAGCTCCCCCGCGTCGAGGCGCTGGCGCAGCGCCTGGGCATCCGCGGCGCCCACCGTGGCCCGGCGGATGTCGTCGATGAAGGTGAAATATGGTCCGGAGCGGATGCACATGACCGCGCCGACGTCGCCGAGGGATTCCGCAAGCTCCTCCATGTCGCGGCGAGAGAGCGCGTCGGCGACCGTGTTGAGGCGGCCCGGACGGTACTCGACGGTGAAGTCGAACCCGAAGAGCTTGTTGATCCACTAGTGTTGCGGAACGATGGAGAGGCGCTGATCGAGCAAGAACTTCAGGCTGTAATGATCAGTGCGAACACGGAAAGTTCGCTCCCACAGGTAGGGCCGCCAATGACGCACGGCCTGAACCAGCCCGATGAGCTCGCGCTCGTACGCCGCGAGCTTAAGATGGCGAGTGGCGAACGGCCGGCTGAAGAAGGCCAGCGGCCCCTCCCCTTGATGGAGGACGGCGCCGAACCCGATGCCAGAGGCGTCGCAGTCCACGACGAATGGCCGGTCGAAGTCCAGCATCTGGAGCACGGGCCCTGTCGTGAGCGCCCACTGAAGCGCCTGGAAGGCCTCCGTTGCCTCCGCATCCCAGGCGAAGGCATCGCGGCGAAGGAGACGGGTCAGAGGCGTGGCGATGAGGACAAAGTCTCGGATGTACTTCCGGTAGTAGCCCGCGAGCCCCAAGAAGCCGCGAAGAGCCCGCGGTGACTGCGGCATTGGCCATGCAGCGACCGCCGCGACCTTGTCAGCATCCATCGCGACGCCCTCCGCCGTGATCACGTGTCCCAAGTACGCGATGGAGGTCATGCCAAACGAGCACTTCGAGCGCTTGAGGTGGAGACGATGTGCTCGAAGCTCGTTGAAGACGATGGCGACGTGTTGTAGATGCTCCGCCCATGATGCACTGTAGATGAGAATATCATCAAAGAAAACGAGCACAAAACGGCGTAAATAGGGGCTGAGCACGTCATTCATCAAAGCCTGGAATGTTGCCGGCGCATTGGAGAGGCCGAACGGCATCACCAAGAACTCGAACTGGCCGTGGTGGGTGCGGAACGCCGTCTGCGCGATATCATCCGGATGCATCCGCACCTGGTGGTAGACCGAGCGCAGGTCGAGCTTGGTGAAGAACCACGCCCCGTGTAGCTCGTCCAAGAGCTCGTCCACGACCGGGATGGGGAACTTGTCCTTGGACGTCACTGCGTTGAGCGTGTGGTAGTCAATGCAGAAATGCCACGTGCCGTCGGGCTTGCGCACCAAGAGCACCGGCGCCGAGAAGGGTGATGTTGAAATCCGGATGATACCCTGGGAGAGCATGACCGCCACCTGGCACTCGAGCTCGTCCTTCTGCAGCTGGGGGTAGCGGTACAGACGTACTGCGACAGGCAGCGTCCCCGGCAGCAGGTGGATGCGGTGATCGCAGGCCCGCGCTGGAGGTAGGCCCTGTGGCTCGGTGAAGATGTCGCTATGTTGCTGCAGAAGGTCGTCCAGGAGCGGATGCGTCTCGTCGAGGGCAGCAACCATCAGCGCGAGCTGGGGCGCCGCTGGCCCGGAGCTGCCGAGGCCCGTCCACTGGACGCGGCGGCCTCCCGCGCGCCAGAAGATGAGGGACATCGCGTCAAAGTCCCAGAGGATGGGCCCGAGAGTGGACAGGAAGTCGACGCCGAGGATGAAGTCTTAGCAGCCCAAGTTAATGTCGACGCAGTCCACGAAGAAGTGCTCGTCGCCGATGGTGATGGGCACCTGTCGAGCCACGCCCTGGCATGCTAGGCGGTCCCCGTTGGCGACGGTGACGCTGAAGTGCCCGGCTCCCGACGGCTGCAGTGCGAGCCGTCGCATGGCGTCGCCGGACAGGAAGTTGTGCGTCGAGCCCGTGTCCACAAGCTCGGTGAGGCGCTCCCCGCCGATCGTCACCGGAAGAAGCATGGTCTTCGCCGTCTTGATGCCTGCCAACGCGTGGAGGGAGACGACAAAAGCCGGCGCGTCGACCGACCCACAGGTCGTGGCGCCCGGCTCGGGAGCGGCCCCGGCGTCGAGCTCCGGGGTGAGGGTCTCGCCGTCCTCGTCATCGACCGTCTCCAAATAGAACAGGCGAGCGCACGTGTGACCCGGTGCGTAAGGCTCGTCGCAGTTGAAGCATAGGCCCTTGCGACGCCGCTCGAGTTGCTCGGCCGTCGTCAGGCGACGAAAAGGCCGTGTAGGCGCTGCAGGAGTCGCAGGGACAACCGGCAGCGCTGGGCGTGCCGGGGTCGGCTGGGCAGGGCGTGGCGGAGGACGGTCTCCCCGGCCCTGGAAGGACTGCTATATGGCGAGGGTGCGCTGCTCGTATGCCCGGGCATAGTACATGGCGGTCTGCAGGTCCTGCGGCTCGCGCAGCTCCATGTCGACCCGGATGTGGTCGGGAAGGCCGCCCACGAAGAGCTCGGCGCGCTGACGAGCCGTGATGCCGGGTGCATGGCACGCCAACGATTGGAAGTGATCGGCGAATTCCGGCACCGACGAGGTGAACTGCAGGCGCCCCAGCTCGGCTAGGCGGCTCCCGCGTACCGCGGGTCCGAACCGGAGAAGGCACAGGTCGCGGAAGCGATCCCACGGCGGCATCCCTCCCGCGTCCTGCTCGAGAGCGTAGTACCACGTCTGGGCGGCTCCGCGGAGATGGTAGGAAGCGATCCATGTGCGGTCGGACGCCAGTGTCCGCTGCCCCCGGAAAAATTGCTCGCACTGGTTGAGCCAATTGAGGGGGTCGGTGGCACCATCATAGGTGGTGAACTCCAACTTGGTGTAGCGGGGCGGCTGCTGGACGGGCGGCGCGGTGACGAAGGGCTGGACCTGCGCGGCAGGGGGCGAGTAGGCAGCGCTTCCCCCCGCATAAGGATCGCCGTAGCCGCTGAAGCCACCGAAGGCGGAGGCCGCGGTGTACGCAGCCGGTGGGGGCACGGTCGGCTGGGCAGGGGCCGGTGTGAAGACCGGCGCGTCTACCCAGGAGGGCCGCTGGGACGGCGACGCCGACCACTTGATGTTCGTGATGGGGACGCCCTGGGTGGCGGCCAGGGCCGGTGGAGGCGGCGCATGTGGTGCGGGCGGGGGCGGCGGTGGTGGAGCGGTCACGGTGGCCGGCAGCCCGTGCGTCCCCTGCAGGAACGTCCGGAGATTGGCGATCGCCAAGGTGAGATCGTTGACAGCCGTCGTGAGCTGTGCTGGGGAGAGGACGGCGCCCGGGTCGGGGGCCGGAGCCAGGGCGACGGGGCCAGCCGGCCCGGAGGTGGTTGGTGCAGCTGTGGTGGTGGCGGCGACGGTGGTGGTGGGGTGGCCCAAAGACATGATCGAACCGAAGCTATCTGATACCAAATTGGTAGAGGCTAGGGTTCTATCGGAGCGGGGGCGTAGGTTGTAGGGGTGGAAGTTTTGCGAGCGGGGGAGAGAAGGGCGGCACCGGCGGCAGGGCGCCGTCGCGGAGGCTGAGGAGGGCGGCGGCTAGGGCTGGCGGCGGCGGAGGCAGGAGAAGGCCGACTCCTCTGGGAGTCGGCAGTAATAAGATTGATTATTGCTTAAACCTAAAAGTCTAATTACAACTCTTTATATAATAAAATAACTGGGCTAAGCCCCTAATTTGGCCCACTATTGGGCCTCTTCCTGGCATAGGAGATGCCGACCATAACAGTTGTATCGATGTATGTTTTCTTTTCAACTTGCTAGTACATGAAGCATGAATTTTTGTGTAAGCTTACTTGCTTGCATCTTGTTGTCTTTTATTGAGCTTTAACCTCGTGTCTTGCCTCAGTTTGTATTTCTTTAGCATCTCTGATAGGAGGTAATCCCTCCTGTCTTGTCGACACATTCTTCATTATTGATATTGTCGGTGTTCTGCACCTAAGTAGTTACAATTTCTTCAACTGATGTAGGTTGCTTAGCCCGAGCAGAGCAAGGTGGGTGGAGTAGTTGTTGTAACATGTTTGCCTTATTTGTCTTCAGTGAAGTTTAGTTTTGCAGTTGTTCTACTGTCCTCACTCTTCAGTACGTAGTACTTTAACTAAGTAGCAAAACGATTTGTTTGTTTCTACTACACAATCAAATGGCCTTATGTGGATGCGTCGTTGAAGGGACCGGCGGCAAGGGCTGGTACAATCCTCAGGGATCATGCAGGTGAGGTGATCTTTGCAGCATGCTGGAACCTCCACAATTGTGTTGATGTTACAGAGGCGGAGCTAGCTGGGATGGAACTCGGACTGGCACAAGCCCTTGCAAGCTCACAAGGACAGTTCTTAGTCTTTGTTTACTTCTTCGGTATTTTTATTTCCAAAAGATGTGGTGATTGTTGAAGTGTATAAGTGGATTATACTAGCCCTTTCTATCAGTTCAGACTTTTGGTTACGTTGGCTAGTGCATGAAGTTTGACATGGTATCAGAGTCTAAGGTGTCTTGAGTTCGAGTCCTGGTTTTCGCAATTTATCCTAAAATTGATGTTGACCCCTCTATGTCCACGTATAGCCTTTTGAGTCATACGTGAGTTTCGCGCGCCGTCGCTCTCTTCCGGTTGCACGTGCCGATGAGAGGGGGTGTTGAAGTGTATAAGTGGAGCCCTTTTCATCAGTTCGGACTTTTGATTGCGTTGGCTAGTGCATGAAGCTTGATATGGTATCAGAGCCTAAGGTCTCGAGTTCAAGTCCTGGCTTGACAGGGATATGCGGGGATTTGGTGTTCACCCGATACTCTTAAATCCCCGTAAATACTCTACCATGATGGAGAAGAAGATATGTTTGTTAGGTTATGTTTCTCACTTGGGAGCTGGTGGGAATTTTGTTGGAGACGATAGCTTGAGAGTTACTGCAGGGAGGCTTTTTTAGCTACAGGTTCAAGCTTTGGACTCACAAGTCACAACAGAGCCATTGGGGCTCCATATTGGGCTGACGAATAGGAGGCCGAAAATGTGTCTGCCCGGTATAAATGAAAACAGGCATTTTTCTCGTTTATTCTAAAAAAAAGGCATTTTTCTCGTTTCTATTGAGTTTTGAGTAATAAAACTGTCAACTCCTTATTGGTTTGAAAATGTGTCTGTTTCTGAATTTTAAAATAGCTAGCTGTGCAATAGTCACTCCCAAAATATTTGTAGAATACAGTTTGAGGTGAAAATAGCATTAATGGCTCGCCACAATCTCTAAGAATCATGCCACAAATTCTTCTCATTTCAAACGGTAACAATTTTTCGCGCAAATAAAATAACAGGTGACAATGTGATCAAAAGGCACTCGATGACCAGAACCAGCAAAAGGTGCTAAACGGTCGTCTCGGACGCAGGATCAGATTATGATCACCTCCTCCTTTTTCCTCTCAAAAGAACCAAAGGCTGACCTGACCGACCGACCAGTGTGTAGTGTGGACTCTTGTGGCAGTGGCACTCTAATAATCACCACATCGCATGAGCTTCAAGGATAAATTTAATGTCCTTACCAAAGCGAGTGTTACTACAAAAGCAAAAGGCTACTTAATTAACAGTCACAGTCACAGTCACAGGCTTTTGGCCATAAAAGACAAGCAAACCATGGTTAAAACAGTAAACAATTTGGACTGGAATCTCAAGTCGTCCATCTCTGCTCCTTCTGAGACCGGCAGATATTCCAACTACTACCAATCAAGGAATCTTTATAAAAATTTAACATGGAAGACTTGATCAGTGTCTTGCAGAACTTGCAGTAAACAATCAGGATACCAGCAGCTGCAGAAGTCAGGGTTAAAGAAATCCCAGCTGAACATTGTTGCTTCTGGAAGAATTCTCCAGGTTCAGAAATATTCCTTGGGAAGAAGAAATCTTATCCTGGCCAGGATTCTTCAGAAACAAGCGAGCACATGGCAGCAGAGCCGGGAAGATCTCGCCGGCACCTCGACCATGCCTTATCAGGCCAAAAGACACAGGGAAACCTGACGAAAGTTGCACCGACCTCACATAATTTTGGACATGGTTCTTTTGAATGTGAACCCAAAGCTATTCTGCAAATTTTACATCTACAGTCCCAAAATCTACTACTCAAGTGACTGTAATGAAGATCACGCAAGGTATGGATGTTGGAGAACAGAGCTGTAGCACATCTGGACACGACACAGAACATTGATTTCAGACTGATTCTAGAATGATTCTTGAAAGTAAGTCGAATAACATAGCCTGAATCCTCCCAATGCCTACCACAGTCAGCTAAACTAGGCAGGAAAGTTGCCATCAAACCAAAGGCCTATGACTATGAGAAGCCATTCAAGTTTCAGGAACCAAACAGGTATTTTTGCTAATTATTCAGAGACACCATAAGCAAAAGCCATTATATGTTTCTCATCTTGCCACTATGACAAAGTGCAAAGTGCAAAATGAAATTGAACCGAAAGCAACAAGTCACATCATAACACGGCAAACCGGAACAGGAAATAAAGGTGACAGGGGGTCAAAGTAAGTTGGATTGCGACCTCAACATATGCTAATTTGTAGAAAAAATAAGAAATCCAAAAAAATGCTGACTAAATAATATAAGAATTGGATAACCAGAAGTAACTGGGATACAAAAGGAAGAAATAATAACACTCGATTTTTCTTGTTCTAAACTTAAACTTATGCCTGACTGAATTGTAACTAAACTGAACTGAACTGAACTCATGCTTCTCTCTATACATCTCACATATATCCCTGCACCTACAATCCACTCCCAAATCCTCTTCTGTCCCTCTCAAACTCTTATTATTCACAAACCAATTAATCCGGTAGCCCAAATCCTCCAAAGCCCAATCTTCCACCTCCAAATCGCTTTCAACACCACATCACAAATTGTGTCGATGCCCAGACCGACACCTGATAAATCATAGTGGAGAAAAGTTTTGCGCACCTTGCGACTCTCTTCACGACAGTAGCCATCAATCAAGAACATTAGCAGCAAAGCATGACAATGACCACGTAAATTGGTGAACTTGCTATCCGCCGAGACGTAGGTAAGGAGCGAGAGCAAAACCATGTATTCCTTCAGATATATGCTTTCCTTTAAAGAATCAATCTATCACTGCCGTATAGGCGGTGGTGGTGATCCATATGAAGCCTGCGAGATGGGTGGCAGTAGGTCGGGGTTATAGGGTGGCGGTGGTGGTGATCCGTATGAAGCCTGGGAGATGGGAGGCAATGGGTCGGGGTTATAGGGTGGCGGTGGTGGTGATCCGTATGATGCCTGTGAGACTGGTGGCAATGGGCCGGGGTAATAGGGTGGTGGCGGTGGACAGACACAGGGTGGCGGGGGTGGGCATGATGGATGCGGATGCGGGGCAGGAGGGTGCCGCGGTGGGTGGTGGACTGGCTTTGGTGGCGGAGGTGTATGGTGGACTGGCTTTGGCGGTGGCGGTGGATGGTGGACTGGCTTTGGCGGTGGCGGTGGATGGTGGACCGGCTTTGGCGGCGGAGGAGGATGGTGGACTGGCTTTGGCGGTGGAGGTGATGGAGGAGGCGGGGATGGCGGTGGAGGTGACGGTGGTGGTGGAGACGGCGAAGGCGGCGGCGGGGATGGCGGGGGTGGAGAATGAGGCGGCGGGGATGGCGATGGCGGGGGCAGGGATGGAGGCGGCGAAGTCGGGGCGAACGGCTTGCACTGGAACGCCCCACAATTGGTGGGCGGGAGTGAGTAGAAGGCGGCGCACTGCTCCTTGGTCCGCTGGGCGGGGCGTTTGGGCAGGCAGTTCCTCCGGTCGCTGTCCCGGGGCACGACGCGCGCGCACGCCGCGGGCTCCCCGGTGAAGAAATTGTATGCGAATGTGAAGTTCTTGAGGCGCGGCAGCGCGCACACGGGCTGCGGAATCGGCCCGGAGAGCAGGTTGTGCGCGATGTCCAGCTGCTCCAGCTTCCTGAGCCCCGCCACCTCCAGCGGCAGCGGGCCGGTGATCTGGTTGAAGCTGATGTCGAGCACGGTGAGCTCCCGCAGGCGGCCGAACTGGGGCGGCACGCAGGAGCTGAGCCCGTTGTTGATGAGCAGGAGCTCGTTGAGGGTGGCGGACATGTTGGCGATGCTGGCGGGCAGGCAGCCGCCGAAGGAGTTGTGGGCGAGGACGAGGGCGGAGACGGGCGAGTTGCCGGTGTTGTCCGGGATCCGGAAGCGGAAGCGGTTGTGGTTGAGGAAGATGGCGTCGAGCGGCAGGTCGAAGAGCGCGCTGGGCACGCCGCCCTCGAACTCGTTGAAGCGGAGGTCGAGGAACCGGAGCGCCGGCATCTGGAGCACGACGCGCGGGAACTTGCCGACGAAGCGGTTGTTGCTGAGGTCGAGCTCGTGGAGGAGGCGGAGGCGGCGGAGCGTGTCCGGGAGCACGCCGCAGAAGCGGTTGGAGTTGAGGTGGAGCAGCGCGAGGTCGGAGAGGAGGCCCAGCTCGGGCGGGAGGTACCCCGCGATGTCGCCGTGGTTGAGGTCTAGGCCCGCGACGGCGAGCACGCGCGGGTCGGAGGGGAGCGGCGCGCAGTAGACGCCCGTGTAGTTGCAGACGTTGGGCCCGATCCAGTCGGCGGTGAGGCCCCGCGGGTCGGAGAAGATGGCGTAGAGCCTCCACGTCTGCAGCGCGATGTAGGCGTCCCGGATGCTGGTGCTCGGGAACCGCCATTTCGGATCCAGCTCCACCGTCGCGGTCCGGGCCCCTTCACCCTCGCCCCCTCCGTCGCCGTTAAAGTCGAACGCCGCGGCCCCGCCGCCGGCGGCGGCGGCGGCGAGGACGGCGAGGAGCAGGAGTAGCGCGCCGCGCCTCATCGCATCTCCGGCGCAATGGCAATGGCGAGATCTCCGCGCGCCGGTCGCGGCAGGAGCAGAGGAGAGGAGTGGAGTGCGGACGGGGAGAGAGAGACGGTGTGGAGGACGGACACGGCTCGGCTATAAACGCGCACACAGCTCAAGGCGTACAGCCGAGGGAGAGAATGAGGGGTAGGGCCCACCAGGACGAGTGGGGTTTATCTGCTGTCCTGTGTGGGCGTGGGAGGGGTACGTGTAGCGGAGGGAAGAGGCGTGGGACAGTGGCGGGGGCGGCGGCGGAGTTATGGCTAGCGGTCCCCCGCGCTCCTCTCCGGGTTCGTGTGACCGATACGCGGCGGGGATGGGTCGTGGCAGTGTGAAGGCGAGACTGGGAGAGGAGTGAAAGTAGCGCGGCGGTTTGAACTGCGAAAACCCCTGTGCCTGTGGCTGGCTGGGCCCGTGGCCGCGTTGTCCACTTCAAACTGCCCAAACACCGCACGCTTTTGTTTTTTCCCTTTTTACCTTTGGACTATAGAAATAAAACGTGCATTGAGCCAGGAACAACATCTGAGAGAAAAGAAAAGCAACGTGAGCTTTGAGCAGTGTGAAGACGAGACTGCAGTAACATTTTTTATCTTGCTACAAAAAAGAGAGTAGCATTTTTAATTTAAATTTGAGAGATACTACTATGCTTCTTTTTCTCTAAGAGATAGTAGCACATCATTAGAGCACTTCGCGTTTCTAGATTTGTTTGCAGAATTTTTGAAATTCGACCAAACTTTGTCTGAAACTGTAAATTTTGTACTAAACCGGGCGATTGCATTATATTATAGGTGAGTTCGTACATTATTTGTCAAATTCGGCAATACGCCCAAATTCAACATGTAGTAGGCTAAAAATACGCAGGGAAATCCTAGTCTAGTTCATGCCGAGGCGGCGGTAGAACGTCGTGTAGTAGCCGTCATCGTCGCTCGGCAGCTTGTAGCTCGGCGGCTAGGAGTTGCAGCCCTGTCCGGCGTTGCCGCCACGCCACTTCTAATACAAGGGCCCCGGCCCGCCCGCGTCTTCGTCGGAGGCGTCGAGGAGGATGGCGTTGACGTCCTAATAGGCGCGCTGTCTGAAATGGGTCGTATGGGCAACTAGAGAGGGTGGTGAATAGGTGTTACTCTAAATTTTATTTTATTTTCAATTAGGCTTGACACAAATAGAAATTCTATAGATGTACAACTACGGTAAATTTACATGCCAACCTAGCTACTAAACGAGTAAAGAGCAAAGAGAATAACGAAGTAATCGAGAGTGGAGCACGCGGAGACATGGGATTAGTTTTACTAGTTCCTTCGTTATTAAGGGAAGTACATATGTGTTGGAGGCATGGGCGATACTAAGACCACCACGCCACGAAAGGCCTCGCCCTGTTCCCCGATAGATCTCTCCACAACTTGCATGATCCACCTTTCCACTATATGGTACCCTTCGAGGCGAGAATCGGCGCCTTTACAACGGGATCGAGGAACAGGGCCCCTTCCCCCTTGGCCCCTCGTCACCGGAGAAGTACAACGCTGCGGCCCTGTTGCCGACAGCGACGAGCAGGAGTAGCGCGTCGCGCCTCATCACATCTCCAGCGCAATGGCAATGGCGAGATCTCTGCGCGCTGATTGCGGCAGGAGCAGAGGAGGAAGGGCAGAGGAGAGGAGCGGAGTGCGAAGAGGGAGAGAGACGGCGAAGAGGACAGACGTACACGGCTCAGCTATAAACGCCCTACTAATCTCATCTATGTTGGAGACATGGGCGGTACTAAGACCACCATGCCACGAAAGGCCTCACCCGGTTCCCCGATGGATCTCGCCACAACTGGTCTGATCCACCTTTCCACTATACGACACCCTTCGAGGCGGGAATCGACGCCTTTACAATGTTATCGGGGCACACATCCACCACAACTGAATTGGAGGCTCTCATGATGACAAAAAGTGCCACAATCAAACTAGTTTATCAAATAACGAAACCGAGATCTAGACATTGAAACAAAACTCTAGATCAAAGGGCCCTTGAATGAATGAGGGAGAAATGAAGATCTCTTCGGTGTTGATGTAGATCAAGTCCTTTTCCCTCGATCCTCCAAAGAACAAGGACTTCGGATGGATGAGCGAAAATATCTTGGCAAATTGGAGGCTCGGCAGTACACTAAATTTTTGTCACATCCAGCAACCCGAGGTTGAAGATGGGGAGGGGGTATTTGTAGCCCCTCCCAGGATGGACCCGTTGGAGTCAACCGGTGCCGGATAATCCGGCCTAAGTGGGTGCGAATAATCTGGCCTAGGGAAATAACCGGCTGATAATAGAGAGCCACGCGATGAAGTCCTTAGCTGATTTCGAGGAGGGCCAGATTATACAGTCCTGGATGGGGCCAAATTATCCCGCCTTGACAAAAATCCGGCCAGGCGCCAAAAATCCAGCCAGAACATCCGGCCAGTAAAAGAGAGCCTAGGCGCCTGGTCCTTAGCGAAAATCCTCAGGATCCCTTGAACTTGCAGTTTAGACCAGCGCTCTTTTTCCCTTTCATCTGTAAGGTAGATGCTGACACATATAAACATAATCTTTGCATCTGCAATACTTAGCACGGATTGAGAAAATCCATAACATTGTTATCTAACACTAAAACTCTAGGGATCATGAAATGCTCTTTCAATCTCTCCTTTTTGGTGTTATATGACAATAGAAGGATTTGCAATAAAACACTAAAGGGTAAAGCAACATGCATCCAACATATAAAGAAACTCCCTTTAAAGGTGTGCATACAAGTAATTTGCATTGGAATACAAATGCACGAGATATAGGTTCAAAGTCCCTTTATGAATTGGATACAATGGGCAAGATAAACATTCAGTCTTTGAGATCATACCAACCATGCATAGATAAATTCATATGCTTCATAAGATAAATTCTGTAGATGAATCCATATATAATCCATGAGCCATATGACATAAATCCGATATGAATCCATAGATAGATCCATAATGGTCCATATATAAATCCATAGTGATCTCACAACCACACATAGACATAGTATCGACACCAAATTAAACAAAGTTCAACACTATATAAATGGACACAAGCATCGGAATAAAAATGCAAATAAGGCAAATGTTGCTTGTGCCCGACCCATGCAAAATCCCTCGGATCCTAATAGAACTACTTCTCTCCCTTTGACATCCAAACGCCAAAAAGAAAAAAAAGCGATGCTAGCGTCCCGAGACCATCACTCGGACCCGCCAGGCAAGAAACAAGTGCGAGTCACCATAGTTGATCCCGGAGGTGTTCGACTGATTGTATGGAGTAGGAGCTAACTTCTATGGAGGATGAGCTTGTGCCCCGGAGACATGGTGAAGGATGAGATGATGAGTATGGGCCATGCCATGGCGCTCACGTTAAGCTTGGTACTCTATCACGAGGGTGCGCAAGTGCCGAGCGCGGCGGAGACTCTGGCTCCCGCTTCACTGGATGGAGCGGTGCCATGAAGTGCGGTGAGTCGTTGGGCGCCAAACCAGACGAGCGCTCGGCCGACGCGCTGACCATCCTTCTCAGCATCCAGGAGGCTACGCCCCTGTTGGAGATATGCCCAAGAGGCAATAATAAAGAGGTTATTATCATATATTCATGCTTATGATAAATGTTTATATACCATGCTATAATTGTATTAACAGGAAACATTAATACTTGTGTGATTTGTAAACATAAAAGAGTCCCTAGTAAAGCCTCTTGTTAAACTAGCTTGTTGGTTAATATATGATCATGGTTTCCTGATCATGAACATTGAAATATTATTAACAACAAGGTCATATTATTAGGAGAATGGTGTGATGGGCATACTCCTATAAGCGTAGCATAAAGATCAAGTCATTTAATATATTTCACTTGCTATAAGATTTCTGATACATAGTAACCTAATTCCTTCGACCATGAGATCATGCTAATGACCATCGCCGAATGGATGCTTTGATAACATCAAACACCACACCGTAACTGAGTGGCTATAAAGGTGGCATTGAGTGTTCGGAAAGTATGTGTTGAGGCACATGGATCAAGAGCGGGATTTGTCCATCCATATGACAGATAGATATACTTTGGACCCTCTCGGTGGAATGTCATCCAATTAGCTTGCAATCATGTGACTGGATCACAAGGCATCACATATCACGAGAATGAGAAAAGAGTATTTATCGATAACGAGGTTGAACTAGGTATGTAGAGATACCGACGATCAGACCTCGGATAAGTAAACTATTGCAAGACAAAGAGAAATTGGTATCGTATGTAAGTGGTTCATTCGATCGCAAAGTAATCATAGAAATATGTGGGAGCCATATGAATTTCCAGATTCCTCTATTGGTTATTGATCGGAGAAGAGTCTCGGTCATGTCTGCATAATTCACGAACCGTAGGGAGACACACTTAAGGATTCGATATAGTTTAGTAGATATGGAATGTAAGTAGGGAGTGCGAATGTTGTTCGGAGTCTCGGATGGGATCCGGGATATCACGAGGAGATCCAGAATGGTCTGGAGAATAAGATTCATATAAGAAAAGTCCAATTCCGGAGTTCAGGAATGATTCCGGTGTTTTCACCGGAATGATCTAGAAGGGTCTAGAAGGTTCACCGGACCAGAAGGGGAAGGGTGCATGAATGTTGAAAGAACATGTGGACCCCATGTGTGATTTTGGTAATTAATGAAAATCTTTATAGATAATGTGTGTATTGAGTTGCACTTGTAGGATTTGTCCATTGGCATCGCTTGGAGCTTGTGTCGGCTTCAAGATCGATGAAATAAGAAGAAGATATGTTGTGCAAGTTCAAAATGCGCCATCTATAGAAGATCTCATGTTTGATGCTTGCCATCCTCGGTGATCATGGATAGAGGATGAGAAATCAAGAAACGCGTTCCATCTTGAGAAGGGCAAGATCGTCTACATCAAGCCCAAGTGGAATGCTCAAGGTAAAGGTATAATCTTGATAGGTTTTCTCTTTTGCCGGTCTCATGTTGTGTGTGGGAGACCGGGTTTAGGACAAATAACCGTACTATCAAGAGGGGCTCTCGAATGAGTAATTCGGTCACATCGTTTGGAGAGAGCTCAAACCTTTGCATACTTGCATCATCGTATTTGGTTGTTATTTGGTCTTACCCATGTGAGTGTAGGGGTTCGTAGCATGGAAAACAAAAAATTTCTACCGCATACAAACAAACAAGCCAAGATCTATCTACTAGATTGTAGCAACGAGTCGATAGAATAACTCACCCTCGAAGATTCCAAAGTGTTTAACGAGAGCGGATTCTTGTGGGTGATGTAGTCGTACTCTTCCCGATCTCAAGATCGTGTAGACGATCCTTCCGGCGCTGCGTTCCGGCAGCTCTTCCGCAGTCGGTCACACGTTCGGTACTCGACGAAGACCTTCCTCTCCCTTGTTCCAGCAGGCTGCGGAGGTTGTAGCACTCTCCTCGTGATTCCGGCAGCACGACGGCGTGGTACCGGAAGTAGAGGGGAGATCTCGCAGGGCTTCGCCTTAAGCCGGAGCGAATATGGTGGACTATGAGAGAGGCCTCGGTGATCTAGGGTTTAAACGCACCAAGTAGAGGGAGCTAGGCCGGCGGCTAGGGCAAGTAGAAGCCCTAACTCGGCGGCTTGGGAGAAACCCTAGGGCGGCGGCGGCGGTTTGGTGGCCGGCGGCTAGGGTTAGGATTTAGAGGTGCAAGGTGTGTGTTTGGAGGGGCAGCCCTGCCCCTCCTTATATAGGTGGAGGGGGGCGGCCAAGGGGAGGGGAGTCCCTTCCCAACTCGGCTTCCAAGGCCTGCGGTGGAGGGAGAGGGACTTCCTCCCCAAGTAGGTTTCCTACTCTCCCTCCACCAAACAAAATAGCCGTTTGACTTTTCAAATTGGCGTTTGACTTTTCAAACTAAGATTTGGTTTATCCCTTTATTTTGTTCAGCGATGACACCTAGTACATAATGCAACCATTCCAACTTGTTATGACACATTCATGTACCCTTCCCCTCCGGAGTGCCGGACATTCCGAAACCTTCTAGAACATTCCTGATGAAAACACCGGAACCATTCTCCAACCCCGAAACAGGACTTTCCTTATATGAATCTTATTATCCGGACCATTCCGGATCTCCTCGTGATATCCTGGATCCCATCCGAGACTCCGAACAACATTCGGTCTCTTACTCATCATTCCATAACTACTCAACAACGTCGAATCCTTAAGTGTGTCTTCCTTCGGTTCGTGAATTACGCGGACATGATCGAGACACTTCTCCGAACAATAACCAATATAGGAATCTGGAAATTCATATGGCTCCCACATATTTCTACGATTACTTTGCGATCGAATGAACCACTTACATACGATACCAATTTCCCTTTGTCTCATGATAGTTTACTTATCCGAGGTTTTGATCGTCGGTATCTCTGCATACCTAGTTCAACCTCGTTACTGATAAGTACTCTTTTCTCGTTCCCGTGATATGTGATCCCTCGTGAGCTAGTCACATGCTTGCAAGCTAATTGGATGACATTCCACCGAGAGGGCCCAGAGTATATCTATCCGTCATATGGATGGACAAATCCCACTCTTGATCCATGTGTCTCAACCAATACTTTCTGAACACTCAATGCCACCTTTATAGCCACCCAGTTACGGTGTGGTGTATGATGTCATCAAAGCATCCTTCCAGTGATGGTGATATGCATGATCTCATGGTCGAAGGAATTAGGTTACTATGTATCAGAAATCATATAGCAATTGAACTATTAAAATGACTTGATCTTTATGCTACGCTTATCTATAGGAGTATGTCCATCATATCATTCTCCTAACGATATGATCGTGTTGTTAATAACATCTCAATGTTCATGATAGGGAAACCACAATCATTTATTAACCAACAAGCTAGTATTATGAAGAGGCTTTACCAGGGACTTCAATTTAAGTTTACAAATCACACAAGTATTAATGTTTCCTTGTTAATATTATTATAGCATGAATGTAAACATTTATCATAAACCGAAAGATATAATAATAACTACATTTATTATTGCCTCTAGGGCATATCTCCAACAGTGAGGATATAGATCTTGTGGTAATCTCCATAACAAGCTCTTGTTCATCAAAATCGGATCTCTCTTTTATATCTTATTGCGATTTTGATCTATGCAGTTTTTCGGTTTCTCACCAAGTGAGGTATCTCACATTATTATACTTGATACATTCTCACTTGGTGATAACCAATATCCAACGCAATTGGAATCGGGTCAATCGGAGCTTCAGTCAAAAGTTATTGAAGTTTGAATATATGTTCGTCTTATTTAAAAAGAAAAAGAAAAACTTGTTTACTGGACCGAGCGGTAGTACCGCCCGGGCGGACCGGTACTACCGCTCGCATCTGAGCGTCCTCCAACTATCTTCTATCTAGCCCAGTACCTTTTTCCGGTTGTACCGGCCGGCCCGGTAGTACCGCCCGAATGGGCCGGTACTACCGGCCGGCCTAGATATTTCTCCCAGGTTTGCCCAGATCTAGTTCCAGCCCAGCCGCCGCTCGACCTGCTTCTTTCCCCGCGTGCTGCCGACCGCCGCTGCTGCGCTGGGCTCGTGCTACTGCCCTGCCTCGCTCGGTGCACGCTGGCCGCTCGCTCGCTCGCTCGCGCGCTGCTGGCCGCTGCCGCGAGCTGGCCCCGCATGCATGCGCCGCTGTGCAGCGCGCTTGCCGCCCATCGCCCCGTCTAGCCCCGCTGCTGCCAGCTGGGCCCCGCGCGCATGCCTGCCCGCTCGCTTCCTGGCTGGCTGCCGCTGGCCTGCTGCTCGCACGCGCGCGCCCGCGATGCTGCACCGCCCCGCTGCATGCCTAGTTGCTGCTCTGCTTGCTAGCTCGCGTTGACCAGCCGCAAGCGTTGCTGCCCAAATTTCTGTATGCTGCTGGGCTGGCGCATGCGGTAGTACCGGGGCTATCCGGTACTACCGTTTCGTCTAGAAAAATTGCCCCAACGGGCAGATTTTTGGCCCCTCTTTAAATAGCCTTCTCCTAAATCGTTTTAAGTAGCTTCTTTGTCATCTATTAGGCTAAGCTTTATTCACACTTGCTCTAGATCTTGAAGCTTGCCTAATCTTTTCCCTCCGATGATTCTTGCCCATATTTGAGTGGAAGAGAGAGGAGATCTAGACCCACGTTTTGACCTAACCGATTCATCTCTTTGTAAGTGCATCTTTGGGGATCTAGATTTTGGGGGATTTTGTGTCTCTCTTTGATTCCTCCTCTCTTGTTTCCCCAATAGCTTTAGTAGCTTTGTTGGAACTTGAGAGTGAGGGATTTGAGCACCTTTGTGGTGTTCTTGCCATTTGCATTTGGTGCATCGGTTTGAGTTCTTCTCGGAGGATTTGGTTTGTGTGACTCATTGGAGCTTGTCCCTCATGGGTTCTTGGAACCCTAGACGGTTTTGTGGCCTTGGTGTCTTTGTGGCCTTTTGTGGCATTTGTTGGGATCCTCCAATTAAGTTGTGGAGAAGTGCCCCAACCTTGTGAGAGGTTCCGGTTGCCACCGACAAGTGCATCGATAATGGAAGCGTGGATCGATCCCGTTGGGGTGAGATTCACCGGAGAATAAGGGAGGCCTTTTGTGGCGTTGGTGGTTTGATACCACCCCCTCTCCAAACGAGACGTACTCCATGTTGGGAGGAACTCGGTAAAATATCGGTGTCCCCGCGTGCCTCAGTTATCTCTATACCCGAGCTCTTTACTTATGCACTCTACATTGTGATAGTCTTCGTGCTTGAAGTAATATATATCTTGCTATCACTTTGTTGCTTGTATTGCTTAGCATAAGTTGTTGGTGCACATAGGTGAACCTGAGTTATTCTAGGTTGTGCTTAACAAAGTAAACACTAGTTTTATTCCGCCTTTGTTGAGCCACTATAGGAAAAGTTTTAATCGCCTATTCACACCCCCTCTAGGCGACATCCGTTGACGAGGTTTAATCTCGTCAATGCCCATTGTTATGGACTTGGGTTTTGGAGAAGATGAGGATGCTGGAGATCGTGGCACGGTTAACAGACAAGCAACCAGGGGACACGAGATTTACCCAGGTTCGGGCCCCCGGAGGGAAAACCCTACTCCTGCTTGTCTGCTCTTGATTACGGCGAAACTAAAGGTTACAAGGTGCGCAGATTCGATCTGGCGTGGATGCGCGTGCGAGAGTATGAGTCGAGTTGACCTAGGACGTGCCCTCCTGGCCTTTATATAGACTTAGGCAGGTCCCGGGCATAGTCCTAGTCGGTTACAAGTTCTAGGGTTTTACCCCTTTGAATTTCCTATCTACGCTAGTCTTGCTCTCCAAGGATCCGAAGGCGTCATGGGACTTGGCCACCCGAAAATCTTCATGGGCCAGCGTATATCTGCTGTGGGCCTTCCTTGGGCTGGACCAGGTATGCTGAAGTTACGTACCCGTAGGGTATAACCATGTCAGTAGCCCCCGAGTGTTCAGTCGAATGGTAGATTCGGCTGAGGACTCTTCCATCTTTCGGGTGCAGCTATATATTAATAGTATATGTGTGCAGGGATTGTTGATGCGTGTGCCTGACTCACCCGACGGATCAGGGTCAGTTAACTGTCTTAGGACGAAACGACACGATCTTCTTCAGGTTCGGGTCCCTCAACCCGGACCTGGAACATATGCTGGCGTAATTTGACTCAGGCCACAGAGGAATTACAGGAGTGAAATTCCAATGATTTTAATTAACGTACCCAACGCGTCCGTCAGGATTTTCCATCACGCCTGTTGGCATGGTTTTATACTAGCAGAGCGCAGTCAGGTGCGTTGTCAGGCCATCAGATGATATCTGTAGGTCTTATCTTTGCGTCGCAGACGCAGCATCCGAACATTTATCACCACGGAGGTGTTTCGGGTGGCCTAGGAGATTGTCGCTCACTCGGCCGTTTTGTTGGGGCAAAGTTGCCAAAAAAAATTGCATGCTCATCCGGAGGATCGCAGTCGAAGATTTCATAGGGTGCGCGACCAGCGCTCCCTATGGGAGTAGCCCCCAAGTGTCTGTTCGAGTCGTAGACTCGAACGGAGACTTTAGTTCAAGCATTGTTTCTGTCGTTAAGTCCGCAGGACTCGAAAATTTTCGGATGCTTAAATCCATCCTCCCTATGGGAGTAGCCCCCAAGTCCGTAGTGGAGTCGTAGACTCGGCGTAGGACTCAGAGAAGTGATTTGTCCTCATTTGTCTATCGGGTGCGCGACCAACACTCTTGATAGGAGTAGCCCCCGAGTATTTCGTCGAATCGAAGATTCGAGTGAGTACTCTTAGCTGTGGAGCCGAAGTGGTGCTAGTATAGCTTTTGATGACGTCAGTGCTTACGATTGATGACCTCAAGCGTCTGCTACGCCAGAGATGACTTGACTGGACGAAGCGTGGGTCCCACTTGCTGACTTTGAATTGACCGGTCACGCGCGGCGTGGAGATGATTACGGCGTCTCCTCGATTTCCGCGCGTAGTGGACGGCGTGGTAACGACGGTTCGTTGTGATGTTGACACGTGTATGGCCAGATCTACCGTTGGCGTTAGGTCTTCTCGATGGACGGCCAGCGTGCGTCGTCTCCGCTGTTATAATCCTTGGTGAAATCGTGGTTTGTTTTTCACCGCACCAGTTCATCTGTTCACTGCCTCCTTGTTCTTGAGCGATTCTTGCTGCACGCTGAGCTTTCCTTCCACATTTCCTTCGTTCTTTCTGCGTTTGCATCGCCACCACCGCCGTAGCGCCATGGGGAAAACAAAGAAGTCCTCATCTGCGGTTGGGACCAGCGCCGCCGGAGGCAAGAAGTGCACCACCACTGCTCGCGTCACCGATGGTGGCTGGCGGCGATCAGAGACGCGGGAGAGCGATCTCCGCAAACTGCGGGAGCGGGGCTTGATCCCGGAGGACAGGGAGGCCGTTAAACTCCCCGACAATGAGGTAATCCCCCGTCCCCCATCTGGGTACCGGGTTATGTTTCTCGCCTTCGTTTTGCATGGGTTTTCGTATCCAGTCCATGAATTCCTTCGTGGACTGCTCTTCTTATATGGGGTTCAGCTGCATCATCTGTATCCCAATTCTCTTCTCCACATTGCTTGTTTTATCACTTTTTGCGAGTGCTGGCTTGGCATTGAGCCGCACTTTGGCCTCTTCCGGAAGCTCTATTCCGTGAAGAGGCAATCTGGTTTGGATGGTGTTTATCCCATTGGGGGTTTCATCATCTCCCTCAGTCCCAATCTGCAATTCTTTTCCTTTTCCATGTCCGAATCTGTACAGTACTAGCGGAGGCGATGGTTTTATATCCGTGACTCCGTAGTGCCCGGGAAAGATTTTGGTCTTGTTCCCTTTGACCCCTCCCAAATGATTGAGAAGAAAAGGTCTTGGAAAAACCAAATCTTAGATGGTGAGGTGGCGGAGATATAGGCCCTGTACCGTCGGGTGGAGGATCTCCAACTGATTCCTGAGAAGGAGGTGAACGGTGTGGACATCATCCGGACGTTTCTTGAGCGTCGGGTGCAGCCTCTCCAAGTGAGGGCGCACCCGATATTTCTTTATTCTAGGCGCCGTGATCCGACGAGGGTTTCGAGTGAGAAAATCTCCGAGGTGGAACTTGACAAGGCTCTTCGCGCGCTGTTGAAGTTCAAGGCCGACGAAGAAATCCCGGGGAAGTCGCTGACACCTCCCTTTTCTTCGACGTTGGTCGTACCGAAGGTGTAGATTTGCGCACGTAGTGCTCCCCCTTTGTTTTTGTCGGCTGTGTATTTGTTTCCTTTGTTTGCTAACAAAGTTCCTTCTCATCTTGCAGAGCTTCAAAGTGTCGGGCATGGTACCACCGTTGCCCGAAAGGTATCCGAATGCCCCGGATAATGAAGTGGTGGATTCCGTGTCCGAGCTTCCGTCGGCGCGATCTCCGACAGAGGATGCTGACGAGTCGAGTGAGGACCATACGCGCAAGCGATCACGGAGCTCCAGCGAGTCTTTGGATGCCTCGACTCCTCCGACTCCCAGAAATCCTCTGGGCCTTGAGCGTCATAGTGGTGGCCATGGAGGTTCTTCCTCTCCCCTTCCTGCCATTCCTGTGCGGGCTGTTGCGTCGCACCCGCCAGCAAAGCGGAAGAAGGAAGAAAAGAAGGAGGAGAAGAAGGAAGAGAAGAAAGAGGAGAAGAGGACCCGAAGGGCTTCTCCTATCTTCGACCTGAGCGCATTGGGCTCGTAAGTTTTCTTGTTGTACCGTTGTCCTTTTCACTTCATGATTTTTGCACCTGTGTTGATTGGTTCGTATGCAGGCAATCCTCCCACGACTCTAGTGATGGTGCGCGGGAGATGATGGGGGAGTCGAACATTGCGTCGCCTCCTCCTCAGACGGTGGCGACTTCGGGTGGCGCCGCTCCAGATCCTCCTGTGCGGGAGGCGCTGGTGGTTGCGCCTCAGATTTTCGCAGGCGGGGCTTCGGGGTCGCCGTCGGAACATGTAAGTTTTCTTCATGTCATGGGGGAAGCCCCCGAGTGTCTTCGTGTGCTGATGTTGTTTTTGCTCCTTTGTGTTGGGCGTAGCCCCCAAGTCCTTTTCTTACTGTTGTTTCCTTTTTCTGCAACCTTTTGTACAGGAGGCCAAGCGGCTGGTGGGGGAGCGCCTGGCGCTAGAGGCGAAACTTTGGCAGCTTCAAGGTATTTGTCTGCCTTTTAATACCTCTCTTGTTTATCTGGTCCTGTTCTTTGACACTTGCTTGTCTTAAATGCAGAGGAGCATAACGACTCTCTCTGTGAGGTTGACGCTCTTAAAAAGAGCCTTGGCCAATCGGAGCAGAAAGCCGAAGCTGCCGTCGGCGCGAAAGAGCGCCTTGAGCTAGAGCTGACGAAGGCAGCCGAAGCGAAGGAGCGTCTGCAGCAGGAGGCCGCAGATCGTGAGGAGCAGCTGGCCATCGTTGCGGCTGCTCGTGAAAGAGGGGTGGCGGCGAAGCTCATGGCTGCTGCGAAGGCTATTTCGGGTGAGTGCTAATATTTTCACTTGTTTCTGTTTCTACGAGTCTTCTTCGATGCTGCCTTTCTTCATGCTTTTCTTCATTTTTGTCTCAGATGCCGCAGGCATCGAGTTCGACCGCGGTGCTCTGGAGCACGGGAGTGCTCTAGATGATGCCACTGTGGCGGTCGAAGACCGCTACGGCACCGTCGTCAACTCCCTTGCCAAGGCGAAAGAGGTCCTTGGTCGCTTCTACCAGGAGCTCTTCCTGAAGGGCGCAGCCCTTGAAGATGTGGATGCCCTGGCAGCGGCTCTATCAGCCGAAGCGCCTGCGGCGTACAAGCGCAAGTAGAAGGGCATCGGCGCGTCCGTCGGGCTGGCGATGGCCATGGCGGCTGGAGCGGAGCTGGACTTGCCCCAGATCACCTCTCGGATGCCGACGACTGCGGATGGATCCGAGGTAGCCTTCGCTGCCTACTCCGCTCGCTGCAGACGATATGGGCCCAAGCTCATTGACTTGCTGTCTGAGTACGCACTGCGGCAGCAGGGTGAGGCCAAAGCTAGGCAGTCTGGCTCCGAGGCGACTCAGTGTCCTGCACCTTAGGCATAGCAGACGTAGGGTAGTGTGTAGTCTACTTTTGTTGTAAATATCTTTTGTAGTACCGTCCTTGTGCCACGTAGTGGCCTTATATATTTAATGAATTCCTCCGAGTTGTGCTCAATCCTTGGCTGAATGTCTGTGTGCCTTCTTTTTTCTGCTGCTATAGGTTCCTTCGGGTGCTGACCCAGCTGGCACTTCATTCGCAAAGCCCGTGCGACCATCGTTGGATGATTCCTCGCAACTCGCTTTCCTTCGAGATCGCGTGCGCAGTTTGGAGAGGGAATTGCTGGGGTTGCGTGGCCGCGCCGACGTTTGGAAGTACAAGGCGAATCGTGGTGCAGCCAGAGAGGAGTACTTGATGGCGGAGCTTGGTCCGTCTGTCCGAGCAGCTGCAATGTAAGTTGTTCTTTGGTCGAGCTGTAGCTCTGGTCTTGGGGTGAGCCTGTTGGCCTTACTTTTATTTTGTTTGATTGCTGTACGTGCAAATCTTGCTCCGAGGGAAGAAAAAGAACGTGTCGCTGTTCGGGTCAACTGCTTGACTCAGCAGGACATGGAGGCCGGCGGCTTCTTCTGGATGGATCGTGATCGCGCCATAGCCCTGGCGACGGTGTAGGATCGTGTTCATCAAGTTTCGCGGGTGATCCACCAAGTACAGACGTCGCTTTCCTCGGTGCTGCACGTCATGTTCCCTTTGGATGGCGCGCCAATAAACCTTGCAGGTCTTCTGTCGAAATTTTGGAACGTAAGCAATGTCAAGGAGTTGGTGCGGCAGCAGCTTGTCGCCGGAGTGAAGGCTGCGTTGTCTCTTGTGAGGTTGCACCGACCTGATGTGGATTTGGCTGCCGTGGCTGCTGGGCCACCTCTTCGCCCTGATGGTAGCGAGTGGAACATGCGTCCGCATTACGCGGCTGTGAGGCAGTATGCCGAACAGATTGTAGATTTGTTTGAGCAGCGTGCCTAGGTTATTCTTCAACATAGGTAGTACCTGTAGAAAAAGAGAGATGTAAAATTTATATATTTCGGCTGGGCGTGTTGTGCCCTTTGTTGTAAAGGTTTGTTTGTATGTGAGCACGCAGTACTTTGATTGGATACGTGTCCTTTTCGTTTGCCTGACGTTGTCAGCTACTCAGGTGTACACGTTTGGCCCTCAGTCGATGAAATCGTGAGGTGGGGGGAGCCCCCGAGTGCGTTTGTAGCATATAGTATAGTTGCAGAAAAAGAGTCAACCGAAGTTTGGGGGCGAGACACTTAGCTTTACTTATATCGTAATGGAGGAGGTACATGGTTCGGCTGAGTAGCCTTGGCTAAAAGCCTTATTGAAAGTAAAAGGGGGGCATGTTGCTACGGGTAGAATCGTTGCAGGTGCGAGATGTTCCATGGGTTGGAGTATGCGACTCCAGACTCCACGTGTTTTAGGCGATAGGCGCCACCTGGGATGACTTCGGTGATGACGTAGGGTCCTTCCCATGGTGACTCGAGTTTGTTTGGTCGCTTTTGCTTGAGTCGTAAGACGAGGTCTCCTTCGACGAAGGACCTTGGGCGCAGCCGGCGGCTGTGATAGTTGCGGAGACTCTGCTGGTACACCGCTGATCGAGTTACTGCTATATCCCGCGCTTCGTCGAGTGTGTCGACGGTGTCTTCGAGTGCAGCCGTGGATTCGGCTTCGTTGTAAGCGACGACTCGTGGAGCCTGGTGGCGCACTTCGGCTGGTAGCACGACCTCAGCTCCGTGCACCATGAAGAACGGTGTGTAGCCGCTGGAGCTGTTTGGTGTAGTCCGTAAGCTCCACAGGACGGACGGTAGCTCTTTCGTCCAGTTTCCAGCTTTTTGCTCTAGTGAGCTCATGAGGCGCTTCTTGATGCCGACGCCGATGAGGCCGTTGGCCTTTTCCACTTGCCCATTTGTTTGCGGGTGTGCCACTGAGGCATACGTGATGTTGATCCCGAGGCCTTCGCAGAATTTCTGGAATTCTTCGGAGATGAAGTTCGATCCGTTGTCGGTGATGATGTTGTGCGGTACGCCGAACCTATAGACAATGGATTCGAAGAATTTGACGGCAGTTTTGCCCTTCTGGTTGGTGAATGGCATGGCCTATATCCACTTGGTGAATTTGTCGACTGCGACCAGGAGGAAGACGTGTCCCCCTTTCGAGTATTTTGGCAATTTGCCGATCATGTCGAGGCCCCATTGAGCAAAAGGCCAAGCTATGGGTATGGGTCTAAGTTCGGACCCGGGTGCGTGCGGTTTGTCGGCGAACCGTTGGCACCCGTTGCATCTTCGGACGATGTCCTTCGCGCCGCTCATGGCCGTTGGCCAGTAGAATCCTGCTCGCAAAGCTTTGGCGACAAGGGAGCGACTGCCTGCGTGGTGGCCGCAGATGCCCTCGTGAATGTCTTGGAGTATGGCTTTGCCATCGTCGATGGTGACACACCATTGTAGTACACCCGTGATGCTGCGTTTGTACAGTTCGCCGTTGATGATGATGAAGGATTTTGACCGACGAGATATGCGCCGGGCATTTGTCGGGCTGTCGGGCAATTCTCCGTTTATCAGGAACTAAAGGTATGGGCGTGTCCAGGTTTCTTCGACTGCCATGACCTGCATCAGGCTGACCATAGCAACCTCTGTGTCCAGTTTCTCGGGTCCTTCTTGTCCTTCGGGTAGCGTAGCCCCCGAGTGTTCTGCTTCTTCGGGTGATCCTTTGGGGAATTTCCGCTTGATGGATGGCACGCAGATTTGTTCGAGGAACACACCTGGTGGCACCTTTGCGCAAGTGGAGCCGATGTTGGCGAGTCTATCGGCTTCATCGTTGCTCTCTCTTCCAACGTGCCGAAGTTCGCAGCCATCAAATTCTCCTTCGAGTGCGTTGTAGAGCGCGCGGTACGCGATCATGTTTTCGGCGTGTGCGTCACACTCATTCATCGTCTGCTGGACGACGAGGTTGGAGTCACCGTAGATGACCAGGCGCGTTGCGCCGCATATTTTTGCCATCCTCATGCCATGGATGAGGGCTTCGTATTCGGCTTCGTTGTTGGAGGCTCTAAATTTCATCCGAAGAACGTACTTCATCGTGTCACCTTGCGGGGAGGTTAGTATGACCCCTGCCCCTGCTCCGGCTTCGCGCTTCGAGCCGTCGAAATGCATTGTCCAAGACTGTGACATGTCTGGGGTATCTGGCAGCTGCAGCTCCATCCAATGTACCAGGAAGTCCGGGAGGACTTGAGATTTGATTGCGTGTCGCTTCTCGTAGACGATGTCCAAGGGTGATAGTTCGATGCCCCACAGGGCAACCCGTCCTGTTGCCTCTGGATTATTCAGGATGCTGTTCAGGGGTGCCTCGTTGACGACCATCACTTGGTGCTCCTGGAAGTAATGGCTCAACCGTCGAGCCGTCATGAACACGCCGTAGGCTAGCTTCTGGTAGTGAGGGTACCTCTGCTTTGTTGGTGTCAGTACCTCGCTGAGGTAGTAAATTGGGCGCTGGACCTCGTGGGTCTTGCCTTCTTCGGGTCATTCGACCACGAGTACGGTGCTGACCACCTGATGTGTGGCTGCTATGTACAGCAGCAGGGGCTCGCGCTCCTTTGGCGTGACCAAAACGGGCGAGGTGAAGAGGAGCCGCTTGAGGCTTTCGAATGCGTCGTTGGCTTCTGGCGTCCACTCGAACTTGTCTGCTTTACGCAGCAGCTGGTAGAATGGTAGGGCCTTCTCGCCCATACGACTGATGAACCTTCTTAGTGCCGCTACTCGTCCTGCGAGCTGCTGGACGCCCTTGAGGTTTTTCGGCTTCTCCATTGTCATGATGGCTCTGATTTTCTTCGGGTTCACCTTAATCCCTCGTTGAGAGATGAAGTACCCGAGCAGCTGACCCGAGGGGACGCCGAAGGTGCACTTTTCTGGGTTGAGCTTGATCCTGTAGGGATCAAGGTTGTCGAATATCTCGCGGAGATCGTCGATAAGTGTCCTTGCCTCCTTGGTTTTTATTACTATGTCGTCGACATAGACTTGGACGTTGCGACCGATCTGGTCCTTAAGGCAGGCCTACATGCATCGCTGGTACGTGGCACCCGCGTTCTTTAGCCTGAAGGGCATTGTGTTGTAGCAGAATACTCTGAACGGTGTGATGAACGCCGTTTTCTCTTGATCTTCGACCTTGAGTCGAATCTGGTTATAGCCTGAGTAGGCGTCGAGGAAGGAGAGTTTCTCACAACCTGCAGTCGAATCGATGATCTGATCGATCCAAGGAAGAGGGAAGTGGTCCTTTGGGCAGTGTTTGTTGAGTGACGTGAAGTCTACGCACATCCGCAGGATGTCCGTGTCCTTCTTCGGGACAATCACCGTGTTTGCCAGCCACTCGCTTTCCTTGATTTTCCGGATGAAGTCTGCTGCGAGTAATCTGTTGATTTCCTTGCCAATAGCTTCGGCCCGTGGCTCCGACAGTCTTCGGATGGACTGCTTGACTGGCTTGGTGTCTGGAAAGACGTTGAGTGCGTGCTCGGCGAATTCCCTGGGAACTCCTGGCATCTCCGCAGGACACCAGGCGAAGATTTCCCAGCGCTCACGGAGGAATTCGACGAGCGTGCCTTCCTATGCGGCGCTAAGGTCATTGGCGATCAGCGCCGTCTTGGAGGCATCCGTCGGATGGACCTGCACTTTCTTGGTGTTGACGGTGGAGTCGAAGGACATGTCAGGTGCGTTCTGCCTTGTGACTGGGGGTAGCCCATTGTCCGTCACCTCGCGGAGCCTTACAAGCTCGTCTTGCATGCCGAAAGACTGGGAGATTTTGTTGAAATCCCTGTCGCATTGGTCCGATCGGGTGAAGCTCCCATGGATTGTGATGACGCCCCTTGGTCCTGGCATCTTGAGTAGTAGGTATGCGTAGTGTGGAACGGCCAGGAATCTTGCGAATGCTACACGCCCCAGGATGGCGTGGTATTGCGACGGCCAGTCCACCACTTCGAATTCTAGGCGCTCCTGCCGAAAGTTGTCCGGCTTCCCGAAGATGACGTCGAGCCCTATTTTCCCCAGGGGGAATATGACCTTCCCTGGGACAATGCCGTGGAACGTTGTGTCCGATTGTTCCAGGCTGCATTGCGAGATCCGCATAGCCGCTAGAGTGCTTGCGAACATTAGGTTGATGCCGCTGCCACCGTCCATGAAGACGCGACTCATCTCGAAGCCTCCGATCTGCGCCTCCAGCACCAGGGCAGCGTGACCTGGGCGAGGGATCTGGCAAGGGTGATCCGCGCGAGTGAATGTGATGCAGGACTCCGATCCGCTGAGGTACTCAGGGATTGCAGGCGGAGTTGCCACGGCCAAGTTGATTTGTCGGGTGATTTTCTTCTGCACCCTGTTTGTGGGGCGTCCCTTCTGGATCATATTTAGTGCTCTGATTGGTGGGGGGTATCCGACCCCGGCATTGTTTTGTGCTGGTGCGACTGGTTGATTTGGGCCTCCAATAGGCGGTGGTGGAGGAGCTCCGTGTGCTATTTCACCTGGCGCAGGTGCGTTTCCAAACGCAGGAATTGGAGCTTGTTGCCTCATCTGCACCATGCCTTCGCTGAGTTTCTGGAACTCGCGGCAGTCCTTGAGCATGTTGATGGCTTTCTTTTTGCCATCCTGTTTGTCGATGTAGAAGTGGATGGTGCATGGACCCGAAAGTTTGTCGAATGCCGAGGGTCCATTGTCGCGGTCATGGCGTTGCCACGACTGCGTTGGTCGTCCGTTGTCGCGGAAGTTTCCGCCGCGGTATCCTCCGCTGTTGCGGCTGTTGTCGTTACGGCGGTCGGTGTAGCCGGCCGCGACCATGTCGGGTCCGTCGCGGTCCTCGTAGACGCGCGATCTCCTCTTGCTGCGGCGTTCACATCTTTGGCCGTAGTCGTCCTCTTCATCTGATTGCGGTCGCTGGATGCAATCTTCGCCGTCTGCCCAACTGTTGGCGATTTCCATGAGGTGGTCGAGTGTCTTGGGCTTTATACGCCCAAGTTCCTCCTTGAAGTCTTGGCGCTTGACGCCGTCCCTGAAGGCGTCGATGGCCCTCTCTTCGGAGATGTGTGCTGCGGAGTTCTTGGTTGTAGTATGTACGAGCGAATGGATTCACCTGTTCTCTGAGTGCAGGCTCGCAATTCTTCGATTGAGGCGGGACTCTTGCTGGTGCCTTTGAAATTTCGGATGAAGCTGTAAGCAAGCTCCTACCAGCTTCAGATGGATCCTGATGATAGGCTGCTAAGCCAGACTCGTGCCGCGCCTGTCAGCTGCAGCTGAAGGCATTGCATGGCGGTTTCTTTGTTGCCTCCGTGAAGCTTGACGGATGACAGATGGTCACTGAGCCAGGATTTTGGATCTTGCGTGCCGTTGAACTTCGGAGTATCCGAAGGAAGCTTGAAGTTGCGTGGCATCTGTGTTCGCCGAACAGATCTGCTGAAGCATCGGGCCCCACAGAGTTCTCCTTCGTCTTCATCCATATCAGATTCAGACGAGCATGCGCGTTTGGCGCGTGCTTTGTCGATCTTGCGCTGTGTAAGCTTGTCTATGGCGTCGTAGTCGCGTTTGTGGCGGTGTGAGCTCTTCTTCCTTCGAGGAAGATCGTGCTCCTCTTCCTCTTCGGATGAGGGTGTGGGGATCCGGTCGCGCCTGGCCGGAGCTTTCTTCTTCGGCTCCGCAGGAGCGTCTTCGTGGAGCGCAGCTCCGATTAGTCCTAGTCCGGTGAGTGCGGACCTATGCATGGCCCTTTTCGGGTCCCCCTCCGGTGGTGGGTGAGCCACGAGATACGCAGTGGCTGCCATGATCGCAGCTTGTGGCGTCTTCGGGATGATGTTGCCGTCGGCATCCATATCCATCAACGATGTGTGGAGAGTTCGGGTCACGTCACGCCGCTCCTTGGGATCCATGTTTTCCACCCGTGAGCGGTGCTTGTTTCCCTGGTTTCCGTTTGTGCTAGAGCCGGGTGCCACGACGGAGAGCGCAGCTCGTCGCGCGCTGGACTCAGAGGCTGCTTGCTTGCGCTTGTCTAGCGTCTCCTGCATCTTGACTTGTTTCTTGTGTTCCTCGATGAGGAGGTAGTGGTATGCCATCAGTAGGTCACGTGAGGCGTCTGCAGGTAAGACGATGTCGCCTGCGACTGCACGGCGCGCCTGGACCCATCCTTCTTTGCTAAGTTGGATGACGTGGCCGTTGTTTTCCCTGTTGGGTGGGGGGACTGGCTTCTTCTGTTTTCGCCGTTTTCGCCGTTTCGGTTGGGCGTCGGGTTAGGTGTTTCCTCGTCGGTTTGGATGACTGCGGCGCATAGATAGCGCTTGCAGATTGGTCGGCTGCCACTGTAGCTTTCGGATCCGGAACCGTAGGTCCCTTCATCTGAAGGTGGATCACATAGATCGGAGTTACAGCTGCTGCTATCGTAAAACTCATATGTTGATGGTGACGTGCGTAGCACAGGGTGTGGAGCCCATGAGGCGGGCCTGATTGACGGCACGGGCACCAGCTCAGGGAGGCGGAGGGTGCCAGTTTGCCCCACCTGGAAGCAGAAACTCCCGAACAAAATCTCGAGTCCGTCGCCTATGGGCTCGAAATCCTTCATGGTGGCCGGCGAGTGGGCGATGAAGTCGAAAGCGCCGAAGAGGAGGTGATTCTCCGTCGCCGCGGAGTTGTAGATCGATCGGGTCGGAACCGTCACGACCGCACAATCAGCAGCCCCAATTCCCACAGACGGCGCCAATTGACGAGGTTTAATCTCGTGAATGCCCATTGTTATGGACTTGGGTTTTGGAGAAGATGGGGATGCTGGAGATCGTGGCACGGTTAACAGACAAGCAACCAGGGGACACGAGATTTACCCAGGTTCAGGCCCCCGGAGGGAAAACCCTACTCCTGCTTGTCTGCTCTTGATTACGGCGGAACCGAAGGTTACAGGGTGCGCATATTCGATCTGGCGTGGATGCGTGTGCGAGAGTATGAGTCGAGTTGCCCTAGGACGTGCCCTCCTGGCCTTTATATAGACTTAGGCAGGTCCCGGGCATAGTCCTAGTCGGTTACAAGTTCTAGGGTTTTACCCCTTTGAATTTCCTATCTATGCTAGTCTTGCTCTCCAAGGATCCGAAGGCGTCATGGGCCTTGGCCACCCGAAAATCTTTATGGGCCAGCGTATATCTGCTGTGGGCCTTCCTTGGGCTGGACCAGGTATGCTGAAGTTACGTACCCGTAGGGTATAACCATGGCATCCGTATCCTTTCAAATGTGTCATCACTAAGTGGAATGATTGCATCATGTCCTAGGTCACTTGGTTGGGCGTTTGAAAGAAAGAAATTAAACTCCAAATTAAAAGTAAAAAGTTTAAAAAATCAAACTAGGACAATGTATCCTGGTGGAGGAAGGAAAGAATCCTTCTCTCCCTCCACCACAAGCCAAGGAGGAGAAGGAGTTGGGGAAGGATTCAAACTCCCCTCTCCCAAGCTGCCCTCCCCCTTATAAATAGAGGGGAGGGGGTGCCCTCCAAGACACACAACACCAGCCCCTCTCCACGCCGCTGCCCAGCGCCGCCGCGAGCCGCCCCGCCTACCGCCGCCGCCGCACCGCCGCCTCGCGCTGCCGCCGGTTCGTCGCCGCCACTGAATCCACCTCCTACTCTCCGTCCTCTAAACCCTAGATCGCCGGAAACCCTAATTCTCCACCATAACCTGCTCCGGCTTAGACGAAGCCCTGCAGGATCTTCCCTCTACTCCCGATACCACGTTGTCATGCTGTCGGAATCGCGAGGGGAGAACTACAACCTCCGCTGCCTGCTGGAACAAGGGAGAGGAAGGTCTTCATCAAGTACCGAACATGTGACCGACTGCGGAAGCGCTGCCGTAACGCAGCGCCGGAAGGATCGTCTACGCGATCTTGAGATCGTCAAGTGTACGACTACATCACCCACGAGAATCTGCTCTCGTTAACCGCTTTGGAATCTTCGAGGGTGAGTACTCTAATCGACTCATTGCTACAATCTAGTTGATAGATCTTGGCTTGTTTGTGTTCATGCGGTAGAAATATTTTGTTTTCCATGCTACGAACCCCTACAACCCCGACGCCACAACATGGATGCAGGAGAGCATAGTGGATACCCCAGCCGCGGCCTGTTGCCGGTCGAGATATGCTCGAGGACAGCAGTGAGGGTGCAACTGACGCACTCCACCTGTGACGCCGGCCTTCGGCGATGTTGCGCGTCGGGCGTCCTCTCGTGGTAGGCCACCCAGTGCTCGCGAAAGTAGTTTCCCCAGTACGCCTCGTTTTCAAGGTGCTCCGCCTCCTTGGGTTTCATGCCCGCAATGGCAATCTGGATCTCATTGATCCTTTCGTTCCCTTCCGGCACCGACTGCACGGGTACACCGCCCACCCTGAGCTTTCAGATCGGAGGGCACCGGCCAGCGATGTTGGTTAGCCGACCTTGTGGAGAATCCGCGCCTCCCACGGCTGGGGCGACCGGTGGCTGAAGTCGTTCACCGTCACAGGGTCACCGGGGTACCGCTCCGCCATTGCTTCGCCGATGTTTTCTTCTGCCGGGGTGAACTGTGTAGATTGGGGGAGGAGATGTAGGTGATGAAGTGGGTGCTCTGAAATCGGCGAGGATGGCCAGCTTTTTAGCATTTCAGGAAATCGCGTCGAGGACGGGAGGGTTGTAGTGGCGAGGGCGGGAAAAGGCGATGTCGGGGGGTTAACCTCGGGTAGGTCAGAGACGGGGAAAGACAGAGGTATTGTCCCCGTCTGGTTTCCGAGCTACAGCCTAAGTCGGCCGAATCATGGATATGTCGGCCGATGAACGGAGGCAAGAAGCCCATGTATAGGTATCAAGTGGTTACCCGACCGAGTTAATGAGAGAATCGGCCGGGTTACCCAAATGATCTTCATGCAGGTGAGGAACGAGCCGAGTAACACAAGGTAAGGCCGAGTGATACGAAGCTTGCAGGAGAAGGAGAAGCCCAGGGTCAAACTATAGTTGCAGGCTAGGAGGAATCAGAACAGGGCCAAACACAAGAGACAAGGGTGCACAGCGTCAGAGGGGCAGAAGGAGGTCACGGAGGTGACAGTCCTGGAGCCCGAGGCACGCAGGAGGGGGCCACTGGAGCCTTGCCGTCATTAGAAGGGCGACAGGGAAAGGAGGCCGCCGAATTACTATTTTGGGACAAGCATATTCCACGAATATGCTTGCCTCGTCAGCCCTAAGGGCACCCAAGGCACCCCTTTATAAGGGGAGGTTTGGACCCTAAGGGGGGGATCGATTCTTTGAGCACCGTTAGGCTGGGGAGATTCATATTGTCCCCCTGTATACAGCTCAAGGAGCACTTGTAACCCATCGAGTGAGAAATAAAGTTCATCACTTTGGCAGCTTGAGTGTAAAGACAGTTGCATCTTCCCTCCCCAGATCCCACTAGCATCCATTGGCCCCGTACTTTAGCCTACCCATGGCATCTGTCGTGCCACCACCACGACAGTTGGCGCCCACCGTGGGGCCAGCAACGGTGCTAGCTGGAGTTGTGATCCGGACGGGAAACTTCATCAACACCGGCGAGCGCGTTGTTTCTGGCTTGGTCCAGAGATTTGGTCTCTGCGACTATGTCAGAGACAATGCAGGGAGCTTCAGGGGGAAAACCCCCCCGTGCAACGGGATCTTCATCGGCCTGGGCGAGCATAGGGTCTACGTCGGCGTCGACATCACCGACATCTATCCTCACCAGGTTGTTGTTGCAGGGGAACCACCTCGAAGCGCGGCGAGCTGTCCATCAGGAGAGCATCTGGCAGGCAGCGTCGAGGTGATGGTCGCAGCAGGGACTCAAGCGGGAGCAGCATTAGCCGGGTCAAGCAGAGAACCCGCCGCAGGCGCACAGGGTCGCCCAAGCAGATCACACTGCAAACCGCCGAGGTAATTCCGCCAGTGACAAACCCGGCCGAGCTGCATGACACCACCCCAAAGGCACCAAGAGTGAGAGGACCACCTCTGGAGAGACCAGAGAACATTCTTCAGGCAACTATAGAGAACTTAACCACACCTGTAGCGCCGATACTTGATCCGGCAAATGCTCAGGCAGAGTTAGAGGAAACCAGGCAAAAGGTGCTGGTAGAGGCCAAAAAAGTATCAGCCCTGCGGGAATCCTTGAACAGGACCCTGAGAGAATATGCAAAAGCTAATAAGCTTGATATCGCACCCGAGCGGGTGGACGAACTAAGATTAAGAGGTAAGAACCTCATGAATGATATTAACAAAGAGCATGAAGCTCACAGAGCCGAATCAGGCGATTTGGGTTTGCCGAGGTACAATACCCCGGCGAAAAACCTGAGTGCGGCAAATGCCGCAGCATTGGAATTAGAGGGGTTAACAGGGGAAGCTCGGCAGAAACAACAAGAAAGAGTGAATGAGCTGGTGCGCATCGCGAACCATCAAAATGAGGAAATGCTCAGAGCTAACCCGGCAAGACCAGGGGCTTCACGGATGGTTCATTCGGCAGGGGCAGCACCTGCCTTATCTGCGGCAGCGGCATCTTCACCCGGAAACAACGCTAGAAAAGAAAAAGCAGTAACCTCAGGGAAGAGGAACAAACAAATTGTTCCATATGACCCGGCAATAGCTGGAAAGGCAAATGAGAACAGGGGCAATGAAAGCCGAGGTAATAGTGGGGAGAGAAACCACGGCCGTATGGAAAAGGACGGCGGCGGCCGAGGTAATGGGGAGCACGGCAGGAAAGAACCTGCAAGAGACAATCATGAAAACCAAACCCCGGCCGAGGTAAGGAGAGAAGTGCCGCTCAACCCGCAACCAAGACATGAGCCTCGGCAGGAAAGAGAAGTGAGGCCAGCTCGCTACAATCAGATGAATGAAAGGTATAATGATGGATATTCCGAGGTAGAATACGCAAACCAGGGTGGAAACAATCACTATGGGATGCAGGATAGAATCCTATACAGAGATTTGCCAGCAAATGATGCAAGAGTAAAGTTGGATCGGCTATACCGGTCCGAGCTATTGGAAGAGCAAGGTCCACCAGGTCCGACATGTTTTGGACCACGGATCATGGGCGAACCACCAGTGCCGAATTTTCAGTTGGCGAGAGGCACAAAAACGTACAATGGAAGTACCAAGCCACAAGACTGGTTGATTGATTATGCCACCGCTGTGAAGATAGCGGGTGGCAACCTAAGATGGGATGTGCGGTATGTCCCACAGATGTTGGAAGGACCAGCCAGGGTATGGTTGAATAATCAACCAGCTGGCAGTATCAACTGCTGGTTAGATTTCGAAGAAATGTTCGTTGGCAACTTTACCAGCACATACAAGAGACCAAATAGACCACAGCAACTAGCCATGTGCAAGCAGAGGCCGAATGAAACAGATAGAGAGTTTTTAACTCGATGGTGTAACCTGAGAAACTCATGTGAGGGAGTTATCGAATCGCAAGCAATCGCTTGGTTCGCGCAAGGCTGCCGTTATGCCAGCGTGTTGTGGCAACGCCTGCAGAGAGATATGCCAACCACACTGGCAGAAACTATCAGAATAGCGGACTCCTATGCATTGGGTGACCCAACCCAACCGGAGTTAATGTTGGCAGATCATCGTGAGCAACAGGACCAGTACACGAGAGAATTGGCCGGGTCATCCAGGCGTGATTTCAGAGGAAGAAGAAGAGAAGAGAGGCCGGATTATAGATATAATCCAGCCCAGGTGGCGGCTGTAGCACAAGATCAGCCGAGTCATGGAGCAACTCAACGACAGAAAAATGGACCTCAACAGTGGACATCAAGAAATGAGGGAAAGAGGCAATGGACCCCAGAGCAAAAGAAGCAATGGCAAGAGAGGCCGAAGTATACGTTCGAATCCATGTTAGATCAGCCGTGTAAATTTCACACATCAAACCCATCTAGACCGGCCAATCATACAACCCGGCAATGCGCCTGGATGAAAAATGCGATGGGGAACCCGGCAGGAGTTCAGGCTCCCCATCAGGTGCAACAGCAGCATCAGCCGCAATTAACTGGAGCAAATACACAGCAACTGATGCTACCGCCCCCTCCCCCGAGGTACGATAACTCGGATCGGAGGGATGCAGTGCATCAAGTAATGAACCAGGGGCAGGACGGAAGGATAAATCCGGCAAATGCTGGACGTAATGATTACAGGGAACATCACCAGTCATATTGTGTGTTCACGACAGAACAACAGGACAAGCAGAGTGTGCAGCGCCGGCATATGGAAGTGAATGCAGTTGTACCGGCAGTGCCAAGATACCAGCCATGGTCTGATCAGGAGGTGACCTGGAGCATGAAAGACCACCCCAGAATAATGCCGAGTCCAGGATCATATGCACTTGTGTTGGATCCGACGTTTGTGGGACCAAGCATCAATGTGAAATTCTCAAAAGTACTCATCGACAATGGAAGCAGTATCAACATCATGTACAAAGATACCATGCATAAGCTCGGAATATCACAGAATATGCTGCAGTCCACGAGGACAACTTTCCATGGGATAGTGTCAGGGCTTTCATGTGAGCCCATCGGTAAAGTCCGAGTGGACGTGTTATTCGGTACAAGAGATAACTGCAGAGCAGAAAATTTAGAATTTGAGGTGGTCGATCTGGAAAGTTGTTATCATGCTCTACTCGGACGGCCCGCACTGGCCAAATTCATGAGCAGCTGTCATATAGGTTATCTAAAGATGAAGTTACCCGGACCACAAGGGGTGATAATAGTTGCAGGGGATTACAAGAAGTCAATGGAGTGTGCTTCGGCCGGGTCAAATTTGGCCGAGTCATTGGTTATAGCAAGAGAAAAGAAAAGGATTCAGGAGGTAGCAGCCCTCGCTCAGTCAGCACAGTTAAGCATGCCGGCACTGGCCAACCCTCATGGCAGTGTTTCTTTTCAGCCGACCAAAGAGACGAAGAAATTTCAGATTGATGAGCAATTCCCAGAGCGCACATTTACTATTGGTGCAGGCCTTGACGCTAAATAGGAAGGCGAGCTCACCAACTTCCTCCGTGAGAATCGGGACATATTTGCATGGTCAACTCAAGATCTGCAAGGTGTGCCGAGGGAGTTGGCTGAGCACTCTTTAAACGTCAGGCCAGGAGCAAGGCCGGTGAAGCAACCTCTCCGCCGCTTCGCCGAAGACAGGAGAAAAGTAATAGGGGATGAAATAGCTCGGCTTCTCGCGGCCGGGTTCATCATGGAGGTGCTATATCCGGATTGGTTATCAAATCCGGTGCTAGTAGAAAAGAAAAAAGATGACCCCAATATAGCCATTGTGTGGCGAATGTGTATCGACTACACCAACCTGAACAAGGCGTGTCCGAAAGATCCTTTTCCATTGCCTAGAATAGACCAAGTCATTGATTCTACCGCTGGTTGTGAGCTGTTATCATTTGTAGACGCGTATTCTGGTTTCCACCAGATACCGTTAAATCCGGCCGATCAAATAAAGACTGCATTTATTACCCCGTATGGGGCTTATTGTTATCGCACAATGCCATTCGGCCTACGAAATGCAGGAGCAACATATCAAAGATGCATGCAAAAATGCTTACATGATCAGATAGGTAAAAATGTGCAAGTATATGTGGATGACGTAGTCATCAAAACTAAGGAGAGCAAAACCTTGCTAGAAGATATACGGCAAACTTTCGCGAACCTGAGAAGGTTCCGAATGAAACTTAATCCAGAGAAATGCACATTTGGCGTGCCGGCAGGAAAACTACTCGGTTTCCTTGTGTCCAGCTGAGGTATCGAGGCTAATCCAACGAAGATAAGAGCAATAGAAAGAATGGAATTGCCGAGATGTTTGAACGATGTACAAAAATTCACGGGCTGCCTGGCCTCGCTTAGTCGATTTGTATGTCGGCTAGGAGAAAAGGCACTGCCACTTTATCAGCTGATGGGAAAGTCGGACAAATTCAGCTGGACTCCCCAGGCGGACCTTGCATTTCATGAGTTGAAAAAGATGCTAGTTACATCACCCATTTTAGCTTCTCCATTATCGAAAGAACCTATGCTACTCTATGTAGCGGCTACCAATCGAGTAGTTAGTACTGTGGTTGTAGTGGAACGACTTGAAGAGGGTAAGTCAGTTCAGAGGCCAGTATATTATCTAAGTGAAGTATTATCCACTTCAAAGCAGAATTATCCGCACTATCAGAAGATGGCTTATGGAGTATATATGTCGGCAAAAAAGCTTAAGCATTACTTTGAAGAGCACCCCATCAAAGTAATCTGTGAGGCACCCATAGCCGACATATTGAACAACAAAGATGCAAGTGGACGAATAGCAAAATGGGCGATCGAGTTATCACCGTATGCTCCACAATTTGATAGAAGAGATGCAATCAAATCTCAGGCTGTAGCCGACTTTCTCGTAGACTGGGCCGAGGTGCAATATGAGCCACCATTGCTAGATCCAAATTACTGGACAATGCATTTTGATGGTTCCAAACTAAGGAACGGTTTGGGAGCAGGAATAGTACTAACCTCGCCTAAAAAAGATCAATTGAAATATGTACTGCAAATACATTTTGCCGCGTCCAACAATGTAGCTGAATATGAAGCACTAGTCCATGGATTAAAAGTGGCAAAAGAAATTGGTATACGCCGAATCCTATGCTACGGTGACTCGGATCTAGTAGTACAGCAAGTATCGGGCAGTTGGGACGCATTAGATGCTAATATGGCTTTATACAGATTCCATGTGCAAAAGATGAGTGGATATTTTGAAGGATGTGAATTCCACCACATACCACGAGCAGAAAATGACGCTGCTGACACATTGTCAAAATTAGGATCAACCCGGCAGTCAATTCCGCCAGGTATTGCCCTGGAGCACCTCAGGAAACCATCAATAAACCCATCAACAGAATCCGAGTCAATCTTCATCCCAGCAAGTTCTGCAGAAAATCACACGCCAATGGAGGTAGATCCGCAGAAAGATTCGGAACCCCTAAAGAGGGGGACAGCCGAGGTAATAACAATCATGGAGAGAGCCGAGGTATGTACGTCGGCAGAAAACATGGAGATAGACAGTGAGATCACTGCAGAAAGAGTAACACCGGTATGGGCGCAACCCATATTTTCTTATCTAAAAGACGCGATATTGCCGAGTAATGAGGTATTAGCTAGACAAACCATAAGAAGAGCAAAAGCCTATACAATCATAAACAATGAGTTATATAAGAGAAGCGTAACAAACATATTGCAGAAGTGCGTGAGTTCCACAGAAGGTCAGGAAATCCTTCTAGACATACACCAAGGAGAATGTGGGCACCATGCCTCATCTCGCGCTTTAGTAGCCAAGGCATTTAGGCATGGATTTTACTGGCCAACGGCGTTAAAAGAGGCAGAAGAATTAGTTAAGAAGTGCAACGGGTGTCAGAGATACGCAACCAGAATACATATGCCGTCAGCCGAGTTAAAAACAATACCCATCACTTGGCCATTTTCTGTATGGGGTTTAGACATGGTGGGACCATTCAAGCCGGCGAGAGGAGGAATGACCCACATGTTGGTTATGGTAGACAAGTTCACCAAGTGGATTGAAGTAAAACCAATCAAAAAGTGTGATGGGCACACAGCAGTGAAATTTCTCAAGGATATCATCTTGAGATACGGGTACCCACATAGCATTATTACGGATAATGGCACAAACTTTGCAGAAGGAGCCTTCGCTAGATTTTGCCAAGAGAAGCACATAAGACTAGATATTGCCTCGGTAGCTCACCCAACATCCAATGGACAAGTGGAAAGGTCTAATGGAGTGGTGCTATCAGGAATAAAACCACGACTTGTTGAACCTTTGCAAAGGTCGGCAGGATGTTGGATCGAAGAAATCCCAGCCGTGTTATGGAGCCTTCGGACTACTCCGAATAGATCAACAGGTTATACTCCATTCTTTCTGGTGTACGGGGCAGAGGCTGTACTCCCAGCCGACATAATATATGACTCGCCAAGAGTTGCTCAGTACACAACCTCAGAGACAAACGAAATAGCTCGGCAAGATGCCGTAGACCTGTTGGAAGAAGCCAGAGAGTTGACATTGTCACGATCGGCTATTTATCAACAGAACTTACGGCGGTATCACAGCAAGAAAGTGAATCCAAGAGTATTCAAAGAAGGAGATTTGGTCCTCCGACTAGTGCAACGCACGGCCGGCATGCACAAATTGTCACCCCCATGGGAAGGACCATTTATTGTAAGCAAAGCATTGCACAACGATGCATATTATCTGATCGATGCTCAGTCCCCTGAAGAGAACAAGGCAGACAAAGCTGGTGAAGAAACGAAGCGCCCTTGGAATGTGGCTTTACTTCGGCCATTTTACTCGTAGCATTACGTCTCAAGGTCGAAATCCAATGATGTATTTGAATCTCGGCACCCAGAGCAGTGAATCGGGGACTGCCATAGGATATATATTTATTTCATATCATGTATTCAAACCTCGGCACCCAGAGCAGTTACTCGGGGACTGCCATATGTAATGATTATTTCGTATTATATGTTTGAACCTCGGCACCCAGAGCAATGACTCGGGGACTGCCATATGGTATATTTATTTCTTTCGCGTTACATACTTGAACATTGGCGACCAGAGCAGTGACTCGGGGACTGCCGTATGTTGTATTCCTTTCATGTTACGAATATGACCCTCGGTGCCCAGAGCAATAACTCGGGGACTATCATATGATATGTCAATTTCGTATTGACACTTAAACTTCGGCGTATAAAGCAGCGACTCGGGGACTACCGTGTGATACCTCAAACTTATGCTGAATGCAATCATATCAGTTTTATACTACCTCCGAAACTTGATTTATATAAGGGAATTTCGGACAATAGACAACGATCCAGCGATTGTTGTTTGCTTCCACAACGGAATAGTTAACTTATGTTCAAAACAGGGCAATAACGTGGATATTCAGCGCTAACGCCTGGATAAGATCATCAAAATAACGGCAAAGTTAAGCCCTAAAAGATCAAGAAGTTACAGGCCAGCAAGGCAAGAATTCGGATGAGCATCCACTTAACCAAGAGTCTCAACAATACATAGCAAAAGAAATTCAAATCATACAACGAGCTGACAAATTTTTCGTCTGCATTATACGCCTGGCATACCAGGGATCGCAAATAACTTAGGCGTTGTTCGTTGGAGGGGCAGCTACTTGCTCAGGTGCGGGGCACTCCGAAGTAGGAGGAACTTCGACTGAGGTCGCCTCGCCCTCCGCCGACCCAGGTGCAACTTCGGCGGTATCCCGGGGTTGTTCAGGAGCGTCAGTACGTGCGGTAGAATGCCCGGTGCCTTTGGAGGAGGACCGCGCATCACCGTTGCTATCCGAGCTTGAGCTGGAGCTATCGGATGTGGCCGAATCATCTTCACCTTCCCCGTGCTCAGCTGAATCATCACCCGAAGCACCCTCAGCCGCGACCTCTTGATCCGGATCTGGGAGAAAACTCGGCCCTTCATTCCAAGTGTGCACGTCGGCGTACTCGACGAGCTGGAAAGCCCGAGCTTGCCGAAGAGCAACAAAGGTGGGATCTTCAACCCAGCGGGAGCCAGTGCGCAAATTCCTCAGAATGTCAAGAGAGATGTCTTCATACCATGACATGATTACAGTAAGGGCCATGTCGGCACCGGCACGCCCGGCAGATTCTCTCCAAAGACTCAGCTGCCTCTCAGATGCCATCAGCCTTGTCACCAATAACTTGATTTTGTTGATATCAGGAGTCCCTCAGGTATTCGGCCAGAGTACATGGTAAGCTCGGATAGCGGCCTGCACCAAGTCCCGGCCCATAATTTTCATCGGACCAACTGCAGCACCAACAGCAACCAAGAAATCCTCCATCGAATATTCGAAGTCAACAGCAACCGGTTCACCTCGGCGTGCGCGAGCTGCAAGAACAGCTTTAGAACTCATGGGTTTGGCCTCGGGGAAGTGATCTGCGCAAAACATGGACATGTCAAAGGGTAGCAGAAACGACAAAGAAAAATAATAGTCCGGCCATGCCAAATAACTTACGATGAATGTAGCTCATCATTATCTGAAGGTCTTTGGCCCAATCAGCTTTACTCTTCTCGAAACGAGCAATTTCCTCGCTTAAACCGCGGGCTTTAAGTTCGGCAGCTTCGAGGAGTTCTTTGTTCTTCTGCAGATCCAGAGTCAGCCGATTCTTTTCCTCGGAAAATTCTTGGTCGACCTTTTCTAGCTCGGACTTCTGAGAGAGCTTGATGGTATTCACCTCGGATCGCAGGCGAGCTATCTCATCATCTTTTTCTTGTAATTGCGCCGAATGAACTGCGTTTTGTTCTAAAAAATGCAGCATCACGTCAGGCATGGGCACGCAATCTTGTTGCGACACTGCAAAGTCTTGCAACTCGGCTTTACCACAGCCAAACGCAATAAGGAAACTTAGCATAGATATTAAAAGGAGAAGGAGTAAAATAGAAAGGAAACTAACCTTCCAGGTCCTTGATTTTCTTTTGAAGGCGAATATTGAGGTTATTAATATTACCTGTTCAACAAGAAGTAAGCCGGCAGTCCATGGACGAATACATGAGAAAGTTCGGAATAAGGAAAAGGAACTATCAACATACCAGTCTTCTTCGCCACAGGGAGAGCTTTCTCGTACTTCTCTTCCAGTTTGCGATGCGAAAAAAGCAACCTCTGGAACTCGGCAGTTCGCCGGTCATGTGTAACCTGAGTAATGAGGCACAATGATAAATCAACGAGTAAAAGTTAAACCAGATCCGAGTTAAGCAGAACTTAACTCAGATCTAGGTGGCTGGATATTCAAAACTAAACCAGATCCGAGTTAAGCAGAATTTAACTCAGATCTAGGTGGCTGGATATTCAAAACTAAACCAGATCCGAGTTAAGCAGAACTTAACTCAGATCTAGGTGGCTGGATATTCAAAACTAAACCAGATCCGAGTTAAGCAGAACTTAACTCAGATCTGGGTGGCTAGATATTCAAAGCTAAATTAGATCCAAATCAAGCAAAGTTTAATTCGGCTCTAGGTGGCTGGGTATTCAAAGCTAAACCAGATCCGAGTCAAGCAGGACTTGGCTCAGATCTAGGTGGCTGGGTATTCAAAGCTAAATCAGAACCAAATCAAGCAAAGCTTAATTCGGCTCTAGGTGGCTGGATATTCAAAGCTAAACCAGATCCGAGTCAAGCAGGACTTAGCTCAGACCTAGGTGGCTGGATATTCAAAGCTAAATCAGATCCAAATCAAGCAAAGTTTAATTCGGCTCTAGGTGGCTGGGTATTCAAAGCTAAACCAGATCCGAGTCAAGCAGGACTTGGCTCAGATCTAGGTGGCTGGGTATTCAAAGCTAAATCAGAACCAAATCAAGCAAAGCTTAATTCGGCTCTAGGTGGCTGGATATTCAAAGCTAAACCAGATCCGAGTCAAGCAGGACTTAGCTCAGACCTAGGTGGCTGGATATTCAAAGCTAAATCAGATCCAAATCAAGCAAAGCTTAATTCGGCTACAGGTGGCTGGATATTCAAAGCTAAACCAGATCCGAGTCAAGCAGAACTAAACTCGGATCTAGATAGCTGGATATTCAAGGCTAGGCTAGGCTAGGTCCGAATAAAACACAATTAAACTCGGATCTAAACAGCCGGATTAACAAACCTTAGAAATAAAATTAAATCAAACTTCCAAGTATAGAACAAGTTATTTCCTTGCAAGTTTCGGGGACTAGAGCATATGGTAACATCTGAATAATAATTCAAGACTCAGAGAAAAAAAAATAATTACCTCATTCATTTTGTTGGTATCAATGATGAACTGGGCAGCGTGGTCAAAACGGCCACTGATATCAGAAAGCTGAAAGGACTGGTTGGCCGGGTTACCCTCAAACTGATCAGCAGCATTCCAGTTGTTGGCATATTCAACCAGCGCTCCAAGGCTGTTCCCACTAGCTGTCCGAGTTAAAACTTTACCCCGGGTAGGCTGTCCGATCACGGCGGTCGCAGGGCTCTTATGAAGAGCAAGCTGGCTGCCGGAGGCCGAGGTAACGAGGACTTTAGGGGCAGCTCCCTTACGCAGCACGTCAGCGATACTCGGTTGAGAAGAGCCGGCAAGACTTTTCTGAGAAGAAGAGGTCTTGACGGCAACAGCTTTCTCTGCCTTAGAAGGGGCATCAGCAGGAAGTGGCGCCTCGGAAGTAGGGACGGAGTCCGTGGGAACGACCGAGGATAAGGTCGCAGAGGGCGCCGGGATAACAACCTGTTCGGCCGAGGTCGGGATGGCCGTGGAAACTGCCGGAGTAGATGGAGGCTCAGTAGCAGCGCTGGGGCCCATAGAAGGGGCGGCGGGCTCGACGAAAACCTCGGAGGGCCGGGTCGAATCCAAGGCAATGGAAGGGGTCTCAGGGACTTCGTGACGGACAGGCGAAGTATTCGGAGCTAGAGGAGAAGCAGGACGAATAGGACTAGGAACTCTGGTATCATCAGCGGGAGGAGGAGATGGCGGCCGAGTCGGACGGTCAGTCATACTAGGACCGCCGGGTTTAACAGAAAGAGGAGCACTGCAAGAGTAAGAAAGAGGATTCATCAGTATGAGAAACAGAAAGAGAAAAACAAGAAATATAAGCAAAAGAACTTACCCGGCGACCCCAGGCATAGTTTTGCGCCTAGGAGGGTTCGGAGCAGATCTCTTTATTCGCTTCTTAGGAACCGCCTCCGAGGCACCAGCAGGAGCCCCGCATTTCCCCGAGGTAACGGGAGGCCGGGAAGCAATAGGCTCGGCGTCGTGGACCTGACCGGCCGGATTAGCTGGGAAAGTAGAAGCCGGAAATGCATAAGAAATAGGCGTGGCGGCAACTACCTCAAGAATTTGGACCTCGTCCGAATCACCTTCCTCGTCATGCGCAGAAGTTCTGCCGTGAGCTCGAGTCGGAGCAGGATCTGATTTAGGGACGAACTCCTCAGAGTCCGGCTCGCCAGTATCCGGGGTACTCCTGTCCGCAGGCCAAGGGAGCTGCAGAACTTCGGCGTCCTCGTTTTTCTGCTCTGCGAACCTCTGCGAGACGAGGAAAAGGAGAATTAGATAAACCAGTTTCTAAAGACAGGAGAGTAACAGAGCAATACGGATTAAGCTTACCTCGGGAGGCGGATGATCGCGAGTGAATGGTTTTAATCCCCAAGACCAATCCTCAGGCATCTCAGTCTTGAAGATAGCTCGGACGCGCTTATGAATAAGGTAGTTATCCAGCTCCACGGTCGAGACTCGGTTAGGGTCAAGGGGACCACTCATGTAGCACATCTTGTGGGTCCGCTGCTGGAAGGGGCAGATCCGGCTACTAATGAAAGTTGCCATCAGGTCTTCGCCGCATAACCTGGCCCGGATCAGCTCTTTAAGCCGAATCTCAAAGGCCTCGGCCAAGGCGTGAGTTTTCCTCGGATTATAGAGCCAGTTCACTTTAGAAGGTGGGCCAATTGAGAATGGAGGGAGCCGAATCCTGTCTTCCGCCCCTCTGTTCTCGACGTAGAAAAATGACTTGTGCCACTTCTTGCACGACTCCAACCCAGTGACACGAGGGAACACGGATTTCCTCCGAGGTGTTATGGACGCCGCCCCACATTGGGTGAGTAACTTCTCGGAAGGGTGCAGAGATTTGTCAGGGACAACGTTAGAGCGGATCTGGAAGAACTTCGACCAGACATGTACTGACGGCCACAGGCCGAAGTAACCCTCCGAAGCGGAAATGAAAGCAGAAAGAGAAGCTATGGCATTCGCGGGAAGATGATGCGGCTGAAGGCCGAAGTAATCGAGGAATTCTCTAGCGAAATCACTAAGAGGAAGACCGAAGCCGCGGGCAAAGTGAGACATAAAAACCACATACTCGCCCTCTCTGATAACTGGAGAGGATTCGCTGCCGGGTAAACGACAGGAAACCTCGGCAGGAATCCGCCGAGTTCGGATGAGCCATTCAATCTCACGGCGCGTGACTGAAGAGCCCTGCCACGAGCCACGCTCAGGCCCGGAGCCAGCGTCATCGTCCTCAACAAGAGCGCCGCTAAACGAACTAGACATGGGCGCGCCGGAGAGATCGCCGGAGGAAAAACTGACGGTGGAAGGGAGCTTAGAGCTACAAGGCCCCGTCGGAACTTAGCGCGAAAACAATGGCGAAGAACGGAGGAACCGTCGCCTGAGCACGAAAGCGGAGCAGATCGATCTAGGGCAAAATCAGGGCAAGACGGTCAGAGAGGACTCACCGGCGGCGGAACCACAGCCGCAGAGCGCGGGCGAGAAAGGCCGAGCGACGCGGCGGAATCCTCGCCGGCGGAGGCTCTGGCTGACGAGCGGCGGCGGAGTGGCAAGAGAACTCGCAGGCGAAAGGAAGAAGGAGAGCGGAGGCGAGCGATAAGGGGAAAGATGAACCCTGCGGGCGCGTTTCCCCTCCTTATAATCAAGCCATGAACAGGGGAGTGGGATCGTGGGTGTGGCAGTTATCCGTGTAGATCGTGGGAGCAGCACGAACGCACGACGGTGAGCAGAGCCACACCAACGGCCACACGCGAAAGAGGGGTCGTTACAATCCCCAAGGGGAACAGCACCCGAGGCGTCGCAGCGACGGCGCGACAGGTGCAGAATTCACTGTAGACCTGTCAGTAAGCACAGTAGAGGGACCTAAAAACTAGAAGAGCAATGATGAGATGACACGTAGGACTTGGCGTACGAGGGAAGGAACGAGGAGACCTCGGACGAGGCCATAGCTCGGAAACAAGACTGAAGAAAGTGATGAAGCTGATATAACCCGGCCAAAGCTATTGACAGGGCCACACCAGCTTCGGGGACTAATGTCGGGGGGTTAACCTCGGGTAGGTCAGAGACGGGGAAAGACAGAGGTACTGTCCCCGTCTGGTTTCCGAGCTACAGCCTAAGTCGGCCGAATCATGGATATGTCGGCCGATGAACGGAGGCAAGAAGCCCATGTATAGGTATCAAGTGGTTACCCGGCCGAGTTAATGAGAGAATCGGCCGGGTTACCCAAATGATCTTCATGCAGGTGAGGAACGAGCCGAGTAACACAAGGTAAGGCCGAGTGATACGAAGCTTGCAGGAGAAGGAGAAGCCCAGGGTCAAACTATAGCTGCAGGCTAGGAGGAATCAGAACAGGGCCAAGCACAAGAGACAAGGGTGCACAGCGTCAGAGGGGCAGAAGGAGGTCACGGAGGTGACAGTCCTGGAGCCCGAGGCACGCAGGAGGGGGCCACTGGAGCCTTGCCGTCATTAGAAGGGCGACAGGGAAAGGAGGCCACCGAATTACTATTTTGGGACAAGCATATTCCACGAATATGCTTGCCTCGTCAGCCCTAAGGGCACCCAAGGCACCCCTTTATAAGGGGAGGTTTGGACCCTGAGGTGGGATCGATTCTTTGAGCACCGTTAGGCTGGGGAGATTCATATTGTCCCCCTGTATACAGCTCAAGGAGCACTTGTAACCCATCGAGTGAGAAATAAAGTTCATCACTTTGGCAGCTTGAATGTAAAGACAGTTGCATCTTCCCTCCCCAGATCCCACTAGCATCCATCGGCCCCGTACTTTAGCCTACCCATGGCATCTGTCGTGCCACCACCACGACAGGCGAGAAGATGTACAAAAGGACGGTGGCGCGCCATTACGGTTTTGTGTGGATGGTTGGATATGCGACCATTGCCCGCCTATCTGATGCGGAAACCGAGGCGACGTGGATGAGATCGATTGCAGTTCTCTCGCCAATAGTTCAGGGTCATGGTTGATTTTTTTCCCACAATTTCAGCTCCATCCGACATTCCTAGACGAACCCAGCTCGTTGAGTCGGCTTAGAAACGCCCGATAAAATTTAGACCAAATCTGACCAAAATTTAAGTCCAGGAAATGTGAGTGGACAAATTTTGATTGTCCGGATAAAAAAAAGCCCGTAGAAGCACTCGCCAGAATACGAGTAGAGCTGCTCTTATATGCACTGTGTAGGGAATCACACAAAATACCCTTGACTAATCTATCTAGATTTCCAGAACAGGCATAATAAATAAACCAAGAGACTAATCAAATCTACCTACTCCATTGGATTTCATTTGCCCGTGTGGCATTTTATATTAGTAACATGTGCCGTGGTTTCTACCTCAGCAGTCAAACACTCAAAGCAGGGTACACGTACGGAAGAGTGAGGGTGCCCACCTTGCTCATTCATGAGCGTGGTTCCGAGCATCGAGGGGCATGACGGTCATTCGTGTGACGTCGTTTTCCCAGGCGAGAGGATGGCCGGGATAGCACGGCACCTGACCTGATCCATGTGCGCGACGGAGGAGCCAAGGCCCGCCCTGCAGGGCACCACGTCCGCCGCGACCCGGCTCCGGGAGGGGGACACGCCGGCTGCTGCGCCGCGCCTCCGCTTGTCAGTGGCCGGTCCACTACACGGCGTCACGGCGGTACTGCACAAAAGCTCAATTGTGAGATTGGAAATGGAATTGGAATCGCACGCTCATAATAGTAATGGAAATGGCTGGCTAATTGACGATTTTAGGTCTAGGTGGCTACTCCCTCAGTTTCAAAATATAAGATGTTTTAGATTTGTGAAAAAAATAAATATAGACTTGTATTAGTATTGAGGTTTACTCAACTCTGGGATAAATCTATATACTAAAAGAAATCTAGATTCATTTGCTTTATAAACCTAAAACATCTTATATTTTCAAACGGAGGGAGTACTGAATAAGCAAGCTATATCCTACGCGTCCCAATTAGCCTTGGGCTGGGCGACCGGCGACGAATCTTGCAGTTTATTTCGAGCTATTTAGAGCATGTACGAGGTGTTTAGGATTGTGCTTACGAAAATAATTTTTTTTTTAAATACCAGTGTTTATTTATACTAGATAGATGTCTAACTAGGCATTTCTTTTATAGAAATAAACAACAATGCTTAGCAAAATGATTAGTTTATTTACGTAAGCACACCTCTAAACACGTCCCCGTTATACACGCTCCTATTGCCACGTTTATCTGCGTACGTGCGCATTCTCACAATCGAACCACGTTAGGTGCATTTGAGATCATTCCAAATTGGAGCGTTTAGTGTCATAGCTAGCACGGCTCCCTTGACCGGGCCCAGCACGGCAGCCAGCACGACTCTAGTACTAATGCTCAATTAGAGCAAGGGAGAGGGGATACAAATGGAATTGGAATGGCTACTTAACGACAGGACTTCAGTTAGGTTGCTTATAAACGAGCTAGCTGGTACGCATTCCAGCAAAGCCTAATAGCTTGGGCGACCAATCTTCTGGTTTTATTTGGAGCGGCGAGTTATGCCCTACGTTTATTTGCGAACGTAAGTACGTGCGACATATTATCACGCGCAATCGAAACATGCTATCTATATTTTGTCTTTCTATTGGTTTGGATTATTGGTTGTATTGGTTAGTGCATTCGATTCAATATGATATCAAACAAGATGTTCTAAGATCAAATTTTGGCAAGCGCAAAAATTTAAAAAAGTATGGTTTACCAAACACGCGACACAATATGCCAAAGAATAAAAACGTAGGCTAAATATTGAAATAAATTATCTACTAGTAGCTTTTTCTAATTTTTTGGTTGCCGTTAGTACATGCAACTTAATACGTTTGAGAATCGTTCCAAATCCAGACGTTTGGTGTCCTATCACCGCGTGCACTTAGTTTTGACATCACAGGTTAGTCTCTTCTAGATCTCCAAATTTGCGCCGTGAGCCATCAGCATATCGTTAGTGCATTTCCACCGGCCCGACCCTCATCCGGTAATCCCGAACGGTCCGTGTTTGTATGTTTAGTTCGGACCGTGATCGATTTGGAACGGGTCCAGCTTGTTC